>BNCR01000010.1:17454384-18141928 GCA_014656515.1 Oryzias celebensis | reverse complement strand
CTAACGTTTTAGCAATATGCTAACTTTTTTCGCTAATTTGGCTAATAATGGGGTTTTTTGGGCTAATTCTGAGTTAAGCTAACGTTTTAGCAATATGCTAACTTTTTTCGCTAATTTGGCTAATAAAAGGGGTTTTTGGGCTAATTCTGAGTTAAGCTAACGTTTTAGCAAGTATGCTAACTTTTTTCGCTAATTTGGCTAATATGGGGTTTTTTGGGCTAATTCTGAGTTAAGCTAACGTTTTAGCAATATGCTAACTTTTTTCGCTAATTTGGCTTATAATGGGGTTTTTTGGGCTAAAAGTGTGATAGGGTCAATCGTGCACTTTGGGGCGGTGGGAGGGGCTCATAGGTGGGCGGTAGGGGCAAGAGTGGTGCGTAGAGGAGGGCGGCAAGGGCGGCGGAGGCGTGAAGAGGCCAGGGCTAGGGCGGCGGAGGTGCGAGGAGGCCAGGGCTAGGCGGCGGTGGGTGTAGAGGCCAGGGCTAGGGCGACGGGTAGCGCCTGCGGGCCATCCAACGCCGCTTGCGGCTTTAATTATTATTCTTTTTCTAACGACACCTGTTTGCCTAAATTTGACCCCCTGAACATACCCGAAAACTCACCAAAATTTCCACAAACCTGGGGAAAATTGTAAAATAATTTTTTTTGAAGTGAACAAACCCCCCCCAAACGATGACATCACGGCGTGCGATCCGCGAAAAAAATGAATGGGCCGAAATTGTTTAAGGAGCAAAAAAAAAAATTTTGAAATACGCACACGAAACCAAAACACACGCGTGGGTATCCAGGAGAGCTTTTGAAATCATTATGGGGGGGCCGCACGACCCACGCCTTGGCGGCCATTTTGTGGCGAAGTGCGAGATTTGGCGATTTTCACGTTTTTCCACAATATGGGAAAACAACACTTTGGTTGTTCCGATTTTTACGAAACTTCACACACATCCCGCCAGCCGGAGTCTACAATCACCACAGAAGTTTCATTGACCTTTGACCTTGGGAATGGCCGCCATCTTGAATTTTTCAAAAAAAGCACGTTTAGTACAAGCTACAAACGAAAACTCGTCCTAGGGATTTTCATCAATCGTCTTGTAACTTCACGAGCATCAATGGCCGGGAACTGTGGACAAAATGTTGGAATTAGAAGTTGTAGAATTTGAATGGCGTGCGCGTGGCGAGCTCGCAACCGCCACGGTTTTAGCTAGCTTGCGCATGTTTTAGCGAAATATCACAAAACGCATATCCACGCGTGCGGTACGCCAGGCTGAACGTGGCAATGTAACTTTTGAAACTATAATGTAAAATTGAGGCCAGGGGAAGCGAAAAACCGACGCAAAAAAAAGCGCCGACTCGGCGAAAAACGATTTTTTCGGAATTTTTTTTTTAGAATTGACGAACGAAACCTACGCAACTTTATCGGGGATATCCAAACGAAGATTTAAAATTATTACGCGATGACCACCCGACTCACTCCTTGGCGGCCATTTTGTTTCAAAATCTGACAATTGGCGATTTTCAACTACATCAAAAGTGACCTTTTGTTTTGGCGATCTTAACGAAATTTCGTCCAAAGGGTGCTAGCGCAAGTCTACACTGACATGTAGAGTTTCGTTGACCTTTGACCTTCGGAAGGGGCCGCCATCTTGAATTTACAAAAAAAAGCTAGTTTAGCACTAGCTTCAAACGAAAACTCGTCCTTGGAATTTTTATCGATCGTCTTGTAACTACTTGGGCATCAAGAGGAAGCAATTGCGAACAAAATGTTGGAATTAGAAGTTGTAGATTTTAAATGGCGTGCGCGGACAACCTTGCAAAAGTGGCGCAGTCTTTATACTCGGCCAATTTTGATGGATTCTTGTGAAAATTCAATATGTTGAGCCCAGACCAGAACTGGACATGATATAATAGAACCGGATACGAATATATTAAAAATGTGGGCGTGGCTAGCGAATAACCTTCGTTGCTAAGGGGTTTTAAGGGTTAACGTTTTCCGATTTGTCTGAAACAGACGTCTATCTGTTCGGTGTCACGGGGCGATCAAAACCTAAAATGGTTGCTATGGCGATTAAACCAACAGAAAAGCCGCCATTTTGAAAAAGTGCTTTTTTTCCCATTAATTTCTTATATAGAGCATAATGGGTTCTTTGAGGGCAGTTTCTGGGTTAAGGCAATGTATTAGCAACATGCTAACTTTTTCCACTACATTGACTTATAATGGGGTTTTTTGGGCTAATTCTGAGTTAAGCTAACGTTTTAGCAATATGCTAACTTTTTTAGCTAATTTGGCTATAATGGGGTTTTTTGGGCTAATTCTGAGTTAAGCTAACGTTTTAGCAATATGCTAACTTTTTTCGCTAATTTGGCTAATAATGGGGTTTTTTGGGCTAATTCTGAGTTAAGCTAACGTTTTAGCAATATGCTAACTTTTTTCGCTAATTTGGCTAATAATGGGGTTTTTTGGGCTAATTAAGCTAACGTTTTAGCAATATGCTAACTTTTTTCGCTAATTTGGCTATATAAGGGTTTTTGGGCTAATTCTGAGTTAAGCTAACGTTTTAGCAATATGCTAACTTTTTTCGCTAATTTGGCTAATAATGGGGGGCTAATTCTGAGTTAAGCTAACGTTTTAGCAATATGCTAACTTTTTTCGCTAATTGGCTAATAATGGGTTTTTGGGCTAATTCTGAGTTAAGCTAACGTTTTAGCAATATTTAACTTTTTCGCTAATTTGGCTAATAATGGGGTTTTTTGGGCTAATTCTGAGTTAAGCTAACGTTTTAGCAATATGCTAACTTTTTTCGCTAATTTGGCTAATAATGGGTTTTTTGGGCTAATTCTGATTAAGCTAACGTTTAGCAATATGCTAACTTTTTTCGCTAATTTGGCTATAATGGGGTTTTTTGGGCTAAAAGTGTGATAGGGTCAATCGTGCACTTGGGGGCGGGGAGGGGCTCAGAGGTGGGCGGTAGGGCAAGAGTGGTGCGTAGAGGAGGGCGGCAAGGGCGGCGGAGGTGAAGAGGCCAGGGCTAGGGCGGCGGAGGTGCGAGGAGGCCAGGGCTAGGGCGGCGGTGGCGTGTAGAGGCCAGGGCTAGGGCGACGGGTAGCGCCTGCGGGCCATCCAACGCCGCTTGCGGCTTTAATTATGGCCCGCAGCAGCAGGGTCCTGTCTGCAAGGACCATATTGTTTTTGCTTTAACCCAAAAAACGCAAAAGCCCTTTAAAAGGCCTCAATCCAAGGGCCTAAGCTTTAACAGACCTGACCAGTGTGTAGTACAAGACAAGATACACAAAAGACCACACATCCTAGACGCAAAAACTTCTATATTGTTTCTGCTTTGTTATTATTATTTTTTTTCTTTCTAACGCTCTTTGAGCGAAAATTGACCCCCGAACATACCCGAAAACTCACCAAAATTTCCACAACCTGGGGAAAATTGAAAATAATTTTGATGAAGTGCCCCCCCCCAAACGATGACATCACGGCGTGCGATACCGCCAAAAAAATGAATGGGCCGAAATGCTTATGGGGCCAAAAAAAAAAATTTTGAAAATACGCACACGAAACCAAAACACACGCGTCGGGGGTATCCAGGAGAGCTTTTGAAATCATTGGGGGGGCCGCACGACCCACGCCTTGGCGGCCATTTTGTGGCGAAGTGCGAGATTTGGCGATTTTCACGTTTTTCCACAATATGGGAAAACGACACTTTGGTTGTTCCGATTTTTACGAAACTTCACACACATGCCAGCCGGAGTCTACAATCACCACAGAAGTTTCATCGACCTTTGACCTGGGAAGGCCGCCATCTTGAATTTTTCAAAAAAAGCACGTTTAGTACAAGCTACAAACGAAAACTCGTCCTAGGGATTTTCATCAATCGTCTTGTAACTTCACGAGCATCAATGGCCGGGAACTGTGGACAAAATGTTGGAATTAGAAGTTGTAGAATTTGAATGGCGTGCGCGTGGCGAGCTCGCAACCGCCACGGTTTTAGCTAGCTTGCGCATGTTTTAGCGAAATATCACAAACGCATATCCACGCGTGCGGTACGCCAGGCTGAACGTGGCAATGTAACTTTTGAAACTATAATGTAAAAATTGAGGCCAGGGGAAGCGAAAAACCGACGCAAAAAAAAGCGCCGACTCGGCGAAAAACGATTTTTTCGGAATTTTTTTTTAGAATTGACGAACGAAACCTACGTAACTTTATCGGGGATATCCAAACGAAGATTTAAAATTATTACGTGATGACCACCCGACTCACTCCTTGGCGGCCATTTTGTTTCAAAATCTGACAATTGGCGATTTTCAACTACATCAAAAGTGACCTTTTGTTTTGGCGATCTTAACGAAATTTCGTCCAAAGGGTGCTAGCGCAAGTCTACTGACATGTAGAGTTTCGTTGACCTTTGACCTTCGGAAGGGGCCGCCATCTTGAATTTACAAAAAAAAGCTAGTTTAGCACTAGCTTCAAACGAAAACTCGTCCTTGGAATTTTTATCGATCGTCTTGTAACTACTTGGGCATCAAGAGGAAGCAATTGCGAACAAAATGTTGGAATTAGAAGTTGTAGATTTTAAATGGCGTGCGCGTGACAACCTTGCAAAAGTGGCGCAGTCTTTATACTCGGCCAATTTTTGATGGATTCTTGTGAAAATTCAATATGTTGAGCCCAGACCAGAACTGGACATGATATAATAGAACCGGATACGAATATATTAAAAATGTGGGCGTGGCTAGCGAATAACCTTCGTTGCTAAGGGGTTTTAAGGGTTAACGTTTTCCGATTTGTCTGAAACTGACGTCTATCTGTTCGGTGTCACGGGGGATCAAAACCTAAAATGGTTGCTATGGCGATTAAACCAACAGAAAAGCCGCCATTTTGAAAAAAGTGCTTTTTTTTCCCATTAATTTCTTATATAGAGCATAATGGGGTTCTTTGAGGGCAGTTTCTGGGTTAAGGCAATGTATTAGCAACATGCTAACTTTTTCCACTACATTGACTTATAATGGGGTTTTGGGCTAATTCTGAGTTAAGCTAACGTTTTAGCATATGCTAACTTTTTTAGCTAATTTGGCTTATAATGGGGTTTTTGGGCTAATTCTGAGTTAAGCTAACGTTTTAGCAATATGCTAACTTTTTTCGCTAATTTGGCTAATAATGGGGTTTTTGGGCTAATTCTGAGTTAAGCTAACGTTTTAGCAATATGCTAACTTTTTTCGCTAATTTGGCTAATAATGGGGTTTTTTGGGCTAATTCTGAGTTAAGCTAACGTTTAGCAATATGCTAACTTTTTTCGCTAATTTGGCTAATAATGGGGTTTTTGGGCTAATTCTGAGTTAAGCTAACGTTTTAGCAATATGCTAACTTTTTTCGCTAATTTGGCTAATAATGGGGTTTTTTGGGCTAATTCTGAGTTAAGCTAACGTTTTAGCAATATGCTAACTTTTTTCGCTAATTTGGCTTAATAATGGGTTTTTGGGCTAATTCTGAGTTAAGCTAACGTTTTAGCAATATGCTAACTTTTTTCGCTAATTTGGCTAATAATGGGGTTTTTTGGGCTAATTCTGAGTTAAGCTAACGTTTTAGCAATATGCTAACTTTTTTCGCTAATTTGGCTAATAAAGGGGTTTTTTGGCTAATTCTGAGTTAAGCTAACGTTTAGCATATGCTAACTTTTTTCGCTAATTTGGCTAATAATGGGTTTTTTGGGCTAATTCTGAGTTAAGCTAACGTTTTAGCAATATGCTAACTTTTTTCGCTAATTTGGCTAATAATGGGTTTTTTGGCTAATTCTGAGTTAAGCTAACGTTTTAGCAATATGCTAACTTTTTTCGCTAATTTGGCTAATAATGGGTTTTTTGGGCTAATTCTGAGTTAAGCTAACGTTTTAGCAATATGCTAACTTTTTTCGCTAATTTGGCTAATAATGGGGTTTTTTGGGCTAATTCTGAGTTAAGCTAACGTTTTAGCATATGCTAACTTTTTTCGCTAATTTGGCTAAAGTGGGTTTTTGGGCTAATTCTGAGTTAAGCTAACGTTTTAGCAATATGCTAACTTTTTTCGTTAATTTGGCTTATAATGGGTTTTCTGGGCTAAAAGTGTGATAGGGTCAATCGTGCACTTTGGGGGCGGTGGGAGGGGGCTCATAGGTGGCGGTAGGGGCAAGAGTGGTGCGTAGAGGAGGGCGGCAAGGGCGGCGGAGGCGTGAAGAGGCCAGGGCTAGGGCGGCGGAGGTGCGAGGAGGCCAGGGCTAGGGCGGCGGTGGCGTGTAGAGGCCAGGGCTAGGGCGACGGGTAGCGCCTGCGGGCCATCCAACGCCGCTTGCGGCTTTAATTATTATTTTATTTTTATTCCGGGTAACGCCACCTTTTGCCTAAATTTGACCCCCTGAACATACCCGAAAACTCACCAAAATTTCCACAAACCTGGGGAAAATTGTAAAATAATTTTTTTAAAGGAACCAAACCCCCCCAACGATGACATCACGGCGTGCGATCCCCGAAAAAAATGAATGGGCCGAAATTTGTTTAAGGAGCAAAAAAAAAAATTTTGAAATACGCACACGAAACCAAAACACACGCGTCGGGGGTATCCAGGAGAGCTTTTGAAATCATTATGGGGGCGCACGACCCACGCCTTGGCGGCCATTTTGTGGCGAAGTGCGAGATTTGGCGATTTTCACGTTTTTCCACAATATGGGAAAACACACTTTGGTTGTTCCGATTTTTACGAAACTTCACACACATCCCGCCAGCCGGAGTCTACAATCACCACAGAAGTTTCATTGACCTTTGACCTGGAACTGGCCGCCATCTTGAATTTTTCAAAAAAAGCACGTTTAGTACAAGCTACAAACGAAAACTCGTCTAGGGATTTCATCAATCGTCTTGTAACTTCACGAGCATCAATGGCCGGGAACTGTGGACAAATGTTGGAATTAGAAGTTGTAGAATTGAATGGCGTGCGCGTGGCGAGCTCGCAACCGCCACGGTTTTAGCTAGCTTGCGCATGTTTTAGCGAAATATCACAAAACGCATATCCAGCGTCGTACGCCAGCTGAACGTGCAATGTAACTTTTGAAACTATAATGTAAAAATGAGGCCAGGGAAGCGAAAAACCGACGCAAAAAAAAGCGCCGACTCGGCGAAAAAAATTTTTTCGGAATTTTTTTTTAGAATTGACGAACGAAACCTACGCAACTTTATCGGGGATATCCAAACGAAGATTTAAAATTATTACGCGATGACCACCCGACTCACTCCTTGGCGGCCATTTTGTTTCAAAATCTGACAATTGGCGATTTTCAACTACATCAAAAGTGACCTTTGTTTTGGCGATCTTAACGAAATTTCGTCCAAGGTGAGCGCAAGTCTACTGACATGTAGAGTTTCGTTGACCTTTGACTTCGGAAGGGGCCGCCATCTTGAATTTACAAAAAAGCTAGCTTAGCACTAGCTTCAAATGAACTCGTCCTTGGAATTTTATCAATCGTCTTGTAACTACTTGGCATCAAGGAAGCAATTGCGAACAAAATGTTGGAATTAGAAGTTGTAGATTTAAATGGCGTGCGCATGGCAACCTTGCAAAAGTGGCGCAGTCTTTATACTCGCCAATTTTTGATGGATTCTGTGAAAATTCAATATGTTGAGCCCAGACCAGAACTGACATGATATAAAGACGATACGAATATATTAAAAATGTGGGCGTGCTAGCGAATAACCTTCGTTGCTAAGGGGTTTTAAGGGTTAACGTTTTCCGATTTGTCTGAAACAGACGTCTATCTGTTCGTGTCACGGGCGATCAAAACCTAAAATGGTTGCTATGGCGATTAAACCAACAGAAAAGCCGCCATTTTGAAAAAAGTGTTTTTTTTCCATTATTTCTTATATAGATATAATGGGGTTCTTTCAGGGCAGTTTCTGGGTTAAGCAATGTATTAGCAACATGCTAACTTTTTCACTACATTGACTTATAATGGGTTTTTGGGCTAATTCTATTAAGCTAACGTTTTAGCAATATGCTAACTTTTTTAGCTAATTTGGCTTATAATGGGGTTTTTTGGGCTAATTCTGAGTTAAGCTAACGTTTTAGCAATATGCTAACTTTTTTAGCTAATTTGGCTAATAATGGGGTTTTTGGGCTAATTCTGAGTTAAGCTAACGTTTTAGCAATATGCTAACTTTTTTCGCTAATTTGGCTAATAATGGGGTTTTTGGCTAATTCTGAGTTAAGCTAACGTTTTAGCATATGCTAACTTTTTTGCTAATTTGGCTAATAATGGGGTTTTTTTGGCTAATTCTGAGTTAAGCTAACGTTTTAGCAATATGCTAACTTTTTTAGCTAATTTGGCTTATAATGGGGTTTTTTGGGCTAATTCTGAGTAAGCTAACGTTTTAGCAATATGCTAACTTTTTCGCTAATTTGGCTATAATGGGGTTTTTTGGGCTAATTCTGAGTTAAGCTAACGTTTAGCAATATGCTAACTTTTTTCGCTAATTTGGCTAATAATGGGGTTTTTTGGGCTAATTCTGAGTTAAGCTAACGTTTTAGCAATATGCTAACTTTTTTGCTAATTTGGCTAATAAGGGTTTTTGGGCTAATTCTGAGTTAAGCTAACGTTTTAGCATATGCTAACTTTTTTCGCTAATTTGGCTAATAATGGGGTTTTTTGGGCTAATTCTGAGTTAAGCTAACGTTTTAGCAATATGCTAACTTTTTCGCTAATTTGGCTAATAATGGGGTTTTTGGGCTAATTCTGAGTTAAGCTAACGTTTTAGCAATATGCTAACTTTTTTAGCTAATTTGGCTAATAATGGGGTTTTTTGGGCTAATTCTGAGTTAAGCTAACGTTTAGCAATATGCTAACTTTTTTGCTAATTTGGCTATAATGGGGTTTTTTGGGCTAATTCTGAGTTAAGCTAACGTTTTAGCAATATGCTAACTTTTTTCGCTAATTTGGCTAATAATGGGGTTTTTTGGGCTAATTCTGAGTTAAGCTAACGTTTTAGCAATATGCTAACTTTTTTCGCTAATTTGGCTAATAATGGGGTTTTTTGGGCTAATTCTGAGTTAAGCTAACGTTTAGCAATATGCTAACTTTTTTCGCTAATTTGGCTAATAATGGGGTTTTTTGGGCTAATTCTGAGTTAAGCTAACGTTTTAGCAATATGCTAACTTTTTTCGCTAATTTGGCTAATAATGGGGTTTTTTGGGCTAATTCTGAGTTAAGCTAACGTTTTAGCAATATGCTAACTTTTTTCGCTAATTTGGCTAATAAAGGGGTTTTTGGGCTAATTCTGAGTTAAGCTAACGTTTAGCAGTATGCTAACTTTTTTCGCTAATTTGGCTAAAATGGGGTTTTTTGGGCTAATTCTGAGTTAAGCTAACGTTTAGCAATATGCTAACTTTTTTCGCTAATTTGGCTAATAATGGGGTTTTTGGGCTATTCTGAGTTAAGCTAACGTTAGCAATATGCTAACTTTTTCGCTAATTTGGCTTATAATGGGGTTTTTTGGGCTAAAAGTGTGATAGGGTCAATCGTGCACTTGGGGGCGGGAGGGGGCTCATAGGTGGGCGGTAGGGCAAGAGTGGTGCGTAGAGGAGGCGGCAAGGGCGGCGGAGGCGTGAAGAGGCCAGGGCTAGGGCGGCGGAGGTGCGAGGAGGCCAGGGCTAGGGCGGCGGTGGCGTGTAGAGGCCAGGGCTAGGGCGACGGGTAGCGCCTGCGGGCCATCCAACGCCGCTTGCGGCTTTAATTATTATTATTCCGGGTTTTAACGCACCTGTTTGCCTAAATTTGACCCCCTGAACATACCCGAAAACTCACCAAAATTTCCACAAACCTGGGGAAAATTGTAAAATAATTTTTTTTAAAGTGAACCAGACCCCCCCCACAACGATGACATCACGGCGTGCGATCCCGCGAAAAAAATGAATGGGCCGAAATTTGTTTAAGGAGCAAAAAAAAAAAATTTTTAAATACGCACACAAAACCAAACACACGCGTCGGGGGTATCCAGGAGAGCTTTTGAAATCATTATGGGGGGGCCACACGACCCACGCCTTGGCGGCCATTTTGTGGCGAAGTGCGAGATTTGGCGATTTTCACGTTTTTCCACAATATGGGAAAACGACACTTTGGTTGTTCCGATTTTTACGAAACTTCACACACATCCGCAGCCGGAGTCTACAATCACCACAGAAGTTTCATTGACCTTTGACCTTGGGAACTGGCCGCCATCTTGAATTTTTCAAAAAAAGCACGTTTAGTACAAGCTACAAACGAAAACTCGTCCTAGGGATTTCATCAATCGTCTTGTAACTTCATGAGCATCAATGGCCGGGAACTGTGGACAAAATGTTGGAATTAGAAGTTGTAGAATTTGAATGGCGTGCGCGTGGCGAGCTCGCAACCGCCACGGTTTTAGCTAGCTTGCGCATGTTTTAGCGAAATATCACAAAACGCATATCCACGCGTGCGGTACGCCAGGCTGAACGTGGCAATGTAACTTTTGAAACTATAATGTAAAAATTGAGGCCAGGGGAAGCGAAAAACCGACGCAAAAAAAAGCGCCGACTCGGCGAAAAACGATTTTTCGGAATTTTTTTTTTAGAATTGACGAACGAAACCTACGCAACTTTATCGGGGATATCCAAACGAAGATTTAAAATTATTACGCGATGACCACCCGACTCACTCCTTGGCGGCCATTTTGTTTCAAAATCTGACAATTGGCGATTTTCAACTACATCAAAAGTGACCTTTTGTTTTGGCGATCTTAACGAAATTTCGTACAAAGGGTGCTAGCGCAAGTCTACACTGACATGTAGAGTTTTGTTGACCTTTGACCTTCGGAAGGGGCCGCCATCTTGAATTTGCAAAAAAAAGCTAGTTTAGCACTAGCTTCAAACGAAAACTCGTCCTTGGAATTTTTATCGATCGTCTTGTAACTACTTGGGCATCAAGAGGAAGCAATTGCGAACAAAATGTTGGAATTAGAAGTTGTAGATTTTAAATGGCGTGCGCATGACAACCTTGCAAAAGTGGCGCAGTCTTTATACTCGGCCAATTTTTGATGGATTCTTGTGAAAATTCAATATGTTGAGCCCAGACCAGAACTGGACATGATATAATAGAACCGGATACGAATATATTAAAAATGTGGGCGTGGCTAGCGAATAACCTTCGTTGCTAAGGGGTTTTAAGGGTTAACGTTTTCCGATTTGACTGAAACTGACGTCTATCTGTTCGGTGTCACGGGGGGATCAAAACCTAAAATGGTTGCTATGGCGATTTAAACCAACAGAAAAGCCGCCATTTTGAAAAAAGTGTTTTTTTTCCCATTCATTTCTTATATAGAGCATAATGGGGTTCTTTGAGGGCAGGTTTCTGGGTTAAGGCAATGTATTAGCAACATGCTAACTTTTTCCATTACATTGACTTATGATGGGGTTTTTTGGGCTAATTCTGAGTTAAGCTAACGTTTTAGCAATATGCTAACTTTTTTAGCTAATTTGGCTTATAATGGGGTTTTTGGGCTAATTCTGAGTTAAGCTAACGTTTTAGCAATATGCTAACTTTTTTCGCTAATTTGGCTAATAATGGGGTTTTTTGGGCTAATTCTGAGTTAAGCTAACATTTAGCAATATGCTAACTTTTTTTGCTAATTTGGCTAATAATGGGGTTTTTTGGGCTAATTCTGAGTTAAGCTAACGTTTTAGCAATATGCTAACTTTTTCGCTAATTTGGCTAATAATGGGGTTTTTTGGAATAATTCTGAGTTAAGCTAACGTTTTAGCAATATGCTAACTTTTTTCGCTAATTTGGCTTATAATGGGGTTTTTTGGGCTAATTCTGAGGTAAGCTAACGTTTTAGCAATATGCTAACTTTTTTCGCTAATTTGGCTAATAATGGGGTTTTTTGGGCTAATTCTGAGTTAAGCTAACGTTTAGCAATATGCTAACTTTTTTCGCTAATTTGGCTAATAATGGGGTTTTTTGGGCTAATTCTGAGTTAAGCTAACGTTTAGCAATATGCTAACTTTTTTCGCTAATTTGGCTAATAATGGGGTTTTTTGGAATAATTCTGAGTTAAGCTAACGTTTTAGCAATATGCTAACTTTTTTCGCTAATTTGGCTAATAATGGGGTTTTTTGGGCTAATTCTGAGTTAAGCTAACGTTTTAGCAATATGCTAACTTTTTTCGCTAATTTGGCTAATAATGGGGTTTTTTGGGCTAATTCTGAGTTAAGCTAACGTTTTAGCATTATGCTAACTTTTTTCGCTAATTTGGCTAATAATGGGGTTTTTTGGCTAATTCTGAGTTAAGCTAACGTTTTAGCAATATGCTAACTTTTTTCGCTAATTTGGCTAATAATGGGGTTTTTTGGGCTAATTCTGAGTTAAGCTAACGTTTTAGCAATATGCTAACTTTTTTAGCTAATTTGGCTAATAATGGGGTTTTTTGGGCTAATTCTGAGTTAAGCTAACATTTTAGCAATATGCTAACTTTGTTCGCTAATTTGGCTAATAAAAGGGGGTTTTTGGGCTAATTCTGAGTTAAGCTAACGTTTTAGCAGTATGCTAACTTTTTTCGCTAATTTGGCTAATAGTGGGGTTTTTTGGGCCAATTCTGAGTTAAGCTAACGTTTTAGCAATATGCTAACTTTTTTCGCTAATTTGGCTTATAATGGGGTTTTTTGGGCTAAAAGTGTGATAGGGTCAATCGTGCACTTTGGGGGCGGTGGGAGGGGGCTCATAGGTGGGCGGTAGGGGCAAGAGTGGTGCGTAGAGGAGGGCGGCAAGGGCGGCGGAGGCGTGAAGAGGCCAGGGCTAGGGCGGCCGAGGTGTGAGGAGGCCAGGGCTAGGGCGGCGGTGGCGTGTAGAGGCCAGGGCTAGGGCGACGGGTAGCGCCTGCGGGCCATCCAACGCCGCTTGCGGCTTTAATTATTATTCTTGTTTCTAACGACACCTGTTTGCCTAAATTTGACCCCCTGAACATACCCGAAAACTCACCAAAATTTCCACAAACCTGGGGAAAATTGTAAAATAATTTTTTTTGAAGTGAACAAACCCCCCCCAAAATGATGACATCACGGCGTGCGATCCCGCGAAAAAAATGAATGGGCCGAAATTTGTTTAAGGAGCAAAAAAAAAAAAATTTTGAAATACGCACACGAAACCAAAACACACGCGTCGGGGGTATCCAGGAGAGCTTTTGAAATCATTATGGGGGGCCGCACGACCCACGCCTTGGCGGCCATTTTGTGGCGAAGTGCGAGATTTGGCGATTTTCACGTTTTTCCACAATATGGGAAAACAACACTTTGGTTGTTCCGATTTTTACGAAACTTCACACACATCCCGCCAGCCGGAGTCTACAATCACCACAGAAGTTTCATTGACCTTTGACCTTGGGAACTGGCCGCCATCTTGAATTTTTCAAAAAAAGCACGTTTAGTACAAGCTACAAACGAAAACTCGTCCTAGGGATTTTCATCAATCGTCTTGTAACTTCACGAGCATCAATGGCCGGGAACTGTGGACAAAATGTTGGAATTAGAAGTTGTAGAATTTGAATGGCGTGCGCGTGGCGAGCTCGCAACCGCCACGGTTTTAGCTAGCTTGCGCATGTTTTAGCGAAATATCACAAAACGCATATCCACGCGTGCGGTACGCCAGGCTGAACGTGGCAATGTAACTTTTGAAACTATAATGTAAAAATTGAGGCCAGGGGAAGCGAAAAACCGACGCAAAAAAAAAGCGCCGACTCGGCGAAAAACGATTTTTTCGGAATTTTTTTTTTAGAATTGACGAACGAAACCTACGCAACTTTATCGGGGATATCCAAACAAAGATTTAAAATTATTACGCGATGACCACCCGACTCACTCCTTGGCGGCCATTTTGTTTCAAAATCTGACAATTGGCGATTTTCAACTACATCAAAAGTGACCTTTTGTTTTGGCGATCTTAACGAAATTTCGTCCAAAGGGTGCTAGCGCAAGTCTACACTGACATGTAGAGTTTCGTTGACCTTTGACCTTCGGAAGGGGCCGCCATCTTTAATTTACAAAAAAAAGCTAGCTTAGCACTAGCTTCAAATGAAAACTCGTCCTTGGAATTTTTATCGATCGTCTTGTAACTACTTGGGCATCAACAGGAAGCAATTGCGAACAAAATGTTGGAATTAGAAGTTGTAGATTTTAAATGGCGTGCGCATGGCAACCTTGCAAAAGTGGCGCAGTCTTTATACTCGGCCAATTTTTGATGGATTCTTGTGAAAATTCAATATGTTGAGCCCAGACCAGAACTGGACATGATATAATAGAACCGGATACCAATATATTAAAAATGTGGGCGTGGCTAGCGAATAACCTTCGTTGCTAAGGGGTTTTAAGGGTTAACGTTTTCCGATTTGTCTGAAACAGACGTCTATCTGTTCGGTGTCACGGGGCGATCAAAACCTAAAATGGTTGCTATGGCGATTAAACCAACAGAAAAGCCGCCATTTTGAAAAAAGTGCTTTTTTTTCCCATTAATTTCTTATATAGAGTATAATGGGGTTCTTTCAGGGCAGTTTCTGGGTTAAGGCAATGTATTAGCAACATGCTAACTTTTTCCACTACATTGACTTATAATGGGTTTTTTTGGCTAATTCTAAGTTAAGCTAACGTTTTAGCAATATGCTAACTTTTTTAGCTAATTTGGCTTATAATGGGGTTTTTTGGGCTATTTCTGAGTTAAGCTAACGTTTTAGCAATATGCTAACTTTTTTCGCTAATTTGGCTAATAATGGGGTTTTTTGGGCTAATTCTGAGTTAAGCTAACGTTTTAGCAATATGCTAACTTTTTTAGCTAATTTGGCTTATAATGGGGTTTTTTGGGCTAATTCTGAGTTAAGCTAACGTTTTACCAATATGCTAACTTTTTTAGCTAATTTGGCTAATAATGGGGTTTTTTGGGCTAATTCTGAGTTAAGCTAACGTTTTAGCAATATGCTAACTTTTTTCGCTAATTTGGCCAATAATGGGGTTTTTTGGGCTAATTCTGAGTTAAGCTAACGTTTTAGCATTATGCTAACTTTTTTCGCTAATTTGGCTAATAAAAGGGGGTTTTTGGGCTAATTCTGAGTTAAGCTAACGTTTTAGCAGTATGCTAACTTTTTTAGCTAATTTGGCTAATAATGGGGTTTTTTGGGCTAATTCTGAGTTAAGCTAACGTTTTAGCAATATGCTAACTTTTTTCGCTAATTTGGCTAATAATGGGGTTTTTTGGGCTAATTCTGAGTTAAGCTAACGTTTTAGCAATATGCTAACTTTTTTCGCTAATTTGGCCAATAATGGGGTTTTTTGGGCTAATTCTGAGTTAAGCTAACGTTTTAGCATTATGCTAACTTTTTTCGCTAATTTGGCTAATAAAAGGGGGTTTTTGGGCTAATTCTGAGTTAAGCTAACGTTTTAGCAGTATGCTAACTTTTTTCGCTAATTTGGCTAATAGTGGGGTTTTTTGGGCTGAAAGTGTTATAGGGTCAACGGTGCACTGCGGGGGCAGTGGGAGGGGGCTCAGAGGTGGGCAGGAAGGGCAACAGTGGTGCGTAGAGGAGGGCGGCGAGGGCGGCGGAGGTGCGGGGAGGCCAGGGCTAGGGCGGCGGTGGCGTGTAGAGGCCAGGGCTAGGGCGACGGGTAGCGCCTGCGGGCCATCCAACGCCGCTTGCGGCTTTAATTATTATTCTTCTTTCTTTCTGCAAGTTTGAGCCAATTTTTCACCCCCGCCACATACCCGAAAACTCACCAAAATTTCCACATACCTGGGGAAAATGTGAAATGAATTTTCGACATAGTGCACGAAACCCCCCCACGACGATGACATCACGGCGTGCGATCCCGTAAAAAAAATGAATGGGCCGAAAATCGCTTATGGGGCCAAAAAAAAAAATTTTGAAATACGCACACGAAACCAAAACACACGTGTCGGGGGTATCCAGGAGAGCTTTTGAAATCATTATGGGGGGGCCGCACGACCCACGCCTTGGCGGCCATTTTGTGGCGAAGTGCGAGATTTGGCGATTTTCACGTTTTTCCGCAGAATGGGAAACCGACACTTTGGTTCTTCCGATTTTTACGAAACTTCACACACATCCCGCCAGCCGGAGTCTACAATCACCACAGAAGTTTCATCGACCTTTGACCTCGGGAACTGGCCGCCATCTTGAATTTTTCAAAAAAAGCACGTTTAGTACAAGCTACAAACGAAAACTCGTCCTAGGGATTTTCATCAATCATCTTGTAACTTCACGAGCATCAATGGCCGGGAACTGTGGACAAAATGTTGGAATTAGAAGTTGTAGAATTTGAATGGCGTGCGCGTGGCGAGCTCGCAACCGCCACGGTTTTAGCTAGCTTGCGCATGTTTTAGCGAAATATCACGAAACGCATATCCACGCGTGCGGTACGCCAAGCTGAACGTGGCAATGTAACATTTGAAACTGTAATGTAAAAATTGAGGCCAGGGGAAGCGAAAAACCGACGCAAAAAAAAGCGCTGACTCGGCGAAAAAAAAAAATTTCGGAATTTTTTTTTTAGAATTGACGAACGAAACCTACGGAACTTTATCGGGGATATCCAAACGAAGATTTAAAATTATTACGCGATGACCACCCGACTCACTCCTTGGCGGCCATTTTGTTTCAAAATCTGACAATTGGCGATTTTCAATTACATCAAAAGTGACCTTTTGTTTTGGCGATCTTAACGAAATTTCGTCCAAAGGGTGCTAGCGCAAGTCTACACTGACATGTAGAGTTTCGTTGACCTTTGACCTTCGGAAGGGGCCGCCATCTTGAATTTACAAAAAAAAGCTAGTTTAGCACTAGCTTCAAACGAAAACTCGTCCTTGGAATTTTTATCGATCGTCTTGTAACTACTTGGGCAGCAAGAGGAAGCAATTGCGAACAAAATGTTGGAATTAGAAGTTGTAGATTTTAAATGGCGTGCGCGTGACAACCTTGCAAAAGTGGCGCAGTCTTTATACTCGGCCAATTTTTGATGGATTCTTGTGAAAATTCAATATGTTGAGCCCAGACCAGAACTGGACATGATATAATAGAACCGGATACGAATATATTAAAAATGTGGGCGTGGCTAGCGAATAACCTTCGTTGCTAAGGGGTTTTAAGGGTTAACGTTTTCCGATTTGTCTGAAACAGACGTCTATCTGTTCGGTGTCACGGGGCGATCAAAACCTAAAATGGTTGCTATGGCGATTAAACCAACAGAAAAGCCGCCATTTTGAAAAAAGTGCTTTTTTTTCCCATTAATTTCTTATATAGAGCATAATGGGGTTCTTTGAGGGCAGTTTCTGGGTTAAGGCAATGTATTAGCAACATGCTAACTTTTTCCACTACATTGACTTATAATGGGGTTTTTTGGGCTAATTCTAAGTTCAGCTAACGTTTTAGCAATATGCTAACTTTTTTAGCTAATTTGGCTTATAATGGGGTTTTTTGGGCTAATTCTGAGTTAAGCTAACGTTTTAGCTATATGCTAACTTTTTTAGCTAATTTGGCTAATAATGGGGTTTTTTGGGCTAATTCTGAGTTAAGCTAACGTTTTAGCAATATGCTAACTTTTTTCGCTAATTTGGCTAATAATGGGGTTTTTTGGGCTAATTCTGAGTTAAGCTAACGTTTTAGCAATATGCTAACTTTTTTCGCTAATTTGGCTAATAAAAGGGGCTTTTTGGGCTAATTCTGAGTTAAGCTAACGTTTTAGCAGTATGCTAACTTTTTTAGCTAATTTGGCTAATAATGGGGTTTTTTGGGCTAATTCTGAGTTAAGCTAACGTTTTAGCAATATGCTAACTTTTTTCGCTAATTTGGCTAATAATGGGGTTTTTGGGCTAATTCTGAATTAAGCTAACGTTTTAGCAATATGCTAACTTTTTTCGCTAATTTGGCTAATAGTGGGGTTTTTTGGGCCAATTCTGAGTTAAGCTAACGTTTTAGCAATATGCTAACTTTTTTCGCTAATTTGGCTTATAATGGGGTTTTTTGGGCTAAAAGTGTGATAGGGTCAATCGTGCACTTTGGGGGCGGTGGGAGGGGGCTCATAGGTGGGCGGTAGGGGCAAGACTGGTGCGTAGAGGAGGGCGGCAAGGGCGGCGGAGGCGTGAAGAGGCCAGGGCTAGGGCGGCGGAGGTGCGAGGAGGCCAGGGCTAGGGCAGCGGTGGCGTGTAGAGGCCAGGGCTAGGGCGACGGGTAGCGCCTGCGGGCCATCCAACGCCGCTTGCGGCTTTAATTTTAGCTAGTTTTTCTTTTTTGCTCTCCCTTTTCTTTGCAGTTTTTACAAATAAACCAAAGGTTTTCTGATTAAGAAAAATTACAAGTGAAGTGTAAAGTGCCGTTGCCAGTAGAGCTCTTAGTAAGTTGGAATGTTTGTTACTCTGAAAGACAGCCACCCACAAATGCTCAGTGCAGTCTAGTAAACGCTTGGTTTAATAGACAAATCGTGTTTGTATTTTAACAGGGACAATTAACCACATAGTGCTTGGATGTTGACATCAGCTAATCACAAAAGACTATTGAACAACAGATCATTCATTACTAGACCACATACAAAGAATGAATACTTTAAAGACACAAAAGAAATTGAAGCCCAAACTGGCAGAAGACGGTTGCTTTGCGTGAGTGTAGTTAATTAGCCTTAATAAATAATAACTTGACCAAACAGCTGATTCCATGATTGATACGAAAAGCAGAAGGTGCATTTACACAAGTGATTTCACTCACAAATGTGGGAAATTCTCAAATGAGGGGGAAGGTTGTAAATGCACCTTCTGCAATTCCTATGATGTGTGAGTTTATATTATAAGTGTACCAAAAAATTATGTTTGTGAAGCATTTTGTTGTGCTTTTGTGGAACATTTATTGAAACATTTGTGAGAAATTTATCGTGCGAGTCTAAAACATTTGGTGTGCATTTGTGATACACAGCGTGTGCATTTCTGAATTATGAGACTGAACTGACTCCATAGTGATAGAAGACCTGGACATGGAGTTGTTCACAAACAGCGTGTTGTGCTACATGAAGAACTTCATAGACACAGTCATGAAGGACAAACGCAACCGAGTCTACTCCAACCAGAAGCCCTGGATGACTCAATAGGTCAAACAGCTGGCAACACTGGCAGTAGACTTAAACCTCTTCTTTGCCCACTTTGATGTCTCAACTCCACAAGCACGTCTGTTCCACAGCACAACCCACAACGGCATAGTCCTCATCCTGGATGAGCATTCAATCCAAGGAAGGCTGCCGGTCCCAGTGGTGTTCTGGGGGGGTTAAGAGATTGTGCAGACCAGCTGACTGCAGTCTTCAATCAATCACTGGCACACTCAATGGTCTCACTCCGCCAAAAGTCCTCCACCATAGTTCCTCTTCCCAAGAAAACTTACATCTCCAGCTTCAATTACTGCAGACCACTGGCTCTCACTCCAACAGCCATGAAGTGCCAAAAAAATGTCCCAAAAACTGATCCGTAGTCACATAACTTCAGCCCTCCCACCAGGACTTGACCCAGACCATTTTGCATAAAGGGAGAATTGATCGACAAAAGACGCCATATCAACGGCTCTGCATGCGGCTCTTTCCCATCTGGAGCAGCGGGGGAGCTAAGCGTGGACATGGGATGACTTGGGAGGGAGAATGTGTAATCATACATCCATGGCAATAAGCCTCAGTACTGGCTCCCCCCAGGGTTATGTACTGAGTTCTCTGCTCTACTCCCAGTACATGTACTACTGCACACCTGCCCACCACAGCAACACCATTGTAAAGTTTGCTGATGAAAACACAGTGGTGGGGTCATCTCTGGTGGGAACAAATGAAAGACCAAAGAAATGATAATAGACTACAGGAAGAAGAAGACTGACACAATGCCACTATTCAGAGGGGACTGTGTGTTAGAAAAAAGGGAGGAAAAAAACAGAGAAACTTGGAAAGGACAAAGGTATGACACTGAACATTGTTAATGTCATTATTTAAGCCCAAGACAACTTTATTAAACATGCACAATAATATGTGAAGAGTTAGGCTAAGGCTATTATATAGTATAGGCTATATACTTTTAATGTTTAGTTAACCCAAACTCAATTTGAGCATAAAAGGCTCTTAATTATGTAAAATTGTTGTATTTGCTCATATCCAACCAATTTTAATTGATTCCTTCACTCATGCTTTCGCTAAAATAGCATGAACTAACATGAACTGCTGTCATGTTATTTAGGTATTCGTAATTACGTATATTGAGTATTTTGTCTCTTATTCTGAGTATTATTAGAATGGCTTTGTTGTCAAAATTTGCATTAAAAAATATAAAGCTTCAATCCCCTTTATTTTGGTCTAAATATTTTTGCAAGACTGTTCCATCTTTCAATTCATATTAGATGCACTTCTAAAAAACTTGAGGCACATTTTTAGTGTCTACTAAGAGAAGCAAGTTGATATGAGTGTATTTTCTAGGTTGATTAGTGATGTTTGTATTTTTAAATCTTAATCAAACATGAGTCAGACTATGCTCTGAGACTCTGGTTGCTCATGCGGGGCAGCCGGATGGTTCTGTTTGCGCTCCAAAGCCCCCTGCGTAGCTCACGCCATCTATGCAGAACATAAAAACCGGCATAGTAATGACACACAATCAGAATAAATTGTCATATTGGGTCAGATTATTTTGAGAGGCATGTTTAAATGCCGCATTTTTATTCTGATCAGGCATTTATCCTAATTACTCATGTCCATGTAATAGCAGCTATAGTCTTTCATTGTTGGATTTTTACTTTTAATTACTTATTCATGAATTTATTTTTTGCATTTATTGTAGTGGGATGGATGCAGTACCATCAACCTGGAGAACATCATTGTTAAATTCACTGATGACACAACAGTGGTGGAGCGGATAACCAAGGAGAACGAGACGGCCTACAGGGATGAAGTCCTGGAACTTGGAGAGTGGAGTGCACTTCACCTGGATTTGAACATCTCCAACACTAAGGAACTCATCCTGGACTTCCTGTGGAACAAAGCTCCACTGCACATCTATAGCGAACAGGTGGAGTCCATTAAATTCCTCAAGAGTCCATAGCACTGCAGATCTCTCCTCAGGAGCAGCTACACTTCCTGGGGGTTCTCAGGGAGCAGCAACTCCACCAAAACCTGCCGGTGAAATTCTATCGCTCCATCATCGAGAACATGCTGACCCACACTGTGTCAGTTTGGAGCTCCAGCTGCACAGAACCTGACAGAAAGAGACTGCAGAAAGCGACCATCACTGCACAAAATGTCATTGGCTACCCTCTGCCATCAATAACCTTCCTCAACAGAGCCAGAAACATTATGAAGAGCAATTCTTACCTCGATTTCAGCTTCTTCAGACTCAGGGATAGTTGTTTCCCAAAACTGTCGATGTACTAAATGGCAATTTTGCACTACAAGCCACCTGACTCCTTGCACATCTTTGCTTTGATCCTTGCACAGTTGTTTAACTGTTGCACAGTTGTTCTGCTTTTCATTTTTCTGTACTGTCTGCCTACTTCAAGGAGAACTGTCACTGAATCTCATTATACCATATTTGATGACAATACAGGCTTTCTATTTTTTTTATATTCTATTCTATAAAAGGAAAGCACAAAAACAAATAAACCCCAAAGACACCTCTGATGACCAGATGACCTTTTTTCAATATTTTTATTGTTGTTGTGTTAGTATTTCTATTTGTTGTTAATAAAATGTAAAAAATGAAACGGTGTGATCTAGAGATTTTAATGCAAAACATGTATTCATTTATAATTTACTATAATAAAAGAACACAATTATAAAAGTTTAAACACAAAAAATTATATTAAAAAGAAGTCAAACAGGATATCAGTTTGTTCTATTGGATGCATTATGTGCCTAAAAGTATTCTAGATTTGTCAGAACCATTTTGAATAATCAGAAACGCAAGTAATTGACTATAAATGATATCAGTTTTTATCTGGCATAAAATGCATTAATATCTATTTTTTCTAATTTATTTAACAAATAAATAAGATTAAACATGGGAGGGTTTTGTGTTTAAGACTGCGACAACAACAATAAAAGCAATTAAATAAATAAAAAAACCATAACAACAACATAGAAACATACTTTTGGAAAAATTATTTTTGGCTCCTTTCTTTAATAAAAACCTCTTTGAAAAACTTACAAACGTCTATATATTTGTGTTTAAAAGAAAAATCAACAAGAAAAGCTTTTCTTCCAGGTTGTTGTTTTGGCAACAAAAGGTTGTCATCTTGACAATTTTGTTTACCGAACAGGTAAACATGCATGTCAAAACTAAAAAAACTTAAACAACTAATGCATGCGGTAAACATCAAGTGTCCAATTCTCGCAAGAAAAGTGATCAAAATGAAGCAAAAGGCAAAAATAGCGATTCCCCAAGATAAGTCTCCGTCATGCTACTACAGCCACGAAACTGCGCAAAGCCATTCCTTTTCATTGCGAATTTAATTAGGTATTGTCCGGTATTGAGGAATTTCTATTTTTAAAAAATCAAACACGAAAGACAATTTAACAGATGTCTGTGGCACAGTAAACTATGACAGAAGAGCAGTGATCTCCCGGTTCCTAATGACATCCTTTGCAACCGCCATAGCAACAGCACAAACGCTACGATTTGACTAAAAGACCTGAAAAAAATGTACGTCAAAACAAAAAAGCTAGGACTCGAATACATAAAGAAAATGCATGATGTTGAAAATAAATGTCTAGAAAAGTAGTCAAAACAGAGCTTAGGTGTCTCTAAATGTTAAAATTTAGTTATTTCCCACTAAAAACAGAAGGGAGACCCGCCTTTTTTTTTTCTTTTCTGGCCGCTGGGAAACTTGTCGGTCACGTGACCTAAAGAAAATAAGCCATGGTACAATTCTGGAGCCCAGCGCATCAAGAAAAGACAAGTTGGGGACATCCCAAGTGTCAAAAAGTGACACGGAGGGTCCTTGCCCATGCATCAATATATGACGAGTCGGGAGTGAGAACGTGTTGGTCTCCACAGAAATTATTGGCATGAAAGCGAAGAGGATTTTTGATACGGAGATTAATGATGCTTTCAAGAGAAAAATAAACGTTCACAGCCATTGCTAGTCAGAACATAATACAATGTTCTCATTTCAATAAATCCTGAAATGTTCATCTGTTATTTTCTTCATTTTGTGACTGAATTTCACCACAAAATGAACCCATTAACCATCACCATTCTGCCTGTGATGGAATAAACGCCGGTCTCCAATAGACGTCGGTCTCTAATAAACGCTGGGCCAGCTGCCACATTTTTGGAATAATGCCGGAGTTACTATTGGAAGATATATGGTAGCCCATTTTGCAAGAAGAACCACTGTAGAAAGCTGTACTGCACTAGAGTTAGTTTTCAGATAGACCATATTTTGCTCTACTGGTCCTTATTTGAGTTCAGGTGAGTTTTCATGTGTGGCAAATAAAAAATGTTCTATGCAATATTGTGATCTTCATTTGAATCAATATAAAACGTTTCCTATATATTACTCAACAAATAATTTGACACCTTTTTAATGAAACCATGCAACTCCAGTCACACTGAAAGCAAACAGCAGATGCAGACAGATGTACTTCTGTGTAATCTTACCTTTTAAAGGCCTCTGTGGGGTCCCTTTCACACTCTCCAAACTGCAGAATACCTTGTACAGCTGGATCTTGAATCTTCTCTTCATATTCAGGGAACCGTCCACTGCTGCAAATCTGAGCCACCAGACCTCGGATGAAACCGCCAACACACAGTGTGTCAAAGTCATCTGCTCGGCAAAAGTGGAACGCCAGGCTCTGCTGGTGCAAACTGTAGTGAGCTTTTTGGGCACATGTTGGCCACAATAGTTCTGTGCAGAGGGCTGTTTTTCCACTTCCTGCTCCTCCCACCAACAGCACCCCCCAGGCATTTCCTGACTTTGTACATCCTGCAGTGAGCCTGCTGGGGATGAATGCACTATCTGGCACCAGTGGGGGCTGGTTGCTGTTCACTCCACTTGTCAGTTCAGTGATGTTGGCTTTCTCCTGGAGGCAGTGCTGGATCTTGTTGAAGACCCATTCCCGACAGTAAAAACGTTTGCCCTGCAGCAAACTGGTTTGGGCCATTATGAAAGAGTGCTGTTGTTTGACCGATCTCCACCCGTTTTACCTTTTTTAATTAGTTCAGTCACTTTTCAAAAACAGATCACAATACACTCGTCCTTGGTTAGAAAGAAAAAAAAAGAGTTACATCATGACTTTAAGAACAACTAAAGTTGGCAGATGTGCAGCAGAGGGATTTTTTTAAAATTAGAATATGGACCCAGAACCCTTTCAATGACGCATGATATTAGAACTTTCCAACTAATCTTTTGTAAAGATTTCTCACTTTTTCAAGAGAAAGAATCTTGCTTTTTCGCAGTACGGCAACATCATGGCTTTGGACATGGTATTGCATGTGGCAGTTAGAAACATCAGTTGGCACCAGCACTTGATACAGTTAGTTGTCGATCATGTGGACATGTAAGAGACTCCAAGGGGAAGATGCACTCTTTAGTAAAATCCAGAGCCTGGCTTCTTACCTAAAAAAAAAGTGGGAAAAAAAGGTTTAAAGTTTTTAAACAACCACTTTATCCATGTATCTTAACTGTCAAAGCAGATGTTTGAGTATTGCCTTTTGTAATTGTCCATTTGATGTAAAACAAATGATAATAGACAGGGTTGATATTTCTAAGCATGCTAATGTAAAGAGAAACATAATATATGGCTTTAACAAAAAACAAAACAATTGAGTTTGTTTGAGAAACATAAGTGTGGGGGAAAGGTTGTTTCCATTCTAAAACGTTTTTTTTTTGTCCATTTACTCATCAAACCTGCACGACCCTAAATCCCAATAGTTAACCCAATAAAGGTGAAGTGATAATGAGCTTTATTTAACTAAAATGACACTTGGTGTGAGTGAGGAAGATACTGAAGACAGGATTAGATGGAGGCAGATTATTTGCTGTGGCTACACCTAAAGGAGGGAACTAAAAGGCAAAGAAGACTGGGTGTTCCCCAAATCCCGTCTTGTATTAACAGGGGCTGTTATATGCATGCGAGTGGATACTAACTTTAGCAGTTTTAGCAAGGAAGGAACGGGGGCCACTAAATATAAAATAATTACATTGATCAAAAGAAAGAGAGAGAGAATAGAAATTGTTAACGTGTTATTTGTTTGAATTCACAACAATATAGAATCGTTAGACTACGTCAGAGGAGCCGTCCACAGCTCTGCTGGTCTGTGATGCTGCTGGCTTATACTGACACTATTGTCTCTTGCAGTTTCCTCTCACCAAAACACACATTTTTTCTATGCAAATGTGCGGCGTATGAGAGTAAATAAAGCAATTCGTGATGAATGAAAAGCTTATTAGATGTTAAGGTTACTGAACCCCACCCATTTCGGACAGAATATGCTATCCTACCGAAGGCTTTTAACGAACCAGACCAGACTAACTGGGCACAGCAGGAGAAATGGCGACTAAAACAAAAACAAAGATTGCGATGTTACTAATCAAACTCAGTTCAGTGTGACGCTAAGCATGTCATTGTTTCATAACTGGTTCTGCCGTTTCTCAAAGTCCCAAAACGGCTTCTTCTCACCTCGGCTCCTTTTGTTGTTGAGAAGTGTCTTTGTCCACTGTCAGCATTTAGACGACGGTAGAACTGAAACCTCCAAAAACAATGTAAAATAAAAATATTCGCGACTCCGTTTTTCACATCGCAGTTGCGTATTGCTCTGCAGTGTTCTTTTTTTAAATTCATGAGCTTGTAGCATTTACAATGGTTCTCTTTTTATCGGCGTGGGCTACGCCTGGTGTCGGGCATAACAGCTACTCTCAGCCTTCGAAATATTTTCTCCCACAGCATGCAGAGCACACTGCTGAGGGTGACGCAAGGCATCATGGAACATAGAGGCAGGGCTCTAAATTAACACCCGCCCACCCGACAAATGCGGGTAAAACTTTTATTTAGGGGGTAGAAGGTAGAGGATGACATTTTTCGGGATTCCAGTGGAATGGAAGTCCTCTCTGCCATTGATCACGGGACCAGGACGGGAACAAGTTCTGACGGAAGTGGGACGGGAGCGGGAGCCAACCAATTCAGTCGCGAATGAAACGGTTCTCAAGGTTTCTCTTCAGAGAGAACAAGAACCGCGGCCACTTGAAAAAATCACCATCTTGCTTTTTCTCCTCAAACCGCACGTCATAGATCAGTACAAACGTGCTTTCGCCTACGGTTTGCGCGAGCGGGGTAGTGTTTGATCTATGGCAAGTAAAAGAGGTCAATAATCCTGCGCTGAGCGGAGGCGTGCGCCGGGTGGTGGATTACACGCACAGCAGCACACGAACGAGTATGATCAAGGTGCAACAACAACAAACCACAGCGACATCGAAAAGTAAAGAAAACGAGTGACAGCTGGAGTAAAAGCTAAACCAAGAACAATTTTATTTTATTGATGATACAAAGTAAGAGTGTAGAGACTGCAGAAAAGTCAAAAGTCTAAAACAGGATCCACAACCAACATGTACAGACACCTGAGAGAACCTTCTTCAAAACTGTAATTCAAAATGCAAACCTTTCTTGTGAATGAATCTTTCTTTCTTGTTTTGCACATTTTAATCTGTATTTTGTGTTGTGGTTTGTAGGCTATAATTCGCCGATTATGTCTAAGTGCGTGTTCAAAAATCGAGGTCTGGAACGATTTTGAGGTTTTCCACCAAAAGATTTATTCCTGACACCAAAATATCTAATACATGAATTTAGGGTCTCCAGCTGTCCTTAGGAAAGCATCTAGCGGATGCTCTTCTCCGTGCACGAAGAATGGAGACATCCTATTTCCCTTTGACCCAGAGTTTTATACACAATATGCAAAAAGAAGGTTGGATCAAAATAAGAGGTTGGATCTTCTCCCTGGAGATGCATTTTCCCACCGTCCGCCTTTTCCCATCCTTTCGCAGGTGCCTCTGTTCCTCGTTAACTCCTTATCAGCTCTCCGTTCACTCCCGCCTGCAGACATTTGTTTCAAAGCAGCATACTCCCTATATGAACTAACCTTGTATGCTGTGAGAAACTATCCTATCATTCATTCACACAATCATAAAAATGTCTGCAAAGTTTAAACCATGAAAAACCCTTTTGTTTGAGTATTCAATGTCTACCAAGTTTATCACTTTTAACACTAAACTTTCATACTGGTTAATACTGAATTATTATGACACACACATAAGTATTTGTTTATTAAGACTTCATTTCTTCAGGTTGCAGTGTTTTCTGTTGTTTTGCTTCAGATTCGGTTAAAAGGAAAAAACAAAAAATGTACATAGTTAAAAGTTGAATTGTGAATACTTTTTGTTTATCATTTGTTTTGCATATTTTATCTGGAAGAAGTAAATGACAGCACATGTATATTATACACTTATATTAATAAAAACATTATTTTTACATTAGTTATTCATTTTGTGCATAATTGTATATCGTTGTTATTAATTAATTAAATAAAGCAACAAAGAAACTTAAAGAGCTGTTTGGAAGCTGAAAGAGCCAGCTCTTTTTTGTGACCCAATCCCAAAGAGTGAGTTCTCTAAAAAGAACCAGAATTCCCATCACTACAACCAATGAGAACGAGAACAAAAAAGTTTAGGCTGAGCCATTTTGTAGTATTCTGTGGCATTCTTCTGTCACCCACGACACAGCAGTAGATACATTGAAGAAAACTCAAGGATACATTAAATTGGCACAGGCCATAAACAAAACAAGCAACATCAAGCAAGTAGTTTGTACCAAATGTGTCAATAAGCACGAGCCTCGACAGTGTCCACCTTATGGAGCAACCTGTCACAAATGTGAAAAAAAAAACTTCTTAAAGGTATGTAGAAGTAACGCAGAGAAAAGCAGTAACTACAAGAGAATCAAAACTGTGAATAACATTGAGACTGAAGTTGATTCATTGTACATAGGCATGGTGTGCAGTAACAATAGTGCCATAGATGATAGTTGGAAAGAAACTGTGACAATCAAAGGCGTGCCAGTCACTTTCAAATTTGACACAGGCGCAAATGTGAAGTTAGCAAATGTGTTACCCAAGTCAGTTTACGCAAAGCTACCTGGTGCTCACCAGTTACAGCCCACAAAGACTGTGCTCATAGCTTTTGGTGGAACCCGCATACACCCAGATGGTGCAGTATTTCCGGTTTGTGAAACGAGGATGTGCAAAGCTGTGTGTGACTTTCTAGTCTCCACCCATCAAAAAATCAATCCTAGCTTGTGAGGAGTTGCAGCTGGTGAAACGAGTTGGGACATTTGCTCCTCAGCCAACAAAAACACCAGCCACCAAGGAAGAGCTCATACAGAAGTACGCAGAAGTGTTCACAGGTTTGGGTGAGTTTCCTGGAGTTCATCACATACACATAGACCCAAAAGTCACACCTGTAATCCACGCATGCAGAAATTTGCCGCTGTCCATAATGGAACCATTAAAAAAACACTGAAAGACCTACAAGACAGAGATGTGATTTTGCCAGTCAACAATCCCACAGACTGGGTCAATAGTCTTTTTGCAACACAAAAAAGAACGGAACACTAAGGTTTTGTTTGGACCCTTGCGATCTGAATCAAACAGTGAAACGCCAGCATTACTCCATCCCTACACATAAGGATGTTAGAAGTAAATTGGAGGGTAAATCAGTCTTCACTATTCTAGATGAAAAAGGTGGCTACTGGCAGATCAAACTCGATGAGCCATCTTCTAAGCTCTGCACCTTCAACACACCTTGGGGACAGCATCGCTTCCTCCGGCTCCCATTTGGCATTAAGTCCGCCAGTGAAGTTTTTCAACGAAAGAACCGTGAGACTTTTGGAAACATCCCTGGTGTCTTTATCATCGCTAGTGACATGATCATAGCAGCCACATCTGAGCGCAAGCATGATGAGATCCTACAAAGGGTAGTGAAAAGAGCAAAAATGTCAAATGTGAAGTTTAAAAAGGACAAAATCCAGTTTAAAGTAGACACCATTAAATACATTGGCCACATCATCACTGCAGCAGGCCAGAAAGCTGATGACACAAAGATCAAAGCTATTATTGACATGCCAACTCTGGAGGATAAACAAAGTCTCCAACGACTGCTGGGAATGACAAAATTCTTAGCGCAGTACATGCCGAATGAGGCATCGCTCACTGCAGTTTTACGGCAGTTGCTAAAAAGGACACAGTATGGCTGTGGTAGCCACACCAAACAGCAGAGTTAAGCATACTGAAGAGGGTTTCTCACACAAACCCCAGTTTTGAGATTCTTTGACCACAAGAAACCCTTGACTTTACAAGCAGAATCTTAAAAAGTAGGACTGGGTGCGTGCCTGTTACAGGAAGGACAACCTTTGTGTTATGCATCATGAGCACTCACAGACATGGAAAAAAGGTACGCACAAATAGATAGAGTTAATAGCCATTGTGTTTGCGATCAAAATTTTCCACCAGTATGTATATGGAAGACCAGTGACCGTGCAGTAAGATCAGAAACCTCTAGATGGTATCATGCACAAACCACTTTCCAGAGCACCAGCGAGGTTACAAGGAATGATGTTACAGCTACAGAGGTATGAACTCATTGTCACATACACACCTGGCAAACATATGTACATAGACGACGCACTCTCACGTGCTACAATAAACAGTGACAGTGACACTGCAAGTGGGAATGCTTTCGAAGAGAGAGTTGTGTATGCATTAAAGGCTACAGAGGCACTGAGTGAGGACACACTCAACAGACTGAGAATGGCAGTTGCAGCAGACAATGTGCTACAAGCTGTGCGTGAGAAACACATGACACGATGGTCTGCTAGATGGCAGAGTTTAGACAAAGCACTTTATGGCTACTGGCCCATGCGACACAACATTAGCATTCATAAAGACATAATCATGGTAGGAGACAAGATTCTGATTCCACAGACCTTCAAACAAACCATCCTAGAAAAACTGGATCTTGCTCACCAAGGCATACACCGCATGAAAGCCAAGGCGAGAAAGGGCTTTACTGACCTGGCATGTCCAGTGATATAGAGACTATGATTTTGAAGTGTGAGCAGTGCCAGCAGAAGCAGCCTAAGATATGAATCAGCCAGAGCCGCTTGTTCCACATATGATTCCTGTGCTACCGCGGATGAAAATAGGAGCGGACATTTTCGAACTGAATGGTCACCCATATCTATTGTTAATTGATTACTTGACCAAGTATCCAGAAGTTCTTAACTTGCCAGACAAAACCACTTACTCAGTCATTCAAAAGATGAAGTCGGTCTTTGCAAGGCATGGGATTCCCAAGGAGATAGTGAATGATCGTGTTCCATTTGCCAGCTATGAGATGAAATCGTTTGCAGCTGCATAAGAAATAAAGCTCACTTATCGTCCTGGTTTCCCAACTTCAAATGGAATGGCAGAGCGAGCCATTAAGACAAACGAGACTTGCACTGATCCACATCTAGTGCTGTTGTTACTGAGAAACACTCCAGTTACTGGATTAAACCTGTCACCTGCACAAATGCTAATGGGAAGGGTCCTCTGCAGCACACTGCCGTGAACTAGTAATGTGCTCCACAGAACATTTCAAACAGAGTGAGAGGCATGCAATCGAAACAAAAGTTACACTTTGACCAACGTGCAAAACTTCTGCCAGTTCTGTCTCCTGGTGACATCATGCATATGCACACGCCACGGTTGGGAGCCAGCAGTCATCGTTCATCAAAGAGAAGAACCATGCTCCTACACCGTACAAACACCGTGAGGTGATACTCTCAGGAGGAACAGGAGACATCTGAAGTAAATACACCCAAGTTTGTTTAAGGACACAAGCCTGACTTTGGACCCAGATGGACTGCCCTCTCAAAACCCACTGTCAGTTGAGCAACCAGCTTGTGATTCCCCGGAGGAATCCACTTCTGGAAGTGTGGTTGACACTGGTTCTTACCACACCCACAGTGGCCGGGCCGTAAAACGCCCTGCCAGATACAGAGACTAGTTAAGGCGACAGTTTTATTTTTATGCAGTCGCTGTGTTTTGTTTTCAAGTTTCTCAGGAAAAAAATAAAGGGAGAAGAACATGTTCATTTTCACATTTTAAGAAATGTGTTATATGTTGATATATTTGTTTCAGAAGGCTGCACTAAGATGTACATTGCTTGATGTAAAGTTGTTTGTAATTTGAATGTACCTTGTGATGGTGTTATGAGCACAAGACTGTTTAATGTTCATATATTTTAGAAGGAGCCTTTGTGTTTAAGTAGCTGGTCAAGACATAGTTACTAGCCTGTCTTGGAAAAGAGGGATGTGGTGTATGGTAGTTGGCACCAGCCATTACTACCGCCCACCAGTAGATGGGGCTGTCAGAATGTGTTATGGTTTGAAGAAATCAAGTCTAAATAAACAAATACTTATGTGTGTGTCATAATAATTCAGTATTAACCAGTATGAAAGTTTAGTGTTAAAAGTGATAAACTTGGTAGACATTGAATACTCAAACAAAAGGGTTTTTCATGATTTAAACTTTGCAGACATTTTTATGATTGTGTGAATGAATGATAGGATAGTTTCTCACAGCATACAAGGTTAGTTCATATAGGGAGTATGCTGCTTTGAAACAAATGTCTGCAGGCGGGAGTGAACGGAGAGCTGATAAGGAGTTAACGAGGAACAGAGGCACCTGCGAAAGGATGGGAAAAGGCGGACGGTGGGAAAATGCATCTCCAGGGAGAAGATCCAACCTCTTATTTTGATCCAACCTTCTTTTTGCATATTGTGTATAAAACTCTGGGTCAAAGGGAAATAGGATGTCTCCATTCTTCGTGCACGGAGAAGAGCATCCGTTAGATGCTTTCCTAAGGACAGCTGGAGACCCTAAATTCATGTATTAGATATTTTGGTGTCAGGAATAAATCTTTTGGTGGAAAACCTCAAAATCGTTCCAGACCTCGATTTTTGAAGACGCACTTAGGCATAATCGGCAAATTATAGCCTACAGTTTGGTGACCCCGACGTGATCGAGGGAACGAAGTTTTGGTTAAGGGCGCTGTTTAGGCTTGTCCGTCTCTCTGTTTGAAGGTTTACTCTGAGGCGCCTCACCTGAAAGGTAAGCAGAAACCTGTTTTGGATGCATCAAATATCTGCTATTGGCAACGTTAAATTTGGAGTAAACTGAGAACAGAGAAGGTGTGACTATTTAGTATTTTAGGAGATTTTGTGTTTTAAGGAAAAGTAAAGGAAAAGTAAAGGTAAAGTAAAGGTAAAGTAAAACGGGGGATGCGGTCCCGCCGTAGTGACCCATCGTAGACTGACGTTTAGCCGGATGCGGTGAAACACTGTGAGGTTTCTGTATACCTTAGGGAGTTAGGGTCCCCCAAAAACAGATGGTAAAGGTAAAAGGGACGGCGATCCCTTTGGGGTGGAAAGGGCGAAACTCAAGTCCCACGAGAGATAGAGTCGGCACTCTTTGGGGAGGGTTAGGTGAAACTTTACCCTACGAGAGGGAAAGTTGGCACCTTTTAGATTTAGGATAAAAGATTAAAACTCCAGAAGTCCTCCGTGAGACCTGGATTTTAATCCCAAAGCGCGTGACGGTAAAGGTTAAAGTAAAGTAGAACAAGGTCTGAAGAACAAGGTTTAATCCACCCCCTAAATTTGAAAAAGTTAAAAGTTAATTTTTAATCAAAATTAGATAACAAAATTACTAGGCAATATTATACAATTCTAATTGGACAGTAAATGAATAATTTTAATAAGAGTGACTGAGTGTGTTGAGTGTGTGCGGTAAGAATGCAAGGTTAATCTGATCGAGAGTGCAAAGAGTGTGGAGGCTGCAGCTCCATCCTCTTTCCTGATGTAATGTATATGGTGTTGCAACAACAGATGTTGAAGACAAAGAAAAAAAAAGCAAAAAAAAGAGTAAAAGACAAATTGAGAAAACTTAAGAAAGCGAACATAGGACAGAGTAAGGAGACAGTGAAAAGAACTAGAACTAGACGAAAATGCAGAAGAAAATGGATGAAACATAAGAAGCAGGAAGACATGTGTCAGAAATTGTTTGAAAGAGTCAGAGCAGCACAGAAAAGATATTCAGAACAGCAAAAAAGAGAGTACAGAAAAAAAAAAAAAAAAAGGCTTCATGAGAAGCAGAGGTTGCAGAGCTCGTGTCCGAGCATTCCGGCTGGGAGCGCGCGGACAGTGGGTGTGTCTACCAGAGGAGGAGAGATAGTGAAACGTCAGAAAGAGATAAATATTTAATTGGTCAGATTTTGACTGCTACCCTAGGAAGAAGAGGAGGGTCGCCAAGCCCATCCTCAGGAGGGGGGCGGGGCAGGCTGCTGTGTCACCGAGTACAACCACAGACACACACACATACAGGAGGGGCCGCCGCGCTTCTCTCTAGCTAAGGTTGATCATCACACACACCGGAGTGACAACACACACATCTAGTGCAGAGGGAGGGGTGGTGATCAGATCCAGAGCAGAGAATGACAGCTCAGGACATATGCACACTGATGAGAAGGGAAATGCAGGAGGAATGGATCTGCCACAGCTCATTGCACGTGACCTTAGTTAAAACAAGAAAGAGAGAAAAAAAGAGTTTTGCAAAAAAGTTACAAGGAGAACAGGAATGGAGGCCCTGGAAGAGTAGGACACACAGTGGCTCAAAAGGTGAATGTGAATCTGCAGACGCTTGGTCAGCACAGGGAAACAGCTCTTTTACAGGCAGCATTATACGGTGAAGTTAAGAAAACCACAAAAGATAAACGCAGACCAGGATCACATCCCATCCCTCGACACTCATATTCTTTAAGATCACACATACCACACAAATGGCAATGAGGGAAACATGGGGTGGTAGATTACAGGGGTAGGAACTCTGAGGATTCGTGATTAGCGGGTCCTGATTGACCAACTTTCATAGGATGTGCCTGGGAGGACAGGCCTGGCTGAATAAATTACACTCAGTCAAGGCAGGACAACAGCTGGCTTTGGGGGACATAAGACAGGGAATGGGATCCTGCTGTTCCTCACATGAGGCTGCACAGATTAAGACTGGCTGGGACCTCTGCGTATCCTAATGGTACGCCGTTGGGACAGGTGGGTCCTCATCTTTATGATGCTATTCAGGAATTCTTACTGAGATCTTTGAATGCAGCACCTTACATGTTGCCATGGAAACCAAGTTCGGACCCAGTGACACATTATTCAGATAGCGCGAACCTTTGAACATCTCAAACAGGTAAACATCCCTCCAAATCCCCAGAAACAGAATTAATTTTTAGAACAGCTTTGCTGGTGGGGCTTCCTGGGCCGGTAAAGGACAAACTCGAGCAAAACACAGATCTACTTCTGAGGCCACAAGACAGATTTCAGAGGCATGTTAATCATGCTCTGAAGAAACACATTGATAATAAGCAGAAAGAGAAGACACAGTTAAAGGATCTGGAAGTGCAGCTATTAAAATTACAACTGGCTAAAGCCTGAACAGATCCAACACAAATTAAGAAGGATGAAAAAAAAAAAAAAAAAAGGAAGAGCAGGGAGTTAGGGAGCAGAGTGTGATGTGGCAAGGACCAATGCGTGGCGATGTTGGTGTTAGGGGGAGTAGAAGAGGCTGATATGCTGGAGGGAGAGGTGGATTCGGGTCTGTCCCACCACCTAATGATGGTTGCTTCAACTGTGGAGCCATGGATCCCTGGGTGAAGGAGTGTCCTCATGCAAACTGGAACTCCGCTCAGGCCCCACCCCTATGAGAGTGGTGGCTTTAGAGGTAGCAACCCCAGACCATGGCAGCAACATCCTCCTGGTCCTCCTCAAGCTGGTCAATACTAGGGTGGCAAACACTGCCTTTCATCACACCTTTGCAGATGTGTGTGGCTGGACAGACACTCAGACATTCTTACATCCACTCACCTGGGATGCAAGTGAACTTACTGGGTAGAGACCTTGTGCAAAAGACTAATGCGACTATTCTGTGTGGATCCAAGGGATTACACATCAAGTTCCCTAATGGACATGAGATGAACTGTTCAACTGGAATATATACACATGGACAATGGTTGGTGCATCCTGTACAGCCGCTTCCTGAGCCTTCAGCTGACATATTGTAGTGACGGTCACACCCACGTTGGGTCTGCTGTCAGATCTGGCAGCGCAAGGGATTATGGGGTACAATTCCCTCTGCTGGTTCTGGCCCGATTAGGGTTCAAGTGTGGTTTTTATCTAAGTGTTCTGTTGTCTAGTACTTTGTTTGACCCTGTTTTGGTCCTAGTTAGTTTACTCTGTTGTTTGTTTATGTCTGCACCCTGAGTGAGGAGTGGGGAGAGAAGGATGACCGCCGTGCGATGTTAACTGTTCTGTGTTCCAAAATAAAAGCCAGAGTTCTGCCATCTGATCTCTCAGCCTCTTTCCTCGTAGCGTTGCTACATTGGTGTCAGAAGTGGGATGATGGAGCAAGAAAGGATGGAAAGAGAGCGCATCCGACTACGCGGTGAAAGAGCAGCCTGGGTGGCTGAGAAGTGGAGAGATCCTGGTCTTCCCGACGGGTCAAGCTGCGGACGACCGCGCTGTGTGGAGACCACGGGGCCGGCGGCAGACTCTCCTGGCAGATCCCTGCTTTACAACTTGACTGGGCAGCAGCACCCAACCGTCGTCGCTGGAGTCCCCACCACTGCTCCCAAATCCAGCGTCAAGTTGCCAAAGTATGACGGGACTAACCAGCTAGAGCTGTACCTCAAGCAAGTCCGAATTGCAGTGGTGCACAACGGATGGAGGGAAGAAGAAACTCACCTGGCGCTGGCCCTGGAAGGACAAGCACAGCAGATACTGTTGGACCTGGCACCGGCGGAGGAGGGGGACCTGGGTGCCCTAACCACGGCACTAGAACGACGGTTCGGGCAGTGCTCATCAGAGACGCAAGAAAGAGAGCAGCTGACCAGCCGCCGCCGTCGGGATGGAGAGAGCCTGGGCGCCCTAGCTGCAGACATTCAGCTACTCGTCCGGCGGGGTTATCCCCGATTTTCTGCAGCAGCGCAGGAAGAGTTAGCTCTCCATGCGTTCCTGCAAGGACTCACACCTGAACGGCTCCACCAACACGTCCGCCTGGCCACGCCCCACACGCTGGAGGAGGCGATCCAGGAAGGAGAACGCGCGGAGGCCATCCTCTCCACCTCACGTGTGGTGCCCGGGGTTCAACCCTGTGTGAGGATGGTCAACCATGAGGAGGAGGCAGAGAACATCTTCCAAGTCCAGTCATCTACGCCACAGCCATCTCAGCGCCACCCGGTGACCCCCCGACGACCACACAGCTCCTCCAATCGCTGTTACCGGTGTGGGGAGACCGGGCACATCGCACGCAACTGCCCTGCGCCAGCACCAAAGACCAGGGCATCTTCACAGGGAAACGACAACGGGATGGTCAGATGAGGGGGCTGCCATCCCAACCACTAACGCCCCTTCAAGGCCGATGCACTCTGGTCGGACGTTTGGGATATACCAGAGGACTTTATTTGAGCTGTCAGCTGGAAGATCAACGTTGTCAAGCGCTGGTGGACACCGGGTCTACTATCTCTCTTGTGCGGCCGGGTGTTCTGCCAGACATCGCTGGTTATCTTCCTGACTCATGGACTCTCACCGGCACCCAGCTAATGACTGTGACAGGAGAAAAAGCGGGGCTAGTGGCGAGAAAGCTGCTGCGGATCCGGACTGGAGGACAGGACATTATGCACGAGTTCTGGATGGCCAACATTACGGAGCCCTGCATTATTGGCCTCGACCTCATGTCCCGCTGGGGGGCTTGCATTGATGCTGCCCGGGCAACCGTCACCATTGCAGCTGAGACCCTGGTGCTCCAACGCGGAAGAATGAAAGACGGTGGACCCAGAATGACTCCTGCCGCCAGCAGCGCTGCACCAAGCGCCTTCACGCCCCCGGTGAATGCAGCTTCCACCAGCACCACATCTCCAGAGACAATGAAAGCAGTGCATGATCTGTTACAGCGCAGCGGCAAAGAGTTAGATCCCCAGCAGATCCAACATCTTTCGGATCTCCTGAAAGATTTCATGGACATTTTTGCTGCCAAATATGAGGACTGTACGCAGACAGGGCTGGTTCAACACCACATAGACACCGGTTCAGCTCTGCCCATCCGGCTACGCCCACACAGATATGAGCTCGCCAAGCGGCAGGCAGCGGAGGACATGATAAGTCAGATGGCTGCAGCTGGAGTAATCGAGCCTTCCAGTAGCCCTTGGGCGGCACCGGCTGTCTTGGTGAAAAAGAAAAACGGAGACTGGCGTTTCTGTGTGGATTACCGGCGCCTGAACAGTGTCACCAAGAAGGATTCCTACCCTCTCCCTCGGATCGACGATGCTCTGGACTGGATCACAGGATCCAGCTGGTTCAGTTCCCTCGACATGAGGAGCGGGTACTGGCAGGTGGAGTTAGCCCCCGATGCTAAGCCGAAGACTGCCTTCACCATCGGACAAGGTTTGTGGCAGTTTCGGGTGTTGCCGTTCGGGCTCTGCAACGCACCAGCCACGTTCGAGCGGCTGATGGAGAGGGTCCTGGCTGGAGTGTCCCGGGACCGCTGCATTGTTTATCTGGATGACCTGCTGGTGCATGCAGACAGGTTCGAGGCGGCTCTAAATAATCTGCGGGAGGTGTTTACTGCGATCCGCCGAGCCGGACTAAGACTGAACCCAGCTAAGTGCAGCCTCCTAACCAAAGAGACTGAGTTCCTGGGACACGTAGTCAGCGCGAAGGGCGTGGCCACCAACCCAGCCAAGGTGGCAGTCGTGAGGGACTGGCCCGCCCCCACGAACGTCTGTGAGTTGCGGAGCTTTCTGGGATTAGCCTCTTATTACCGGCGTTTCATCCGAGGCTTCGCCTATATTGCCAGCCCTCTCCACCAGCTAACCAACAAGGGACAGAAGTTCAGGTGGACTGATTCCTGCGCCGCTGCGTTTGACCAGCTCAGGCCGGCTCTGACAGCGGCACCGGTCTTGGCGTTTCCAGATCCCCGTCGCCCCTTTATTGTTGACACGGACGGCAGCAATACTGGGGTCGGAGCAGTCCTGTCCCAACAGGGAGAGGACGGAGAGCGGGCGGTGGGCTATTTTAGCCGGGCCCTGAGCCGTGCCGAGAGGAATTACTGCGTGACGCGGCGGGAGCTGCTGGCTGTGGTTCAAGCGGTGCAACACTTCCGGCCGTACCTGCAGGGCTGCCGTTTCACCCTCCGAACTGACCATGCCTCCCTGACGTGGATTCTAAGCTTCAAACAACCAGAAGGACAGGTGGCTCGGTGGCTAGAGACTTTACAAAGCTACGACTTCGATATCCAGCATCGGGCTGGGCGTCGCCATGGCAATGCTGACGCTCTTTCCAGACGGCCGTGCCTGACAGCATAATGCCGCTACTGTCACCGCCAGGAGGAGCGAGACGGCGATGTTCAGTGCAGCAGAAGAGGGCTTACGACAGCCGGTGCCGGGGCCAGGAGTTTGCACCTGGGGACAGAGTGTGGGTGTACTGTCCTGAACGGAAAAAGGGAGTTTCTCCCAAGTTTAACAGCCATTGGCGGGGACCCGGTGAGGTGCTACACCGACTGTCAGACGTGGTCTACAGGATGGGTGTGCCAGGAAGGGGTCGAGCTGTGGTGCTCCATCAGGACCGGCTGGCTCCTTACCAGCCCCTTGCCCCACAGACTGTTGGAACAGCAGGTGAACCTACTAATATGGACTTGAACAAGCCAGAAACCAGTACATCCTTAAATGACTGTGCACGACCGGTGTGTTCGCGCCGGCGCCCCGCTTATCTGAATGACTTTATGGTAGATGGGGTCGTCGAGGACGACTGACCCTTTAGAGGGGGGCTATGTAGTGACGGTCACACCCACGTTGGGTCTGCTGTCAGATCTGGCAGCGCAAGGGATTATGGGGTACAATTCCCTCTGCTGGTTCTGGCCCGATTAGGGTTCAAGTGTTCTGTTGTCTAGTACTTTGTTTGACCCTGTTTTGGTCCTAGTTAGTTTACTCTGTTGTTTGTTTATGTCTGCACCCTGAGTGAGGAGTGGGGAGAGAAGGATGACCGCTGTGCGATGTTAACTGTTCTGTGTTCCAAAATAAAAGCCAGAGTTCTGCCATCTGATCTCTCAGCCTCTTTCCTCGTAGCGTTGCTACAATATATTTGGCTCTCTTGGAACCTGACAAAACAGACTGGGGTTCATTCTGTCTTCCAGGCGTGGAAGCCTTGGATACGATCTCTGGCTCCATACTGTCCTCCCATTGACCCTCTACATTGTACTCTGTATTATGATAGAGAAGGTGATGACGTGTACAGGGAACTATTTAGGGAAATTGAGGAGTCTGAATGGCATGTTATGTCTACCCACGTGTACATAGGTGAAGAGGGGGTAGCGGCTCACTGTAAATTAACTGATGAACAATTACCATGGTATAAAATGGAGGACAGGGCTGTGCCTCACATTTCTTTGGCCTTAGCTCCAGGGAAAGACGCTAGGGAGTTAGGTCCGATGGTGAAACGTCTCAGCGCTCTACAGGACTGGTTCAGCTCGGATGTCCCGCAGGTGCAGTATTCTCCTTCCAGTAAAGCTTATAAAATAAATGTAACCACGAAAGACGTTTGTGTTTTAAAACATAAAATCTTAACACTTGACCACGGCTGTGAACATTCAGATCATGAGATGGCTAAAGCTATGTTGGACCATTTACCAGAAGGTCTCTGGTCTAAAGGTCCTTTTGACCTTGGCTTTTTTGTAAATATTTTATTTTAGACATAGATGAACGACAACCTGTATATAGAAAACAATACCCCTGGCCAAAAGAAGCCAATGACGGTGTGGAAGAGACTTTAATGAAGCTACAAAGACACCAGTTTTCCCAGTTCCTGATCCTTATCGCATTTTGACCTCACTGGGCCCAAACTATAAATGGTTCACTGTTGTAGATCTGGTAAATAAATTTTTCTGTCTCCCTTTGGCACCTGAAAGCAGCAAATACTTTGCTTTTTATTATGAGAGGTGCAGGTTGCAGTACCAAAGACTACCACAAGGCTTTAAGTGTAGCCCGGGCATTTTTAATCAGGCTTTAAAGACAATGTTAGAAACTGTGATTCCTCCTAAAGGCTGTATGTTGGTGCAGTACGTTAACAACCTGCTTTGGGCAACACCTACAGCAGAGATGTTTACAGGCCTCGTCCATATTTCTGAGAAGATTATGGGCCTACGGCTTCAAAATGTCCATGAAAAAGCTGCAGTGCTGCAGAAAGTCTGTCATTTTCCTAGGATGCACTGTTTTTGCCCAAGGTTCTGCAATGTCAGCGGAACACAGATCTTCCATTTTGAAACATCCCAAACCTCAGACAGTCAGAAAGGTGTTCATGTATTGCAGTGCTCCTTTAGATTCACTGGAAACCAGACAGCCACCCGGCATACAATACACAGCGGGATTAGCAACACTAATTAAGAAAACAGCACACATCATCATGGGACATCCACTTATCATTTTGACAAAACACTCCATTTTAGCATACACACGTGGACAAAATTGTTGGTACCCCTCAGTTAAAGAAGGAAAAACCCACAATTCTCACTGAAATCACTTGAAACTTACAAAAGTAACAATAAATAAAAATTTATTGAAAATTAAATAATCAAACTCAGCCATCACTTTTGAATTGCTGATTAACATAATTATTAGAAAAAAACGAACTAATGAAACAGGCCTGGACAAAAATGATGGTACCCATAACTTAATATTTTGTTGCACAACCTTTTGAGGCAATCACTGCAATGAAGCGATTTCTGTATTTGTCAATGAGCGTTCTGCAGCTGTCAGCAGGTATTTTGGCCCACTCCTCAAGAGCAAACTGCTCCAGTTGTCTCAGGTTTGATGGGTGTCTTCTCCAAATGGCATGTTTCAGCTCCTTCCACAGATGTTCAATGGGATTCAGATCTGGGCTCATGGAAGGCCACTTTAGAATAGTCCAACGCTTTTCTCTCAGCCATTCTTGGGTGTTTGTGGCTGTGTGTTTTGGATCGTTGTCCTGTTGGAAGACCCATGACCTGCGACTGTGACCAAGCTTTCTGACACAAGGCAGCACATTTCTTTCCAGAATGCCTTGATAGTCTACAGATTTCATTGTACCTTGCACACATTCAAGACACCCTGTGCCAGATGCAGCAAAGCAGCCCCAAAACATTACTGAGCCTCCTCCATGTTTCACCGTAGGGACAGTGTTCTTTTCTTTGTATTCTTGGTTTTTGAGTCTATGAGCATAGAGTTGATGTGCCTTACCAAAAAGCTCCAGCTTGGTCTCATCTGTCCTGTTATGATTGTTTTTCAGCAGTGGTGTCCTCCTTGGTCGTCTCCCATGAAGTCCACTTTGGCTCAAACAACGACGAATGGTGCGATCTGACACTGATGTACCTTGGCCTTGGAGTTCACCTTTAATTTCTTTGGAGGTTGTTCTGGGCTCTTTGGATACAATTCCAACGATCCGTCTCTTCAATTTGTCATCAATTTTCCTCTTGCGGCCACGTCCAGAGAGGTTGGCTACTGTCCCGTGGGTCTTGAACTTCTGAATAATATGAGCCACTGTTGTCACAGGAAGTTCAAGCTGTTTAGAGATGGTCTTATAGCCTTTACCTTTAAGATGTTTATCTATCATTTTTTTTCGGATGTCCTGGGACAGTTCTCTCCTTCGCTTTCTGTTGTCCATGTTCAGTGTGGTACACACCTTTTCACCAAACAGCAGAGTGACTACTTGTCTCCCTTTAAATAGGCAGACTGACTGATTATGAGTTTGGTAACACCTGTGATGTCAATTAAAGGACACACCTGAGTTAATCATGTCAGTCTGGTCAAATAGTTTTCAATCTTTTATAGAGGTACCATAATTTTTGTCCAGGCCTGTTTCATTAGTTTGTTTTTTTTAAATAATTATGTTAATCAGCAATTCAAAAGTGATGGCTGATTTTGATTATTTAATTTTCAATACATTTTTATTTAGTGTTACTTTTGTAAGTTTCAAGTGATTTCAGTGAGAATTGAGGGTTTTTCCTTCTTTAACTGAGGGGTACCAACAATTTTGTCCATGTGTGTAATTATAAAATATAATAATCAGAATAAAATCATAATCCAATGTTGGAAAAAAATATTAAACTCTTGCCCAGCAGATGGCGTAACCCTGAGTAATCTGAGACGTCTGCTAAAACTTGCCTCTGTGCTTCATTTCAGATCTTTTTCAGTTTGATCGAACTAAAAACTGTTTAATTTAGTTAAAAAAAAGATTAATATTGGAAGGTATTTAGTACCTTCCAAGAAGTACCAGTAATAAGTAAGAAGTACCAGTAAGAAGTACCAGTAAGAAGTAAGAAGTACCAGTAAGAAGTACCAGTAAGAAGTACAAAAAAAGTGCTGCCTCGCACAAGCGTGTAAATGGCTCAGCTGTGCGAAAATAAAAATAAACATTGCAATGGACTAGTTATTTATCAGTTAATTTCTGAGCAAAAACAGTTACGTTTCTTCACAAAAATTTATGCAATTTAATTTTTTAAAAACCAGCCAGGTTGTTTTTAACATCAGAAAACAGTACATTAATTTATTCCAAAAATGAATGAGAACACTGTACATTTATAAATTGCCTTTGTAATATGTTCACATTTATTAGGTTTTTACTTGGGCAAAACGACGACGTGATAATTGGCGTATGAAAGTAGATCACCTCTAGAACAGGTGGTCGTGATAATGCAACCATTCTGTTGTTTGTCATCTGCCATATTAACAACACCCGAAGAAGAACGCCAACCAAAAAGCAGTGAGCATGGTGTTCGAATTACTTTAAAAATCCAGGGCACTACTATATAGTTTTTTTAATAGTTAGGGATTAGGGCATCGATTTGGACACAGCCCCAGTCTCTATCCTCTGTGCGTAGTCTTGAACTGGTTTCCCTCTCGTTCCCACTTAGCATTGCATTTAGATATTTGCCTGGTTTCTGATCTCTGCCTGTATTTGCGCCTCCCGCCTTGCTCCTTGTGTTATTGACCCTCGGCTGTCCTTGACCACAGCTTGTCTCATCCTCCTGTGCTGTTTCATTAGACCCTGTTTGCACATGGATCCACACATCTCAGCCTTGTCATTACAGTCATGTTGTCATTCTTACTGTTTCGACTTCAACTTTTGATTTTTCACAAAACAAACTGTTTATTGAACAAAAGTGACAAAGCGTGCGTCGTTTTTAGATAAAATCATGTTTCACAAATGCCAAGCTCCTACCCTGTCAAAGAGTCCAGGCTCCGCCCATGTCACAAAGTCCAGCCTCCGGCCCACTGCAAATCCTAAGCTCTGCCCCATCACAAAGACAGGGCTCCGCCCCCGTCATAAGGACCAGGTTTCGCCCCTGTAACGAATTCCTGGCTTCACCCCCATCACAAATGCTAAGCTCCGTCCCCTGTAACAAAGTTCATGCTCTGTTCCCATCAAGAATGCTAATCTCCACCCATTGTCATAAATGTTAAGCTCCACCCCACCATCACAAAGTCCATTTGCTGCCCCGTGTAAGAAGGTCTGCGTCAGGAGACCCTCTTTAGGGGGCCTGCCTCAGGGTACCTGCCTCAGGAGACCTGCATCAGAAGACCTGCGTCAGGTGACCTGCGATGGGAAACCTGCATCAGGGGACCTGCGTAAGGAGACCTGCGTCAGGGGACCTACCTCAGGATATGCACTTTGGGAGATATGCGTCAGGTGAGCTGTGTCAGTGGGGCCTGTGGAAGGAGACCTGTGAAAGGAGAACTGCGTCAGTGGGATCCTCTTTAGGACATCTGCATAAGGAGACCTGCGTCAGGGGACCTACCTCACAAGACACACTTTAGGAGATTTGCGTCAGGACACCTGTGTCAGGGGACCTCCTTTAGGAGACCTGCGTCAGAGGAATCCATTTTAGGACACCTGCATCAGGAGACCACTGTCAGGGGACCTGCGTCAGGAGGCCCACTTTATGACATCTGCGTCAGCAGGCCTATCTCTGGAAGCGCACTTTAGGAGATGTGCGTCAGGAGACCTGTGTCAGGGGAGCTGCTTTAGGAGACCTGTGTAAGGTGACCTGCGTCAGTGGAATCCAAATTAGGAGACCTGCATCAGGAGACCTGCATCAGGGGACCTGTGTCAAGAGGACCACTTTATGACATCTGCGTCAGGGGGCCTATCTCAGGAAGCGCACTTTTGGAGATCTGCGTCAGAAGACCTGTGGCAGGGGAGCTGCTTTAGGAGACCTGTGTAAGGAGACCTGCGTTAGTGGAATCCAATAAAGGAGACTTGAATTAGGAGACCTGAATCAGGGGACCTGTGTCAGGAGGCCCACCTTATAACACCTGTGTCAGGGGACCTACTTCAGGACATGCAATTTTGGAGATCTGCGTCAGGTAACCTGTGTCAGGGGACCTGCGTGAGTGGAATCCAATTTAGGAGACCTGCATAAGGAGACCTGCGTCAGAGGACCTGCGTCAGGAGATCCACTTTATGACACCTGCGTCAGGAGGCCCACTTTATGACACCTGCGTCAGGTGACCTACCTCAGAAGACGCACTTTCAGAGACCTACGTCATGAGATCTGTATAAGGGGACCTGCTATAGGAGACCTGTGAAACGAGACCTGCATCAGGGAAATCCACTTTAGAACACCTATATCAGGTGACCTGCATCAGGGGACCAGCGTCAGGAGGCCCACTTTATGACACCTGCGTCAGGAGGCCCAACGTATAACACCTGCGTCAAGGGAACCACCTCAGGAGATTAACTTTAGAAGATATGCGTCAGGAGAGCTGGACCTGCTTTAGGAGACCTGTGTCAGGGGAATCCACTTTAGGACACCTGCATCAGGAGACCTGCGTCAGGAGGGCCACTTTATGACATCTGCGTCAAAAGGCACGCCTTATAACACCTGCGTCGGTGAACCTACTTCAGAAGAGGCACTTTAGGAGATCTGCTTTGGGAGACCTGTGATAGGAGGCCCACTTTATGACACCTGCGTCAGGGGACATTACCTCATGAAACGCACTTTAGGAGATCTGCGTCAGCAAACCTGTGTCAGGGGACCTGCGTATGGAGATCTGTGTCAAGGGGGCCTACTTTAAAACACCTGTGAACGGAGACCTGCGTCAGTGGAATCCTCATTAGGACACCTGCATTATGAGACCTGCTATAGGGGAGCTCCGTCAGGAGGCCCACTTTAGGAGATTTGCGTCAGGAAACGTGTGTCAGGGGACCTCCTTTGGGAGACCTGTAAAAGGAAACCTGCGTCAGAGCAATCCACTTTAGGACACCTGCATGAGGAGACCACTGTCAGGGGACCTGCATCAGGAGGCCCACTTTATGACACCTGTGTCAGGAGGCCCACCTTATAACACCTGCGTCAGGGGACCGACATCAGGAGAAACACTATAGGAGATATGCATCAGGAGACTTATTTCAGGTGAACTGCTTTAGGAGACCTATGAAAGGAGACCTGCGTCAGGGGAATCCACTTTAGGACACCTGCATCAGGACACTGTCAGGGGACCTGCGTCAGGAGGCCCACTTTATGTTATCTGTGTCAGCGGGCCTATTTCAGGAAGCGCACTTTAGGAGATCTGCGTCAGGAGACCTGTGTCAGGGGAGCTGCTTTAGGAGACCTGTAAAAGGAGACCTGCGTCAGGGAAATCCTCTTTAAAACACCTATATCAGGTGACCTGCATCAGGGGACCAGCGTCAAGAGGCCCACTTTATGACACCTGCGTCAGGAGGCCCAACGTATAACACCTGCATCAGGGGACCTACCTCAGGAGATGCACTTTAGGAGATATGTGTCAGGAAAGCTGTGTCAGGGGACCTGCTTTAGGATACCTGTGTAAGGGGAATCCACTTTAGGACACCTGAATTAGGAGACCTGCGTCAGGTGATCTGCGTCAGGAGGGCCACTTTATGACATCTGCGTCAAAAGGTACACCTTATAACACCTGCATCAGGGAACCTACTTCAGAAGAGGCACTTTAGGAGATCTGCTTTGGGAGACCTGCGATAGGAGACTTGTGTCCATGGAATCCACTTTAGGAGACCTGCACTTTAGGAGATATGCGTCAGGAGACTTGTGTCAGAGGACGTGGTTTAGGAGACATGTGTAAAGAGACCCATGTCACTGGAATCCACTATAGGAGACCTACGTCAGGAGACCTGCGTTAGGGGACATGCGTCAGGAGGCCCACTTTATGACACCTGCATCGGGGACCGACATCATGAGACGCACTTCGGGAGATCTGCGTCAAGTGATCTGTGTCAGGGGACCTAAGTCAGAAAACCTGTGTCAGGGGACCAGCGTCAGGAGACCCCCTTTATAACACCTGCGTCAGGAGGCCCACTTTATGACACCTGCAACAGGGGACATTACCTCATGAGACACACTTTAGGAGATCTGCGTCAGGAGACCTGTGTCAGGGGACCTGCGTATGGAGATCTGTGTCAAGGGGACCTGCTTTAAGACACCTGTGAACGGAGACCTGCGTAAGTGGAATCCTCATTAGGACACCTACATTATGAGACCTGCTATAGGGAACCTCCGTCAGGAGGCCCACTTTAGGACACCTGCATCAGGAGACCTGCGTCAGGGGACCTGCGTCAGGGGACCTACCTAAGGAGACGCACTTTAGGAGATTTGCATCAGGAGACGTGTGTCAGGGGACCTCCTTTAGGTTACCTGTAAAAGGAGACCTGCGTCAGAGCAATCTACTTTAGGACACCTGCATCAGGAGACCACTGTCGGGACCTGCATCAGGAGGCCCACTTGATGAACCCTGCGTCAGAAGCCCAACCTTATAAAACCTACGTCAAGGGACCTACCTCAGGAAACGCACTTTAGGAGACATAGGTCATGAGACCTGTGTCAGGGGACCTGCTTTAGGAGACCTTTGAAACGAGACCTGCGTCAGGGGAATCCACTTTAAAACACCTATATCAGGTGACCTGCATCAGGGGACCTGCGTCAGGAGGCCCAATTTATGACACCTGCGTCAGGAGGCCCACCTTACAACACCTGCGTCAGTGGACCTACCTCAGGAGAAACACTATAGGAGATATGCATCAGGAGACCTATTTCAGGTGACCTGCTTTAGGAGACCTGTGAAAGGAGACCTGCGTCAGGGGAATCCACTTTATGACATCTGCGTCAGTGGGCCTATATTAGGAAGCGCATTTTAGGAGATCTGTGTAAGGTGACCTGCGTCAGTGGAATCCAATTTTGGAGACCTGCATCAGGAGACCTGCATCATGGGACCTGTGTCGAGAGGCCCAATTTATAACACATGTGTCAGGAGACCCATTTTATAACACCTATGTCAGGAGGCTCATTGATGACACCTGCGTAAGGGGACCTACATCAAGAGACACACTTTAGGAGATTTGCGTCAGGACACCTGCATCAGGAGACCTGTGTCAGGGGACCTGCGTCAGGAGGCCCACTTAATAACACCTGTGGCATGGGACCTGCTTTAGGAGACCTGTGAAAGGAGACCTGCGTCAGAGGACTTCACTTTAGGACACCTGCATCAGGAGACCTGTGTCAGGGGACTTGCATCAGGATGCCCACTTTATGACACCTGCGTCAGAAGCCCCACCTTATAACACCTACGTCAGGGGACCTACCTCAGGAGACGCACTTTAGGAGACCTACGTCATGAGACCTGTGTCAGGGGACCTGCTTTAGGAGACCTCTGAAACGAGACCTGCATCAGGGAAATCCACTTTAGAACACCTATATGAGGTGACCTGCATCAGGGGACCTGCGTCAGGAGGCCCACTTTATGACACCTGCGTCAGGGGACCTACCTCAGGAGATGCACTTTAGGAGATATGCGTCAGGAGACCTGTGTCAGGGGACATGCTTTAGGAGACCTTTGAAACGAGACCTGCGTCAGGGGAATCCACTTTATGACACCTGCGTCAGAAGCCCCACCTTATAACACCTGCGTCAGGGGACCTACCTCAGGAGACGCACTTTAGGAGACCTGCGTCAGGAGACCTGTGTCAGGGGACATGCTTTAGGAGACCTTTGAAACGAGACCTGCGTCAGGGGAATCCACTTTAGGACACCTGCATCAGGAGACCTGTGTCAGGGGACTTGCATCAGGAGACCCACTTTATGACACCTGCGTCAGAAGCCCCACCTTATAACACCTGCGTCAGGGGACCGACCTCAGGAGACGCACTTTAGGAGACCTACGTCATGACACCTGTGTCAGAGGACCTGCTTTAGGAGACCTGTGAAATGAGACCTGCGTCAGGGAAATCCACTTCAGAACACCTATATCAGGTGACCTGCATCAGGGGACCAGCGTCAGGAGGCCCACTTTATGACACCTGTGTCAGTAGGCCCACCTTATAACAGTTGTGTCAGGGGACCTACCTCAGGAGAAACACTATAGGAGATATGCATCAGGAGACTTATTTCAGGTGACCTGCTTTAGGAGACCTATGAAAGGAGACCTGCGTCAGGGGAATCCACTTTAGGACACCTGCATCAGGACACTGTCAAGGGACCTGCGTCAGGAGGACCACTTTATGACATCTGCGTCAGCGGGCCTATTTCAGGAAGCGCACTTTAAGAGATCTGCGTCAGGAGACCTGTGTCAGGGGAGCTGCTTTAGGAGACCTGTGTAAGGTGACCTGCGTCAGTGGAATCCACTTTAGGGCACCTGCATCAGGAGACCTGCGTCAGGGGACCTGCGTCAGGGGACCTGTGTCAAGAGGCCCAATTTATAACACATGTGTAAGGAGACCCACTTTATAACACCTGCATCAGGAGGCCCACTTAATGACACCTGCAACAGGGGACCTACCTAAGGAGGCGCACTTTAGGAGATCTGCGTCAGGAAACCTGTGTCAGGGGACCTGCGTTAGGTGACCTGTGAAAGGAGACCTGCGTCAGTGGAATCCAATGTAGGACACCTGCATCAGGAGACCTGCGTCAGAGGACCTGCGTCAGGAGGCCCACTTTATGACAACTGCGTCAGGGGACATTACCTCATGAGACGCACTTTAAGAGATCTGCGTCAGGAGGCCCACTTTGTGACACCTGCGTCAGGGAACCTACTTCAGAAGAGGCACTTTAGGAGATCTGCTTTGGGAGACCTGCGATAGGAGCCTTGTGTCCATGGAATCCACTTTAGGAGACCTGCACTTTAGGAGATATGCGTCAGGAGACTTGTGTCAGAGGACCTGCTTTAGGAGACATGTGTAAAGAGACCCACGTCACTGGAATCCACTATAGGAGACCTACGTCAGGAGACCTGCGTCAGGGGACATGCCTGTCGGGGGACCTGCATCAGGAGGCCCAGTTTATGACACCTGCATCAGGAGACCTGCGTCATGGGACCTGTGTCGAGAGGCCCAATTTATAACATGTGTCAGGAGACTTTATAACACCTATTTTAGGAGGCTCACTTTATGACACCTGGGTAAGGGGACCTACATCAGAAGACACACTAGGAGATTTGCGTCAGGACACCTGCATCAGGAGACCTGCGTCAGGACGCCCACTTAATGACACCTGTGGCAGGGGACCTGCTTTAGGAGACCTGTGAAAGGAGACCTGGGTCAGAGGAATCCACTTTAGGACACCTGCATCAGTAAACCTGTGTCAGGGGACTTGCATCAGGAGGCCAATTTTATGACACCTGCGTCAGAAGCCCCACCTTATAACACCTGCGTCAGGGGACCTACCTCAGGAGACGCACTTTAGGAGACCTACGTCATGAGACCTGTGTCAGGGGACCTGCTTTAGGAGACCTCTGAAACGAGACTTGCATCAGGGAAATCCACTTTAGAACACCTATATCAGGTGACCTGCATCAGGGGACCGGCGTCAGGAGGCCCACTTTATGACACCTGCGTCAGGTGACCTGCATCAGGGGACCTGCGTCAGGAGGCCCACTTTATGACACCTGCGTGAGGGGACCTACCTCAGGAGATGCACTTTAGGAGATATGCGTCAGGAGAGCTATGTAGGGGGACATGCTTTAGGAGACCTGTGTCAGGGGAATCCACTTTAGGACACCTGCTTCAGGAAACCTGCGTCAGGGGATCTGCGTCAGGAGGCCCACTTTATGACACCTGCGTCAGGGGACCTACCTCAGGAGAGGCACTTTAGGAGATCTGCGTCAGGAGAGCTATGTAGGGGGACATGCTTTAGGAGACCTGTGTCAGGGGAATCCACTTTAGGACACCTGCATCAGGAAACCTGCCTCAGGGGACCTGCGTCAGGAGGCCCACTTTATGACATCTGCGTCAGCGGGCCTATTTCAGGAAGCGCACTTTAAGAGATCTGCGTCAGGAGACCTGTGTCAGGGGAGCTGCTTTAGGAGACCTGTAAAAGGAGACCTGCATCAGGAAAATCCTCTTTAAAACACCTATATCAGGTGACCTGCATCAGGGGACCAGCGTCAAGAGGCCCACTTTATGACACCTGCGTCAGGAGGCCCAACGTATAACACCTGCGTCAGGGGACCTACCTCAGGAGATGCACTTTAGGAGATATGTGTCAGGAGAGCTGTGTCAGGGGACCTGCTTTAGGATACCTGTTCAAGGGGAATCCACTTTAGGACACCTGAATTAGGAGACCTGCGTCAGGTGATCTGCGTCAGGAGGGCCACTTTATGACATCTGCGTCAAAAGGTACACCTTATAACACCTGCATCAGGGAACCTACTTAAGGAGAGGCACTTTAGGAGATCTGCTTTGGGAGACCTGCGATAGGAGACTTGTGTCCATGGAATCCACTTTAGGAGACGCACTTTAGGAGATATGCGTCAGGAGACTTGTGTCAGAGGACCTGGTTTAGGAGACATGTGTAAAGAGACCCATGTCACTGGAATCCACTATAGGAGACCTACGTCAGGAGACCTGCGTCAGGGGACATGCGTCAGGAGTCCCACTTTATGACACCTGCATCGGGGACCGACCTCATGAGACGCACTTCAGGAGATCTGCGTCAGGTGATCTGTGTCAGGGGACCTAAGTCAGAAAACCTGTGTCAGGGGACCAGCGTCAGGAGACCCCCTGTATAACACCTGCGTCAGGAGGCCCACTTTATGACACCTGCAACAGGGGACATTACCTCATGAGACACACTTTAGGAGATCTGCGTCAGGAGACCTGTGTCAGGGGACCTGCGTATGGAGATCTGTGTCAAGGGGACCTGCTTTAAGACACCTGTGAACGGAGACCTGCGTAAGTGGAATCCTCATTAGGACACCTACATTATGAGACCTGCTATAGGGAACCTCCGTCAGGAGGCCCACTTTAGGACACCTGCATCAGGAGACCTGCGTCAGGGGACCTACCTCAGGTGACGCACTTTAGGAGATTTGCGTCAGGAGACGTGTGTCAGGGGACCTCCTTTAGGTTACCTGTAAAAGGAGACCTGCGTCAGAGCAATCTACTTTAGGACACCTGCATCAGGAGACCACTGTCGGGACCTGCATCAGAAGGCCCACTTTATGAACCCTGCGTCAGAAGCCCAACCTTATAAAACCTGCGTCAAGGGACCTACCTCAGGAGACGCACTTTAGGAGACCTAGGTCATGAGACCTGTGTCAGGGGACCTGCTTTAGGAGACCTTTGAAACGAGACCTGCGTCAGGGGAATCCACTTTAAAACACCTATATCAGGTGACCTGCATCAGGGGACCTGCGTCAGGAGGCCCAATTTATAACACGTGTCAGGAGACCCATTTTATAACACCTATGTCAGAAAGCTCACTTTATGACACCTGCGTAAGGGAACTTACATCAGGAGACACACTTTAGGAGATTTGCATCAGGACACCTGCATCAGGAGGCCTGTGTCAGGGGACCTGCGTCAGGAGGCCCAATTAATAACACCTGTGGCAGGGGACCTGCTTTAGGAGACCTGTGAAAGAAGACCTGCGTCAGAGGAATCCACTTTAGGACATCTGCATCAGGAGACCTGTGTCAGGGGACTTGCATCAGGAGGCCCACTATATGACACCTGCGTCAGAAGCCCCACCTTATAACACCTGCGTCAGGGGACCTACCTCAGGAGACGCACTTTAGGAGACTTACGTCATGAGACCTGTGTCAGAGGACCTGCTTTAGGAGACCTGTGAAATGAGACCTGCGTCAGGGAAATCCACTTTAGAACACCTATATCAGGTGACCTGCATCAGGGGACCAGCGTCAGGAGGCCCACTTTATGACACCTGCGTCAGGAGGCCCACCTTATAACAGCTGTGTCAGGGGACCTACCTCAGGAGAAACACTATAGGAGATATGCATCAGGAGACTTATTTCAGGTGACCTGCTTTAGGAGACCTATGAAAGTAGACCTGCGTCAGGGGAATCCACTTTAGGACACCTGCATCAGGACACTGTCAAGGGACCTGCGTCAGGAGGCCCACTTTATGACATCTGCGTCAGCGGGCCTATTTCAGGAAGCGCACTTTAAGAGATCTGCGTCAGGAGACCTGTGTCAGGGGAGCTGCTTTAGGAGACCTGTGTAAGGTGACCTGCGTCAGTGGAATCCACTTTAGGAAACCTGCATCAGGAGACCTGCGTCAGGGGACCTGCGTCAGGAGACCTGTGTCAAGAGGCCCAATTTATAACACATGTGTAAGGAGACCCACTTTATAACACCTGCAACAGGGGACCTACCTAAGGAGACGCACTTTACGAGACCTGCGTCAGGAAACCTGTGTCAGGGGACCTGCGTTAAGTGACCTGTGAAAGGAGACCTGCGTCAGTGGAATCCAATGTAGGACACCTGCATCAGGAGACCTGCGTCAGAGGACCTGCATCAGGAGGCCCACTTTATGACAACTGCGTCAGGGGACATTACCTCATGAGACGCACTTTAGGAGATCTGCGTCAGGAGGCCCACTTTGTGACACCTGCGTCAGGGAACCTACTTCAGAAGAGGCACTTTAGGAGATCTGCTTTGGGAGACCTGCGATAGGAGACTTGTGTCCATGGAATCCACTTTAGGAGACCTGCACTTTAGGAGATATGCGTCAGGAGACTTGTGTCAGAGGACTTGCTTTAGGAGACATGTGTAAAGAGACCCACGTCACTGGAATCCACTATAGGAGATCTGCTTCAGGTGATCTGTGTCAGGGGACCTAAGTCAGAAAACCTGTGTCAGGGGACCAGCGTCAGGAGGCCCCCTTTATGACACTTGCAACAAGGGACATTACCTCATGAGAAGCACTTTAGGAGATCTGCATCAGGAGACCTGTGTCAGCGGACCTGCGTATGGAGATCTGTGTTAAGGGGACCTGCTTTAAGACACCTGCGAACGGAGACCTGCGTCAGTGGAATCCTCATTAAGACACCTACATTATGAGACCTGCTATAGGGGACCTCCGTCAGGAGGCCCACTTTAGGACAGCTGCATCAGGAGACCTGCGTCAGGGGACCTACCTCAGGAGACGCACTTTAGGAGATTTGCGTCAGAAGACCTGTGTCAGGGGACCTCCTTTAGGAGACCTGTAAAAGGAGACCTGCGTCAGAGCAATCTACTTTAGGAAACCTGCATCAGGAGATCACTGTCGGGGACCTGCATCAGGAGGCCCAGTTTATGACACCTGCGTCAGAAGCCCCACCTTTTAAAACCTGCGTCAGGGACCTACCTCAGGAGACCCACTTTAGGAGACCTACGTCATGAGACCTGTGTCAGGGGATCTGCTTTAGGAGACCTCTGAAACGAGACTTGCATCAGGGAAATCCACTTTAGAACACCTATATCAAGTGACCTGCATCAGGGGACCTGCGTCAGGAGGCCCACTTTATGACACCTGCGTCAGGAGGCCCAACGTATAACACCTGCGTCTGGGGACCTACTTCAGGAGATGCATTTTAAGAGATATGCGTCAGGAGAGCTGTGTCAGGGGACCTGCTTTAGGAGACGTATGAAGAGACCCGCGTCACTTGAATCCACTTTAGGAGACCTAAGTCAGGAGGCCCATTTTATAACACCTGCTTCAGGAAGCCCACTTTATGACACCTGCGTCAGGGGACATTACCTCATGAGACGCACTTTAGAATATCTGCGTCAGGAGACCTGTGTCAGAGGACCTGCTTTAGGAGACATGTGTAAAAAGAGCCGCGTTACTGGAATCCACTTTGGGAGATCTATGTCAGGAGACCTGCGTCAGGGAACATGCGTCAGTACGCCCACTTCATGACACCTGCATCGGGGACCGACGCCATGATACGCACTTCAGGAGATCTGCGTCAGGAGACCTGTGTCAGGGGACCTAAGTCAGAAAACCTGTGTCAGGGGACCTCCGTCAGGAGGCCCACTTTAGGACACTGCATCAGGAGACGAACTTTAGGAGACCTATGTCATGAGACCTGTGTCAGGGGACCTGTTTTGGAGACCTGTGAAACGAGACATGCGTCAGGGAAATCCACTTTAGAACACCTATATCAGGTGACCTGCATCAGGGGACCTGCGTCAGGAGGCCCAATTTATGACACCTGCGTCAAGACGCCCAACGTGTAACACCTGCGTCAGGGGACCTACCTCAGGAGATGCACTTTAAGAAATATGCGTCAGGAGAGCTGTGTCAGGGGACCTGCTTTAGAAGACCTGTGTCAGGGGAATCCACTTTAGGACACCAGCATCAGGAGACCTGCGTCAGGGGACCTGCGTCAGGGGAATCCACTTTAGGACACCTGCATCAGAAGACCACTGTCAGGGGACCAGCGTCAGGAGGGCCACTTTAAGACATCTGCGTCAAAAGGCACACCTTATAACACCTGCGTCAGGGAACCTACTTCAGAAGACGCACTTTAGGAGATCTGCTTTGGGAGACCTGCGATAGGAGACCTGTGTCCATGGAATCCACTTTAGGAGACCTGCACTTTAGGAGATATGGGTCAGGAGACTTGTGTCAGAGGACCTGCTTTAGGAGACATGTGTAAAGAGACCCGTGTCACTGGAATCCACTTTGGGAGACCTATGTCAGGAGACCTGCGTCAGGGAACATGCGTCAGTAGGCCCACTTCATGACACCTGCATCGGGGACCGACGCCATGATACGCACTTCAGGAGATCTGCGTCAGGAGACCTGAGTCAGGGGACCTAAGTCAGAAATCCTGTGTCAGGGGACCAGCGTCAGGAAGCCGCCTTTATAACACCTGCGTCAGGAGGCCCACTTTATGACACCTGCAACAGGGGACCTACCTCAAGAGATGCACTTTAGGAGATCTGCGTCATGAAACCTGTGTCAGGGCACCTGCGTTAGGTAACCTGTGAAAGGAGACCTGTTTCAGTGGAATCCAATTTAGGAGACCTGCATCAGGAGACCTCCGTCAGAGGAACTGCGTCAAGAGGCCCACTTTATGACACCTGCGTCAGGGGACATTACCTCATGAGACGCACTTTAGAAGATCTGCCTCAGGAGACCTGTGTCAGAGGACCTGCTTTAGGAGACATGTGTAAAGAGACCCGCGTCACTAGAATCCACTTTATGAGACCTATGTCAGGAGACCTGCGTCAGGGAACATGCGTCAGGAGGCCCACTTAATGACACCTGTGGCAGGGGACCTGCTTTAGGAGATATGTGAAAGGAGACCTGCATCAGAGGAATCCACTTTAGGACACCTGCATCAGTAAACCTGTGTCAGGGGACTTGCATCAGGAGGCCCACTTTATGACACCTGCGTCAGAAGCCCCACCTTATAACACCTGCGTCAGGGGACCTACCTCAGGAGACGCACTTTAGGAGACCTACATCATGAGACCTGTGTCAGGGGACCTGCTTTAGGAGACCTCTGAAACGAGACCTGCATCAGGGAAATCCACTTTAGAACACCTATATCAGGTGACCTGCATCAGGGGACCTGCGTCAGGAGGCCCACTTTATGACACCTGCGTCAGGAGGCCCACCTTATAACAGCTGTGTCAGGGGACCTACCTCAGGAGATGCTCTTTAGGAGATATGCGTCAGGAGAGCTATGTAGGGGGACCTGCTTTAGGAGACCTGTGTCAGGGGTATCCACTTTAGGACACCTGCATCAGGAAACCTGCGTCAAGGGAACTGCGTCAGGGGACCTGCGTCAGGGGACCTGCGTCAGGAGGCCCACTTTATGACATCTGCGTCAGCGGGCCTATTTCAGGAAGCGCACTTTAAGAGATCTGCGTCAGGAGACCTGTGTCAGGAGAGCTGCTTTAGGAGACCTGTGTAAGGTGACCTGAGTCGGTGGAATCTAATTTAGGAAACCTGCATCAGGAGACCTGCGTCAGTGGACCTGTGTCAAGAGGCCCAATTTATAACACATGTGTCAGGAGACCCACTTAATAACACCTATGTCAGGAGGCTCACTTTATGACACCTGCAACAGGGGACCTACCTCAGGAGAAGCACTTAAGGAGATCTGCGTCAGGAAACCTGTGTCAGGGGACCTGCGTTAGGTGACCTGTGAAAGGAGACCTGCGTCAGTGGAATCCAATGTAGGAGACCTGCATCAGGAGACCTGCGTCAAAGGACCTGCGTCAGGAGGCCCACTTTATGACACCTACGTCAGGGGACATTACCTCATGAGACTCACTTTAGGAGATCTGCATCAGGAGGCCAACTTTATGACATCTGCGTCAGGAGGCCCACTTTATGACACCTGCTTCACGGGACATTACTTCATGAGACGCACTTTAGGAGATCTGCGTCAGGAGACCTGTGTCAGGGGACCTGCGTATGGAGATCTGTGTCAAAGGGACCTGCTTTAAGACACCTGTGAACGGAGACCTGCGTCAGTGGAATCCTCATTAGGACACCTGCATTATGAGACCTGCTATAGGAGACCTCCGTCAGGAGGCCCACTTTAGGACCCCTGCATCAGGGGACCTGTGTCAGGGGACCAACCTCAGGAGACGCAGTTTAGGAGATTTGCATCAGGAAACGTGTGTCAGGGGACCTCCTTTAGGAGACCTGTAAAAGGAGACCTAGGTCAGAGCAATCCACTTTAGGACACCTGCATCAGGAGACGACTGTCAGGGGACCTGCATCAGGAGACCCACTTTATGACACCTGCATCAGAAGCCCCACCATATAACACCTACGTCAGGGGACCTACCTCAGGAGATGCACTTTAGGAGACCTAAGTCATTAGACCTGTGTCAGGGGATCTGCTTTAAGAGACCTTTGAAACGAGACCAGCATCGGCAGACCACTGTCAGGGGACCTGCGTCAGGAGATGCACTTTAAGAAATATGCGTCAGGAGAGCTGTGTCAGGGGACCTGCGTCAGGGGACCTGCGTCAGGAGGGCCACTTCAAGACATCTGCGTCAAAAGGCACACCTTATAACACCTGCGTCAGGGAACCTACTTCAGAAGACGCACTTTAGGAGATCTGCTTTGGGAGACCTGCGATAGGAGACCTGTGTCCATGGAATCCACTTTAGGAGACCTGCACTTTAGGAGATATGCGTCAGGAGACTTGTGTCAGAGGACCTGCTTTAGGAGACATGTGTAAAGAGACCCGCATCACTGGAATCCACTTTGGGAGACCTATGTCAGGAGACCTGCGTCAGGGAACATGCGTCAGTAGGCCCACTTCATGACACCTGCATCGGGGACCGACGCCATGATACGCACTTCAGGAGATCTGTGTCAGGAGACCTGTGTCAGGGGACCAGCGTCAGGAAGCCCCCTTTATAACACCTGCGTCAGGAGGCCCACTTTATGACACCTGCAACAGAGGACCCACCTCAAGAGACGCACTTTAGGAGATCTGCGTCATGAAACCTGTGTCAGGCGACCTGCGTTAGGTGACCTGTGAAAGGAGACCTGCGTCAGTGGAATCCAATTTAGGAGACTTGCATCAGGAGACCTGCGTCAGAGGACCTGCGTCAGGAGGCCCATTTTAATACACCTGCGTCAGGGGACCTTACCTCATGAAACGCACTTTAGGAGATCTGCGTCACGAGATCTGTGTCAGGGGACCCGCATATGGAGATTTGTGTCAAGGGGACCTGCTTTAAGACAACTGTGAACGGAGACCTGTGTCAGTGGAATCCTCATTAGGACACCTGCATTATGAGACCTGGTATAGGGGACCTCCGTCAGGAGGCCCACTTTAGGACACCTGCATCAGGAGATGCACTTTAGGAGATTTGCATCAGGAGAATTGTGTCAGGGGATCTCCTTTAGGAGACCTGTAAAAGGAGACCTGCGTCAGAGCAATCCACTTTAGGACACCTGCATCAGGAGACCACTGTCAGCGGACCTGCATCAGGAGGCCCATTTTATGACACCTGCATCAGAAGCCCCACCATATAACACCTACGTCAGGGGACCTACCTCAGGAGATGCACTTTAGGAGACCTAAGTCATTAGACCTGTGTCAGGGGACCTGTATCAGTGGAATCCAATTTAGGAGACCTGTATCAGGAGACCTGCGTCAGAGGACCTGCGTCAGGAGGCCCACTTCAATACACCTGCGTCAGGGGACATTACCTCATGAGACGCACTTAAGGAGATCTGCGTCAGAAGACCTGTGTCAGGGGACCTGCGTATGGATATCTGTGTCAAGGGGACCTGCTTTAAGACACCTGTGAAAGTAGACCTGCGTCAGTGGAATCCAATTTAGGAGACCTGCATCAGGAGACCTGCGTCAGAGGACCTGCGTCAGGAGGCCCACTTCAATACACCTGCGTCAGGAGACATTACCTCATGAGACGCACTTTAGGAGATCTGCGTCAGAAGACCTGTGTCAGGGGACCTGTGTATGGAGATCTGTGTCAAGGGGACCTGCTTTAAGACACCTGTGAAAGTAGACCTGCGTCAGTGGAATCCAATTTAGGAGACCTGCATCAGGAGACCTGCGTCAGAGGACCTGCGTCAGGAGGCCCACTTCAATACACCTGCGTCAGGGGACATTACCTCATGAGACGCACTTAAGGAGATCTGCGTCAGAAGACCAGTGTCAGGGGACCTGCGTATGGAGATCGGTGTCAAGGGAACCTGCTTTAAGACACCTGTGAACGGAGACCTGCGTCAGTGGAATCCTCATTAGGACACCTGCATTATGAGACCTGCTATAGGGGACCTCCGTCAGGAGGACCACCTTAGGACATCTGCATCAGGGGACCTGCGTCAGGGGACCTACCTCAGGAGACGCACTTTAGGAGATTTGCGTCAGGAGACGTGTGTCAGGGGACCTCCTTTAGGAGACCTGTAAAAGCAGACCTGCGTCAGAGCAATCCACTTTAGGACACCTGCATCAGGAGACCACTGTCAGGGGACATGCATCAGGAGGCCCACTTCATGACACCTGCGTCAGAAGGCCCACCTTATAACACCTGCGTCAGGGGACCTGTGTCAAGAGGCCCAATTTATAACACATGTGTTAGAAGACCCACTTTATAATACCTATGTCAGGAGGCTCACTTTATGACACCTGCGTAAGGGGACCTACATCAGGAGACACACTTTAGGAGATTTGCGTCAGGACACCTGCATCAGGAGACCTGCGTCAGGGTACCTGCGTCAGGAGACCTGCGTCAGGAGGCCCACTTTATGACACCTGCATCGGGGACCGACCTCATGAGACACACTTCAGGAGATCTGCGTCAGGAGACCTGTGTCAGGGGACCTAAGTCAGAAAACCTGTGTCAGAGGACCTGCGTCAGGAGGCCCACTTTATGACACCTGCGTCAGGAGGCCCACTTTATGACACCTGCGTCAGGTGACCTGCCTCAGAAGAGATGCACTTTGGGAGAACTGCATCAGGAGACCTGTGTGCCTTAGTGTTATTTTTAGTTACAAATACTCACAATGGCTTGATTTTTATTTATGCCTCTAGTCAGTATTGTGATTGGTGGAATTGTCATATTGACTAACGTGCGTGAGACTCTAAAAAAACGTACAAATCTTACAAAATGTGTGACTGTCGTACAATGTGCTTCTCCTTTTTCTCCTAATTTCTGTTCCATTTTTCCCATGGAATTTTCCATCTTTGTAGTCCTTTTGGAAGAAACTCTTTCTCCTTCCTCATGTCCATCCATCTCTCTTGTTTATGTATAAATTCTTAGTCACAGCACCCGAATGTGGCTTAATTTGTACAGATGCTGCATGTTTTTGGGTTATCTGGGCCTTTGGATATTCGTAGAGAGGAGAAGCTGCATATTAACTGCTTGGTGCCAACATAGGCGTTCCTGCCACAAACTGGTTAAACTCAAAATGCACCCAAAGCACTATCCATATTCCTCCACTCCCAGTCGATGTACTGTATTTTCAATATATAACTGGGAACCCTTTTCAAACATTAGTTTATTGTAAGAAGGGTCAGAGATCGAGCACCATTGTCTTTTTTGGCCGACAATCTTGCAAAAATGTACCAATCTAAGGTCAGATGTGCAATGAACAAATGTAAATGAACATCTGTGCTGCATATTTCCTCAGTTGAAGGGTCAGACTCAGAGTGTAAGTATTGGAAATGACTTGCGTGAAAAAAGTCGTTTTACACTAAAGTTAGAAACAGGTAGTTTTTTGTTATTTTAAGATGCCTGCTGTCGCTTATTTGCGACAAACTTTATGGTTATTTAATCTAGATTTTTTTATGCTTCTAAATACTCATCTTTTACCAAAAAAAAAAAATCCATTTTGAATAAGATGATTAACTGGTTGCACGGTGGATCAGTGATTAGCTGTCTTGCCTCAAGGCCCCTGGTGCAAGTCCCGGCTGGGGGACTTGAAAAAGTGTCACCAATTGGGGACCTTTCTGTGTGGTTACTCTAAATTGTGACTAGGTGTGGATGTGAGTGTGCATCAGAGCCATCACGACAGGTCATATTTTTCTGTGTGATGGAAGTGGCTTCAGATTTCCAAACATCAAATCTTTCATCCTTTAAACATGTTTTTCCCTCTAAATATACAGTCAAAGATGCTTTTCCGTGTTTTCTTTTGATACTTATATCTTTAGCAAAATCAATTTCAGTTCAGTTTCTTCTTAATGGAGAAGAATAATTGATGGTTGGTCATTTTATACATGAAATCTTTGCGGTTTCTTGACAGAAAAACAGATGAACTGATCTGTTGCTGCAGGAGGGAGGCAATAAACTTCTGATGCCTTTCAGCTTAGCCCTGATTAAGGAAAAGCAGAGAAAAATGTTTCATAAGCAGACTCGGTTGAGGAAGTTACAGTAGAAACATAGCTGTTAAACTGCTGAGAAAACGTCAGTCAGGGTTTGAACTCACTGGGGTGCAACTGTGTCACCGTCACAGACATTTTGTTGGAAGACTATTTAAGGTGACAAGAGTTTAAAACCAATAGTATTTGAAATACTGTTTATTTCTAATCCTGTCTGATGGACTGGATATGTAAAATGTGAAACAAAAAAGATTGTTTCTGAAACTGATTGAAAGGAGCCATGAGCAATCCTTCAGCTGTACAGAGGTGAACCTTTACGTTAACATTTATTTCTGTTAACTGAGAATGTTCTAAACATAAAAGCTTTGTCTGAATTCACCCACGACTCACCAGTGCACTACACTGGATGTTAACCATTTTTATTAGGGTTTTAGAATCTGTTATTCTACAATTCTGTGTCCTAGAAATCTCCCACAAAACTCTGCAAAAAACTAGCATGCATTGATGCTCACTAGAGTGACGAACACAGACCGCAAATGCATTGTGTTACAATGATTTGCCATTTAAAAGCATGGCGGTGAGTGAGTGTGACATCACCCATAGAAAATGGCTTACTCCAATCCAATGAAGTCAATTCAGTCACCATTATTTTTGTGATACAAATGCCACCATGTTGGAGCCATAACTCATCAGTAAGCAGTGATTGATTCAAGTTGATTTGAATTAACATTCTATGGCAACCACTCTCACCAATCAAGAGTGAGCTTGTTGAAAGGGGTGCACCCCTACCACTTGAAAGCGGGATACACAAAATCTGTCAAATGTTTTGAACACTGGATGTAGGGGCCAGCAGACTCGACCTACTTTTATTGAAGCATCTGATTGGTCAATTTATAATGTGAATAACTTGAACTACAGAAAAAAAAAATCATGAAAAAATGAAGATTATCAAGATGTTAAAATATTTATCAGAGCAAAAATGGCTTTTCTGACCAATAGAATGATTAGCTGTCCAGTTGTCATGTACAGTCAATGGGTTGTCCATGCACAGACACAGACAGGTTTAAATTGTTTTCTTTGAAGTTTTCTTAAAAATCTTTCATGAAAAATTGGTTGATTGTTGGAACTGTAGCTGTTTTGTGGCACAGACACCAGCAGAAATATAAACAGTGCGGCTGAGTCACTGGACAATATGGTGTGGATATGACCATGACACGAACAGAAGGTAGAAAATCTGATGAGCTAGAATCAAAAGCAAACAAACCACAAACTCATAGTTTTTATTGCTCCACGTCTGTTGTTTTTTAGGAAGTGAAGCTGTATCGGGGTAACATTTTTCATCTCATGGGTTGCTTGTGTCAGAATCCTTCCAGAAAGCTCCAGGCCTGCTTGCTTTGTTTGATTTTGTTTCTCTTGGAGAGCTTGGCTCGAGTGTTCCTGGCAGCCAAACACAATGAGCAAGAGTCCATTGATTTGCTGCTGAGACGCTCCTCGTGTCTCGTTGCTAATGGCTGATTCCTGCATCAGTCAGTCCTTGAGTCATGAGTACTGGTGGGTGGAGGAACTGTTTGTTTGTTTGTGAGAGGTATTGGTGACAGGGAGGTGGGGGTGCTTGGCAGAGGGCAGTAAATTGATGGATCCTCCCTCTTTAAGCTGCTCGCGGCTTCTCATCTGTCTGCCCGTTCCCCTCAAAGGAGCGTCTGAAAACCTTTATTGTTCAAGCCTTTGACATAACAGAAAAAGGCTAACATTGCAGCAGCGTCTCAGTTTGCTGGAAAGCAGGTGGAAAAACCCACACAAAGACTGTGAACCAGTTTGTTCGTGCCAAAACAGCTGGCATTGAAGTGCGACAAATTACAGGTCGTCAAGGTGATAAAGCACTGAGCTTGCAATGGGATTGTGCCTGTGAGACAGCGTAGCGGGCGCCTCACACGTGAACTGATGTATGTTAGTGCCTGAGCCGCCTGAATCACAGAGATACGTGCAGGGCATGACTGTGCCCGTGACAATGTAAATAGGAGCTTTCCACTTACCCAGTGAATGCCGCTGCCTCCGCTCTGCACAGCAAAAGAAGAGAAACACAAGTGCTGACACAAGTGGATGCTTGGAGAGCCTTCTCCTCTTCTCTGACAGGCCTGTCTTGTTGCAGCATCTTTTGAATCTAGCAGCTGGCATTGTGCATCGTTCTGAAGAGTCACTGGAGGGCTTTATGGACATTAGAGACCTTTGAGGTGTTAAATTCAAAATGAAAAATAAATGTCAGGGGCAAAATGGTGAGAGAGTCACAGCAGCAGCTTCAAAGACTCTTCTTTTCCAAAGAGGATGCAGTGAAAACAGTCTAAATATAATTTTAATTCTTCAGAACAAAGATGAAGGAAAAGGTTCTGAAGGCAAAAAGGTCAAAAGCTATAAAACTGTCTGGAAAGCCTTTTTTTAAGTCTTATTCACACTAAAGGTACAATTGAAAGTGAATTTCTTTCACAACAAGCAAAAACTCTGCTTTGAAAACTATTTATCATCATGACCTCCTGAATCTCTTTCAGGGTCATGTGGTTACTGGAGCCTAAATTGTGGTACACCCTGAATAAGTCACCAGTCTGTTGCAGGGACAGTCATACTTACAGGAACACACCTATGAAGCATGTTTTTCCTGGAGAAAACCCACACCAGCATGGGGAGAACATGCAAACTCCACACAGAAATGTCCCAGGCAGGATTTGAACCATGAGCCTTCTCATTTTAAGGCAAGAGCACTAACTGTTACGCCATCTTGTAACTCAAACTTTCACTTTTAATTCTTTACTGTTTAATGCAGGAAGTTGTAGTAGATCAGGCATGTCCAAAGTCTGGCCCGGCGGCCAAATGCGGTTCATTCAAATTTCCACCGACCCATAGGCTCCTGTCATAAAATCAATCATATCCGGCCCCCAGCACTTTGAAAGAACTAGACTTCTTGATTGTGATTGGTTAACTTCCATCATAAGTTGTTGTACACCTGTATAAACAACCTGTGAATACTTGACCTTCAGACCCTTAAGGGCCAAACAAGAAGAACAGATTTATTTCTGAATGAGTAAACTCGCTGTATCTTCCTTTTCACATGATTAACATCTAGAAGTTTACAGTCAGCATTTAACAATAACATTTCATTTGAACCCAGACTGATAAAAGTTTTTTTTATTTTCCATACAGACTATTTATTCATTTTATTCCTGGTCTTAAATATAACATTTACAATCTTTTTGGTAAAAATGTAATAAGATATGGTTCTATGCTTTGTGTAGAAATGAAGTGTTTCACACTTCAAATAAAGTTCATTAAGTAGTTCATTTGTATTTAATGTTATTATAAAGGTTAAAAGAAGGAAGAAGGTCTTGTTTCTTCACACAAGATCTTTTACCTTAACAGAAGGTCTTGTTTCTTCACAGAAGGTCTTGTTTCTTCACAGAAGGTCTTGTTTCTTCACAGAAGGTCTTGTTTCTTCACAGAAGGTCTTGTTTCTTCACAGGTCTCGTTCCTGCATAGTTCAGAGTCACAAAGATTACAGTCATTCTTTTGAGGCCCACAAATTACCACTTAAATGAATTCAGAAACACCCTGAAGTCAGCCCACACTAGGCCAAGCCAGTCGTCTGAATGAGACAATTGTGTAGAAAAGACAAAAGGAGGCAATTTGCAGTTAATTAACGTAGTAATTTTCTAAGTAACTCCCATTTTTTATGCAATACAAGTGATGCAGATGCTCAAGCTTTTCCCTGCACTTCTACTCCACCAGTTTCCATGTTTGTGAACTGGCTTGACCATTCAAGTGACTGATTAATTCCACATCGCCATCTCATTGGCATGCACGCTAATGATAATATTGCCATCTATCTTGTGTTTCCTGGAACACAGTCCACAGGGGGAAAGGGAAACGTATCCAAGTCAAAATGTTCCTGTCTTTTGTTGGGGATTATCATCATGTTGTGCAGTCCCAGGGAATGAAGAGCAGGGGGACTCTGATGCTTTTCGGATGCGCAGTGGCAGAAAGAATCCAATAAAAGAATAAATCCATCCATGGTGGTTTAATTAATGGGTGTTGCTGGAGTGGAACAAAGCTAGTTGGTGGGATATAAATAATCAAATGAAGACAAAATTGCTTTTGATGAAACATGTAACCTTAAAAAAATGAAAAAGAGACTCATGTATTGTGTTAGTTTTTTTTGCAAAAACACTCATGGTCATTTGCAGTCCAAGTGGGTTTTAGAGGACGTCTGTTTTATTTCTACATCTCCTGAACGTATTAATTTTCCATGAAACATGCAGCCTTGAGTGAATACTGACATATTATTTTACAGGCTTTCTCCTTTAAAAAGGATTAAACAAATGTACTTATTTCTTTTATTTTTTGGGGGGGGTTCTTCAGTGATGAAACTGAAATGTCACTGCCACCCCCACGAAAAAGGCCCAGCTGTCACAACTGCATTCAAATGAAGGAACAATGCTTGGGTAAAGGTCGTAGTGGTGAATAATGAGGGTGGTGTGGCCTGCTTAAAGATCTGCATGCAAAATACAGCACAGATTTAATCACCTCTTCTCCAGTTTGACAAACTACAAGGTAATTTTCTCCATAAAAAAAAGTCTTCTTCCGAGGGTTTTTGTTAGGAAAAAAGGCAGCAGATGAGTCTGCAGGGAGGAAGAAGTTTAAAAACGTCTACAAGAAAGTTCATTCGAGGATAATTTATGGAGAAACCGTTTTCATTCAAACTGATTGTTGGCGAGTCAATTGTCAGGATCAGAACCCACAATCTGACCCAGATTTTGGTCAAACAGTTTTACTGCATCAACCTTTAACTAAACATAACTATAATCAAACCTCAGTTTACAAAAACAGCAGAACTTTCTTATGAACCAAGCAAAAAAAAAATGTGAGAAAACATGTATAAATGCTAACAGTTGATATCATTCAATTTCTCTGCTTTAATTAACTTCATCTTAATCATCTCAGTTAATTAAACTGCTTTTTAATAATTGATCTTCTAATCAACTAAATGTAGCGGACTCCTTTTTTAATCATCTAAATACATTAGTCCATAAAGGATGCATAAATTCATCCAAACTTTTTTTGTTTGTGTCTGCTGCCCGAAGGTTTGATCAGAAATACCTTCATTTTAGCTTTTCAATTAAATCAACAGAGATTTTATGAATACAAGAATAATTAGAAAATATTAATTTTATTAGTATAGAAAACTCAAAGTGATTGTGTCAATATTTTCTACCCAAGTCGTACAAAATCTGAATTTATAATGTTTTTGCTGATTTAGAATGAATACATTTCTTTTGAATTTCAGTTTTGTGGATTCCACAAAACTAAAAGTCAGAGTGATTTTTTTTTACACTTTTTCAGTTACAAAAAGGGAAACCTCCAAGAGACAAACTTTAAAAGATGTCCTGCGAGGAAAAGTCTGTTGTTCCTGAAACCATGTTTTTCATATTTTAGTCTAAATCTTAAAAAAGTTGAATAAACCATTTCTTTTTGTCCTCTTTAGAACCGCATCTGGAAACAGACGCGTTTCTTTCCCAAAATGAGATGGCATTCCCATGGCACTGCTAGCAGTGGAGCCTGAGGGCGGAACGCTGTGGAGACCAAGTCAGAAACCACCGGCTTCGAATCCTGCAGGGAAAAGTCCTGACAGTTCCGGCTACGAACCTCCTCTGTTTGGAGTTAAAGTCCACTACGCCTTATCATGAACATTTTACCACACAGACATAACAACATGGACATTTGAAGTATTCCATCATTCCTCTTCCTCTCTCGGTGAGCCCTCTCTTTCTCCTCTCAGGGATCAATAAGTTTATCCAGTCTGTTCTGGTTTCTCCAGGGAAAGTTGGTCAAGCATGCCTTCCTTTTTTTCCCTAATTTGACGAATCTCAGTTCTGGTTAGCTGATTAACTCCAGGATGCTTTTTTGAAAGAACCGCATGGGACAGACAGCTGAGCGCTCTGACAGCAGATGTGCAGGCTGACAACTGTTTGTGTTCGACATATTTTTCAAATGTGTAACTTAAATATGCTTTTAAAAACTCCAACATTTATTCGCTCAAGTTTACTTTATAGAACTAAATGTGGATGTAAATTATTTAACACATATTTAATGTTTTAAGATAAAACAACCATTAAAAACCTAATCCGATCGTCATTCTGTTTTGAGCAAAGGCAGAAAATCTGTGGTATTTTCTAGGGCACACTTTTCATTGTAGGCAAGACTTTTGGCCCACAGTAAGCACCCTTCCCACTTCCATCACCCATGTGTTTACACGCTCTCCTGCTAGCTTACAGCCCCTCACACCCACAACCCAACATTAGCAGTGCAACAAACACGGTGAGGAATATCAGACCTATCCAGCTGTCCAGTTCTGATCCAGATTTCAGCTCAGACGAGGAAAACAAAGACGTTCATAGATCTGTTTGTCTACAAGTGGATGGATCAGAATGGAAACAGAATGGTCCTCGTTCTGAGGACCATAAATGTAGCTGGGTCACATGTTGATAATCAGCAGCCCCACGCCGGATCTCCTGTGTTCTGCTGTGATGACAGTAAAGAGTCTGCAGCAGCGTTTGACAAATGCCCTCCTTTAGCTTCAGCAGATCTTACTTGAAAGGACAAGATCTCTTCATCTCGCTTCTTTTATCGACCATCAATCACTCTGACGATGGCGCCGTCTCTGCCGCAACAAACAAACTCAGAGCAGGTTCAACATGATGTTGAAGTTCATCTACTGGCGTTCCCCTCGTCTCTCATTGTTGTGAAAGCTATTAAGTGTTCTCCTGCTTGTGTGTCAGACAACATCAGCACTTCACGCTGTGAGGCTGAAGTTAATGAATTAGTCCTCAGTGATGAAACGGAGCATGTCGGTGTGGAACCAGAGCAGCTGTGCTGCAAGGGCGTCATTTTCAGCTCGGCACTGATTTCAGGAGCAGAGATTTATTGTGACGAAAGCGTGACATTGAGCAATAAAGATTTAACAAGCTTTCTTTCAAGCTGTTATTTCATCACATAATTCTGCTCAGCTGTTTTTTTAGTTTACCTGAGTCTCTTTGCCCCAGAGAGCCCCAGATCATCAGGTGTAGGTCTGCTTACAGAAGACCCGTTTCAGCTCTGTGGGCCTCATTTAGAGAGAAAATGTTCATGCACGTTTTTCTGAGAAGAACAGGTCGTTGTGAACATTATACAACACATAAGGGTAAGTAACGGGGAAGTAGACGAAAGCAGGTGTGTTGTATGAATCTTTCATTTTTCAATCCCTCCAAATCCTGCAGACTGCACAAAGATCCTGTTAGTGCTGTTCACGAGATACGTGCACACTCCTTGTGTGCAGCCTGACTGTTAGAAATGAGGAAATCCGACAATCAGAGTGAAGTTTGTGCACCGACAGGTGTCCTATGAGCACTTACATCTCCTGTGCACACCCCGTGCGTGCCAGATTAGTGCACGGTCAGTAAGGAGCCAGTGCTCACACCTTAGATAGATTGTGGTGTAAGGACGCCGTACGTCATAAGTGCGTAGAACTTTCAATAGTCTTACAAATACTTCATGATACACTTACCACACACACAACAATGGTTTGTTCCATTTACATGACTTCCTGTGAGGTGGCCGTATGTGCATCAAAGGAACTGAAAGACGCACCTGAGTTCCCCTAAAGCCACTCCTCTCTATGACCTTCCACAGACCCGGACAACCCAAAAACCCGCAGCACTGGTACAAGTCAACCCTCCATTTGGGTGCATGTGACTGAATCTTAAGACCTTCTTCTGTCTTTCTTTTTTGTTAAGTTGCAGCATTTGTGAAGTGAAATGAACAGAATGTTGAGTAAACAACTATGAAAAGCTGAGACCTTCCTCTGATCAGACAAAGCCAGATGGTTGAAGTCCAGTGCATCATGGGACATGATCTGATACTAAAGGCCTTTTCAATGATTCTGCTCCTCAGTCGTAACATTTTTCTGCAGGCATCAAACACTTGAGGCGTATCCATGGAGACGACCGTGTCGCTGTGAGTCTGTTTCCTCATGCGTCTTTGGGAGTTTCAGTCGTCCCTGAGGACCCGCAGAAGACTCCAGCCTCTCCTGTCCACAGTCATTAAGCAGGATCAGCCTCTGATCTCTGGAGGCACAAAGTCAACGTTCTCCTCTCTCAGATGTTTAAGGATGATTGTGTTTCCTGCTGAAGAGACACTTCTGACGTGGGACGAATACGTTTGATGAAATTTGAGATAATGGACTTTGTGATGCATTTTTGAACTGAGATCCAAGCAGAAAATCGTTGTAGTCTCTTTTTCAGCAATAGTTTCAAAGACAATGGTCCAGATTTAGACAGAAAAATAGCTTCCAGGAGCCAGGTGCTCTCCTAAACACCTTTGGATGGTGCGCTGAATGCAGCTTGACATCTCTGTTTCCAGAGTGCCCTCCACGCAGGAGGAACGACAATGTTTGGAAGAACATCTTTGTCTCGGAGCAGCTGTCGAGCTCCACGCAGAGCAGAGGCAACAATGAGCAGCAAAGAGAAATGAAGTCCCCATTTAGCTGCTGATGAATGAAACATTAAAATCTCTCTGTGGCAGTGAGTCCACAGAGAGTCTCTCTTCATGAGTCACTTCCACTGTAATTCTAAAATCCTCTGCTCTAATGTAATTAGGAGTTTGATTTTTGACAATAAATCATCAGTTTTTATGCTTAATTTCACATTAGTGTACGAAAACAATTAAATATGTTTTTGCTTCATGTCTGAAGAGACTCATGTCTGCAGGTTGAATGTCTTTTGTACATAGGAACATCTTTTTTTTTCTAAATTGATTAAAGATTGGTCATCTTTAAGTGTTCTGTAAACTTTTTATGAATGTTTTTGTAGTTTACTGTAAAATAATGTGGCTTTAAACATAGTAACTAAAAGCCCTTTGCACAAAAATTGTACATTCAATTATGTTGAAAAACTCCACGGTAGTGCAGTGGTTAGCACTCTTGCCTCACAGCAAAAAGGCCGCCGGTTCAAGTCCTGGCTGCAGGAACCAAAATCACCAAAGGGGGTCTTTTCTTTATGTGAGTTTGCATGTTCTCCCTGTGCACGTGTGGGTTTTTCTCAGGCGACTCCAGCTTCCTCCCACTGTCCAAAAACATGCTTCATAAGTTAATTCAAAGTGTGATTGTAGCCTTGTGACAATATGGCAACCAGTCCAGACTGTGCCCTGCCTCTGCCCACGAGTGACTGAGTTAGGCGCCGGCTGTCCCATAACCTCGAAAAGGACCAACAGATTTAGAAAATACTGGACATACAAAACATGTTGCAGTAACAAACTTTTATCAAAGTTGAATTTTTACTCTGTTTTTCCACTTTATTAGGGACACATGGATTTAAACCAGAGATGTCCAAACTTTTTACAAAAAATTCTTAGATATGGTGAGGTGAAGACTGTGAGGGCCAACCATTCGGCCTGCATTCTTTAAACCATTCAACTTTAAGGACCCACTCCAATGAAAATGGTGTTTTTAGTGTTTTTAACATGTTCTTGTAGCATTTTGTCATAATAGAGGACATTTAAGACAGAATTTAAAACTGGGTTTCTAAATATTTCTTTGTTCAAATCGTGTTGGATCAGGAGCAGATGACAACCAGTGGTTTGAAAAAGTTCCGGTTTATCACACAGTAACTGCAATGTCTATAAAGTCTATATCACTGCACAGGCTTCTTTAAAAACAAACTTTTTGCTTTATCTTCTGGGCAAAAACATGCAGTACTTTCTCTCTGAACTGATGCTTTATTGAACCTATCGTGACGATTACCACATATATTGCTTTCCTTTGGGACAGCCTTGGGAAGGCCGTAGTGCAGCAGTAGGGTGGTCGTCCTCTGATCAGAAGATTGCAGGTTCGATTCCCACCTTGCCTGCCCATGTGTCAAAGTGTCCTTGGGCAAGACACTGAACCCCACATTGCCTCTGATGGAAGGTTGGCAGCAGCGTTTTTGTTAATTACACATCGCTTCTGATGTGTAATTAGTCAGCGTTAATAAATAATAACGCATTATTTTAAAAAATGAATCACAAGTGTTAAGGCGTTGATAGCCCTAATTTTTACCTTGAATTTTACACTGTGAATTTCATATTTTGAAACAATGCTTTTCCCAGTTAGCATGGTGTCGTTAACATGTTTTGTCTTGTCGGGTTTCTTCATACTGAACTCCTTGAAAACAACAACACTTTTGGATGTTTTGTATCTCGCTGAAAAACAACAAATTCCCACCTGTCCTGAAAGCAGCGGCTCTCGCTGTTAACTTTAATTTTTTTAAATTTACAATTGACATTTTAGAATTGAACTAGAAAGTGTCGCTCAAAAGTGTTGCCATAGGTTTGTAATGGCTTACAACCAAATTTAGCCAATCACAATTAAGACATTGTACAAACAGTTTTTTAAAAAGTGCTGGGGGTTACTTGCTACTGGTGGACATTTTTACAAAGGCGGCATTTGGTCCACGGGCCAGACTTTGGACTTGCCTGATCTAAACATTTAAAAGGTGATTTGGTTTATTTTTGTAATCAAAACATAGCAGAAGAAGAAACTACCTTCAGAATGAACTCTGCCTCAACCCTCTACAAAAACTCATGCTACACTTTGGAAAAATGAAGCAGAGGTCACTAACAACAGATACATTTAGGATTTGATTTGCTGCTGTGTTGGTCGCATGGAAAGGTTAAGTCCTCCGGTCTTCCAACAAACACCCCAATGACTTAAATGTCTGCTGCAACACTGAGAAAGATGGATGCGTTACCCTTGGATGAAGGAGATACAGACAGATGAGCAGAAGTGCAGCAACAATGGAGCAGTCAACTTTATCTCCTATGTCAGTCCAATCTTTCTACAGAAGACCATCTAAAAAGATCTTAATATTATATATCAAATATTTAAAATGTGAAAATCCACCTGTGTTCCTTTTTCACATTTTATTTTTCATAATTCTACCACTTTCAGCTCATTCAAGTCCCAAAGAATTATTGCTTTTATCATTTTTGGTCACGTTGAAACTGCTGATTTTATGTTGACTTTTTCCTCATTAAACAGAAGAGAATTTGACCTCTGAACCTGAATGAAACATACAGGTAAGTGCTTTTAGTATAAATTGTAGCTTTTAGCTAACACTCAGAGCTTTAGCGCCAGCGGTGACATTTTTTTGACCACTGTCACTGTTTAACCGTTCACACTATTAATGTAATTCCAGCAGATTCTGAAGCAGAGGAAAGCAGCCTTGTGTTGATTTTAAACACTTTACGTTAGCAATGCATTTCATTTCGGTACAAAGCTGATAAGGAAAGCCGCTTTTTTTCGCATCAGAATCAGTGAATTCCCGTTGATCAATGGCTGCAGAGTTACGGTAGTGCAAAAAGAGTGCACTATTATTTAGGCAGTAACTTATCGGATGTTAAATCTTCTGGTAATACAAGAGTTCCACTTTTTTACCAAAATAAATCAACTTGTTGATGATCCTCTAATATTTCTGATTGCATCCGTATGTCAGTTTGTGTCCAGATTCATCAGCCGGTGTGTTTCTGCCTTAAAGTGGGGGGGGTTGTGGCTGGAGGTCGGCTTCAAAGCCGCCCGGCAGGTGTTGTGTGGGTACATTATTGTGTCAGACAGGTCCTACGCCTCTGTTGACCTGGACTCCCACACACCCTGACAGTTTGTCACCACAGCTCTGGTTCCTCTGCATGTGATCAATGGTTAAAACCTGTTTCCTCCCCCAGGCCGGATCCCCTCGCTGACATCACCTCTCTTTGAGAGTTCATGTCCTGCTGCTGAAAAAACCCCAACAACCTTCCTGTGATTTTTTTTCCCAGTGTCTTCCTCTTGAGTGAGGTCAAAGTCACGTTTCTCCTCCATCACAACTTGAGATGCTATGAAAGTACTGTCAACGCCGCCATGGCGGTGAGAGCTGACGTGTAGTGTCAGGCAGCTAAGCCGCCGCCGCCACTTGGTGTGACATTTCTCAAAGACACCACATGCCAGCAACTGAGGCATCAACAGGGAGGTAAATGTCAGGATTTTTCACCTTTATTTAGTCTGGAACAGGTGATTCAGCAGCAAACAACATGCAGCCGTCAGGTAAAAAGGTTCTTCATCACGTTAGCAATTACTCCTCATTAAATGTCTCAGATTTCCTGTGGGTTGTTTGTGTCAGAGCGGTGATGGTTTCTGGAGCACGTTGAGGCTTCAATAAGTGGCTGAAAATCTGTTGAAGGAAAACCTCTTTGCCTAAACGTCCTCTAATATCAACTCTGGCCAACTGTGTGCTTCCTCTGCTTTTGTGGTTACTCTCCCGCTCATATTATGACTCAGCGATCGGATGAATAGCTCGCTAATGATGAGAAATGACTGGAAATGAATGGCACAGCGTGTCACAAATGGCTCGTCCTTGTTACTGCTGCAACAGCTGGTAATTTCTCCTGCGTGGTGAGTCGGGTTAGCGTGCTTATGGTGTCTGTGTGTTTTTGTGGTGAATGCCATCAGACGTTGCAGCTATTAGCTGCAGGCCACAAAGCAACAATTTGCTGCATGAAGAGCAGCTGATGACACGCCTCTACTGCTTTGGCATGCTCATCGCATGGACGACTTCAAAGCTCATTTAGATTCAGGTTGAAGTGGAAGCTTGTCACTCATCTCAGCGAGCGGCAAACGCATCTGATCTTTAATTTGATGCCTTGCAGTGATGGGAGTGAAGTGCCCAGATTTTTCTGCTGCGACAACGGTTCATCAAAGCGCATCGCCCATCCAGGACAGCAGCTTTAGAGCAGAGTCCTGCTTTCATATTGTAATGCTGTGTTTCAAGCTCAAAATCTCCTAGAGTTTCAAGAACGTTGTTTAAAAAAAAGTCTTAAAGGTGTGGTCAGCACATTTAGCTAAAGCGTGTGTTTGATTTTCTTTTTGAAGATGAATGTTTTTACCTGACTATTTCTTCAACCCTTTAACACCTGACGCCAACGTCACATAAATATCACATGCAACTGTTGACGCAATCAACATGAATCAGCGAATGGCTTTACAACGGTATGCATAGCAATAACGCCAAATGCTGCATAACAGCGGAAAGCTGCTGACATAATCTGTTGGAATTACATTACTTGTGTGAGTGGTTAAAGAGTTACGGTAGTTCATAGAACGCCAAAGCGCTGGTCTTAAAGGGTTGATAGGCTAGTTTGAGAAAATTAGCGATTAGCACAAGTTTAACACTGGTAAACATGTTCCAGATCATCATTTTTACTCTGTTTGACTGGTTATCAAACCAAAAGCACAATCAGACTGACGCAGTTTGTCCCTTCACACAAAAATCACACTTTTTTCACAGAAAAGGCTTCAGTTTTTAAAGATCTTTCTGTTTTTGCCTTTTTTGTGAATTTTAAAGACAATGGTTAAAGGCAATAATCTGAGTGACTGCTCCTTTAAATGTGGGTAATGACTTTTTTTTAGCATTACTTTTAAAAGTTATAATTCCAACGTTATGTATTTCCCGAGCGCAAGAAGCTACAGGCTAATGTAGATGACCAGTAACTATTGATTACATCATTGAGGGGTAGTAATGTCTGAATTTGAAGACACTAATTTCCATAACTCTCCACTTGGAGGGATAAATAGAGGGGTAGGGATTAAATGTGAAACCTGAACTTGAACTGAAACTGACTCTGTTCATTTTATCTATGAATATTAATTTTCCAAAAGTTTAACAGATTGCTCTTGAAATTAAAAAAATAAAAATAATAATTTGGTTTCATTTGTTGTCTTTGTGTGATTTTGAAATTAATAACACATAAAAACATGCGTGATGAAGGAAGAAAAGGCTTTCTCGTACATCGGCAAGCACTCGGCTCTCGTGTCAAACCTCCTCTCCTTCCTGCAGTCATGATGCAGATTCATGGAGCTCCAAACATGTTACTCCTCTGAATCCGTTCAAACATTTATAGTTAGCTTCTCGTGGGATTCTCCTCCTCCTCCTCCAGCCTGTGTCGCATACAGATCTTTTACTGTGACACCATTTCACCATCCCTCCACAATAAACAAGAGAAAAGAGTGAAAACCCCCACCAGGATCTGAGAAGAGTCATTCTATTTATGTCTTTTTGTTCAAAGACACATGAATAAAAGAGAGGACACTGTATGTTGAATATGTATGCGGATCAGAAGAGGGCTCCTGTGTGTGAGGCTTTAAAAGCATTTGCTCAGCAGCATCACAGCATCTTCCCGTGATGACCCCAGAGTGAGATCAGGAACGTGGAGCCAAAGTCTCATTAGCAGGCGACCGGGCTAACATGTCTGAGATGAAAGCTTCCAGGAGAAGTTTGTGAGAGCCTCAAACTCGGAGCCAACTTTTGTTCAGAAGGGCTTTGAATTAAACAAGACTGGAAGTTTGCCTGGAGCGATGATCCCCCGTCTTCTCGTCATCACTGTTTGCTCTTGACGAAGGCAGAGCGCCTGTCATACTCAGGGGGGGACAAACTGCTGCGCAGTGTGAGGTCCGTTCAGGCAGTGAGGCCTGCAGTCTGCTCCCTGTTTTTGACAACAGCCTTTTAGACACACAGACTCCAGGAATGAGCTTTCTGACTGAAACCACAACAACAAACTGGATGGAACCCATTAAACCACTTCATTAAGGATTGTGTTTGTCTTTTGAAATTGTTTGTGGAAAGCTTTATATTACTAAACTAAAAATGTAACATTTAAAGGATAGCTTTTTTGAATTTAAAAAATGTGGTCTAAAAGTCAAAAATCTAAATTCAATAATTTTTCCAAAAACATTTTTGCTGCTGCTAAACCCCCGATGGCAGAAAATCCAGGCCTGTGATAGGCCAGACAGACTACAGTAGGCGAACATGTAACCATAGACTGTATATGGAGAACTGGTCTGAGTTACCTCTCCCCCTGGAGTTCCAAACAGGAGGTAGCCACTGGTTCCACAAAGCCAAAATCCCACAGACTTCTATCGAGAAATAAACAGTTGTTACTCAGTCATTCTGTTGGTCAGAACATAAATGAACATTCTTGCTCTAACATTTTCTTGATAATTCACTTTTTTTTCATAATATTTTTCCTGTTGCAACTTATTCAAGTCATAAACGGACAATCAGATACCTCAATAAAGTTAGGTGGTCTCCAGTTGAACGCTCAAAGCATTTGATTGACAGATTCTCCTGAACCCCCTTTCAGTGGAAGGGGTGTGGCCTTCTAACATGCTCACTTCTGATTGAAGAGAATGGTTACCATAGAAATGTTGACTAAGACCAACATGGACCAAACACGGCTTACGTCTGGTTCCAATGTGACGATGGACATGTCGTGTAAAAATAGCGACGGAATTGACTTCATTTGGTTGGAGTTGGTAGTAAGTTATTTTTATGGGTGACGTCCCACTCTTTCTGTCCAGTTCTCTATATAATGTACAGTCAATGGTCGTAACATCACAATTTATTCAACTTAGATGCCAAAGACTTTTATATTTCAGTTTTGTTGTGTTCTTCTGGAAAATATATTTTTTCCCCATCCCCTTAATGTGCTATCCTCTGCACGGTAACGTTGGGAGCAGGGTCATCTGGAAGCCAAAAGACAGTGGGCTGAACTTCAAAAAAAAAGAAAAATCACTGGTGTCCCTGGCAGACATAAAATCCTGTTCAGCTTTGTCATGGGAGGCATAACACATCAATGTTTCTTCACTGTAACTCCTCAATTGTTTAAACAATTAATGTCATTCCAACTGATTCTGAAGCAGAGAAAAGCAGCCTTGCTCTGCAACACTTTACAGCAGTGATGAGCATAAGGAATCAATGTAAACTGTTTACAAATGACAGGAATTGCGTGAACGGTCCAACAGTTACAGTAATTCAAAAAGCGTGTTATTTGCTGTTGCTGGCGACAACGCTCAAGGGTCAACGTTTTCCTCATTCAAAGGAACTTTTTTTTTTTACTCCTAACAAGTTTACTCCTACCACATTTCTAATTCTTCTCTTATTTTTAAGTGTTTTTACTCCTTACGAGGGTGGCTGTGGTGCAGCGATAGGGCGGTCAACCCCTGACTCTCTAAAATTCTAGTATTTTAGGTTTGTTTGTTTTTCACCTTCTTCTTAACGTTACAGTCATTAATCAGCTGGATCTTATGGACCTTATGCTCTCCGATCTCAGGGCATCTATTCGCTGTCAGTCATGAGTGTTCAAACAGAAAAACGAAAGATAATTTTTCAGAATAAGGCACCTACAGACTGGAACATTCTAGGTCAACTTTCAAAGGTCATACTTTTGATGTTATTATGATATTATTATAAGGTCCTGGAAATGAAATCACAAACCTGTAAGTGTTTTTAACTAATTTAATTAATGTGTTTTATTTATGTATTTTTTTAAATTTGTATTTTATTTCTAATAATGGGTGTGTGTAACTTTTTGCCTCTTGACCAGGAATCCTTTGAAAGAGAGATCAGTGGATCACAATTAGATATTGGATAAAAAATGGTTAAAAAAAATAAAAATCTGGTTTGTTTTCTACTACTTTTCTTACAGGCTGACACAAATCTTTCTGAGAAGAATAAAAAACCTTCTAAACGTCATCCATTATGCCAAAATCCTTTAATTCCATTTTAACTTCTTATCACAAGCTGTTCTGGTCCAGGGAACGTCTGCTCTTACATTAAAAGAAAAACATCCACATTAGAATAGCTAACAGTTGGCCCCTGACCTGTTAGATATGTGCAGCAGTGTATCATCAGCATAGCAATGGAATGTTTTTTTATCATTGTAACTAAATCATATAAAAAGATAAAAATATGGGTTCAAACAAAGAGCTTTGGGGTACACCATAGTTTGGTTTGTCTCATAATAAAAACTGTTGCTTTGACAAACTGGAATCGGAAAGGCCAAAAAGCACTTCCTGTTTCGTCAACAATACTATTTCCATGAAAGTGAAAGCTAAAAAGAAAAGTAAATATTGCAGAATTTGAATGAAGAAATGGGAGATTTTCTTGATTTTACCTCACTTCATAATTCTTCTGACTAGTTCCAATTCCTTTGCTTTGCTGCTGCAGATTTCTGTGACGGGATCCGTGAGAGCTGCATTACAACACATTAATGTCTGTTACTTGCAGAGGAGAAAGAAGCTACAGGCGCAGGGAGATAAGAGGAAGAACATTCACCCTGATGGAAGCATAATTGAGACCATTGAAGGCTTTTAGAGACTCAGATACAACCGCGGTGCCTTTAGACTTCCCTGGAATATTGTATTAGCCTGAGAGTGCTGGGAGAGTTGCCACTGCCGCCCGTCTCAGCCAGACACAGAATTAGTATTTGCATAATAATAATAATGCTTTTTGGCTTTTGTTGACCTGCAGCGTGTGCTGTCTGCACACAATATTGGGTTCAACAATAAATTCGATGGTGGTTTGATTGTTACATAAAACCAAAATTACCCAGACTGGCCATGCGATTTGGTTCAAAATGATTTACCGGTCATATTGTGGAAAAAAACTTTTTTTCTGTAATTGTCTGGAAATGTCTAATACTTGATTGTAGTGCTGTATTGCAATAAAGTGTAATATTTCACAAATGCATACACTAAAAATATCAAAAGTACAGAATAATTTGGAGAAAAACTGTTTCTTCACGTAGATGCTGCACAACAACAAGGGGCTGCATGCAGTCCTGCTGGTCGCAAGTCTAGATCAACGCTGACTGTTAGGATAGGAAGACTGTCCAATAAAACCAGAGCCGAACCATTCACGAGAATCACTGATGATTGTCTATAGCAACCCCTAAAGGGAGCAGCCAAAACGCAAAGAAGAAATCAAACTACACTCATGAAGATTTAATTTCATTTCCTGCTGCAAACACATGCCTGCAGCACTGACATTTGAGCAGCACTCAGTGAGGCATTTCAGTTTATCCTCATCCCTTCATGAAGCAAATGCTCATTGACTGCACCTTTGTTTGGCTGGATTTAAGATTGGACAAGAAAACCCAGAATTTTGTTTTTTTTCCTCTAATTTGAATAAATCTATATGTTTCAATGGATGTTTCTGGTGTTTGTGGAGTTTCTTCCACTTCTGCAGAATCAAACAGGCTTGGAGATCTTCCATAAATATCTTTGTGCTTCATTTGATGGAAGATCTTGTTTTTGTTTTTTAAATTAAAACCATTGATTGTGTGTGAGCACTGGAGTGACTGAGTGGGATGCCATTCATAGAAAATGGTTTACGTCTGGCTTCAACCAAATTTATCCATTTAATTGCCATTTTTTCACGATGCTGATCTCATCGTGTTGGAGTCAGAAATCACCATTAAGCTGTGATTGGTCCGAGTCGGTTAGAGTCAACGTTTCAATAGCAATCACGCTCACCGTTAACAGTAAAAACGCTCTCATGAAGGGGGCTTTTTCAGCTCATTAGGCCTACTGGCTCTGTAATGTTGGAAATTGTTGATGAAGCTTCATTCAAAGTGGATTCACATCTGTTATTGTACTTGTAATATTGTTTTTATGAATGTCCCATGAATCACGTTTTTTGTATTTATTGGCCATGTCTTAAAGTCCGCGCAGTCAAAATATTCTCTGACTTTAAACCAGTTTGGGCGACAAGCGCCACGGCTCGTTAGCAAAGCACAGTGTCGCAGCATGAGAGCATCAGTGTGCAACAACATCGCTGCCTCCAAATCAACACTTTTTGTTAAACTCTCTGTTGCTGCAATGAGATCAGCCGGTTTATCCTCCATTTCTGTTCGGATCTTGTTAAAAAACCGCCACGTCCTGCTGCTCCATCAGCCTAAGCTAGACGCTACACAGAGAAGTGTATGGAAGCTACAGGAGTGGAGGTGGGGGGCGGTTTATGTGTTGTATGAGCTTGTAAATATTGCACAACAAACTTGTTTTGTTTTTGTTCTCGGCCTAAACAGAAGAAGCTCCTCTTTGCTTGCTGCCGCTTTCATGTCTGCTCCGTGGAAGAGACAGACTTTACTCTGAACAATGAAAGACCAAGAAAGCAGAGAGCTGGGAAAAGAAAATCTCGATTTTCCAAAAATAAATAGCCTAAAACAACAAATTCGAATTAATCGATTACATTGATTTATGACCCAGCTCTACTTAAAAACTGACATTTTTGTTGAAACAAAATCTCTAAGAAAAGTTGAAGATTTGGGCATAAACTCAGCATGTTGAAAATAAAACCAAAACATGGAAAATAAAAGCACCAGTTTGGAAAAAAGAAAGAAAATTTAGCAACAAGTAGAAATAAAAACAACCAAAGAGTTTAGTTAGATCCTGTTTATTTAAAATCTTTAAATAAAATTGAAATATATCTTAAGAATAATTAATCTTCTCATTGAAAGCCAACACTATTATTGCTGTGTTCAAAGTCAGATTAACTCCGGTTTTAGAAAACTGGATTTGCTTCAATTGATTGTTGTTTCAATCACTTCAATGTTTAATGCTTTTAGTAATAATAAAAAAAAGATTAAATGACATCTGAATTCTTTAGAAAACATTCTTACTTCTTCTATTATACTTTGCATGTAAATCGGCTGTTTTGAACCTGCAGCTTCCTCCTCTTTACACATGAAAAGTGAATTAATGAAGTAGTGGTGAAATGTTGTCATGACAACACTCTTCGATGTAAATAGGTTGACTCTAACTGTGATCTTGTCATCTCGGCTAAATGTCATCCATCGCTCATGAAAGATGCACCAATTAGGCTCCTTTGTCTGAGAGCAGAGTCTGAATGAACCCAAACTCGGTTCTGAGGATCAAACTAACATCAGGGCATCCTCTCCCGCTGGTTTCCAGTTAGTGGAGTGAGTAGTTTCCAGTTAGTACTCTGTGTGACAGTTAGTGTGTTTAACCGTATTTAAGCCCCCCCCTTCACCGACCTTTAAAGAACCAGAGGAGATCTGAGGGTTCTGTCCAGTGAGGTTGGGGGTGGGGGACAAAAAATAGAAAGAGGAAAGAGATGCTCATGATATTATAGATGAATTTTATGTTCAAATGTGCTTGAGTCGATGTGCAAAAATAATTGCCCTGAGTATCTGCGATGATGAAAATATCTTCAGGGATGTTGGAGAAGTTTTCTACACGAGCGACTTCAGGACCCTGAAACAGAATCTCGGCCATGTCAGATCCAGACTTGGACCAGAACAAACTAGAACTATCATCTGTTTAAGATGTTGCCTTGATTAAAAACCAAAGTCCTGCTGATCTTCTTTGTTCTGGATTAAGAACATGATTCAGGGTTCCATCCATTATGCGAAGAAAGCAGCCCCACATTTTAATACTACCGCCGCTGTGTCCGGCTGTTGTTCTGATGAACGTTTTCAAATGAAAACACTCACAGCAACACTCACTTTTATGAGATCGGTCTATGATATATCCATCTTCTCCTTCTTGTGTGATCTCCTTTGACTGCCCGTAGGCTAACTCCTGGTAAGCTTCTCCTGAGTTTAACAGTCTTCTTCATGTATCCGTAGATCTCTATGGATTTCACTGAGTTGCTCTGGAGTCTTAAAGTCTTAATAAAATGCCTGTGTGACCTTTCCAGAGAAAAAAACATCAGATATTGTATTTATTTTTTGTCCTTTACAAGTCTTCGTGCTGCTGCCTAACTATGGGTCTTCCTGGACTTTGAAAACACAGGGTTGTGTCAGGAAGGGCATTTGGCGTAAAACTATTTGCCAAAACACCTGTGCAAGTCAGTGAAAGCTGATTCTCTGTGGCAACCCCTGACAGGATAGGCTGAATGGTAAACAACAACATCCTTTAGAGGTCTACACTTTCTCCAGCAGCTTCTGCTAAAGATCCCTTGATTCAGAAGTTCTGATTGTAAGCAGGTCTGGAGGAACTGAGTTTCATTAAAACATTAACACCGGAAATGTTGCCAGCGACACTAAGATAACACACACTGTGACATGCTGTAACTCTCCGATCTTTTATGCGGTTAACGTGAAGCGGCTGATTTTGACGTGGAGAAAAGCAGTTTTGTCCATAAACACTTCCCAACTTTAAAGCACAAAGCTGCTTTTCTTTGCTTCATTCTTGAATTTGATGCACACTGTGTTTTATTAGGGATTTTTTATGAAAGGTCAAATATTGGTTTATTCTCAAAGTTCAGTAAAGAGAAACAGACCCAGACCCCAGTAGATTTCCCATATTCTGAACATCTGTGTGAAAAACCTCAAACGTGCTTCAGCTGCTCTGCATGAAAAAGCTTGTTCATGTGGCCTCCGGCTGAAGCATGGGGGGGCCCTGCAGGTAATTAACATCATTAATGTTTGGACTGGAGACGTCAGGTGGCCTCTGCTCTCCACAGGATCCCACACGGAGGATAAAGACCAGCATATGATCATGTCTCCCGCTCATTAGATGACCTTTCAAACAATTGCTTTGATTAAGCTGCACATTAGTTTCCAGCGGAGCTGCTCTGTAAACTTGGTAAGCCAGGAAATGGACCTTAGGGAACCCGAGGAGAAAACTGATGCCGAGCTGTGAAAGCTCAGCAGTAATTATCAGACTGGTTTTTGTTCAGGTGCTTTATCTTGGTAAAGTTTAACTCTGAACAGATTTTTTTGTTTAGGAAGTTTAAGATTGATGTAAACCTTTTAAAATATTAAGTTAACTTTACAGAAATCTAAAACAATAAAACAGATTTTCTTGGCAGCTGGTTTCAGTAGGACTCCTGGCTTTTAGAGTGAAGGTTATAAAATGACTTTAAAGAATTAATCTCCACATTTATGCAACATTCTACATCTGAAAGGAAGGTTCTTGAGGCCTTTATTATGACAATCTCACCAATGCTGCTAACAGTGAATGCGAGTTTTATGAGTATTTTTGAGGCTTTTCAGGCCATACCTCAAACTTCTGTTTGGGTCTGAATGAGGAATAAAAATCTGAGATATTTCTTTATAAACTATGAAGACAGAACCATCACATGATATTTAGTTAAAAATAAATAAACTACATTTTCATGTTTTTTTTCTCATTCCAAAGGGAGTTTGTAAAGAGGGGAACAAAATTGGTCCCAGGCCAGAACCCTGTGGACACCATGAATAATTAATTTTTCTAAGAGTTTTAAATCTGTTTGATATGTCAGTTTGAAAAGTTCTTGTTTTTTTTTTGTCAAGTTTTCTTATAGGAGTGGGATGTATATGGAGCTTGAACTTCGTTTTCAGGAGAGGATAAATGAATAAGTATTAAAGTGAGAACACATCTTCCATAGTGACAGCACTACTTTGATCACATGACTGTCATTCAGGTCCCAATTCTACATACATGACAACATTTAAAGCCTTTGTCTCAACTGTCCTTCCAGGTGAATATGAGCTTTCTGTGGGTGAAAAATGATTAAACCTGTACGGGGACGCAGGTGATGCGCACAAAATACCAAGATCATAGAACCTGTAAAGAGAGAATGTTTTTCCTATGGGCATGCTGTGGACGACAGATAGTGGTGAACACTTATAGAACACCTAAGGGTAAGTAAGGAGGAAGTATGTCAGATGCAGGCATGTCGTACAGATTTTTCATCTTTTCAACCCTCCTAAACCCTTTGGATTGCACAAGGAGCCCATTAGTGCTGTTCATTTGATACATGTTTCTGTTAAAAATGAGGAAATTAGCCAACCAGAGTGTAGTTTGGGTGGACATCCTATGATAACTTGTTTATCATGTGCACACTCTGTGTCTGCAGCATTTGCATTGTGGGAAAGAAGCCAGTACTCATACCTCAGTAACGACTAGAGTGTGGCGTAAGGACGCCGTACGACACCATCCCCCGTACGTCATAAGTGAGCACAACTTTAATTAGCCTTAGCAAGAGTTCACAATACACTTACCACACGCATGACAATGGTACATTCCATTTTCATGATGTCCCTTGAGATGGCCGTCAAGGGAACTGCAAAACACACCTGTGCTCCCCTTAAGATATGGTCGCTCCTGTCTACAACCCTTGATGGGTTCGGACAACTCAAAAACCTGCAGCATTCGTATGGTTGACTAAGGCCTTAGAAGTTTGATGCCTGAAATGCATTTTTACTCTAATTTGGTTCATTCTAGTTAAAAAACAAATCTTGAATTCCAACAAATCTTGTAATTTTTTCTTTTAATTATCGCCTTCTAATTGACTTAATTAATTGTCAAAATTCCAAAGAACAAAAATATCAGATAACAAATATCAGTTAAACTAAGTTAGATTTCTTTCTAAACTAAATCTGGACAGAAGAACTAGCTGCAGGTGTGTCCTGATACATTTGTCTCATATTTTTAACCCAGAAACGGAAGAATGTGGGACATATCTTCACCATTAACTGCAGTCTTTGAACAACAGTTCTTCTCACCTGCACGAAAAACCCAATCTGTCAGCAGCAACGATTCAGCTTCTGCCGCGTTTGCAGAAAAAAAAGTTTCTCTATGCAAAATTACACAAATAGTTTCTGTTGAGGAAAAGGCAGAAGAAGGAAGTGCAATTATATCGAGGGAGTTTAAAAAACACTTCCTCTAACAGTTACCAGCTCTGCATCCTTGTGAATTTCTTCTCCTCTACCTCTGCAGGTTCTCCAAAAATGCTGCTGTCAGAAGTCCCATGCTGCTTCCCATGGTGCAATGCATTATTCACAGGCCCCAGATTTCTGCTTTGATCCAGATAAACTGAAATGGCAGATTGAGAGGAAGGCTACACAACTGTGAGATCTATGGGAAAAGCATCTGTTACACGAGGCCAAAGAGTTCTGCAGACTCCTGAGGATCTGGATCTGTAAAAAGGAGGAGTCTGCTTCACAAAAGAGGCAGAAGCGGATAAAAAAATGTCGCATAAAGGATCAAAGAACTCGCAGCCATTTGGAGGTGCTCTTTCTGGTGTCTGCTGTAATTACAGCATCCATCACACCCAAGGAGGACAGCTGAACTGCCAGCACCTTAAAGGCAGAGACAGCAAGAGCAGCAGCTAAACTGAGGCTTTAATTACAGACTAAAACTGAGCCTCACAAACACAGATAAGATTTGCACACACTTGAAACACACAAATTCTGTTTTGAACCCCCTTATTAGTCTGATTAGAAGATTCTCACACTCTCCAGAGATTCTCGGCTCTAAAAAGAAGTTTTACTTTGGTTGAACTTTAGTGGCACACAGTCATCCTCACAGTTTCAGCAGATGTTCCTGACTGTGGTCCACAGGTTTTACTTCAAACATGACCTCTTCTTAAATGCAAATGTTGCTTCTGATTCTAAAGGACCAGAGTAGATGAATAAAAAGGGAAAAGAGCTGGACACAGAATTGCCATCCCTTCAGCTCTTGAATGGTCAGATCTGGCTTAAGTGACAGTTTTTGGGAAAGTGTTGCTTTCTTGTTCATTTATATTTAGCCCAGTCACAGTAAAAGTCTGATTACTTCCATTATTACTTCCATAATTACTTCCATGCAGTTTAATTTAGCAAAGACCTACTCAGATGAAAATTGTCTTTTTAACATGTTCTTGTGGCATTTTTGTGAGGATGGAGGACGTATATAAAGAAAATTAAGAGTAAAATATCATGTCCAAATTGGATTGTACCACTTTTATTGGACTGTACCACTTTAGAACATTTTAAGGACCCACTCCGATGAAAATTGTGTTTTTGGAGTATCTAACACATTCTTGTAGAATTGTTCTCATAATGGAGGAAATGTATAAAAGAATTTAAGATTAAAGCTACGTTTCTGAATATTTCTTTTTTTCAAATTGTGATGGATCAGGAGCAGAACCAGATGTTTGAAAATATGACGGGACGGCCAGAGCCTTACTTCTATGCTCCAAATCTGAAGCATCCACTTGCAGACAAATAGATTCATTAATGTGTTCATTTCCTCATCTGAGCTGCCATCAGAGGTGTAAAGAACTTGAGTAAATGGACATTGTTACTTTACTTAAGTATGTTTTTTTGCCTACTTTGTACTTGTACTGAGTATCAAAAATATAAGCAACTTTTACTCTCTCTTTGACTGTTGTTTTGATTGAAAATTTGTTCTCTTTACTCCACTACATTTGAAAATAGATCAAAAGATTACCAGAGTGGGTCTAATCAGTTTGGCAGAAAAATATTTTCTGATCATGGAGAGAATTATGATAACCATTTTGTGCCTAAATTAGTGAGAAAAGCACAATATTTTAATCAATTTTCAGTGTTTGAGTTACAGCAAAGTGATGGCTTTCTTTCTAAACATTGGTGTCTTATCCGTTTTTCCCCCTCTGGGGGTTTTGGAGGAATATTTATCTCCTGTCCTGATCTTAGAAGAACAAAGGACGTCGTCTCGTAAAATCACATCAGCTTTGTGAGGAAAGATTGCTTAATACGGTTCAACAACAAACAGGAAAAAAGAAATTAAAGAAAATACGATATGGAAAGAAAAGAGAATATAATTGTTTTTTTAAGAAGTTTAAAGTTTTTCTTTTTAAAGATAAAGCTTTAAACAACCAGAATCTCTTTGTATTGCAAACACAATTTTACACAGATTTACTGCAGTTTTATGTATGACCTGCCAACAGCCGCTGGACGCTCTGTTACCCAAAAAGGTGAGCGGGACGTGGTCAGAAATCATAGAAATGCCAAAATCCAGGTCCACAGGGTAATGCTGTGGATCCATGATCCCAGCCAAAGCTTCCTTTCTCTGACTGAAGAGTTGAGCTAAAATGAATTAAACGTCTCCGAAAAAATCTGACTGGAAGGGAGATCTCATGATCTCACAAAGCTAAAGGCTAACACAACAATGTTGCCACAACAACTAGACTCAGTTTTAAGCTACTTGTTTTTTACCTCATATAATTAGCATTTTAGCAGATCAACTGTAAAGTTTGTTTTAACTGATCTGTCAAACGACGTACATGTCCAGCTGAAGTATCACAGAACTACATTACATCATCCAAAAACAGAGCCCAACCCTAGCAGTCATTGACCACCATGCTCATCAAGCATCAGAACATAGATGGTTTCATCAAAGTCCTTAACTTTGTGTGGACCGAACCCTAATGCAGTGAGAAAGGCTGAACGTCCTGGGCCTTGGATGTCAAAAACAACAAACTTATAAAAGCAGACATACTTACTTTCTCCACACAATCATCAAGGAACAGTCATGCCTTGTCACAGCATTTAGCCTTTTAAAGTTGGAACAACACTACTATGTTCCACTGAATTTTTCACCGGTAGGCAGGGAAATGAGAAAAGATGAAACACTAGCGTTTGAATAACCAACCAGATGCACATCAACATCACACAAGGCAGATTACCGATGCACGCCAACAGAAAGAAGAGACTAGACTACAGATGAAGGTGACTGTGGAAGGTCTTCAGAGTAAATCTTGGACACGGCTCCACTTGTTTCAACACGACTTAACGTGTGTCTTTATGTAAGGAAGTCATCAACACGCTTGGTTTTTATCTACTTTTGTTTAAAAATGATTGGGCTCTGAGTTTCTAGATCATTTTATATATATTTGGTTTTAAGGTAAGATTTGTTAAAAGCGGGGTCAAACACAGGAACACAAACATGAAGACACTGGACGGTTAGTTTGGTCAAACTTATATTTAAAGAGCTGAGATAAGGTTTCACTGTTTTTGGTCAAAATAAACCTTTAGAGCTATTTGCTCTGCATATTGCTGATTCAGCAGTAAAATTTTGTTAAAATGGGCAAACATATAAAATCACACAATAAAGAAACTGGTGAGAGAAAAATAAGGGTTTGATGTGAACACAGAGCTGGAAAGTGAAGCTGGAGTTTAAAGTTGACGGGATTTGGTGAAACCAGTGATCTAATGGTGGTGAACCTTTATGTAATGCAGGTCAACAATGATGAAAAAGTAAAAGCTAAGACACTGGAAGTAAAGCAAGAAACCATGAGATTAAACAGACATTCTGCATTTTTCTTGAGGAAACCCCTTATTCTATTTACCTATCAATTAAAATGCCACACCCCCATTTAAATAAAACTTTCAAGGTCAAGTTTTTGTACAAAATGACAAAAACCCTAAAATTACATCAATTTTAAATTGTAGTGTATGGACACTTCAATTTACATGAGTAAAAGCCCCCTAGAGGTTACTTTAGAAACTGACTTGCTTGAGGTTTGTTTTCCAAGCAACTTCAAACAGGAAGTGACAGTGTTGCCTTGTCCATGGTGTTTCTTTGTCATGTCTTTGCTAATAATCGCCTCCTTTAGAGTGGGAATAAATCATTTGTGTCTTTCCTGAGAACCTGTTTTTATTTTATTAAAAATTACAGAAAAGTCCTGAATTAAGATTGATTCACGTGTTCACTCCTTCAGCCCTTTGGGCATGAATCTGATGGGATCTGTGGGAGGAAAAGTAATTTCAGTTCCACTATTTATGCCCACAGAACCCAAAAGAGAACATTACATAACAGACACCTCATAGAAATAAAAGATTTATTCATATGAGTCAGATGCTGTCAAAAATTCTTGTTTGTCTACATTTGTTCTAATCAAGCTAATCAAGCCTGAGCTTTATGTGGTTTAGCAGATTTGACTGTTTCTCTTAAAGAAGATTTTCTTTACTCACTAGATCACAAGCACATGATTCAAAACAACCCTGTTTAATTTTAGGTTTGTTCCAGAACATCTTTCATATTTGGTGACCGGCTTTCATACATGCTGGCAAAGCAGGTCTCACCGTACGGCTGCTAACAAACAGGAGAAACTAATTACAAATCTCTCCTCAGTTGATAATTAAACCTTCCTCCCAATGTTCCCTTAAACCACAGCTGCTTATCTGCACCTGCAGTTGAGCAGAAATCATCAGTAAAACCATGTTTTTATCTGCTGAGGACACAAAGTTTGCTGACATTCAGCATCAGTGAGTCCAGTCACTTACGGGTAAGAAGGATTTTATGTCTTTTATTGTCATGTATGTTTATGATGCTGCCTTTTTTAAAGTAGAGTCCTGAGGTGGATTTTCATCTTAACACCTGAGCTCAACTTTATCCGGATTTATTTTAAACTGTAAAAATCTCAATTTACCATCAAGAACAGAGGATTCATCTGTTATAGTTTCTCTTAATCTGTTCTGCAAACAAGTGGATTTAAAAGCTGCTGATTTAAATACTAAAGTTTAGTTATTCCTCAGTACCTCAAATAAAACTAATTGTCAAAATACTTCTAAATTCCCTCAAAACCTTACAAAAAGATAGACGAGACATTTTTTATTTGTTACTCAACACTATCCCTGAGCATCATGGGAAACATTCTCATATCTTCTTCATCTTTATGCACCTTGTTGTAAACACAGACAGGAAGGTGCAGCTCAGCTCTGCTTGGTTCTGATGTGCAGGAAAACAGGACGAGAACCAGACGCTGTGGAGTTCTTGCTGAGCTCCGCCCCTCCCAAAGCGAGTTCCTGTCACCGATGACAGCTTTGAACTATTCGCTCTGACTGTGGCGCTCTCCTACTGCTGTGACGGTGACGGGGGGTGGGGGTGTTGGAGCTGTCATGCAGAGCCAAACCTTTTCTTTCCAGAGAATGAAGTCTTCATCTGAAGGTCCAGAACATGGATTCAGAGGTTGGAGGGGAAGTTCAAAGCTTTGAAAGAGACAAGAGTGAAGACAAACGTCCCCCATTAGCCTGAATTACTGAATGTTCATTGCACCTTCTGACTACATGTAGATTTTGTTCAATTTAATGATTTTTATTGTTTTCTCTTCGTGATTTTGTTTCTTTGTCTGTAAGAAATAAAAACATAAACAAAAATATAGAAATTTGAAAGTTTAAATCATACTTTGCAGACTCCGCAGGTTAGAAGAACCAAAAGCACTCTGAGGACAGCACTAAATTGGTCAATACTGAAAGACCCGCTCCAATGATAATGGTATTTTGGTGCTTGTAACATGTTCTTGTAGCATTTAAGATGTATAAAGAAAATTAAGCTTAAAATTGCATGTCTGAGTATTTCTTTATTTAAATCGTGAATCAGGTGAAGACAAAACAAATATTTTAAAAAAGATCATATCTGTGAAGTGGAAAATACGCTGGGCAGGTCACAAACTCCCTGCTCCAAGCTCTCATTAGCATGGAGGGAAAGCGGGGCGTGGTTGCTCTGTGCCTACAGTCCCGCCCATCCCCCAGAGGTGAATTCTAATGAACTAATGCCGCTTAGCAGAAACTATGTTAAAGGAAACGACTTCATCATAATTAAAAGACCACTGGGAAGAGTTAGAAAACAGCAGAGCAAGAGTGAGACATGTGAATTCCACCAGAACTCCATTTCCTTCCTAGGGTACATCATCAGTGCCTGAGGAGTAACTATGGACCAGGGCAAGGTGGAGGCAGTGTTGGAGTGGCCTCAACCAATCATGGTGAAGAGCTACAGCAGTTCCTCGGCTTTGCAAATTTCTACTGGTGCTTCATCCTGGGTTTCAAATGAAGGAACCCTTTTCTTCCAGAAAGCTCCTCTTGTGGAGCTTCAGAACATCATCAGAACATCAGCTTTGTGCTCTTCTTGTTCCTCAGCAGTGTCTTTCTCCTTGAACACTCCCATGGATCCACGTTTGTCCAAAAGTCTCTTTCTGACTGTTGGATCATGACCTACAACTTGAACTAAGTCCATTGAGGTCTGACCTTCTTTGTATCTTCTTCTGGTTCATCCGGGACCTCCTGGGTGAGTCCTCCTTGTATTATTTGAATCTTTTTGGTCCCTGACAACGTTCTCCTTTGTTCACATTTTCCTCCATGTGTGGATGATGGATCTGACTGAGTTTCTCTGGAGTCCCAAAAACCTAAAACTGTAACTCCTAAATTGAGTTTGGTTTGGCATCAGCATCTCATGTTTTGTTTTTAGGTCTTTCATTTGCTGCTGTTTTCTTTTTGATCTGTCAGTAAAGTTTGGTAAATCAGTTTGTAGAAAAGTCGAGTTAATCACAGTTTGAGGGCATAAAAAAGCAGCTTTGTATGTTTTTTTTCTCCCCACGTTAAAGGTCTGCTCAGCTTGAAGGCAGCAGGTTGTGCTATAAGGTCGTTTCCCTGAGGGATGCTTCCGCAGGCTGCTGTCAGTTCAGGCCTGAGCTCATCAACACAGCCAGGAGGAAGACCACGGGTCACTCCAGAGATTTAGCTGCAGGTCCTCTTCTCCCGTCACCACTTTACTGCTGACGCCTCACTGATTCTGCTGCTGATCTCCAGCGCCTCACCTGCAGGAGCAGCTCTGTCACTTCGTCTGCTCGGCTCCACACTGATGCCATCAACCTCCCAGACCTGCTGGGAACAACCGGGAAGCCTCCAGTAATGGAGCGTCGGTCACATTAAACTCATTTGAATCTTTTTGGACAGACGTGAGAACGATGCAGAAAAATCTTCGTCTTTTAGGAAATGGCTGAACTTCAGTTTTCTTTTTTTTTTTTTGCTTTCATAGACAAACAGAAATGTATTTTTTGGGTGAAGTCACATCTCATTTCTGGTTTCCTCGTTCTTCTTGAATATGAAGTCTGACAGCACTCCTGCACTGTCAAAAATGAGGTTTTAATTGAAGAAAATTGAAGAACATGTTTTCATTAAACTCTATTGTGATTTCCCAACAATTACAAATCTTTTCACTCCTGTTTGGAAAAATAATTTAAAATCCTTCTAAGAGCACAGTCTGACAAAGGCGGTAGCGTGGGATTACCTCTAATCTAGACTGAATGGCCTTCTCTGCACCTTCATTCTGACATTGTTCCACAAAAAGCATAATTATTTATTCTAAGACATATATTCGTTAAAAAAAAGGCAAACGTAGAGTTTCTGAATGGTCCCAAAGTGCTTTAGTGGTTCATCAGTCCTCGGTGAATAATTTTGTCCTTGCTGCAATGTTTGGAAAACTGGAAAAGACGTTTTTATAAAAAAGTCCTGTCAGGCTGCTGTCAGTGCTCATCTACAGCACCTTCACTAGTTTTTTTCTATTTAGAAAATGTAAGAAATACAATCCTGTCTTTTATTCAAATGTCACATGCTTTTGTTATTTTTTCAGTAAAATCATGTCTAATCCTAATCTGGAAATAAGGCGTCTTCTAAAAAAAGAACACACGAAAACTTCAGACTGAAGTTTGATGAAGTCAAAGTTCATCAAGTAACCTCTAGATGGCTTCTTACATGAACAGAACAGCTTTAGTTCAGTGGGACGTTGTTCAACAGTCCAGCTACAAAACACATGTGAATCGTTTGGTTCCAAAACCAATTTTTAGCTCTAGATTAAATCTGTAAAACTGTAAAAGTTTACTTTTACTGTTTTACTGTTTAAAGAGACAGTGGGAGGGGCATCCATCCTATACTCAGAAAGAGGTGGTGGTGGTGGGGTGTTGATTGACAGGTGATAACTGAACTCTCGGTTCTAAAAGCTACAGGCCCAAAGGCATTGCCTGCAGATCTATGCTAATGCTGAGCACGTGAGGCGAGTCTAAACATTCTGTCCATCCATCCATCCATCCATCCATCCATCCATCCATCCATCCATCCATCCATCCATCCATCCATCCATCATACATTTCTCTCAACATGTGAACTCATTAAATGACTTAAGACCAGAAGCAAAACGAATGGAATAATTTAAAATCACTTCAGTGAAATACAAGTAATAATACTAAACATGTACAAAAATATGACTTCTTCAAACAAATGCTTTCCTCTGTGAAATAAAACAAATTTTAATTTTGTGTAGGAAAAAATAAACTGCATCCACTGCACGCTGGGACCAATAACACAAAAATTGAACCAGAAATAACTTTGTCATCCTTCACAGTGGGAAACAAAAACATTTGTGTGTTACTTCAAGCAGATAGACATCCATCAGTCTAAGATATCATGACATCACCAATTCAAAAAGTTCTTAAGAAATGAAAGTATTTATTCTTTTAGGAATGACTTCAATGAAAAATAATAAAAATGTGTCTAAAAATACATGTTTCAACTCCACAAAGAATAATGAAACATAAACTGAAAAAACTTTTAAAGGTAAAATAGACAAACTTGTAAATTGCCACCAAGATAAAACCAAGAATTTAGCTAAAACTGCTGAAATAAAAAGACCTTCAGGCGTGTTATAATAACCTCTGTACTGCAGTATAGGAACACAAAGTGCTGGGAGGCCCTCTAGTTAAAAATGTGGGTGAGGGACAACCAAAACCTGACCTGAAGATTTCAGAGCCCCAGATGGTTTGTATAATCTAAGAAACTCAGATATAAAATGTGGAGTTTTATTACGTAGAGCTCTGAAAGTAACTAAAGTTGAAAAAATGAACTGGGAGGAGAGTGCTTCTCAGCCTACAATTATGTTTGTGCTTCGGTGAAGCTCCATTGGACTCGTATAATGATACAGGCCTGTACAATTATTTCAAGTTCCACCATAAATCTTCAGCTTCAACCAAACTCAGATTTGACTCAGAGTTTCAGTCTCATTGCTGTGGTTTGTTCATCCTGCTGTCTTCTGGATCTGTGACCTTCCTTCTGCTGTCTGCCGGAGTACGTCACACAAACCGTACTCTTACATTTCTCTGACAGACATAAAATTCATGGACTGCTTCACAAGATTGAGAATAAACTGCACAGTTATTGATTTCATTTGTTTGTGAATGGAGTCCTACTTTCACTTCCAAAATAGTCAGAGTAATCTTTCTCTAAAACAAACTTTAGGGTTTCTTCTACTTTCCTGTTTGACTCTGGTTTCAGACAAAAAAAAGCTCTGAGCGCCACAAGAAACTGAGAGTTTAAACCCACTCACTGCTGATGGAAACAGAACGTTTCCATCCAAAATATGTTCTTCCTTTCAAGATTGATCAGTGTCCTTCCTGGTGGTGGTGGGGCAGCGAGAGTTTAAAGTGTGGCAGTTTTGCTCTGCCATTAATTGGAATGCAAATCAGAGGATGTTCTGCCAGTAAAATGTTCTGACACATCCTGCAGAGAAGAAATCCCTTTCCAGTCTTCAGTCTCAGAGAAGAAAGAATTCAAGATGAAAGAACATAAAGACAATAAAGTAATTGAGTTGCATCACAACGTCTCTGCATGAAGGAACTTTTGATTCTGTTTTAAAAAAAAAAACGATTTCTATTACAACCTCATTATTAACCATATAGAGACTGAGATGATGTAAACACAGCGAAAGCCTTTACTTCATGTTTGACATTTGAATGTTGTCATCAGACGACGTTTAAAAGTTTTGTTAAATACATTTTTTTTAAACATTCAGAACAACTAAAACTGCTCAACAGTGAACTGTTTTTACTGCAACTGAAGGAAGAAGGAGAAGAAAAGATTCTGGCAAATCCATCCCAGAAGAGCAGCTCCAATCCTCAGAGCTGCAGCATGAAGGCAATTTCTTTTTCAATGGATTAAGGAAAAATCTTAAGTCATTGGCTAAAATTGGAAGTCTAAATCTTCCAAACTGACAGTGACTCTGAGCCTGAAGGGCAGAGAAGATGGTGAGACAGTAAGTGGGTTTACAAACTCCAGAGGAACCAACAAAAGACAGAAGAAATTGACACAATACTCATAAAGTATGAGGATTTAATGAAAACCGTGACAGCTTGACCGTCAATCCATCTGGAAACGGGTTCATTTGAGGTCTTCAAAATCCAATTCACCTGTGAGACCGGAGCCAACAGTGACTGAACAAACATCAACAACAAGGTTGCATGTGTCTCACAGCAGGAGTCAGTCTGTGATGGTATGATTGAGAACTTCAGCTGAAGTGAGATGTGTGGAGCTGAAAAACAGCGGATCTGCTCCAGCAGCAAAAAACATGGCGAGTAATTTATTCAGGCAGAAATGTGATGGCAGGAAGAGAGATCACCCTTGCGGGGGTGGAAGTATTATTAGAACTACAGGAGATGGAGGTCAGGTGTGATGATGGCAATGCTTCATTATGTTTGGAGGAAAGATATGAAGATGCACCATGGCAACATAGATCAGGTACCACAAATGAGGAGAGGAAAGCTTTGTTTGAGCATCTGAATATTCTGAACCAACCAGAAGGACAAACTGTGTGAACGTCCGGCTCAAAGAGAAACCAGCATCCAGAGAAGTCCCATTAAAACCATTGACTGTATGTGAGAACTGGGGCGAGCAAGTGTGACATCACCCATAGAGAATGATTTACTTCCAGCTCTAACCAAAGGAAGTCAGTTCAGTCGCCATTTTTTCATGATACATATGCCGCCATGTTGGAGTCAGACGTCATCAGTAAGCAATGATTGGTCCAAGTCAACATTTCAATGGGAACCGCTCATCAATCAGGAGAGAACTTGTTGGAAGGCCACATGCTACCACTTTTTTTTTCATCATTTTCTAAACCGCTTTATCCCTTTCGGGGTCACGGGGCTGCTGGAGCCTAACCCGGCTACTCATGGGCGAAGGCAGGGGACACCCCTGGACTGGTTGCCAGTCTGTCGCAGGGGCCACAATCACACACTCACGCACACTCACATCCACACCTAGGGAGAATTTAGAGTGACCAATTAACCTGTGAAGCTACCACTTGAAACACAAAATGTTTTGAACGCTGGACGTAAGGGGAAGGCAGGATCCACCTACTTTTATTGAGACATCTGATTGGTTAATTTATAACTTGAATAACTTTAACTACAAAAAAAAGTTAGATTAACAAGAACATGTTCAAAGAAATGTATCAGAGCAAGAATGTTTTTTTTCTGACAAATAGCATGACTGAGTTAAATCTATGAAGTCTATGGAACCAGCAGGTACTTCCTGTTTGAAACGCCAGGGAGGAAGGGGCCACTCAGTTCAGATTAGTTCTCAGATTTAAAAAAATATCTAAACCAAAGAGAGAAAACATGTTAGCGTCTCTTTCTGGGAAAATAATAGCTATGACATCACGTTTAAATATGTCATAAATCCAAAAGTAACTGAAGCCACAACTTCACAGATGGCTTGTATTCGATCCAACTTTACAGCAGCAGGAATCAGAATTTACCCCTATGGCTCCATTATATGACGCTTGTGGGGTGGGGTTCAGTTTGTGATGCTTCTTGATGGTTGGGCTGCCCCCCGCTGCCCCCCTTCCCCTCCTGGTTTTACTCCCAGTTCAGACGTGTAGGGTGGATGTGACGGTACGGAGAATGACGGCAGCTCACTGAAATTCGGTGTAATAAAGGGATTTATTTGGCTTTCTTTCAGGCAAGCAAAAGCTTTTGATGTGCATGAAACCCACACACACCTCGACTGAGAGATCTGAAGCTCAAGAGCCTTTAAAATGTTTCCCCACCAATAGAAAGTGCATTATTTCTGCAGAAAAACTGCTTGATCACATAAATGCAGCCTTTTTCAAGGTATATATATATTTTTTTATATTATGTTATTATATTCTGGTTTTCTTTTTTAAATACCGGTAAGACATTTTCAAAAGTTGTTGGTTCAATTTTGGGACTTTGAAAATTTGACTTTTTTTCCAGACATTGATAATCGGCGTTGCCATGGCGACATGTCATATCAAGGAGTGGCTCAGATGTTTTTTTTAGCTTTTACGTTAAAACCATTTAAAGAAATAACTTTTAAATGGAGATATTGGATGCCACTTTTAGATGTGGAGATGAGCTTTATTGAAATGATATGAAACCAAAATGAAAACCCATCAATCTGCATTAAGATGCTTCCATTTCTGCTCATGCTCTGTATAACAGATGCAGGTTCCATCCTCAAGAACTGCAGAGGAACCTTGAGTGAGACGGGGATTACTCATCTCCTCACCTTTCTTCCTCTGCCGTCTCCAGTGCCGTGGCCTGTTTTAACGGATTTTCTCCTCTTCCTGTGTCAGGTGGTTTGATGTTCATACAGCTGAGGGGGCTGGCTGTACGGGGGGGGCAGAGAATTAAAGGGATAGGCTGCTCAGACCTGTTCAAACACATATTTTATTTGTGTTTTATCATTAACCTTTTTTTTTTTTTTTTTTTTTTTTTTTTTTTTTTTTTTTTTTTTTTTTTTTTTTTTTTTTTTTTTTTTTTTTTTTTTTTTTATTTTGTTTTTTCTAACAGCATTTAGATTTTGTAAAATAAAAAGAACACAACCAATGCTAGTTCAGCCAGACACTCTCAGAAGAAGAATACAACAAGCTTCTCGCTGTTTGAAAGGACAGCCTTTTAGCAACAAACAAAACATCCATGCAGGACTTCATTTAAGGAGTATTTTATTCCCCATTTTGAAAACTAAAAACCAGAGAGATCTGCAGAGACATTTGGGTTTTTGGATTTTTGTTATTCATTTTCAGCAGCTGTAGAAGAATTCTAGCCTTTTTAAAAAGCTAACTGCTTTTCTTACCTTACTTCACACTGCAAAGAAAATACAGGTTTGTTTGATTATTTGATTGAAAATGCTTTAATCTTGGAGAAAGCGGAATAAAATTATTGTAAAAGTCAAAGTGAGTATTAACTGCTAACGTTAGTTATTATATACACGGTGGCTTTTGGGGATGCTGTAGCCAGCAAAGTAGATAAATGAAATCTTTATTAGATAACTGAATAGGAGTCACAGACTAATTATTTTGGTTAACACCTGTTTTTAGTATAAGTCTTGGTTAGCGACTTTGATGGTGTATGTCTTGGCTTTTGTCATCTTTTGCATCACAACTTAAGTCTATGTTTACGTATTGGTCTAAGTTGTTGTTTACATCATAGTTTACGTCTTGTTTCTATCTTAGCTTCTGTCTTAGTTTACATCTTGGTTTATGTTATAGTTTAGCTAGCAGTTAACATCTTTGTTTACATGTTTGTTTACGTCCTTGCTAACATATTGGTTTATGGATTGGTTTACATGGTAGTTTGCATTGCAGCAGACATTATAGTTCATATTGTTGTTTAAGTGTTGGTTGTTTTTACATTTTAGTCGTTTCAGAAGGTAGCAAAGACAGAATAATAAAGTTCATTGTAACCTGGCCTGGAAGACAAACCATGTCGACCTGATTTGAAATGAAAACACCATGAGTTGTCCCAACTGTTATTTGGTAGACAAAGTCTCAGTGGGTTTCAAAAGAATCTCAACCTAACAGCATGCACAGTCCAGTCCAGCACCATCCTACTTGAAATCATGCTGGTAAAGCAGCACTGTCCCCACATCAGGACTCTAAATGTTTTTCCAGAATTTTCTCAAAGCTGATGAAAAATCGATCCAGATGGAAGTCCTTGTTTAAGGATGGAGCCATTAGATTGTTATCGGTTACCTTCAAAGCCCCACAGAACATCAAGGTTTTTTTATTTTTTCAGTGTATTGAAGTCCAGATTCACAAAACTTCTGTTTGGGTCCAACTACTGTGAAACCAGTCGCCTGTTTGGGTGAGAAATGAAAAGTGCTTTCTGCTTTTAGGTCAAATATCTGCAGGATGTGCTTTTAAGGTCAAACATCTAGACCTTTTTGTCTGTCCTTGCTGTTTTTAGCACTGGTTCTGTTCCTCATAACAGCTGCTCAGCTCTGAGCTTTAACCATGTGTGACAGATGAAAATGAAAAAAATCAACCAGGACTCTTTTTCAGTGGTAACACATGATGATGGGTTTCATTAATTTAACAGTGAGTGTCTCTGAGATAAAAAAACAAGACACTGATTTTCAAAGACAGGGGCCTCAATAAATGTTCAACTAAGTTTCATCTAAGGCATGAATTCAGATAAACTATGAAAGTGAAACAAAACCTTCAGACAGACTTGAACATGGTCTGCATGTTTCTCTACTTTCTAGTCCTAAAAATTCTTTCCATTGCACACACCACATCCATGTGGGAACGGTCACGCTGCTTCACCTGAATCGCAGAATGCAACGAAGGACACAGTGCCTTTCCCAAGGACACTTTGATAAGTGAATCCCTAGTGACATGAATATATGGGATCGACTCGTACAGGTAATGTGGGTTTTTAGGTTGTCCGGGTGCGTGGAAGGTTAAAGAGATGAGCTGTCGCATCTAAAGGAGAGCACAGGTGTGTTTTACAGCTCCCTTTAGGCTGTAAGGGACGTCATTAGAATGGTAAGTGTCTCGTGAAGTATTCGTAATGCTAATCGAAGTTACAATTACGTTCGGTTGATGCGATTGTATGTTGTCCTTTGGTAAGGTGTGAGTACTGGCTCCTTACAGACCACAAGCAAATCCGGCATGTACGGGGTGTGCACGTGATACGTAGGTGCTGGTAGGCAACCCACAAACTTTGCTTTGTCTGATTTCCTCAATTCTAATAGTCAGGCAGCCCGTATCCACCAGAAAGGGCAGTTGTGACTAAAAATCTACTGCAGTAACAGGAATAGAACCAGCAACCCTTTGGCTGGTATTTGACTGCTCTTTCACTAAAAACACAAAAATACCTTCCTGTCAAGGGGTTGGTGCCATTCTTGCACAGTTGATGGTCTGTGGAGAGCTTTCAGCAGAACCTTTTCAAGAGCAAAGATGCACTGTCAGCACTTTTATAGACGTGGTTCCTTTGCCACCACTGACCCCGAAGTAGACATGAGAGAGAAGTCAACTTTTGTGCAAAATCTCACCATAAGGAGCAGAATCTAAAAATAGTCTGTCAAAATTGGGATCATTCTGTGTTTTCAAATATAGCCTCCATCCTGGATGACATGCAGGTGAGTGAGCCGCTCATCATGGAGGGAGGATTCTGTGTTTTTGTCTTTCTGGAATATTTTCATGATTTCCAGAAGGTCCAGCTGAGTTTGAACAAACTTTTCTTTAGTTGAGTTCTATGACTGTAGACTCCACAAATGTCTTTGGATGGAGAGAATCCAGAACTTTGCAAACCTCCTAACATTTTTACTAAAGATTTTGGGGGGTTTTTGTCAACAGAACCAAAACCATCCTGAGAAATATTTTTACTTTGGACAAAAAAGTTTAGATTAATCCTAAAATTCAAACAGAAGAACCAGAGTACAGATTCCCATCTGTGTCCTGAATAGTTTTTGTGTACATTTACTTTATTTTATGAAGTACTTTTTCACTAGTTTTGGAGAATCTTTATGTTTAAATTCTTTCTTTGTGTTACAATCTGTAAAATCTTACAGTAAAAACTACTAAACTGTTAAAAATTGTGCATAAAAGTTCTGAAGTTCTTCAGTTTTAAATGTATTCAGTAAGGAAAATGGGAAAAACACTTCAGATGTTTTACTGCAAAGATGTGAAAATCCTCCAGGCTGAGTTCAGGTGAAAACCTTCCAGTTCAGATCAGAACACCTGCTGGTTCCACACCGTGCCTCATCTGCTGTTGGCGGCAGCTGCTGCAGCCGCAGACGAGGCCGGCAATCAGCTGACTGCTCCTGCTCTTCATCAGCATCATTGTCAGAGAACAATGAGCAGAGCAGGAGGTGACTGCAATCTTCTGTACTCACCTCTGTCAGAGTTTGGAGAAAAGCATCACACAAACCTTCAGCTGCGCTCTTTACATTGCTCCTTTGTGAGGAGATTTAACAGGAAGCTTTTCTTCTAACGGCCGGAGTGACCTTTTAAGCTCAAATGAATCCGAGCAGCTCCTTGTCCTTTTGTATCGCACAATGTTTTTTAATGTTTTTTCTAAAGAACAGCGTTCAGTTAGTTTTAGAAGTAAAAACGCTCCTGTTCGGATTTTTTTTTTTTACATTCACATAAGGTTTTTTTTCAGAAAATTAAAGAAAAACCTGAATTTCTGTCAAAAAAGGCAGAAAATATAATGTGTGAAACATTTACTGAAAAAGTATACTGTGTTAAATGTGCTATTTTTTAAAGTATGAAGTCCTTTTAATTGTTGATCTCCATAACAGTCCTCAATGCAGTGTTGCAGTCACTTACACTGCTTTAGAATATTATCAGAATGCATCCCCTGTAGAGGGATAATGGGAAATAAGCAGAGGCTTACTTCTGCACCAACGATTCCGCCCATAACTCAGGGGGAAATTTCTAAAGAAGTCCTGCAGCTCTGCAGAAACTTTGTCCAAACAACACAGGCTTTTGGGTAAAAACAGCATATTGTTTAAAGACCACTGGGAACGCTTTGTAATTACATCAAGAGATTATTAAAGTTGGCCTTTAAACTGAATTCTCTTTATACATGTCTTTCATTGTCAGAAAAATACCAGAAGAACATGTTAAAAACCCATATCAGAGCGCCACTCTGCACTGACTGGTGTCCATCTCTCAGACTTACAGTCTTTGACACTTTTAAACCGATTAGATTGTGGAACTGAAGTTTCTGCTTATCAAGACTCACATCAGGAACCCCAGTTTCCGTGCAATCACTCAGAGGTGGACCTTAAGTCGTCCTGCTGAACAGGGACAACACACTTTCTTTTATTTTTGGCTCCAAACTCAAGAAATATTTGTTTTTTAAAAAAGTCAACTTGATCCTTTTATCTCGATCACAAATCAATGTTAGTTTTCTTCTGTCAGCTGATCCAGGTTTAAGTAATAGTATCTCAGTATAAAGCACTTGTGACAGTTTTGTCATAGCATTTGCTTTCTCCTCCACAGGCTTAGATCCAGTTCAAATGTATCTGATTATATCCTGAAGATGAAACATGTTGAAAAGCTGCATTCCTGCCGCGTAGAAACACAATATTACATATGTGATCCGTTTACTTCCAGGAACTTATTGTTCTGTCCTGAACAAAGACTAATCATGTTTCTGCATGTGGAGATGATGCTGCACAGCTTCAGTTCACTGATCAGTCAGAGAAAAACATTCTAGAGGAGAAAAAGGAAATCTTTCTCCTCCAAAGATCAGAGAGTAAATTGGAAAAGTTCTAAACAGATTCAGATTCATTACTGCCTGCAGTATTTATGATAAATACTTAGTTTTTTGTTTTTTTGGATCAACAACCCTATTTTCCATTGTGTTCTGAAGAACACGATGCCCCTCACACCCACAACCTGACATTACTAATGCAATAAAATGGCGAGCAATATCAGAGTTATCTAGCCGTACAGTTTCGAGCCCTGATTCACCAAGATTTGAATAAAGAAATATTTTTAAATTCAATTAAAATCTTAATTTTCTAAGCACACGTTCTCCATTACGAGAAAAATGTCACAAGAACACGTTAAAAACACCAACTACACAATTTTAATAGGAGTGTGTCTTTCAGTGGGCAAACTTGCAGAATCTGTGATTGACTGACACTGTTTTCGCTCCAGTGCACATAAAGGATAAAGGGCATTTATTAATAAATTATGTTTTAAATGGTTAGCTGTCATATTTTTTGTGTCTCTGGACGTTTCCTTCTGAAGATGAGAACTCTGAAACGGCAGTGACCTTTAAATGAACCTCTCCGTCAGAGAAAATCCACCATCACATGTTTATATAAAAGAGTGAGACATCTACAGACCATAATGTGAGCTCTTTATCTGAGAAAATCTGTAGAAATCAAAATTTATATGCTATGCTATTTTTACTAACTGACGCAGAGAGTTTTGACTGAGATTTAAAGAGAATCTAGAGAAAACTCCAACTAAATAAGTAAGAAGTTGAGTTTAACAGGAACCCAGAGCTTTGGTGCTGAAGAGAGAATAAAAAAAATTGAATTAAATTCTTGAACTGACCTATAAAGAAGCTTTTTTTAAACAGATGTGTCTCAAATTTAAGGTTTGGTAAAATGTATGGATTGAAATGAGAGATTCGTCACATTATGATGATAGAAGAACATCTGCGATTCCTATGACTGCACTTTTGAAAAGATTCATATCTTTTTGGTGATATTCTGGACTGTTCTGACTTCATATTCCAACACCCACCTGCTCCCGGTGGATTCTGACCATCACCACCACCTACTCCCACATTCTGACTGTTCTCACAATGATTCCATCCCTGCTGCTGCTTCTGTCTTTCAAAGAAAGTTTGATCTAATTCCAGCTTTAGAAAGAAGCATTTACGTTTCAGGTTTTTGTACATATGTTTGTTTCAATTAAACATTTATTGTAAATGTTTAAATAAATAAAACCAACATTTTCAGAGAAATCTGCCTCAAACTCCTGCAAGTCAGAGATATTCTGTTTAGATCAGTCATTTATAGGTCACTTTGGAAAACCAGTCATGTGAATAAATGGTTGCTATGATACCAACAGATGAAAGTAAATGAGTTTAGTTTGGGGGAAACTAAAAAAAAAAAAAAAAAAAAATCCTAACGTATGTTAGACGATCAGACAGCCACCATCTTTCCATCAGCTCACACTTTCCAAACTGTTTGTCTGAGTTTTTGATTGGTCGACTGCTGATGAGCTGCTTGATTGCTCCGTCTGCAGACATGCAGAACATGCATCATCAACCCACAGGAGTGGTTTTATCTGATTTCTTGTTTTCATAAAAGAGCATTTGGTGGAATATTTGATTTAAAACACACAGAGAAGTACCATTAGTGAGTAGCTTGTGTCCCATTGTGAGACACAAAAAGGGTTTTGGGATTTGTTCTGACTAATCAGCAATGTGTGTTATTTTACTTTTAACAAAAAGCAGATATGAAGCTGTCAGGCTTTTAACCTTTCTTGTTCTGCAGAGAAAACACAGAAGTGAATAATGTGCTACGTGTTTGCAAAAATTATCTGTTGTTATTTTGGCGCCACATTTTCATTCTGTTCCAAATAAATGTCTCAGAATTTCTGTAAATATGATGAGGAGAAATGATGAGAATCTTTATGGATCTTTATATGTAACATTTATATTTAACATTTAATTTTCTATGTATCAACAATTACTTTTTGATTTACCACTGACATTTACATGTATTGTTTACATTTGGACTTAATATTTACATTTATTATTTACACATAACTTTACATTGGTCACTTAGAATTTACATTATATTTAAAATAAATAGTAAATATTTAGATAATATATTAAGCATCTAAGAGGAAAAGTAATACTGCAGAGATAAAAGTCCTTACAGTTCTGTTTATCTCAATGTTAATGTGTTTTGTACACACAAATTAAACTTCTGAGTTAACACTTTTTACATGTAAACATTTCAGACAATAAAAATAAAGGAAACATTTTCTCTCTGGGCTGTTTTTTTGTTCAAAAGCTGCACATATTGTCATATAAAATTTACCAAATAAAACATTGTGAATAATTGTGATTAATCACAATCCAAAAGTATGATCAATCTGATTCATATTTTTAATGGATTGACGACACTAGTATAAACGGTTGAAAAATTATGGTAGCTGAAAGAATGTAAACACTGGAGCTTCAGCTCCCGTGATAAAGGGGTAAAGAAGGATGATTCAACGCTCAGATCATCTCAGAAATGATGAAGGAAGTTGGAGACAGAAAGACTTAAATAATGTTGAAATAATAATGAAATAATGCTGGAAATTTCTCTTTAGCAACAGTTTTTCAAATGAACCTTTATTTCATACATTCTATATATTGTTGTGAGTATCAAATATTGTCAGAAATTAAGTCAGTAAATCGTTGGGATCAATAACGTCAGACTGGGGTTCCTTTCTTAGAGCTGCCTGACAGCCAGGCTTCATATCACTGCAGCAGCAACCAAACCAGATGATGCAAAGATTACCGACATGACGATCTGATACCGTGGAGAGTCATTTCATTACTTCTCCTCATTCTGTAGGAGCACGCTGGAAGCTCCCTCTGCTTCATGGAGCATCCAACTTTCAGTGGAACCTTCATGCAGACTCCCGCAGCTTCTGAAAGCTCTCCTGCAATTATGCAATGCTGATGCTCTCCTAATGAACACCGCCCACACCCCTCGCTCAACCTAAGGGGCAAAAACAATGGTGTTTCTAAGCGTGAGAGGAACATTAAAGGATGAGGAGTAGCAAAAAAACTGAGTGTCTCTGTGCTTCAAGGAGATCTGGAATCCCTGCTTTAGGGATAACTGGCTTGTGGCGGACAAGCGTTCATAGTGACGTCGCTTTTTGATCCTTCGATGTCGGCTCTTCCTTTCATTGTGGAGAAGAATTCACCAAGCGTTGGATTGTTCACACACTAATAGGGAATGTGAGCTGGGTTTAGACCGTCGTGAGACAGGTTATTTTCAGGATGCTGTTCCTTCTTGTTGAAGGAAACAGTTTCTTTGCTGCAGCAGAGGAACAGTTTAATCCCTGATGAAGATGATGGAGGCAGAGAGAACAGAAACCGCAGCAGTCTGTGTGAGGATCTATGACTGGTTCTCTATGAGTATCTCCATGATCTTTTCATGCCTTCATCGGGGAGAAATACTAGCACAGATTCATGTTCTGCAAAGACCGTAGGCCTGAAACACCCGGGAAACTTAAAAACCAGCGTCTGTGTTCTCAGCTCACTACAACAGACGTCCAGTCCGAGTGAAACTATTCCCACTCAGAAAAAACTGGATGTTAGAAGAGGAGCCCAAACAGGTCAGGAAGAACTGAGATTGGTGTCCTTTTGTCACTGAGGAGGTGAGCTGACAGGCCTGAAAGTGAAGGTTTAACAAACCAGGTCAAAATGACAGAAAAGCTCCTTCTAGATCTGCAGTGAATTATTGATGTACATAAATGTTTGAAAGAACAAACGGTCGTTTTAGAAACAGTCATGGAGCCATGTTCCCCAACATTATGATATATTTTTCTCCATTTCATATTAAATTTGAACAGCCTACATGATGGTCGTGTCTTCAGCAGCTCAAGGTCATTTCTCTGCTTTTGTCCTGAAAAACAACCCGACTGAACAGACTGAAGCGTCAATGCTGCAGTGAGCAATCAGTTCAGCTGAACCACAAGAGCAATCAACAAAATCACAGCAACAGGAAGCAGTGCTGGCTCAAAACTACTAGAAAACAACGAGATGTGGAGGAAAACTGAATAAAAACTGTGTTTCTGTCTAAATGTGTGATGACTAACAGCTGAAAGATCTAAGCATCAGCCCCCAACTGCCTTTCAGCTCTAAGCTGAAGAGCAAGTCAATAAATGTGCTGAGGTAATGCTAAAGAAGCTGAAAATAAGCAGATCAATGCAAATGTGTTCATGTAGTTTCATGTAATCACACAGAATTGCTGACAACAAATTGTAAAGTTGTAATTAGAAAAATCTGTCTTAATTTAAGCAATAAAAAGCATATTATTAAGACCAACTTCGACATTTCGAACAGCAGATTTAAGAAGCTGAAAAGCAGCAGAATAATTCTTAAAAATTCTAAAGATGAAAAAGAAACAACTTAAAACACTGAGATGTAGAATGAACGCTTTTTTAACCAAGAATGGTTTTAAAAGTTATATTAAAGTCCCACTCCAATCATTTTTTGTCAAAGTGCTCACAGCGGTCTTTAAATTATGATGATTCATTTTTAACTAAATGAAAAAAAATCTGCCGTTTTCTAGGCCATAGAATCTGCAGAGCAGCAGGAGTTCATTAGAAATTCACCTCTCAGATGTGTGCGAAATGGTTGGCGCAAAGCCCACCCCTATTTCCCATCATCCATTTGTTTACGAGCTCTCCCGCTAGCTTACAGCCCCTCACATCCCCAAATCTGAGATTTCTTTACGTTTCTCAACTTTCTTTACGTTTGTCTTCCATCATCTAAAAAATGAGCCCATGCTAAAGACCATGCTCAAAACACCCAAAACACAATTTTCACGAACTTGGGTTTTCAAGGCTTATGGTCGCAAAGGACCATCACTTTCACGGCGGCTATCCCACTTTAAAATAAAATGTGACTTTAAAATTACAACATTATTGAAATAACCCTTTTATTTGCCTGCAAGAGAGCTAGTTTTTGACAGCTGATAACATTTATTTGTGGGTGATGCTCCAGTAGGAGGTTATGGTCCTGCAGGTCCATTTATCGATGGCTGCACACATTGTTAATTGTTCCTCACAGCTGATCAATGTCATCGGTCATACGTTTTTATATGAATCAGTTTTCCTCTGGCTGTCTCTCTAGCTATCTACACTAGAACTTAAAGACATTAGGATTATAGGGGTAATTCTCCATCAATAGTTATTTTATCAGATGTTGGCGGTTGAATATGTGAAGTTGTCAACAAACTTGTGGAAATAAACTGGCAGCAGATGTTTGCTTGTTCTGTCTCTACAAAACCATCAATAAACCAAGAAGAACTTCAGTCATTTCTGGACCTGCTTGTCTTTTTGAAGAGAACAAAAACACCAGAACACGTCTGCAGAAGTGAGGCAAATGTACAGAAGAACAGACAAATCTGATCCTGAATGACTTCTGCTTTATAATCAACGATCCACACAACCAACAATTAGCAAAGGGAATGATCCACATAATGAACAAGCCACATAACCAAGGATATGCATAAAAAACAATCTGCATAACTAAAGATATGAATAACCAACAATTTGCATGATCAATAACCTGCATAACCAACGATTCGGATAACAAATAATGCATAGAACCAACGATCCGAATAACCAACAATGCGCATGATAAATTACCATCATAATCAATGATTCAGATAAAGAGTGATTTGCATAACCAACTATCGGCAAAACCAAAGATCTGCATAACCAATGAATTGGATAACAAACAATCAGCATTATCAAGGATGCGCATGATTAACAACCTGCATAAGCAACAAATAACATAACCTATTTGCATAACCAGCTACCATATAACTTCCAATAATGGCCGGTCTCCAATAGATGCTGGTTTCTAATAAACGCCACGTCAGCCTTTTTTTTTAATAAAATGCCCCGGCTACTGTTGTAAGTTATAGGGTATTTGCAAAACCAATTATCCACATGATCAACAATGTCCTTAAGTAATGAATCAGATAACCAATGAGCTGCACAACCAACAAATCGGGTAATAAACAATCTGCTTAACAAGCTCCTCTGTCACAGCTACTTCACATCTCACCACTGTTGTCCAGCTCTCATACGTCTCCTGAACAATTCTTCTGTGTCACTCCAGACTTCCTCATGACATCTTTTCCTGCATTAATGCCTTTTTCTAAATGTTGTTTAGGTGGGCAGAGTAGTGTGGTTATTCTGGCTTTAAGTTCCTCCTTTAGAATCTAGTTGAGAATGTCAGAGACTTTTTCTCACACAACGCCTGAAAAAAGGGGGTGTGGTTCGAATTTTTATATTTTCCAGGTCTGTTATTTTGCAAGCATTTTTTAAAAATTACTTTTTAGCTAATTCTTAAATGAAGATTCTGAAAATCATCATTTACCTGAAAACTACATTTTCTCAGCTTATTCCGTTCCTTTATGCACCTTCTTCGACAATACCTTGGCTTTATTCTTCTGAAGTTCCTCACTTATGTGGTCAGAAGCAGAAGGAGGCCCCTCTGATGCCCGTGGCCCTCCCAGAGAGCATGCGCACACCTTCCTGCAGAGGAATCTGCACTCATAACGGGAACATGGTGTGATTTTGCTCTGAAAACAGCAGAGGAGGAGCTGCAGCCCCCCAGTTATATTTCTGTAGCCTCCATTCTGCTCTGGTGTGCGTGACTGCTCGTGTGCATGTGGGGGGTGTAAATAATTGATCTCAGTCTCTTGGTCAGGAGGACGTTCGCGGGACGTTTCTCTCTCCATCCTCCCCATGTGATCTCCTTCCCTTCACAGAGCTCAGCGCGCGCACCCCCACCCCCCCATCACCCTCCCCCTCCCTCTCCGTGCAGGAAGACGAGGCGGAAAGCAGAAGGGAGCACCAAGGACGTCTTTTCTCGAGCCCCCGGAGCCGGAGATGCCAGGAACGAGCCGCTATTAGCCTCCCCTGCTGCAGCCGAAGCTCTGCTGCTGGAACCGCATCGGTGCGTGAGGACCCGCAGCCTGCCCCCCTCCCCATCCCGGGGGACTGAGGTAAATCCGCGCCTCGGCGCTCCGCGGAGCTGTCCACCCGCGGCGGTGCTGAAAATCCAGCCTCGCTATGCTCGGGAAGGAGCACTAACGTAGCCCCGCACACGTGCGGCCGCCCGCATTCACGCGCGTTTCGGTAACGTGCGCGGAGCTCCTCCACGCCGGAGTGGGATGGCTGTGACTAGAGTCCCTCCAATGGAAGACGGAAAGTTTTACCACATGATCAGGAGCACGCTGGAGCGGCTACGCGCGCGGAGGTCCTCTGAAAACTCATCGCACCGCGCGCAAACTGTCACACGCACGACACGCTCCGAACACCCGCCGAACGAACACCTCTCTGCTCGTTTCAACTCGTTTCAGCTCGTTTTAACGCAGCTGCCGTTTGGGTCTGGAGTGAAGCACCGACAGGTTCGGAGCTTCTCCTCCGTCTTGACCTTGGTGTCCTTCTGTTAGCGCGCTGGAGAAACCAACCGGAAACAAATGTTCCCATGCCAAAAGATTCACTCTGTTTCATCCTTCAATTGAACTCATCAGTGTTTTCCCGCTTTTTCTCATCCAGATCTGCCAAAGAGGAATTCTACTATTGAATGTGACATTGACCTGCTGAGGGAGGACGGGAATTAAAAGCCATCAGCATGAATTTCGTTATGAAACAAGCGTTGGGGGGTAAGTCCCGTTCACCACCGTCCTTTCTGCGGAGTTGCTCTGTTACTTTTCCGCAGATTTCTGCGCCTTTTTGCTCATTTCCCTGCAAATTTGCAGTTGGTTTGGCGCATCTTTGCGCAGCAGCTTGTGTTTGAGATGCAGAGTGCATATTTCCACCCAAAAGCGGAGATTGAGGGATAATCAAGTCAGAATCTAATCTATAATTTCATTCCAGCATGTAATCATGTGAATGGTTTGCTAATTGCTGCAGCCAGTCCCTGGAAAGATTATGGTTTTAGATAAATTGTGAATGGTTATTGAACTGTTGGCCCAATTGACCCAGCCTATTTTTGTCCAGAAAATAACATTTCTGTCATTTATAGTGGGACCTCATCAGGGCTTTTAGTGACTGATTGGAGCCACAGTTCTACCAATCAAGATAAAAACAATAAGTCAGCATGGAAATGCTGAAAAAAACAGAAAAAGAAAAGGGATAATTTAATCCAGCGTAGGTGAAATTACAGAACAATCTTTAGGGAATTTGCATGACTTCTGCAGGAGCATCAGTTGCAGGATTTGCTCATTTGTGTGAATTTTCATGTTGGAAAAGAGATTGAATCAGAAATCTTGTGAAATATGTAAAAACTAAAGAACAAGCGCATAGTTTGCTTGTTTTTTAAACAAAAAAAATGTAATTTTATGCTGAAAAATTTTGATCAGAGGCATATTTGTGGAACGACATCCTGAAAATCAGCATAGTGAGTCGTGATGAAAAGAAGATCAGTCTTTTTGAATTGAAGAGGTCTGAGTGTGAGTTTGATTTAAAAAAATGCAAATGTTTGTGGTCTCAGTTTATCAGGGGGCTGCTGCATTGCAGATTTGATTCGGAAGGTTTTCTGAATGGATGTGTCGATTAAGAAACATCAAGCAGTCGCATTTTAGACTGTTTATTTTAGTGCTGCACGCCAAAGTAAAGAAACGGAACATTTGAATGCTTTTAGCTGTCAGAGATGTTGTATTGGAGCCATATTAGAATGAAAGAAGCTGCATGAATCAGTGAAAGGACAAATATGTGACTTGACTTGTCAACATTTGTAGATTGGTTTGTTTATTGGAGTCTCTGCTGTGAGAGCATCATGTTGCTTCGGTGTGCGGCGGGCATGTTAATGGGCGTTGGAGGAGCTGCAGGTGCCCACTGTCAGACTACGGCAAAGCTCCCCATCCATAAAGAGATGCCAAACCGCTGAACTCTGCATAAAATAAATCTCACATGAGGAAAATCAGGCTGCTTGTGCCGAGCTCTTCACATACGGTGGAGTTTGTCTTTCCATCCTTGGGAGCAGGAATTTTTATTTCTTTCTTAAGAGGTAATGAGTTTTCAGCGTGCAGTGGATTAGCTGAGGGCTATTATCTTACTACGTTGCTTCTGTGAGCTCTGAGGAGAAACTCACACTCCATCTGCTCCAATCTGAGGTCCCGTTTGTGTTCTGTCTGTTCTCTGCGCAGACGTGCTAGCTTTACTCGCTGCGCAGCAAAACCTTCTCTGCGGTTGACAATTTTTTTTTCAAGGTCAAACATTGCAGATTAATTAAGGATAATTGAAATGACGAGATTAAATAAAGGTTTTTATATTAGTGCAAAATGATGATGTTTGATCAACCCAGGCATCTTTATAATGCTCATTTAAGATAAAATAAGATTAAGATAATTTATTAATCCCAACTGGGAAATTTGACAGTTGCAGCAGGTTTTAGTCAAATAATATTTATGAGTCTTAACAAATTTACATCACGAATACATTTCAGTTACATGTTTACAGTGTTCACTGTAAACTTTAAAGCTAAAGCTAAGCACTTTAAAGTTACCCATATAAATATGTTTGTAAAATACAGAAAATATCTTAGTTTGTCAGCTACAGGCTAGCAAACAGCTAAAGGCTAGCTATCAGACTGCTATTGGTCACATTTTAATGCGTGAATATATTTTCAAATATTTGAAAAATATTTTTAACATTCTAAGTCATGTTAAAATCAGTAGAGTCCTAGATTAGATTGTTGGTTGCAAATTTGCCTCATATAGCATGAAGTGGTTAATTTAACATAGTAACCCAAAACTACATGTGTAGCACTAATGCTAGTTTGGTAATAACTCATGATTTTTTTTTTTTTTACCACTGGCACTCCAAGTCGAACTTAAAGGATAGCAGTATAGTCTACAAAGAATAGTACAGGAAGAGTCCATGCTAACGCTACTTAGCCATCATTTCTGCAACAGTGTTTCCTGTCATCACAACCCCAGGTCTTCCTGAAGTCTTTTGTATGCACAAAGCATTGTCAAAGACTAATTCTGAACTCATTTAAAGAAAATTACAGCCCACCTGTGAGAGTGTAGAACTACATAGTTGGCTAGTTTATAGTAGCTAGCGTCTTTTTATGTGGTGCGAGTGGTCCATACATCAGATACATCATGAAAAAGTTATTTAGCATTTATGTTTTCAGATGGTACATTTAAACAAAATATGTGCAAAACCTTTAATTAAACATTTAGCTGCAAGCTTTAGTGACTGAAATCTAAATGTGATGCTAATGCTACCTAGCTTTATCTTTAAAAGGTCATGCAAAAATAAAAAGTCAGAGTACACTTATGTGAAGAAATGTGTTTGTCCTCCGTGTCACAAGCGCAACGCGGATCATCCTACCGGTGGAGGGATACCCAGCCTTTAGTCGCTATGGTTCCCCTTTGAAAAAGCAAGTTCACTGAAGCTAAAGCTCCAAATGTCTCTATAATTGGAGCAAAAGGGAGGAGCTGTAGCGGTAGAGAATTAGTTTGGGTTCGTGTTGGCCTCTGTCCTAGACTTATTTACAGCCTTCATGGACAGGATCGTTTGGGTTCCTCACTGAGTTTACTGGGAGAAGAACCAGAGTCTTTCAGTTGTAAAGGGTGGAATGTCATCTCTGGGTTAGAAATAAGACACAAAGTGAAAAAGTCGGAGTTTTGTTTGCGTGTGACAAAAGAAAAGATCGGCAGATCAGAGCAGCATCCACCAATCTGTCATAGTAAAGATAGTTGAGCCAAAAAGGTAAGCTGGAGATTTATTGGTAGATCCCCGTGTTAACCTGAGCTGTTGTCACAAACTCCCTTTGTCGACGGAAGCGTGCATCTCATCACCAAGTGAGACCATTTTGACATGCCTGAAAGCTGATGGAAAGCTAAAGTCTTCTGCAGAGCAAGACGTCGTATTTACTCCAGATGGCACCACAAAAAATGCTCATAAAAAAGGCAGCAAACTCGGTCACACCCTTATCCTCCACCAATCTGCTGCTCCATCTCCTCCTCTCTTTGGTCTCCTCTTGCCTCAAGTAAAAAGAGACGGAAAATGAAGTGTAGGAGGAGATGAAAAGTGACAAATTGATCTTTAAAACGAGGTGTTATATCATCAGCAGCTGACGACGGAGGTTGGAAAGTGTAGCTGCACTCTGGACCAGCAGAAGCTGTAATCTCACTTTAATGGAAAATGTTTCTCCTCTTTTACTCGCTGCTTCCTTGACTTAGTCCCTGAAACCCTCCTCATCAGCTCTTTTCTGTTGTTTGCGGCTCATTCTTCTCACCACACCTCTCCTCCCATCACTCTGCTCATCCTTCTGTTGTTCTCACTCCTTCCCCGATTACAGTAATTCTGAAGGGCGAGGCACAGAAACCTCAATTAGGCGGGGTGGGGGCTGGGGTGTGTGTGTGAGTGATTCAGTGTGAGATGGATGGAGAATTTAGCAGAGAGATGTGTGCGACGGGCAGTGAGGTGGACCTCCGTAACCAGCTTTAGCTGGCATTAGATGATGAAGTGTTTGTGTTACTGGTGAGTTCCACTCTCCAAGGAAGAAATGAGGTTTAAAGAAGCAGAAAAACCCACAGAAATCTGCAACACTCTCACATGTACAAAAACATCAAAATCAAACTGACTGACATTCTGATAAACAAACCAGAGAATGCACACGCTGAGAGTTACAATCAGTGGGATGCGACAGGCCTCCCACCCAGCTGAGAACCACAGGGGGGAGAACAGCAGCATCGCTGAACACATACAGCAGCCGACAGCTGAACCATTTACACACATCCAGTTGGACAAACATATAAACAATCTGCAAGACGACAAACCTCTGTGTGTCAACACATAATGCCTGCTATGTATGCAGATGCTTTTTGAGGTTCAGGAACAAAAGAAAAGCCAAGCCTGCTGCTGGTGGATTTGAGATCTTTGTGTCAGAATGCTGAGCTGTAGAAGATGTCCTCAGTCACAAACCAGGAGAATTACAAGCAGAGGATGCTGCAGTGAACCGCAAATAGACTTCAGTCAAAGTTTTAAAACCCAAACCAGTAACTGGAAACAAATGCAACCCAGAATGACCCCATTAACTACCCTTGACTGCATGTGAGCTCTGGACTGAGTGACTCCTTCCCCCGGCATTCCAAAGAAGAACTATCTGCTGGCTCCAAGAATCCAAAGTCCCATAGACTTCTATAGAGAAATAAACAGCTATTACTCAGTCATCCTACTTTTCAAAATAACCATTCTGGCTAAGATCCTTTTTTTAATCATCTTCTTCTTAATCTTCATTTTTTATGGTACTTTTTTCTGCAGTACAAGTTATAAACTGACCAATCAGATGCCTCAATAAAAGTAGGTGGAGCCTGCTGGCCCCCACATCCAACGTTCAAAACATTTGATTGACAAATTTTGTGTGGCCAGCTTTCAAGCAGTATGGGTTCGGCTTTCCAACAAGCTCACTACTGATTGGCTAGAGAGGTTGCCATAGAGATGTTGACTCAGACAAATCACTGAGTGGGGATGGAAAGTTTGGGCACCCCAGGTAAAATTATAATACTATTTTGCATAAAGAACCCAAAGAAAGATTAAAATAATCTCCTAAAGGCATCAGTTTACAGATAAAACATCATTATTTCCATCATTTACCCTTTCAAAATAACAGAAAACACAATAACGGTGTGTGCAAAAGTTTGGACACCGTGCAGAGTCAGTACCTTGCTTTTTATGTATTTTTCAATCTTTTCTTTGGGTTCTTCATGCGCAATAATGAAACATTTTACCTGGGTTGCCCAGACCTTCCATCCCCACTGTTTTTTTATCATCACATTTAAAAACATTTGTTAGAGGTGCAACTTAAAATGAATCAGTTGTGATGTAAACATATTTTAATTCATTTTATGCTTCAAAAACAGTTTTCTTTTTGCAGTTTCTGATTGTTCATCTCAATGTTCATCAAGAAGCAGTTAAACCATCGTGTTCCTCTGACAAGAAGATCTGGATTGAACCTTTTATTTTCTCCACATTGTTGTAAGAAATTATCACAAACTTCACAGAATTTGATGTAAGGTTGAAGGTTTTGCTCAAAGGCTCTTCAGCTGCACTGTTGAAGGTCAGATGAGAGCTTGAGGCAACCAGCATCATTCTAAGCTGGAAGAAAAAGGACCAAAAACCTCCAGCCTTCAGGCCACAGCTGGCCTTTGAGACAATTTTTATACGGACTTCAGGCCAAACAGAATTTGGTTCGGGTTCGAGCTCCAAATGTGTTTGGTGTGGATTTCTGAATCTCACAGTTTAAAGAGTCTTTCACCGTTTGAACACATTTTTATTTAACCAGGAAAGTCTCATTGAGATCTGCAGATCTCTGTTTGAAAGGAGTCCAGGCCAAACACAACCCAAGAGATTTCAAATAATTAAAAAAAATAAAAACAAAAAATGTGTCACTTTTAAAAAATGGAATTTAGAAAGAAAAAATAATTAAATTCTAAAAGGTTACAGAAAAGAATAAAATGTTTTTAATAGACCAAATCATGGATTTGTGTTAAGTAAACAACATTTATTATTCAGAAAAAGAAAAACTTGTATTTCTGCATTTGGATGTTTGATGTCATCAGGTATTTGTTAAAGTAATGTACTGGGTCATTTTTGTGTGCAGCCAAAGCAGAAGTTATGTCAGATCCAGGCATAATTTCTATGACTCATTTGGAGTGTGAAAAGCATCAGCAGGTTCCTGTGTGGTCACTACGAGGTGGAGAAACATTACGATCCAGGAGGATTAATCAGCCCAGAAACCCTCCAGGATTTGTGATTACACCCAAATGTACAAACAGATCTACTGAACGCAGAGCTTTTAGCTTATTTGCTCACAATAGCTACATTTTTGCCTGACTTTTCTTACAAAATTGGAAATACAAGACAGATATTGCGCTCATCTTTTTCATTTTTAAAGCCGTGATAAAGCTGCAAGTGGAAGAATACGTTTAACCACATGATATTGATGATGCATAAACATGGAAATCCCCAAAATTAAAATTAAATACAAAAACTTTGAAAAGTTAACTTGTAAAAAACCAAAAAGACAAATAATTTATTTAAAGAAACCAAATATGCAGAAAATTCTGTAATGAAATATAAATTAAGACAAAAGTTAATTTGTTTGTCTTAAGAAATTACTGGTTTTAACTTTAAGATTTCATTCATTTTCCAAACCGCTTTATCACTTTCGGAGCCTAACCCGGCTACTCATGGGCAAAGGTAGAGGACGCCCCTGGACTGGTCACCATTCTGTTGCAGGGACCACAATCACACACCCATGCGGAGAAAACCCACGCATGCACGGGGAGAACATGCAGACTCCACACAGAAAGGACCCCATTGGTGACGCTGTTTCAAGTCCCCCAGCCAGGGCTTGAACTGGGAACCGTCTATCTGTGAGGCAAGAGTGCTAACCACTGCACCACTGTGCTTTAAGATTTGATTAAAAAAAAAAGATTAAAAATGGAACAAAAATATTTTCAATAAAATAAGTTTTTTAACCATAAATTTAAACTTAAATACATATAGCTTTAACCTTATGACGATACGTTACTGATACGTAAATATTTATATTAATCCTCTTTTCTAGATTGAAAGTCCACTTTTTACTGCTTTTCACTGCATTTCTTGACAATTTCATTGCATTTTAATGTACATTTGAATATTTTCTGTCAGCATTTTTTTGTCTCCATCATTTCTGTCTGTGAAGAAGAATCAGAATTATATTTAAAACTTTTTCAGATCATTTTGAATAATACAACCGGAGCTAAAAAACATGTTAATTCTCTGTTTTTTCCTATTTTGACATTTATATTTGTGATTCTTTAGTTAGAGACAGTAAAAGAAATACTATTTGATTGGGATGCAATGATTCACAGTCCCCATGATTAAAAATTAAACTTAGTTAAGTTTAGTTTATTTATTACGAACATATAAAAGCAACAACAGATAAATGTATACACTTGCTGATAACTATAGTCAGTCATTCAATGGAGTCTTTACTTAACAGAAGGATAAACATGTTTGAAATGGAAAAAGCTGAAGCTTATTTAAGTCTACTCCTTTTTACTAATTGAACTATGACAACAAAATACAAAACAAAAACAGCAAAATTCACACAATATATTGATATAAATGGTAATGGTAATGTAAATCCTTACATTTGTGACACTTTCAACATAAACATACTGGTACGCAGTAGAAATATGACGATTGACTTTCCCTACGATTTGGTTTAGTGTTGTAAAATACGGTTGAGTTTTAAACAGAGAATTGTGGCATCCCTACTGTTTACTACAGTTCAATGGATCAAATGGTACTTTGTGTTTTTCTATCGGTCTTGTCTTCATCAATGCAGTTCTTTTTTGCTCAAACGCAGCTTTTCCAGCCTGAAACGGATCTGGAAGTGTCTTTTTGAGGATTTCTGCTGACATTTAAATCACAGTACGAAACAAAAGTTGATTTTAGCGTGACTGAATTATTCTGTCCTGCTTTTTTGGGCAAAATGCCATTTCTTTTCTGAAAGACCAGTTTGTGCAGCAACATTTGACCATTAATCTAAATGTTTAAAAAAATGCTGCAGTTCCTCAGAGGAAAACGCTTCCTGCAGGATTTCACAGTCGGTGTGCTTGGATGAGCATTCTGAGAGCATTTTGGATTGTTTCTTCCTGAATAACTGCCTCTTGGCTGAACTTACATCTAAAAAAAACATTTTCTGGTTAACATCAACTCTTCTTAAGGCAGTTCAAAGAAATGGGCTGAGAATGGAGGCAGGAATGCCAACGAATGGAGCTGCAGAGATGCTGGGAGCCTCAGTACAATGAGGCTGCAGAGTAACGATGCATCCTCTGATACTTCTTTAAATTCTTTATATATTTAAAAATGGTTTGGATTTCTTTTTGTCAGTAGGTATTCTGGTCATAAAGCTCTTGAACAAACTACTGCATCTTCTAAACATGTTAAAAGCCAGGACTAGTCTTTCAATATCTATCCTTGGCATTTTGCTCGCCCTGGTTGGGGTGTTTCTACTGCTTTGGACGATTAACATTAGGCTGTTGTTGTTTAAATCTTTGAAGATGGATGCAATCTGAAAGGTCAGAATGGATTTTGTAAAGCATAACTTTGGGAAAGTTAACTAAAAATGTTCCAACAGATTGCTTAAAGGTCTTAAGGATGCTTCACTACCTACTTTTTGGTTAAAAATCATGTATCTGCAGATTTTCTTGTCTTTAGAGACTTTGTTAGAATGCAGTTAGAAGCTTAAAAAGAAAGTCTCGGATGCTGTTTTTCAGGCAACAGCTGAGATTTATGATTTTCAAAAAGGTATCAAATCTTTTTGCTGATTGTTGGTGTGAAAACCAAACTCAGTCGTGTAATCTTCTGCCAAAACCACATCAAAAGACGCTCTTAATTAAACTTTGAATTGACTAATGTGTTCGGATGAAAGAAGCACAGCTGAATGAGTGAGACTGCAAACCTTTCCACCAATTAGTGTTTTTAAGTGTAATCTAGCGATGTTCCACTCTCCTCGGGGATTACTGTTATCACAGGCGGAGTGTTTCGTTCTGTTCAGGAGGCCGGCGACCCTCACAGCAGAGAACAGAGCTGTTTCAGGGTTTCTTCCAACCTGCTTTTGTCTGCGCTGGACTGGAAAAGAAGACAAATGTGTGTTAAGTATTAAAAGCTGATAAGAGCAAGAGAGGGCTGACGTGCAGCTCTGCAACTGCACTATGTTAGTCTGTTAGGAAGCTTTTATAAGAGAGGTAATAGTCTGGGATGGGTTTTTGTAAGATTTTTAGGAAAAACTTTGAAAGCAGAGAGGAAAAAAAACAAATGCAGTTTTTTAACAAATTGTTTAAGCAGAAAAAAAGGAAAGTGAGACCTGACAAACACTGTGAAGAAGTCACAAATGAAACATGTAAAATCTCACAGGAGCATCAACACAATCTGCTGCTGCTAACAAACAAAACACAACAAGAACACGTCTAACATGAACGGTCGAACTCAAACGGACAAGAATTAAATACACTGAGAGGATTATAAAGATGTTTTTAACTCTTTTGGACTCCAGAGAACCTCAGTGAGATCCATAATCCACACCTGAAGAGGAGAATCTTCACAGGAGCGAAAAAGACTCCAAGAATACAACGTCTTCTGATGGCTCCTGGTCAGCTAATAAGGAATTTGCCACCACAGGACTCACCCAGGAGGTCATGAAATAAACAGAAGAAGATGGAAGGGTCGGACCTCACTGAAATGAGTTCAGGTCAGACGTCATGATCCGACAGTGAGAAATAGACTTTTGGACAAACATGGATCCACGGCAGAGCTGAAGGAGAAAGACGCTGCTGAGGAACAAGAAGAACATTTGGATGATCCACTAAACTTCTGGACTGACGTTCTGATGAGACACTAGAGGAACTTTCTGGAAAACCATGAATTCTGTTCCATTAAGGAATCCACCACCATCTAATGAAGATCAACAGCACTTGGGTCAAAAACAGGATGAGTAAAGGAATTATAAAAAAAAAGACCTTTTATTAAAACAAATTTTTAGATTAAGTAGCTTATTTTGGCTTTTTTTTTAATCAGACATTTAAACCACAGTGTTGGATTACTCAGCTCAATTTTGTGTCAAAAGCAATTTTGAAAATCACAAATCACATTTAAAGCGACATAAAAATCATGTTTGTGATAAAGGTTAATGAAGACATTTTCTTTAGGCTCTACGTAAAATTAATTCTAAAGCCAGAACACAGAGAGCTGAAGTGAAAAGACCAAACCTTTCAAAGACATCATTTTTTTCACTCAACCTGTTTTTACCGGAACAACATCTCTAAAGATGATTGATGTGTTGATACTTCACTTGTCATCTCGGCCCGGTCACCGAGTCCTGAAGGACTTCCTGTCACAATGTGTGTGGCGTCTTTGTCAGGATCATGGGGAAAATGACAGATCAACCTCAGGGAGTTCTGAGGTCCAAGCAGCAGCCTTAAGAAATCACCTGGTCCAAAACATCAAATCAGAAGAAGCCAGGACTTTGGTCACCAACTGAAGAACAAGACTTTCCTCAAACTTTCATCTGAAAAAGTTCAAGTCACAGATCCTTAATGCCCACAAATAAATACAAAGTTTGACAGTAAAATGAATATATTTTTTAAATGAATAAATCTGGTTCTGAAAGGTAGAGGGCAGGTAAAGGCCTGCTGTACTAAGGTAGTCTGAGGTTTTCTGTACCTTTCCATACTTCTGAGTCAAATCTGAAAGTAAAGAAAAATACATTCTGTGAAAAAACGAAATGTTGAAGAAGTGCCTCACAAAGTTCTTTTCTCTGAAAAATCACATATTGTTAAAGTAGACAGTTTTTTTTCTCCTTCTGGTATTAAGATTATTAATTTTTTTTTTTTTTTTTTTTTTTAACCAAATCTCGTTGCCCCTATAACACCAAAGATGTCACTGGCAACACGAATAACACACTCTTTGAAACACCATAACTTTTCGATTGCTTACGCAATCAACATGAATCAGCTGATTCTGACCCTGAGAAAAGCGGCTTTTCAAGTGGCTTTTCATGTCGACTTTGTGCCATTATAAGTTGCTTTTCTTTGCGACAGAATCAGCTCATTTGTGTTGTTGTGTCAACAGTTGAAGAGTTACGATCATCAAAACAGTGTCAGCTCCAGAATGAAAGCTCTGGTGTTAAAGGGTTCAACATTCAAATAAGCACCATTCTACAAATAAATTATTGTGTTCTGATTGTCCTCACATTGATGTAAATATTCAGCTAAACATTTTTAAAAAATAACATTTAAAACATCAAGCAAAATAATAGTAACTAACAGCAGTCTAAGTAAGCATGTCCAGACCTCATTTCCATAGAAAGTTCCTCCAGGTCTGATGGTGGAAACCTGATCTCAGACCAGCTGAAAAACGTGGTCCCTCCAGTGGGACCTGGGTCTTCTTTGAGGTCTTTAGAGACTTTTGACCCTCAAACCCAATTGAAGATCATTCAGATGAACTGGAGAAGTTCATCAATGCTCTATAGAAAAACAATTCCACAGAAGCCCCTCAGAACCACAGTTGTGGTAAGAAAGGATCCCGTTCAGATCCGACTTCAATCATTGGTAAAATAACTGTGTGCTGTTTTGAACGTCTCCTCGTATCGACCACAGATTGACATTTTCGGGTCTGTGGGGGTTTTCTGAACTGCTGGTAGGAGGACAGTCCATCAACAGCTCAGGGAGTCCCTGTGCGGCCAACACACCTGTCAATCAAGTCTTTTCTTTTTCACCATGAATGGTCCCAGAGGTGTCTTCTGCATGGAAACACTCTGAAACAACCTCAGAGGATGGTCAGTTTTTGAAAAAAGAAAACACAGACTGCTCCACACTCTGAGAATGACAGCTGGACCATGACGTTTACTAGTTTCAATAAAATGCTCGATGGTCTGCATACATAAAGACCTTTTTTACATTTAAAAGTGCCTGCTCTTAACAACAGTGCAGCTTTAGAGCTTAGAAAAAACTGTAAAGGGAAGAAATAACAGCGTAAAAGCTTTACAAAAAGACAGCCACAGGCCTGGTAAAAGAAAAAACAAATGGTGGTTTACATGAGCTCTGTGTGTGACAGCTCCACTCATCCATGCAGACACATCAGCCTCTAAACCAGAGCTCACTACACCTCAGATCTTTGCTGTTCCAGGCTAATTACTGCTGCAAATGGATGCAGTTTTTTCTGGGTCTGTTCTTGGTGGGGAGTTGAGGAAATCAAACACTACCTGCATCAGCAGACAGACGCCGTTCCACATAAACACTGTTGATTCATGCTTTGACCTAGAAAGTAGTTAATCGTGAACGCTGCGGCTGCATGACACTTAACTATGTGCTTGTAAGAGGGATGAGTAGATGGGACACATTAGCGTTATGGAGCACCTTCAACTGTCTGTGTGCCTCCACAGAGTGTTTACGGCGCCATTAATCAGAAGGACTGTCGCTGCAAAAACGTGCCGACTCAGATGTGCTTCAGCTTTTCATCGCAGGTAACCAGCAAACTGCTGTTGCAGTGGAAAATGTCAGATCTGCACTTCTAAGTTTATCTGAAAGGTTTTCAGGCTGAACATGTTTTTTAGCAGTTCATTTACTATGAAGCGTGCATTTATGACACATCTATGTTTTCAATATTTCAAAAGAAGCTGTAAACAAATATTTAATGCTGTTCATCTTGCTTTAAGGATCCTTTTAAACATTCCAGATGCTATTAAGATCAGATTTCTGTTAATAGTGACAGCTGGATTTAATTGTTTAAAGTGAGGTACATTAAAATGAAAGGGACTTTGCTTAAATGGAAAAATCAAAACGTGAGAAGTGAAAAGGTGAGAAGTCCATAGCAAGTCAGTTTCTGTTCTTCTGCTGCTAACAATTATAAAAACAAAATGTTGTGTCTCTACGTAGATTTAAGTTCTCAGATTTCCTTAGCAACCAACAGTTGACATGGCAACATCCTTGTCACCGTCTGGACAATCGCACTACCAGCAGTAAAATAGTCAATAAAACAAACACATTACATAAACTTAAATGAATAAATCTTTATGTCTGTAGCACTTTATAGACATAAAATATTCACATTCACAGGGACATAAAAACACAAAAAGCAGATAAAAATAAAATAAAACGAGTAAAAAAAACCAACTAAAATTCCACCCATTACTGAGTATTAAAAGCCACATAAAAAAGGTAAGGCTTCAGTTAACGCCTCAAACTGTTTAGGTCTGATATCATGCGCAGCTCTGAAGGAATATTATTCCAAAGCTGTGGCGTGGCAACAGAATATACATGATGACCCCCAAGTTTCTGTTGTGACCTGAAAACATGAAGCAGATACTGGCTGGCAGACCCGCAGAGCGACACCAAATCATCTAAGAGGTACGCATCACAAAAATACTGGTTTAAACCAATTTTATACTGATTTTGGAATAATAGTAATATTCCACTTTTTTCATTGTTTCCACAAAATATATAATTGTTGCCATGTCAACAACATAAATGTGAGGTCTCTGAATGTAAACATGATTTAGATGATAAGAAATGACTTATCCTTCTGCATCATACTCTATAACGCATTAGTTCAGAAGGAAAATGTTGGGCTTTCACCTCGTCACATTAAAAACTCTACTGAACCCTTGCTGAAACTGGTTGATGTGATGGAACAGAAGACTGCTCTTCCATTAGCTGTGCCATCACAATGTCAGCTAATGGACAGTGAGGTGGTGCTCCTAGATGCATTCAGGTGACATGACTCACTATTTCAGACAAAGAGGGGACGTATCTTCAATTGGCATGGGACCTCTCTGGATCACCTTCACTGAACAATGAGGTCTCACTGCGTTATTTGAAATAAGTGATATGAGTGCATTTCCAGCACAGTCAGAGGACGACAAGACCGTCTTTTTCCATGGGAAAAAAAGTTATTCAGCACATTCAAGTGCAAAAAAACTCATCTTGTGTATTACTCTTAAAGAGAAACTCGGTAATGTTTGGAGCACTAATGGTGTCAATGAAGCCTGTTTAGTGATTGTGAATATACTGAAGGCTACAGAGTTCTGAAGTAACATGATATGAATGCTGCCAAAAAATATAGTAATTGAGTTAGAACATGTAGAATAGTTAGAAAATAATTTGTACTAGAATGCAGGTGGTCCAGTTTCGATGTTACCTCAATGTACGATCAGAGGTCGTGTGGTGCAATTTGGGCTTCTTGGAATGGTGCGTCAGGAGTAGAAAAATCTTAATGTTGGGAAAGAAGATGTCGCGCCTGCCAATTAGGGACTCAGCTTTGGCCTGTGAAGTGTTCAATGACACAATCAGTGGGTGGAGTCCAAAACCAACATGGAGAAGAATCTGATTGTTCTATTTCTGAACGTTGTGGTATTTTTATTTCCAGTCTCTTAATGATCACATGAACCCAGACATGGAGACATGATTACTGACGGTTATGTAGTACTCTTTAAAAAAATAAACCTCATTATCCGTGTTGTCCATTCATTGTAATTGAGATTTAAAGTCAATGCTTCCATGTAGCAATGAGGCTAAAAGCGTTTGGCGGTATCTCCTCCTATATACATCTGGAGTGTCAAGTTTATAAAAAAAATAAAAATAAATGTATGAACAAGCACCCCATGCGTGCAGCATTCATGGAGGCTCAGTAAGGAGCCAATACTCACACCTTACTAGCAACTAGAGTGTGGCATAAGGACACAGTACAATAGCATCACCTGAACATCATAAGTGCGTGGAACTTCCATTAGCCTTATGAATGCCTCACAATAAACTTACCACAAGCATAACATGATATGTTCTACTTTCATGACTTGAGGTGGTTGTAGCAGCTACAAGGAAACTTTAAGACACACCTTTAAGTTGCAGCTGCTCCTCTCTTTGACTGTAGCACCCATTTGGGTCAACTTTGATACGGCTGCACGTGACTAAGACTTGAGTTACAGATCCAGCCTGTAAGGCAGTTTATTTGGGAGCTTCTAAATTCTGTCTGTTTTTTACTTTTATCTTCTAAAGCAGAACTTTGTCATTTGAATTCCAGGCAAAGGCTTGACTTTGCACTTGGATGGAAACGAGCTACTGGGCAGAACTTCATGCAGGGGTCAGCAGCTGTGCACTTGGCAGAAACACAAACTGGCAGGGTCACTGCTGTGTGAAGTGAGGGCACAAGGAGTCAGCGATGCGTCATGTCCTGCTGGGCCTTTCCGAGGATGAATGCTCAGACACGCCACCTGCTATTGTGACACTCCACACAAGGGGGTGTGCAGTCCCCATCCAACCCTCTGGATGCTCTTTGAAACCAGCATTTTCTCTCTAAGGTTTGATCTTGACGTTTCAGAGCGCATGTCTGAGAAATGAGTCATAGTTGTGAAAGAAAAACGTGCAGCTGTGGAAGGGGCAGGAGCTCCCACTGATTAAATACACACTCCAAAACAAAACAAAATGAGTTTTGAAGTGCAACATTAAATCCACAGCCAGAGAGCGTGTACGCTGCAAACAAACGCTCTGAAACAAGTGAACGGTGCGGGCATAAAGATGCAGAAATGAGGAGTAATGCACGGAGACGCGCAGAACAAACGCACACCGCAGATGGGCTTCATCTCCACCTCTGCAGACGCTGCGATGTGAGGAAATGAGTCATCCATTGGCCCCCAATCTTTGCACCTACAGTACATTTTGCATGATTGCTGGGCTGACTTCCATGGCCCATTTGGGAGTGATTTTAAAACCAAACGTTATTTTGTTCCATTGTAATTCAAAGATTAAAAAAGGAGTTTTTCTACAGCTCTATGCATGCAGTCTTTCAGATGTCTTCATTATCCAGAAAGATTTTTAACTTTAAAGGAGTCCTGGCATAAAGATGTGATAGATGTGACGTCAGTTTACTAACACACTTAAGAAAACTTTTCAATTTGATCCTGTCATGTCAAGATTTAGTGATGTATAGATTATATAGAAAACATGAAGGAAAAATGTTTATTTAGTTTATCAAACAGCAAAGAAATGAGATAATTAAACCTGACGGCTCCAAAAGAGTCAATTCAGAGGATAGAAAAATAAGAATATATGACAAGTGGCCCAGCATTTCTAACTGCTTGGAGTTATTGTTTATGGCCAATATCACCAGTTAAACTCTTTATTTTTCTGTTTATTTTGTTTTAAAAGAAACGTGTCCATAAAGATAAGATAAAGATAAAGATTTATTTTCTCAATCCGCTTTATCTCTTTCAGGGTCACAGGGCTCCCGGAGCCTGTTCCGGCTAGTGTTGGGTGAAGGCGGGGTACACTCTGAACAGATTGCTAGTCTGTAACAAAGCACTAAAGATAACTAATCCAAAAAAATACATAAATAAGACTTCATCAGTTAATTAACAGGAACATCTCATACTCTGATGATCCTGCTGTTTAACCCCAGTCTTCAGAACACTCTGATATGCTTCTTTTCTTCTTATCTCTGCTCAAACCCAGTAGTTTCTGCTCACCGCCAACCTTTGGAGAAGCCTTACAATTCCAACGAATGAGGTCAGGTGTGGTAAATCAGTGTGGGATAGAAACAGGACACAGCTGCAGTGAATGCAAACATAAACCAGGTGTGACAAGTAACACAAGTCATAAAAGAAACAAAACTAACCGGAGGAGAAAATCAAGTGAAATACTGAACTGAGGAACCTGACAACCCAGATATGAAAAATTTAAAGTCACAGATAATCACACTGGTGGTGGGTGTGTGGTGATGTAGTGGTTAGCACTCTGGCCTCACTGTCCGGAGTCCCTGGTGAAAACCCATGCGTGCACGGGGAGAACATGCAAACTCCACATAGAAAGGTCCCCCATTAGTGATGCTGTTTCAAATTCCCCAGCCGGGACTTGAACCAGGGACCTTCTTGTTGTGAAGGTCATCTTTCGTGTGAAAGCTGTCTTATTTCTTCCTTATTTCTTCCAGTTTAGCATTGCTCTACATTGCTGTCACTGCTAACTGGCGAGGACAGCAGACGCACTTCCACACTGAGTTATGAAGTAAAGGTGTAATATTGCTGCTGATTATGTAAAGGAACCTCAGTCTCCTAAAAATACTTGTGGTGACGTCGTCTTCTCTTAGATAACTACTCTGTTTTGGCTCTCAGTGGTCTTCATGCTGCGCCGCTCAATGTAGATTTCTGGCGACAGCGAAAAGGAACAGCTGACCTTCACTGCTCTCTGTTTTGAAGAGCATCCAAGATGGCTGCTCTCGTCAATATGTTAAGTTGGCAAAACACAACAGCGTTCTCCTGGCTTTAGCTATGCCTTCATGGAGAAAAAAAAAACACTTGTTGGACTTAAAGCCATCACTGTGCAGCAAAAACAGGTGCCTGGTTAAATCATCACCAAGCACATGGGGGTTTGTCCGGGACTGTTGAGGGGGGCCAACAGGGCTCTGGAAGCTGCAGAGGGCCGACTGTGGGCTTTACAGAACAAAGTTAAGCTGAAAGCCTGGAGATCAAAGAGGTGCGGCCGACACCCACTGAGCTTTCAGTCAAAGTTGCATTAAGGCCTCTGCTTTCATCCTCAGTGTCACTAAAAGCAGTGCTGTTGCGAGACTGCTTATCTCCGTCCTCCTGGTGGAGCAAATATTTAGCGTCAAGTGAAATCTAATAAGCGCAAAAAAGCTACTTTATACTGAAAGTCGTAAAAAAGATTTGTGTTTTATAGTACCACTCTCAACATCCTTTGATCTATTGCAAAAGCGTTTCCGGGGTCTTTTAATTACAAGTATGCAGTTTTTAGGCATTTAAAAAAAAAAAACTGTCATTTTCTAGGACATGGTTTCAGCAGAGCAGCAGGAGCTCTTTAGAAATTCCCATCTGAGTTATGGGCAGGACCGTTGGTTTAGGGTTAGTTAATGAGAACATTTCCCCTCCCCTTTGCTGAGAGATCTATGTTTACATTCTCTCCCACTAGCTTACAGATCCTCCCAACCTAACATTAGTTGTGCAACAAAAATGGTGAGCAGTATCAGAGCTTTCCAGCCGTATAGTTTTGATCCAGATTCCAGCTCAGACGAGGAAAACAAAGACATTCACGGATCTATTTGCCTGCAAGTGGATGCATCAGAATGGAGCGGAGCAGGGAGCTTGTGGTGGCGACCACTGTATTTTCTATGTCACAAATACAATCTTTTTCAAACAGTTTTTTTCATCTGCTACTGGTTCACAACTATTTGAATAAAGAAATACTCAGAAATGCAATTTTAAGATTAATTTTCTAAATGTCTGTCCTCCATCATCGGAAAAATGAACATGTTGAAAGCGCAACTTTCAGTGGAGTGGGTCTTAGTGCAGCTTTAGGATAAAAACACTGTTTAAATACATGTTTTTGTCTTTTTTATGATGATTATGTTAGTTAAGACACACAAACTTCTTGAATTTATTTAGGATGACTAGGGTTAGAGGTTATATTCCTCTTTTTTTTAAATAGAGACTAGGATTGTACATCTGTGCAGATGATCTTCTCACTCTCAACTTTATACTTTCTATACTTCAAGTTCAGTAATAACTTTAGAAAATGTGTCCAGATAAACATGAATTTAAAGACCAACGGTTTAAAACAATAACAACCTAACACGCCAAAAGCTGAGGAGCCATTTAGCCTTAAACCCAAGTCCCTGAAAGGGTTAAGACTCAGCCCCCACTGCGGTACAGAGTAAAAACAGCAGAGCGTCAATAAAAGGGAACAGGAATTAATCAGGTCCTGCTTTTCTCTTTTTGATGTCAATGTCAACCTAAAAACAGACAAATGGAAACATCCAACACCGAAGTTAAAATAGTTTGTCAATATTTTGTGAAAAACTTTGAATATTTTTAGTAACAAAAAAGTGATACTGATACAGAATGAAATTAAACTTTGAATGAGTTGAAGACACTGACGCTGCAAGTGAAGAAGTGAAGAAATGTCTCCTAAAGCTGCCATGAGCAGCAAACGTAATGAAGAAGTGCCATTCACTGCATGTGTGTCCCCACACGGTTATCTGCAGTCATCTTTTCTCCACAGGTTGTAGATCCCACTGATCACCATCCGCCCAGTGTCCATAAAAAGCAAATACTGCCAAGCATTTGGTTGTTTGATTCCTGATGGGCCAAGCCATGCAGAAAATGTTTGCACTCACGATATTTCCTGGTTTTGGTAGATTAATAGCTCGGGTTTCTTGGCATGAAGGTGGAAGCGTGGATGAAATCTGTGTTTGGTGGAAAAATGACAGATAAAGTCAGAAACATGTTCTTCACCTGCTGGCTCAGGAAGCTTCTCCCGTCAACATTACTAAAGTGCAGTGAGAGTGGAAGTGTTAACAGCTGTCTCACCAACATGCATTTGTTATTGGGTCAAACTGGGTTGACTTCGACGTTCCCCTTTTTCGATTGACTGTAATGAAAGCACTTGAATCTTCTTTATCTTTCGGCTGTTTCCTTTAGGGGGCACCACAGCAAATCATTGCATTTCCATCTAACTTTCTTCTTTACATCCTCCTTAAATCAGCCACTACATCCATGAACCTCTTTGGTCTTCTTCTAGTCCTCTTTCCTCTTATCCCCAACCTCAGCATCCTTATAGCAACATCATCACTGTTCCTCCTCTCAATCTGTCCAAATATCTCCATCTGCTTCCCTGCATTTATCTCCTGAACATTTATCATGATCTGTTCCTCTGATGGCTTCATTCCTGATCCTGTCCATCCTAGTCACTCCCAAAGAGAACCTTTACATCTTCAGCTTTGCAGACTCCTCTGTCACACCTACAGAACATCTCCCCACTGTCTTCCAGCTCCCTACCATGTCCTGAACATCTCAAACGTTCTTCTCTAAATCTCCACACTCTTTCATCCAAAGCACAGCTCCTCTCTCCATTTCCTGTCACAGGCTTTCTCTAGATCTACAAAGACACCATGCAGCTCTTTCTGACTTTCTCTGTTCTTATCCTGAACCATCTTCAAAGCAAACATTGCTTCTGAGGTTCTCTTCCTTGACATGGAACGAAATCGTTGATCACAAATGTTCATTTCTGACCTCAGCCAAGCATTTCTGTTCGTTTTTATCATTTGGCTTTGGCTTTCGTTGGAATTCCTTGCTGACTCAATCCTCTGCATTTCCCGTACAAGATTGTGCCTGCTTGTGATTGCATGAATGACGAGCAGAAATTTCTAAATAAAAAAATACTAAAATGTTGGTTAATAAATCAATATTGGGACAGAAAATAAACAAATTTATATTATTCATATAATGTAACTAAAAACATGCAAACTCTAATTTGACTTTAATATTTAATATTCACCTAAGATTCACTTTTTTCAGAAAGTTGGTATTTTTGATGTTGCCACTTCTTTTCTCTTTGTAGTTTTTATCTCTGTGTTTTGTTTGAGCCAAATCTTTACATCCCTCCTCCAGCTCTGAGTCACAGCTGGGTTAATGGCGTCCCCCGGTGGAGACCTGAGGAGGCTCGGCGGTCTCCAGGCTGGAGCTGGGCTCTCTGCTCGGATGGGGTGTTCCACGGCAGTCTGAGCTCTGCTGCGATGCGTGGGCAAACACAGCGCTTTCTTTGTAGACATCCACACAAACACCTTAAGTTTGCTTCTGGCCTTTTACTTTTATCAAAGGGAAAAGAACATGTTTTCAAAGAGAAGGTGTTATATAATGTTTACATTTGTACCGTAAAGCATCGTTTTTTTGTCGGCTGATGAAACGAAAAATCTGAAATAAAAATGTTGGATGCAGTTCATGTTTTTTTTTAAAGAATACCTTGAGCAAATAGGAACATTTTACTCTAAAATATTTATTTGCAGGGATATTGTAGAGAGAAAAATAAAAATCTGGTGTAGGAGCAGCATGACAGCATGTTAATGCATCCCCAACATGCAGCAGATCAGGACGTTAAAGCTTCTTAGTCAGCTCCAGGGTTTTTGCAGGTTTTAAAAAGGAACTGCGTAAAAGCTTTCTGCCGTTTCTCAGCAGGCCTTTGAAATTTTGGACTGTTCTTTAGAGGGGAACCGAAGCTGCAGGTCTCCACACTGCCACAGCGACTCTGCTCCCTGTGAACCTTTGAAAAGGTGCAGGAGGTGTGGGTGTTGAGAAAAGGCTGTTGTGAGTGGGAGTGCGAAATTCTGCTGGCTGCTAAAAGTTTCCTCAGCGCTCCACCTGAAGAGCTGCTTTCATAAAGGCAGATCAGAGCTTCTCTGATGGTGCAGGAGGTTCACAGACTCCTTTCTCTGTTTTCTACATTCAGCAGCTTCTGAACTGAAGTACAGAAGTTAGCATCTGCTTGTTTAAAGTGTTTTTTCTGTAAAAATGGATCTAGAATGCCTGAGATTAGGGACATTCTCTGAATGAACATAATTAAAAAAAAACTTGGTAAAATCCTGAAACCAACAATAGAGCTCTACTTTGAGAGGAGGTGTTTCTGAACTGCATTCACTAAGCCCCACAGAGCTGATTTTACGACTCATCTGATAGTAAAATGTGAATAAAGCTCTTTTATTTGCAAAGACACAAAGGAGACTATGAGTAAGGAGTAAGAAATAATTTAAAAATATAATCTGGATTATTTAAAGGGACAATAATGTGAGATTACAAACCAGATATCCACCAAACTGTCTGCAAACACAGAGACCACAAGCTGAAAGGGGAAATTAGGTTCCTCACGTTAATTCTAAAGATCAGTTCTCCTTCAGACAGACTATCACTGACACTATGCTGTGACCCAACAGTAACAGACTGTTAGCTCTGCTGCTGAAACCACATTACCTTGCCGTTTCCTTGGGGGTGGAAAAAAATGACAGGATCAATGGAAGCCTGAAACATGCTGTTAGAGGAGAAATACTCCTTCAATTGCCAGAGTGATTATTATAGGGAATTGGCAGCTTTGTTATCAGTGCTTCACAGTTCAGAGATCTATGGCCGTTTTTCTCCTCTAAGACAATGAAGAAGAAATCTGCTGGATCCATATCTGCCGTGACTGCTGGTCGGAAATGACACTAAGCTGACCTTCATGAAAGAGATCAGCTGGCTTTTAGTAAGAATTTGCATTTCACAGTGGAGGTCAAAGGTTTACACTTGGACAACTGAGGAGAGGCCTTCTTTTGGTATTTACCATTGACTGTATATGTGGACTAGACTGAGTGGCCCTTCCCTTCTGGTGTTCTAAACAGGAAGTACCTGCTGGTCCCAAAATGCCAAACATAAACAGCTATTAATTAGTCACTCTATTGGTCAGAATAACCATTTTTGCTCTGTTACCTTTTTAACATGTTCTTGATAATCCTTTTAATATAATAGTTTTCTGTGCTTCAAGTAGAAAGGGTTATAAACTGACCAATCAGATGATTCAATAAAAGAAGGTGGAGTCTGCCTGCCTCCACGTCCAACGTTCAGAACATTTGATCGACAGATTTCTTGCAGCTCGCTTTCAAGTGGTAGGGGTGTGGTCTTTCAACAAGCTCATCTAAATAACACGGTCCTTTACATACCGTAACTCCTCGATCAATGTAAATTCAGCGGATTCTGATGCCATAAAACCCATAAAATCCCAAGAAAAAAAAACCTTCCTTCATCCATTCTTGCTGCACCAAAGTGCGTGTGGTTTCACACATTTCGTTTGCAGCTGGTTCGTCTTCCCAATCTGTCACACAAAAGAACTAATGAGAATGCCAAGATGTGATGAGGAGCATGCAAATGAGAAAGATTTTACAATGCAGCTCTGATGGTATGCAAGGGGTAAAGTGTCTAATTAGTAAAGATCCTGGTTAAAGGGAAAATGGAAATGACATCAAGTCTCCTTACAAAAGAAAGTCCTGGCCCTTTCCTTTCCCCACTCGTGAGCAAAAACTGCAGAGAGAAAAACTCCAATGTGGCAGCAGATCAAAGGGACTTCCGTCTGAGAGCGCTGAGATTATTATAGCTCCATAAAGTGAAGCAACAACTTACATCTATGGAAAACTCATTACGTTTTCCTGTAAAACATTCATGTCATGTGATCAAATGCTCCAAAAGCTGTGTTCTCTCTGCTGCATTTGGGTTCAAGTTCCTTCATCTGCATTTCAAGTCATTCTTCCAAGTTTTATCACCTTGTTTTATCCAAAAGTTCAAATAGAGACTATGGGAGACAATATTAAACCAAAACAAATGTAAGGATGTGAGCATCGTTGTATGGCTCGCAGGCGCTATCCGCCCTCATTGGTTGACATTAGCTACATGACCATCACTCACCCCCAGCCACCCTGGTCAGAGCTACACCTGACAAACTGGTAAAAAAAAAAAAAAAAAAAAATTCAAATGGCTACTTTTCTGTTGATTAATCTCCATAGCAACAGTTTTCTTTTTTGGTCACCTGGTGAACTTTTAGAGGAATCTGCAAAAGTAAATTTTTGGATTTCCTTGGCAACTGAGGTTTTTTGTTAACCACACCAACGTTCCTAACATGTTCCTATTGTATATCATTTCGTTCAGCTTGAGCCAACAATTCATTTATTGCATTTTCAAAATATTCCAGTAAAAAATGTGCGAGTAACAAAGGAATGCCACTTTTACAAGCTCATCACGCCAAAGACACTCAAAAACCTCTAATTCCGGTGGAAGTGGCCTTCCAGCGATGCTCGAGGAGTTAGGAGGCAATAGATCAATGTCCGTGGGAGTTTACATTTGTAGAAAGTACTAAAGGACACATATTTCTTTTATAAATCAAGATGGCAGCCTCTTGCTGGGGTCAAAAGTTAACAGAAGATTACTGATACAATTCTCAGTTTTCAAAATGTATTTCATAGAATTAAAAACATCAGGATTACAAAATCAAAAGAATCTATAGTGGAAGAGAAAACTAAGGTTTTCAAAATAATAATTACATTTAGCAGACCCCTTAAAGTTAGAATTTGACGGCACTGTCCTTGCATCAGACTGAAACAAGTGCATTATTTGTACAAGTTTAATAATGCAATATGGAGCTTAATTGTTATTTAGAAAATCCCATTAAAAGTGTGAAACACCTCAGAGTGAATTTAATAAAATACGTAACGCAGACTTAGCCTTAACAAACTTTTTGAGTCTTTAAGATTTGGCTGCATCAAATAAATTTAAAATACGACGTCTGCATTTTTCTGTAAATATATGAAATTTTATTATTAAAACCTCACACAAAAAGTTTACTTAGAATAATTAGTGAGCTGAAATAGGGAGACACTCTTATTGTGACAGAATAAGCTCATATGCCAAACTTCATTTCGGTTACAGAAACAACTTAAGCCATTCTGACATCAGCTTTCTTCCCATCCTGCACCTTCCAGGTCCACTTAGCCTCCTGAACTCTCTCCTCCTCCCAGGTTCAACAGATTCTGCCACAGACCAGCTTGCCGTTCAGCCTCCAGAGTAAAGGTTCATTTTCCAAGTGAGCTGCTAATGTCGCATGCATAAATGTAGATTTATAAACAGCCACGTGTTGTTATGCTGAGCCCTCGGGGCGGTGCATGCGTGTGGAGTGGAGTCCTGCGTGACTCAGGCCGGCTCTCACACATTGAGCCTGTCAGAAGGTTTCAGCGTGCTGCTGCTGCAGACCAGCTCAGAAAACAGCCACAGGACACCGCTGCAATCGCGACTGATGCAACTGCACCCACTCTGCTGAACTTTTCCCAGCATGTAGGAGAGATCTTCCAGCTTCACATTATTTCATCAATCTGCATAACTTTAAAAGGACCAGTTAGTTGTCTGCACGGTGAACTTCTTTTCTTGGATGATCAAATTTTTTTAAAATTCCTGCAAAGATAAAAAGAAAAGTAGCTGCTTCCCACAAAAACTGTAGCAAGATTAAAACAAAACACTCCAGTCCAGCCATGCATAAATAAAAGTATATATTCATCTTTTAGAATAATAAAAGAAAAAAACAAGTTACGATCATTTCAGTGTTGACCAGTGGATCTAACAAACAAACAAGTCAAAACTGGGCCACACAGGTGGTGCATGCACTAATGCACTATCAACTGTCGTAGACCACTCTGTGAACATGCGGACAGAAAACATTGTTTCTATGGGAATGCGTGTGATGTAGTGGCGTCAAAAGTTGCAGGACAGTGTCTGAACTCCAGGCTGAATTGTTTTTTTCCATTAGTAGTCTCTATAGTTCACACCGGACACACCTTAGTAGTCAATTTTGTCTCATTCTTAGAGTTGGTTTATTTTTCTGTCTGTCTAAATGATTTGTTTCTAACTTATTTCTGTATTTCATAAGTTAAAACCCTGTTTAGAATATTTGTAAATGTTTAAGAGTTATAAAGCTTTTTCTGTTGAGTTTGTTGTGCTGAAAGTCTGTCTATGTTTTTAGCTTAAATGTTTAGAATTTTCCTGTGGAAGGAAATAGTTAAAAAATTAAAAATATACAAATACCCAATGAAAAAAATATTTAACGTCGAGACTTTCTGAGAAATTCTACCACCTTAAAACTTAAAACTAATAACATACTATTACTGTTCAACACCATTTAAGGTAAACAGTTTTCTCCAATTCCTTATGGACCACATGTGGATGGAGGATGAACACAGAAAACACGGTTTCATGTTGACAGATTACAATTATCTCCCATCACTGATTAATTGACCATATTAACTCTTAATTAGAACTGTGTGCGTGTGGCGTTGGTGCGCATGTCTGACTTGTTATAGGCTAATACTAATTGCCGTTTTCAGGCAAATTCATTAAGGGGCTTTGAGCTGGAGCCAGTTTGTCAAACATTGTTAAGAACATGTAGTCTGTGGCCCAGATAAACCCCCGCCCCGCTCCATGCCAGCAGAGGAAACATTGATATTCGTTACAGTTCTCCTTCCTTCGCCAGACAAGGTCAGCGACATGGATGAGTCAGCATCGCAAAGCTCGCCGTCACACTCCACTTCCTCCACAATCAGCTCTCTGCAGTTTCCTTCTCCCCATCTTCCCGCTCCGCTTGCTCTCCCCGTCTTTGATATTCGTCTTTCTTTTCGCTCTAAATGGGCATTAAAATTCATAAAATCGTGGAGAGCCTCACCACAAGCAAAAACTTCCCGGGAATATAACGATGACCTCAATCCTGCATCTGCTTCCTACTTCCCTTCCTTGGGAAAAGAAAAAAACTTCAAAGAGCTGCAGGACAGTCAGGGGACCAGTCGTCTGGTGAAAGTCAGAAGACAAGCAGGAATACTGCGGCTGAAAATGAGCCCATGCATGTGGTGTGATGGGAATCAGTCAAGGGCAAGGCATGATGGGATTTTTCTTTTCACACATAACTGGATTGGCTGTGAAGAGCAGAGTGATAGCTAGAGGTCAAAAGAGATTTATCAGGAGCTTCAGGTGAGAAACATTTAAAGGTAAAGTTTATGATGCAGCAGGGTCCAAAAGGTTGGAGGTTTCCTATATTTTTTTTTTAAGATGAACCATCTTTTAGGGAGACTAATGCACCATCCATGACATTTTAAAAAGAAAATGTCTCACAAACCTGGAACTAGTGGCCAAGTGTTGTTTCTTTTGAATGGAAGGTTGTGTTTTCTATGCATTGCCTGAAAATGAGATATACAGATATATAGCCTATGCTTCCATGTAGTGATGAGACTAAAATGTATGCTGAATGTAGCTCCTCCCACACGAAGCAGGAGAGTCTAGTTTATGAAAACTTTTTTTTTGTTTTGTGCGTCAAATTAGAGGTGGCGGATGCAAATTTGACCCTTGAATCTTGTTTGGTGTGAACGCAGCATGAGTCAGAGTGAAACCTTTCTCATAAATGAGAACATTTAAAGTTTGGTGGATTGCATCAATAAAAATCTCCATCTTTGACGTCAGTAACCAAAGCATTTGGTTTGGCTGCCTGGCGTTTTCATCTTTCAGCTATACTTACATCTTCAGATAAGTTTGTATGCTAATTATTTTTACTCCACTTCAACTATATTTTTTTCTGCTATAAAATTGCCTATTAGAAAATGGTCATTTTATCATGGTTATGCAGTTTTTATCCAAAATCAAAGAACCTGTGTCGCCTGTGTCGGGTTGTGGGCGGGACTATTGGAATGGCAGTTAGCCTCGCTAATTCCCTGTCATTCCTTTGTTTACACCCTCTCCTGCTAGCTTGTAGCACCTCACAAGCCCAAGCTACCATTAGCTTAGCAAAAGAAATGTCAAGAAATATTGGACCTTTGCAGCCATACAGTTTAGAGTCAAATGAAGACGTTTATTAGAACTGGATGATTTAGAATAAAAACAGAGAAGGAAGGCTTTGGCCGATCCAAGGCAGTGACTGCGTCATAAATCTGAGCTTTTTTAAACATCTAGTTTTCATCTGCTCCTGATCCAACATGGTTTGAATAAATAAATACTCCAAAATGCAGTTTTAATTTCACATTATTTGATATAAACCAGTCATTTGAACCTCAGAGCTCAAGCGACTGTAGAGATTTTTTAATAAACTTTCACTTTTATATATTTAAATACATTTTATTCGTCTACATTAAACTTTGTTTTTATTATGATTTTATCCCCAATGTTTCCTGTGAAGATCTTTTGTACCAGGGCTTGCCAGTTTGGTCAGTGGTTGTTGATTGATTGATATCCTCAATTATGAGAAAATGCTACCAAAACATCTTATTAACATCATTTCTTTTTTTTTGGTTGATAAAGGTAGACTGTTACAAAATACTTCTTAAATCCTCAGGACATTAAACAAATATTTAGTATTTTATAAATGGAGCAAGAGAACAATCCAAACATGTTTCATATATTCACTAGAAGAGAAAAAAACTCAAAGGTGATATTTTTACAAATCAGCAGTAAAAGCATCAGCTGTTCCTGAAAGGAAATCTTTTTTCTATTGCAATCCTCACACACCTTTAATGTTTCATGAAACTGCAGAGTGAGCGGGGCTGTTTTATCAGCCATAATTCTCTTATTTCCAGACAGGATGATGTTGAATAAATCAAGAAGAAAATGTCAGATGATGGTTTTCGGCGCGCTCTGCAACAAAACCTCTAATCACGCAAGCCTCTCAGTCTTCGTGCAGCTGCTTTTACCGTTTGAATTTTCAGGTTTGATAAATATGTGCAGAATCTAAAACTGCAGAGCTGTCAGAGTCATGCAGTACTGGTTTTAATTCACACTCCATGACCACTCATGCTGTTCAGTTTTTATCAGCTTAAAAAAAGCTCCAAAGCAACCCCCCCCCAGCTGTCTCATGTATAAATAATGGCATTTTTCATCCCTGATATCAGATTCCCCCAACGCGATCGATGAAAACAATCAGAGATTCTAGGGAGGATAAAGCCAATGTGGTTTTGGGAAGACGGGAATCTCTCAGGAGGCTCAGAGCATCCAATCACCAGGTCTGATTTTAGCATGGAAGCAGAAGGGCAGATTGGAGTGAAAAGTCTAACTTGGGGGTGAAAAGAGAGCAAAGATTTGGGTGTTAGGATCAATGTGTGAGCGTTAAGCTGCCAATACGTCCCTGAAGTCAGGGGGCGACAGACACGATGCAGCAGAAACGGCTTTTCAAGAAGATCACTTCCTCCAGTTTGGTCTTCCTGGTTTGCTCCGACTTATTCATTTCAGATCAAATGCCATTTGATCCATAACTGTTTATTCATGTTTTTGGAACAAAGAATTGAATTCTTTCCTGGTTGTCCAGATAAAAAAAAAAAAAAAATTTAGGTAACACTTTATAATAACTACCCATAAGAGAAAGTTAACAAGTCATTATTAAACTGCTATTGAGTTATAAATGACGTGTCAAATAACAGTTTACAGTTTGTTAAGGATCTATAAATGTAACTTATAGACAGTAGATAACTAACAAGCTTAAGAATCAGTTAATATTTTATACACTTAACTGGGACATTGTTTTAAAAAGTTGTAGCTATTCCTTATTAATCAACTATTGGTATATGAGGATTATTTCCAAATAAACCTTATTCTAACCCTAACCCTGCACTTATTAATACTTAAACTGTTAACTGTTATTTAACAAGTCATTTATAACTCAATAACTAACAGTTTAATAATGATTTGTTGGGGTAGTCATAATGTGTTACCAAATTTAAAAATAGAAAAGTTAAAGGTTGAATCATGTCGACTTCAAGTGAGTTTAGGCATCTGCGTGAAACTTTTTATATAAATCTTCAACACAAACAGAGGTGATTGGCTCATTTTTAGATGAGAGAGTACAGAAGGAAGCCCTGTAAGAAAGTTTTGGAAACAGTAACATGGGAGAATCCATCTGCTTACAAATAAAGGGGATTTTTATTGCAAAGCTGAGGCGAGAACTGCATTAACATTCTAACCATTAGGGAAATACCATTACAGAAATATGCAAATAAGGGATTTTTGGATTCTTCTAAACATAGCTCCTGGTTGAAGGACTGACTAGACTTCTTTTGCTTTAGAATAAGCAGGATCTGGATTACTTAACAGATACTTCGCCAGCTATCCACATTGCTGAAGAAACTATATTTAAATCTGCTGAAATACAGAAAGCATATTCAGTATTTCTTCTCATCTGCATGTGTAGGTCTGAACAGGGGGACCCTGTAAATTGGTGAACCTGCTAATTAGCGTCAGATATGTTAAAGTTCTTACCTCAAACCTGAGAAAAGCACAAGAAGAACCTGCAAATAAAGTGAAAACTCGTAACACTGAATTCTAATTTCCACTGACTTATTCTCCTAATCAAAGCTGACGTGGCCCATCATTTTAGCATCTCCACCTGCGGCTCTTTAAATATTCAAAAATGCACTTTTGTCGAATTGGATTATTCAAATGAATGATTTCCATTTGTCCTCTGATCTTTGCAGGAGTTATCAGGAGCCGTTTTTCATCAGCACCAAGAGCTAAAAGGAAATTTCTGTCACATCTGACACAAACATAATTGCTTTGAAGATTGCAACCTGACAGGACAAAGCAAACAGCAGCACCGCAAAGAAAGGCAGCTATAATTAGATGTAGAAAAAACTAATTAGTAAGAAAATACACCAATGTGACCTCATTCATTAGACTGACTGACACACAACACTTCACCAAAGCTTCACAGCAGCAACCCACAAGACTTCCTCCCAACAGAATGGAACATATTGGAGCTGAAAGTGGATTTCCGGATACACTAAAAGTATTTTAGTAACACATCAACTAAAAACAAATCTCAATAATCTAGTTTCCTTCCATTCTAAGTTGTCTAAGACAGTTCCAAACCATTTTCGTGTAATGTATCTTTAGATGTTGCCAAAGGAAGCTGTAACAGTTTTTTCTCGTTTTTGCGTTTCACAAATGGTACAAAGCTAAGGTAGTAAAGTAAAAGTGTAACAGAATATTAAAATCAGGGAGGTATGGACATCTGTTCAGATTGTCTTTAAGCTGGGATGGTCCCCAAAAAATAAGTGATTAGCAGTAGTCACTCCCCAGCAGTCTCCAGCAGAGCCAATGATGACTTTATAGTGCTCTTGTTGTGTTGTTTTAAAATATCTGTTATACGTTTCCAACAATGCTCTCTCGAAGAAGAGGAAACTGAAATGAGAAATAACTCTGTACAGTTTAGAAATACATTTAGTAGAAGTCATGCTTATGGAGTTTTTAAGTGTAGGATAAAATCTAACTTCCAGGTCAGAAAAATTAGTTATCTGACATTTGTTATTGATATATGATTATAACCTATAATAACTGCTTCATGTTTCCGGGTTCTTCAGGTTTTTTGTATGGTTTCCATCACTAAATTCGTAGAGAAATCAGTTCACAGATTAACCCTTTAACACCAAAGCTTTAGCTCCAGTGTTTACATTATTTCAAATACTGCAACTCTTCAACCGCTAAATATAGTACATTGGCTGTTTTTTTTATTTGTAAATAAATAAATGTCAAAATCAGCTTTGTGCTGACATTATGTCAGTAATGTGTTGCATATCGCTACAAATGCGATAGTAAAAGCTGCTTTTCTCCACGCAAGAATCAGCTGATTTACGTTGATCGCATGATTGGTCAAAGACTTACGATATGTCATCGAGGGACATCTTCAGTTTTTAAAGGGTTAAGCATTAAAAATTACAAGATTAAACTACTAATAATTCATATGATGTGTATTTATTTCATAAGTGACCATTGTACAGGTAAGATAAAGCCCTTCTCATCAGATGGTTGACACATCAGCGTCGCCCATTCACCTCGTCAGACATTATTTCTCACGGTTTGGGGATGGGTACAGATGCCAGAATACAGAATCTATCTGAATTGGACTAAAGTTTACAATATGGTTTAGCTCTCTATTTGACAGAACTTTCCTAAATATTGATGAATTTGCAAATATCCAATGAGACTGTTTTAACCCAATCTGTGTTTTTAAACATATAAAAGGTGGAAATTTCACCTATTAGACCACAAATTAAAGACTAAAAAACTTATCATAACTTTAGAAAAAAACCTACTAATTGATTTGATGAATTGCATTTTCAAAATCAGAACTGATTAAATGTAATTAATCAATTCTTTACATCATGCTTTATTCAGTATACATTAAGGCTTTGACACTATATAAGTATTTTTAGTATAAGGATGAGGGGAAAGCCGAAACCTTTTCATCTTTGAGTGAGATTTACTGAGGAGTATTTTGAACCTTTCTTTAGTTCCTTAAGGCCAGTCTTTTTTTGTCTTTTTTTTTTTAAATTAAGAATCTCATCGACAAATGTTCTAATTCAAAAGACTGTGTGGTTTTCATCCAAATAGTCCAGAAGTTTGGCCTTCCTCCTGCAGACACACTCAGCGTGTCTGCCGTGTTTGCTCTTGGTTAATTATTGAACAACATGTTTCAGCTCTTTCCCACTAGGCTTTCCTCTCATAAGAGATAAGAAATAACAGTCAAAAAGAAGCCTCACTTCTGTCGGAGCTGGTGTTACAAGCAAGACCTCTTTAAACAACACTCCATGATGAAAAGGAAAGTCATTGATGTTTTTTCCAAGGACGTGGACATTAAACTGACCACCATCCAACTATAAAACAATGTTTCTCTAATTAGTCAGTCACTCTAAGCAACAGGGAGGTGATATTCTGGCATTCCTCTCGTCTCCTTCTGTATGCTGTTTGAGCTCTGCAAGGAGAGTTTTCCTCCAGAAAACCAGAGCAGTAAACAGTCAGGATGAGAACAAACAAGTGAATGTTCAAGTGGTTCAGTGCTGCTTTATAAAAGATCTTCTCCGCACAGCGACGCTGACACAAACCTGATGTGGGAGTTCAAAACAGCCGCAGATATTTGAGAACATCACAAAGCACGTCTGACTTCCACATGAACTTCAGCAAAGTTTGCAAAAAAAAAAAAAAAGAAAACTGCATTAGTTCCATAATCAGAAGTTTGCTTTTTTTATCCAAAGTGAACTCAAACTACATTCAATGGAATTATTTTCCTTTTTTGAGAACAACAAACATTAAGAAGCTAAAATGACTCCTATAGTTCTGACGCAGAACGGATTATTTCTGAGCCAAACAGTTTGTTGATCACAGTCTAGAATCCTCTGTATATGGAACAGGCTGTAATGATACATCCTTAGCATATAAAAACTGCAATTATCTTAACCTTCAATTTTCCCTCAATATAACGCAGTTCATCTTTTGCCGTCTTGTTTTGCTGATCTTTTTGGTGCTATTTTGCATGTTTTTATAAAGGGGTATTTTGGTCTGCATCCTGATTGGCTGTAGACCTTGTGAATCAATCTACCATGTGCTGTGTCTCCTGTACAAACGCAGTCAACTTTCCAAATTAACACCCATCTTCAATAGGGTTTTATTCTATAAAACTGGACTTTTTTTTTAACTTTGAGAGTTTAAACAAAAGAGAAAAGTGAGAAAATGTTCATGTCTGAGAAAGGGGATAAAGTGAGTTGTGATGAGTTTTACAGCCTTAAAATGTCAGTAAATATTGTAAAAAATAAAGTGGACTACTTGGCAGATTTAGCCTATTTAATATCATTTTTTAAAACTTAACTCAAAAGGTGAGAGATCACCATGTCTGACACATGATAAAAGATCCACCACGGCAGAGAAAAAGGTCAGATGTTCTGCACATCATTAACCCTTTAACACTAGAAATATTGCAGGAGATACCTAAAAAATGTCCGGATGTGTTTCAGGTGATGAGTGATGGCTTGCAGCGAAGAAGAGGAGAGGAGTCCTCAGTACAGCAAGGAAGGCGTAGCTCCAGGTAAAGGTGATAGGAGAAGGTGCGGGGACTTACGAGGCTTTGGAGGAGTTTTGAGCAGGAGGCAGGCAGAGGCATGCAAGTTGAGCTGAAGGAGCACACAGACAGGCAGGCAAGCTGAGCTGACGGAGCAGACAGGCAGGCAGGCAGGCAGGCAAGCGAGCTGAGCTGAGCTGAGCTGAGCTGACGGAGCAGATAGGCATGTAAGCCAAGTATGAGCACTGCTGGAGGTTACTCTGGAAGTCAGTAGTGTAACGATTCAGCAGAGACTGAAGGACAGAGGGAGAGATAAATGGTAGCAGACACAGGTGGAGGGAATCAGCTGATTGGCAGCAGGCAGGCTGCTGCTGCCGTGACAAAAAATGCACGCTCTGTGACATACTGTAACTCAGAAAATTTACATGATCAATATGAATGAACTGATACTGATGCAGAGCAAAACGTTTATCATATAGGCTTTGTACTGATATGCAAAACTTTAAGTTGCTTTTCTCTATGACAGCATCAACTGGTTTACGCTGATCAAGTAAACATTTCTCTACTGTAAAGGGTTGCAGTAGCAGTCCGAGTGTGACGAAGTGGAAGAGGTGTTTGGATCCATGAGCATCTCGTTTTAATGGTGAGAGTATACAAGGGCAAGGCAGAACAAAATCAGAAATCAGGCAGGAGTCCCAATACATGGAGAGAGGCAGGAAGGCTTCAAAACAGGCAAGGGTCAAAAAACACGGAGAGACAGCAAATGAAACGCTCAGAATGAACGCAACAGCAAAACAAGACTTTGCACCAGGCACAAGCCCTGTCTACCCACATACTGTTTGTAGTGACTGCATGATGAGGAACAGATGGTGAAACTTGGAAAAAAAAAGAGCCGAGGCTGATGGGAAATGGAGTGCAGATTAGGGGAAAGTAAATACTCAAGAGATGGCTCCCTCTGGTGGTCGGAGGGGGAGATGGAAGTACGAGACCTGACACCAAGGCTGATTTTCTTTGCGTCAGAATCCACTGGAATTTAGTGAACAGGGTAAACGGTTGAAGAGTGACTGCAGTCAAAAGAATGTAAACACTGGAGGTAAAACTCTAGTGTTAAAGGGTTAGTTAAATGCATTGTAAGACGAATGATGTAGGATTTCTTTGTAAAGTCTGTCTTCCTTTTGTTCTGCATGAATCTGCTTCTCCATCATCAACGGTGATGAAAATGCTTCACTAGTTTGTTGGAATAAATAGAAATGTGACTAAAAGGCGTTTCCCTCCCAATGAAAATAATTTAAGCTACAGGCATCACCTATAGCCACAAAACAAAATTTTAATTTTGCTCAAAGGTTTACCTGGTGGTCTCCAGAGTTCTGGCTCCACCTTCTTGTCTAGGTTAGGTCAATAGAGCAACGATGCTGGTCCTGGAGGCAGGTGGAAGTCCTGCTGAGGATTGGTGACAGATGGGAGAGCAGGGACACAGAGTCCTTGAGTTTCCATTTTCTCTCTCAACAGCCATTATTTCTTTCTTCACATTGTCTCATTTGACCTCTTTTGGTAGAACAAGAGCCTCAGCACTTTATTTATCCTTTTTTCTCACCTTATTGTTCCAAATGTGTCCCCATCTTCTCTCTCTATCCCTGTCCGCAGATTTTTCCCCCTCTGGATCTTGTTATCTTTACTTTGTCAGGGTTTTCTCCATTTATCACTCAGTCACAGCTTTTATCTCAAAGCTGTGCTTTAAGGACAAACCTCTTCTAACTGGCCTGGTTTTTATTGTCCTGGAAATAAGCCTACTCATATGTTTCCTTTTGTCTTTTGTGCTTTTCTTTGCCTGACACCTCACTCATCCACCAGGGACCTGCTAAGGTGGCGTCAGCATAAACCCCCAAGTATTGTTCTCTAATACACACAGAACGTTTGAAAGCAGATGAAATCCTGTTTTGTTACCTGAGTAACAAAATTCATGTAATGAAAGTAACAAAACCTGTGCATGTGCAGACAGAAGAAACCAGGCGCTGTATGTTCAGTTTCTGCTCTACTTTAAGACTTTCCTCACATTTTCACAAGCTCTCTGAATCTCAGAGTTATGCTTTAATCCTTCTCTTGACCCAACTATTCACAACTTCATGGAATTTTCTCTAATCCTTGTTCAAGTTTACACTTAAGCCTCTTCCACTCCACAATTAGCTCTCGGGCTCAATCTGACCTAAAAAAACCCCTCCTGTGAAGAGTTATCACACATGACCAGAACTTCATTAAAACAGTTTGACAATCACAGACACAAAGAACAACTGGCTTTTTTTGTGATCTGGCCTAAATTTCTGAAGTGTTCTCATGAGCAGAAATGATGATGATGATAATCAGTCCTGCCTGCTTTATGCTTTCACATCAAATCCACACTAAACCTTCATAGACTTGAGCCTAATCCCAGATCACATATATCGACGTCGCTCAGTGGACGGCTCATTTGCTGAAACCACAGCAAAAGAAACCAATGAGACGTTCATGTTTTAAACAACAACCATCAAACAGAGGATTCTGAGTGGTCGTAGCATAAAAGGTTAAACGTTTGTTATTTGAATAACCTTTAGTCAAAGATTAAATTCAAACTTCTATCTTGCACTTTTAGTAACACTAAAACATACACATATAATTATTTATGCCTTCCTGGTGGAAACACAGAACTCATGAACTCCTGTTGGAAAATGAACAGCATTCAGATTTATAAAAAATGAACAAATTATCACATTTTTAAAAACCAAAACACTGAAGCCCTTATGAGTCTTCAGTCTTTGAATATGAAAAGTTGATGTCAGGAAAGCAGGAGGATTTAAGTTCAGACTGAAGCAATCCACAATTTAATTTATGCACAAACATCAGCTTTCAAAGGTTCCAGTTCGTTCAGGCCAAAGTTTAGTGTGAGGTTCTCCTCAAGAAAATCTCCTTAAACGGGCAGAAACCAGGGCTGATGAGGTACGGAGCTTTTTTCAGCAGTTCCACTTCATCTTCATGAGAAGTTCTGAAGAGCAAAATGCTTCAAAGGGCTTCTCGCCGTCACCATGAGACTATGGGATGCTCAAGTCTTTATGAAAGCTAAGAAAAATGCTGTTAATAATAAAACACCATTGTTGCTCGGTGTCTCTATAGAAAGAAGGAAATTGCCTGAAGAAAAAAGATGATCGGAGCCATAGAAGGAGAGAAGAAGCGATGCTGGTGTCTTTCAACAAACATTTTTTATTCATAGAAAGTCAAAGTTTCCTGGGTTTTTTATCTATCTGACATTACACAGTTAAACCAAAGTAAAGGATCTGAATACGGACAATAGAAAAAGGTGGATTTACACTAATGACACTGACGTCTGTGATCATTTTAGTTTAATGATTTGAATTTAATTGAAATATTTTTTTTCATATTGACAAAAAAAAAAAAAAAAGGTTTAAAACCTTAACAAAAAGAAAAAATTGTTGTCCATGACAGCTTAATTATTCACTGACTTTGACCAAAAAAGAAGATTAAAATGATTTTAAGGTTTTTATCTGTGATTCTTTGATAAAATCCCTTTTTAGTTTTTAGGTTAATTTTAGATATTAGAATTTGTGATGAATTTCAACAAACTAATCCAACTTAAACAATTTACAGAAACTTTACAGTCACTTTGAATTTACTTGAGTTAATTTGGCATTTTTTTAAACATTTCTTGTTTTTAACATGAATTTAAAACTTGGGGGGAAAAAATCTTTAGTATTATCGTGTGATTTAGCCTCCACGGTTTTGACATTACTTATACTGTTATCGTCAGTCTTTTATGCTCTTCAATGATCTTAGTATCTAGAAATTTTCTATTTTAAGTATATTTCCAAATGAATGACACTTTATTTTGTTAATTCTATATTTAGCCCCTTGTACCATTATAACATCTTTAATTAGCATAAAATTGTTAATATCACATTTACTGGAGTAGAACCATTGTTTGACTTTTTTAGTACTTAATAAGTAGTTAGCAATCTTAATGTTAATGTTCAAGCCTACATTTCTGTTTACACACATTCTACTACCATCTATTTTTGTATTGTTTACTACTGATTATGTATCTTCTTCTTGCAACTGTGAATTCTGTTCACAGTATGTTGACAGTATAGTCATTTTTATAATTGTTTTATTCTGTACAGGAACATTTAATGTCCTCAGACATAATGAGTTATTATTACAACAGAAAAACATTAGAAAGTTGTTTTCCTACCAAACACAGCAGTAACTGCCCTGTGAAGGCTTGGCCTCCGTTAGAACAGCAAAAACCTAAAGGGAGTGACTGTCATCGTTTTCCTGCAAAGGCAGAGGGCTCCATCTCTAAAGTTCTCCTCCAGAGACCAGGAGGCCTGGATGGAGACCTGAAATGTGAGAGCGAGGTCACAGGAAGAGCTTGATTTAGGTCTTCCTGGTAGGGTAATGGAGACCCTGTTCTCATTATTGCCTGTTTCTCTGCTGCACGTCGCGGTGACCACAGAGTATAAAGGTTCAGGATTTGTATGATCACTCTGTAAGTGCTGGCCTCCATCCAACTATTGAGCTGGAAAGAGGAGATATCACAGACAGACAGGGAGCAAAGGCAAGAGCACCACAAATCCTCTATAGGAGGTATCACTTTTAATCAGCAGACCTTTTAATCTTTTTGTTGTTGTTTGTATATCTTTATACTCACATTTAGGAAAACATTCAAATAAACTGCATTTCTTCTGGTGCTTCAGTCAATGTTCTGCTCCATGGTTTCAGCTCTTCTGTGCCTGACTGAACAAAATATCTAACATTTTTCTGCAAACTCTAGTCTAGTTTCCACACTTATAATAGAATTCAACTTTATTGTCATTGCACCTGCAGTACAGGACAACGAAATGCAGTTTGCATCCATCCAGAAGTGCTTCCTTAACAGTACAGTATAAATTATATACGTTACAATGTCCTTAAAAAAAAAAAAAAAAATATATATATATATATATATATATATATATATATATATATATATATATATATATAGTATTTACAGGTTTGGATTCAAGAGACAGATTCAGGAGACTGAGTTCAGGAGTCTGACAGCTGTGGGGAAGAAGCTGTTCAGGAACCTGGTGGTTTTAGTCCGTGCGCTCCTGTATCGCTTCCCAGAAGGCAGGAGGGTAAAGAGTCTGTGTGCTGGGTGACTGGAGTCTTTAATGATTTTCAAAGCTCTCTTCAGACACCGCTTCCTGTAGATGTCCTCTATGCTGGGAAGTGGTGCTCCTGTGCTGCTCTGGGCGGCTTTCACCACCCTCTGCAATGCCTTCCGGTCTGCAGCAGAGCAGCTCCCGTACCAGACTGTGATGCAGCTGGTCAGGATGCTCTCGATGGTGCAGCGGTAGAAGTTCAGTAGGATGTCTGAGGACAGGTGGTTCTTCAGAGTCCTCAGGAAGAAGAGGCGCTGGTGAGCCTTCTTGACCAGTTTGGAGCAGTCAGTTGTCCAGGTGAGGTCCTCGAAGATGTGGACTCCCAGGAACTTGAAGCTGTTCACACACTCCACCGTCAATACCTTGATGTGGATGGGAGTGTGCGGGTGAGCATTCCTCCTGAAGTACACAATGAGCTCCTTGGTCTTCCCCGTGTTGAGCAGCAGGTAGTTGGTGTCGCACCACTTCTATTATAGAACTCATCCAAACAAAAAGCTGATTATCTTTCCTGCTCTGTATTTTACAACGTTCCTCAGTTGCTGTGAGCATGTTTGTTTTCTGTATTCATTTCATAAGGAGTCAAATGTATTCTTAGTCTGCATCGTCAGCATCCTTTGCTCTGTTGACTAGTTTGACTTTTAGTGATTTTATGAAAGTTTGAAAGTAGACAATAAAAAAGAGAAGAAGCCAAAGAGAAAAGAATATTTTTCAAAGATTCTTAAAACCTTTTTTTGCTTTACATTTTGTTGAAGAAATCCTTATATAGAGTTTCCTGTCTTCAGTTTCTACTTAAGCTCCTTTTTCTGATTTAGCTAAAAATGTTTCCTTTCTTCTTTTTTTTTTCTTAGAATGAATCACTGTAGTGAAAGTGTATCGTGAAATAATCAAAAGGATAATGTAAGCTATATGCACTTATGATAGGTGATGCTGTCCTACAGTGTCCTAATGCCACACTAGTTATTAGTAAGGCATGAGTACTGGCTACATACTTACTGTGTGCAAATGCTGCACGCACAGGGAGTGCACGCATTATGTTAGTGCCTGTAGGACGCCTGTAGGTCGTCTGCACAAACTACACTGATTGTGTAATTTTGTCCTTTCTAACAGTCAGGCTGCACCCAAAGAGCGTGCACATATCACGGGAACAGCGCTAATTGGCTTCTTGTACAGTCTGCAGGAGGGGGGGGGTTAAAAAAATCAAAATGTCTCACCTGCATTTCACCTCCTTCACCCTTACACACGTGGACAAAATTGTTGGTACCCCTCAGTTAAAGAAGGAAAAACCCACAATTCTCACTGAAATCACTTGAAACTTACAAAACAATAAATACAAATGTATTGAAAATTAAATAATCAAAATCAGCCATCACTTTTGAATTGCTGATTAACATAATTATTTAAAAAAAACAAACTAATGAAACAGGCCTGGACAAAAATGATGGTACCCATAACCTTAATATTTTGTTGCACAACCTTTTGAGGCAATCACTGCAATGAAGCGATTTCTGTATTTGTCAATGAGCGTTCTGCAGCTGTCAACAGGTATTTTGGCCCACTCCTCATGAGCAAACTGCTCCAGTTGTCTCAGGTTTGATGGGTGTCTTCTACAAATGGCATGTTTCAGCTCCTTCCACAGATGTTCAATGGGATTCAGATCTGGGCTCATGGAAGGCCACTTTAGAATAGTCCAACGCTTTTCTCTCAGCCATTCTTGGGTGTTTCTGGCTGTGTGTTTTGGATCGTTGTCCTGTTGGAAGACCCATGACCTGCGACTGAGACCAAGCTTTCTGACACAAGGCAGCACATTTCTCTCCAGAATGCCTTGATAGTCTACAGATTTCATTGTACCTTGCACACATTCAAGACACCCTGTGCCAGATGCAGCAAAGCAGCCCCAAAACATGACTGAGCCTCCTCCATGTTTCACCGTAGGGACAGTGTTCTTTTCTTCGTATTCTTGGTTTTTGAGTCAATGAACGTAGAGTTGATGTGCCTTACCAAAAAGCTCCAGTTTGGTCTCATCTGTCCAAAGGACATTCTCCCAGAAGCTTTGGGGCTTGTGAACATGCATTTTTGCAAATTCCAGTCTGGCTTTTTTAGAATTGTTTTTCAGCAGTGGTGTCCTCCTTGGTCGTCTCCCATGAAGTCCACTTTGGCTCAAACAACGACGAATGGTGCGATCTGACACTGATGTACCTTGGCCTTGGAGTTCACCTTTAATTTCTTTGGAGGTTGTTCTGGGCTCTTTGGATACAATTCCAACAATCCGTCTCTTCAATTTGTCATCAATTTCCCTCTTGCAGCCACGTCCAGAGAGGTTGGCTACTGTCCCGTGGGTCTTGAACTTCTGAATAATTTGAGCCACTGTTGTCACAGGAAGTTCAAGCTGTTTAGAGATGGTCTTATAGCCTTTACCTTTAAGATGTTTATCTATCATTTCTTTTCGGATGTCCTGGGACAATTCTCTCCTTGGCTTTCTGTTGTCCATGTTCAGTGTGGTACACACCTTTTCACCAAACAGCAGAGTGACTACTTGTCTCCCTTTAAATAGGCAGACTGACTGATTATGAGTTTGGTAACACCTGTGATGTCAATTAAAGGACACACCTGAGTTAATCATGTCAGTCTGGTCAAATAGTTTTCAATCTTTTATAGAGGTACCATCATTTTGGTCCAGGCCTGTTTCATTAGTTTGTTTTTTTTAAATAATTATGTTAATCAGCAATTCAAAAGTGATGGCTGATTTTGATTATTTAATTTTCAACAAATTTTTATTTATTGTTACTTTTGTAAGTTTCAAGAGATTTCAGTGAGAATTGTGGGTTTTTCCTTCTTTAACTGAGGGGTACCAACAATTTTGTCCACGTGTGTACGTGTTACAAGTGTTCACTACGACCTGTCGCCCGAAACATGAGCATGTGCATGAACTTTTTCCCTGTACGGGCTCAACAAGCGGTCTACAACCTTGATATTTTGTGCAGGACACCTGCAAGCCCCGTACAAGTTTGCCCTTATCCACCAGTAAGGGCATCTGTGACTGAGACAACGATTTCACATAATTAGTTCTGTTCTGAAGATTTTTTTACACTTTTAATCGTTTTGCTGATGTAGTCATGCTAAGGAACTCAATAAGCAACATTTTGAGGTTTTTTGTTTTTTGTTTTTTTTTTTGCTCAGCCCTGCACTGTGTTGAACTCAGTACAGAATGTGCTACACTCAACGATGGGTTACAGCTAAAGGTCTCCAGGGGTCTCAGTAGTTTACCAACAAAGAGGATGATTGTTCTAAAATAAAAACATATTCTGCTTTTTTTTTGTAAACCTGTTTGCTCTGCTGTTTGTGTTTGTGCTCACATAAAAGGGTGAGGTGGATAATCTAACGCTAAGATAAATCCTGGGGTTATTTGGACGAGCTAAAACACAGTGACTGTGAAGTGACTTATGAACCATGTCATTGGATGCCTGCAGCACACAGCAGATGCTCTTCACCGACTCAGCCGTGTGTGGTTAAAAGACAGAGCAGGATGTTGACGTCTGCAGGCTTCAGTGAGCTAACCCTTACTGTCACCAAGTTGATTTTTTCAGTTTTTTGAAGAGCCTTTTTTTTACACAACCATAATTTGTAATTACACAAAAGTATTATCAACATAAAGCTTAACATTTACAGTTCAGCTGCTTTGATGTCTTTAGCCTTGAAATATTAAACTCTGACTTATCATGAATCATAAATAGATAAGGAACACAATGACTAAAGAGTATTTTCATAACGTTTGATCTGGTGTTTAGCATATCTAACACATCCAGACAGAGGAGTTGATCAGGGTCAGAATGAACCCCATGGTGCATTTGTTCCAGTCTTTTCCACAGCACTCCAAGCCTTTCGTTTCATCGCTCATGTGGACGCTTTGCATGAGGCCATCAGCCTCTGCTGGAGATGCCAAAGGCCAATGGGAGCAACACTAAGACAATCAAGACATTTGTTAATAATTAATAGCAGTGGTTTTAATCTAATGCTGATGCTTATGGCCCCCGGCCCTCGTTCCCCCTGTTGTCAGTCATAATGTCACAACTGTGCTTTACCGACCTGAATTGTGATCTATTGAGTTATCCAAATCTCTGATGCGCAGCAGAAAACGTCAACTGCCAGAGTAACGTGACTCCATCTTTTCTACCACAGGGGCCACCAAAGACATGGGAAAGATGCTTGGTGGGGAAGAGGAGAAGGATCCTGATGCCCAGAAAAAAGAGGAAGAACGGCAAGAAGCACTGAGGCAACAGGAAGAGGAGAGGAAGGCCAAATATGCAAGAATGGAGGCTGAGAGAGAAAATATCCGGCAGGGCATTAGAGACAAGGTAAATTCAGATGTTTGCATCACTAGTGATACAGAAACTGATCTTCATGGTTCGCACAACTGAGGTTGTCAGCAAAGTGATTACATGTCTTATTGTCCTGAACTTTAAATCGTTTTCATGTTTAAAGTTGTTTTCAAGGTGGAGTTCAACCAACGTTTGAATGAAATTTGAAAATATTTGCTGAAAAGAAGAATCCATTAAAAATATGTAATAACCAGCTAACTAAATAATAAACCAAAAGTCAGCCACCTGACCCTCCCTTTTGTTCGGCAACATGCTTTTTATAGCAGAGATTTTAGCCTCATCGCTATATAGAAACATTGATTGTTTTCATCATTTACAATGCATGAAAAGACACTGATGACGATAAGAGATCATATTTATTTATTTTAAAGAGCTCTACTAAGACGTCAGTTATGTCTCCACGTCTGAGGTCATGAGATCATTCAGATATTCTCCCAGTACAGTAAACTTCACTATCTACTGCAGGAGCTGCGTCTGAATGATGGCACATTCAGCGGTACTTCTGTCTCTCTGTGACCCACTTTGATGACTTGCTGTCCTGCATTAGTCAGAGGAGGAAAAAAATAAAAACAAGAATAAAATTAAGCACTCCTTTTATCATCTCAATGGAAAAAAAGAAAAACATCACGAAATTCAGCAGCAGACGATCAGATTCTTCCTCATGTTGGTTTTGGACTCCACCCACTGATCACTTCAAGGGCCAAAGCTGAGTTCCTTATTGGTTGACACAAAGCAAATTCTTCACTAAAGTTAATATATGTGAACTCTCAAAATATTGCAATGCCAAAAATGTACTGTTGCCAAACAGTACAAAGCTGTACCTGATACTTAAATTGCGCTCCAGGACGTCTGACTGCGTCTGTACATTGAATTAACATAAAACTGGTTGCCCCTGTTAAGATAATCACATTCGGTGTTTAAAACTGTGTTCAGAAAGCTGAAATAATTCTCATTTATCAGCTTTATCTGTGTAGAAGATATATATATCTTCTATCAATGACGGGGAAATGGTTCTTTAGCTAGAGGTAAACATGACTGTTGTCTCTATGCAGCTTCTCCTACAAACAGAGATGTTTCCACTGCTTCCATTCACATCCTTAAAATATTTATCACCCCAGAATTCCATTTACGTGAGTCTGGCACGACACTAAACGGGTGACGGAGGAGTCCAGACGCGTATCTGCTGCTCTGCCTGCAGAACAGGCATTGCTCAAACAGCTGACCTTTCGGTGATCTGAAACCCTGCAGAGCTCCAGAAAATGCTTCTACAGGCACCAGGGGTGAAAATCTGCAGAATTTTTTTCTGCTACTTCAACAAGCTGCAACATTTTCTTTAAAAAATTAAGTTTTGTTCCTTGCACTAGTTTTTAAACAACTGAAACAAGGTAAATCCCACATACTCAGCCCTGATGCTCATTATATAAATGCAAGTCTTTTAAAAAAAAAAAGGTTTTCTTGCTAAATCTACCAAAACAATTTGTTCTGCTGCTCTTTCCAACTTTATTAAGGATAGACCCAAAATTGTATAATTGTCTATCCACGCAGATACATTTTGAAAAGCTAAACAAAACCAAGAAAAGGCACTTTATAAATGTTTCATTTTACAAAAACATTCCAATTTATCATGCATTTTTATATCTGGTGTATCTGCTGTTAAATATCAGGTTTTTTAATGATTTAAAATACAACATGTATCTAGAGTCATAATCAAAGGAAAGCAAGAGTTGCAAAAAATTTTATTCTGTTAATACTCTGAGGATTTTGAGGATCCTACTCCTATAGGACTAAAGAAGCTAAACTTTCTTTTGTAAAAAAACATAATTGAATAGATTTAAAGTTGATTTAATGTCGCATTTGCAGTACGGAATTAAGAAGAAGGAGGAGAAGGAAGCAGAGGCAGCAGCTGCAATGGAACAGGCCTCCGAAGGAAGCCTTACCCGTCCGAAAAAGGCCGTTCCCACTGGCTGCGGTGATGAGGAGGAGGAGGAAGAAAGCATCGTGGATACGGTCATGAAATTCATCCCAGCCCCTCTCATGGATATGTTCAATAAAAAGTAATAGTTGCTCAGTTGAAATGTGGTTGTACTTCCTGCAACGTCCTTCTAATTAATGCTGTTCCAGCCTGTCCTGCCCCACCCTGCAGCCACATCTATCTTCACCACTTTCAACCCATAGCTGTCTTCTGGATAGCGTGCCATTACCCTCTTTTTAAGCTAAGAAGAGTGATTCAAACTGTTAAGAGCACCATGATAGAAACCATTTTCCAGGGCTCATCCGTCATCCACCCTTTGTGTTTGTAAATAGCCTTGGTTGTACAAAAAAAGAGAACTATATCTGAGTGAAATATGATAAAAAGCAAGATGACCAAGAGTATAAGCCATATTTTTCAAGAAATTATCCAGATCATATCAAAATTTGATTCCGTTTTACTTTTAATTTTTTGCTGATATTTGATACATACTGTGTATATATAAACTAAAAGCAATTTTTGGTTTTCATTGTGAAGATTCAGCTCATTCTGTCCCTCATTAATTCACAGTGGATGTAAAACATCAATTATACGTTTCAAACAAACTGTAAACCAGAACCTGGAGAAATTCGTTAGTTATTAAATGTTTTTGTTGGTTTATTTTTGGTTTTTACTCTTCTGCATGTCTTTAATGGTTGTGAAGTGATGTGGACAGATTTTGTTCCGGTGAATCCGAATACATTGATATTTTGAGGCAATAACTGTATCTCCATTTTTATTGAAATGACATTCCGCCTGACATGTACAGTGTGTCCAGAAAGTTCTTCCATGGAGAAAACCTCTATATGTTAAGCATCTCCTAAAGTCACAGGTTTTAAAACATTAAGTTACAAGTTCAATCGCATCATTATTATTTTGAGATGTTCAAAGCTTAAAAAAAACTCAACTATGTTGTGAACACACATTCTATGTGAACAGACAGTGACGATAGTGCAATATATTCTGAGAAATATGAAGTTGTCCTGTGTGCGTTGGTTTGACTTATGGGAGTCGAACCTTAAATCAGCAATACCAGACAATCTTCAGTTTTGTGTGTTAAAATTTACTCTTTATTGTGTTGGTAAATGTTCAAAACACAAATGGGTCCACTTGTTCTTTTCAAAGCAGACAGAAGATTTTAACAAAGACAAAATGAAAACTTGGGTTTAGTTCTAGTCACGAAAGGATTTTCACCACAGCTTTGCTAACATTACAAATCCAACCTTTTTTTTTTCTTAGAGTCAAAAACTGACATGACACAAATTGAGGAATTTTGAAGACGTAAAAACCACATCCATAAACTTTCTTCCATTAATTCTAAGTCATAACACAGAATCTTGTCAAACATTCCAGATCTTTCTAACATTCCACACCAGTTTCAGCTGGTTCCTGACTCACTCAGCAGACAATGAGAGTGGGCCTCAGCCAATGCTTTGTTTCTCTCCAATTTGGCTATACCTTTTAAACCTTAATCACTGGACCATTTACGCAATTAACGTAATTCCAACGAAATTTGAAGCATCTGAATTGAATGTGTGAACACTTTACTACTGTAAAGTACTAATGAGCAGTTACAGCAGTAAAGTTGTGTAAAAGGTCATTTTGCACAATTAATGTAAATTCAACAGAATTTGAAGCGTCAAGAGTTAGTTGGTTTACATTAATCGTGTAAACGCCAATACTGTAAAGTGTTGCATATCAGCATAAAGCAAATTTTCGCAGCTTCAGAATCTGCTGGAATTACGTCAAAGTTCCAGTGTCAAGGGGTTAAACCAATGACACTTGGGGTGACACTAATCCACCATTTGTGACAATGCTAACATTGTTTCGGTTTCCGTGCACAGAAGCCCCACAAGATGGATACAGGACCATTATGTGCTATTATTAGCAATGAGTTAGCAGCTCCTTTTGTGATAGAACGTGGTAGCTGGTGTTTGTGCAACCCGTCTGCTCCAATTGACTCTCACAAAAATATCTTGCCACTCTCACTGTTTTTGTTAAGCTAGCTAAACACCGATTTGGGACTGGTGTCCAGTGCAGTCAGTAGGAGAAATTTAGCTTCTCTGTGTGTTTGTGAGCTCTTTAAAATGCTAATGGTGTTTAAAAAAAAAGGATCAAAAAGTTGACTATGTAAAGCACATTTACTGGATTTTGTGTAGTTTTAATGTAGGTCCTACTTGTAAACTGCCTTTGCTAGCCTCTGTGTTTGCAGATAGCACCCAGTAGTTACCTGATGCATCCATTGACAGAGTAGTTATATAATCAAACCAAAGAATAGGGCTGGTATTATTAGACTTAGTCAAATAGTTTTATTCACATCACCTACATACTTTATTTTCAAATTCTCAGGTATTCAAGCTTTATGCTTTGGTTAGACGTTAACCATTGTTCGCCTTTTGCTGATGGTAGAGTAGGGTTTTAGTGTTGATTAACTTTCTCATTTTAGCATCTTATTCAGCCAATACTTTTGCTTTTTGATTAGCCCTGGGAAATTCTAGAAACACAGATTACTGCCCCTGAAAAGGACTCCAAGCAACACAACCTGAAAGCTTCGTGCCTCACTGGGCTGAGAGTGTTTGTGATTAATTACAAATCGGTTTCCTCGTGGACGTTCCAAAAATGCTTTTTGAAGATTTGTTGGGATTCTTCATTTGCTCACACCCATTGTAGGGTCAAACGTCTGTTATGATGTTTTTAACAAGCTGAAAGCCAGCTTTTGAGCAAAAGACATTTTAAATTAAAAAATCTCTAACAAAATTATTGCAAGTTTAAAAACTTGCAATAAATGTGGCTCAAAAAGTGATGGAAGTATAAAAAAAATTCAAGGCTGTTCACCACGTGTAACTCTCACCACTTTAAAACACTAAATTTGTCATTTTAAGTTGATCAGACCTTTGCAGAAGTTTGTGTAACACCCCAGAATTTTTTTGAAGTTTTTAAAACATAAAACTTTACCAGTTCAGGAGTTTCCCGTCTCAACGTGTTTATCTACAGCCCAGTAAGATACTAGCTTTAAATCACAACTGTGTTCCAATGGAGTCCTTTGAAACGTGTTTACTCTGAAATCCGATCATGCTTATGTGGAATCCACCTACTCCAACAATTCTAACTAATGGCTATAACTACTGCCCAAACTAACTGCCCGAGTCACAAGTGTTCACTACTTTGTAGTCCAGTGCCAGAAATGTCCTGCCATCATGGCCATGAACAAGTTTTAGAAAACAAACTGAAATATGGCTTTGAAAAAAAAAAACAGAAGAAATCTTTGATGTGACTTGAATGTAGCCGTCTGATGTTTCCTTTGTCTCTCTCTGTTCCGTACGTGTTAGGATGCTATCTCTGGTGCACTGTATTTCTTCTGTTGTCTGTAGTCAGTCCTGTTTTCTGTCCTCTGGTGGTTAATATTTTGGAGAAAAAACAAACATGTTAATTTAAAGCAATTTTTTTTTCTACGGCAAAATCTCCTCAACTCCTGCCCCTTCTTCCCTCTTTCTATCTCCTATCTGTGGACAAAAAAGTGTATGCATGCTTATGGTGTGTAACGTAGGCAAGGTTGTTGATATAATCGTTTTGTGTCTTCTGTGTGTGTGTTTCAGAGTTCCACCTGTTAGCCTCACTGCATGCCATTTTAGACAACTATTTCAGTCTGTAACCTTCCTGCAAAAATGGAATCACCGCACACTGAGAATAAAGTGATTTCATATGATTTTTCATCGTCTTGTGTTTCTGCATTTATTCCGTTCGGCAGCAAGCCGAAAAACCCATATCGAAGCAATGGGCAAGGCCATGTGAATTTTTTAATTACGGAAAACTATTTGCTACAGATGTGCTGGAGTGATCTTGCAGTCAGTATCATCCCATTGCATGACGTTCTCTGGGAAAGTTTGTGCAAAGACTGTAAATCTTGTTACTGTTTCTGTCAGTCTACCCTGTTCTGCATCTCAACATGACTGTTGTGCTTTTATTTTTTGGCTTTTATTTTAACCTTAACGAAGTCACATCTATTCAATAAAATCAAAAAGGGCTGCAAACAGAATGCACTGTGTTGTTCAAGTCATGACTGGATGGAGATGCAATTTTATCACAAAGTATTTCAACATCAAAGTTCAATAACTTTACTGGAACGAAGGTCCAAATGAATGTCTATTTTTGTTTCTGTTACCAAATAAACACAATTTAATACATTAATACATACATTCTGGGTAATATTTATGATATAATATTTTTATCCAGTATAAAATATTAATATTTTTCAAAGGTTTTTCTTGCAATGTTTCTAGAATAACTTATTTAATCATTAATACGAATCAATTATTTTTTGTTGACTCTATTAATTGGACAGGGCTGTTTATATTCATGTTAATTTAGCTTTCGACTTGCATGTTGGTGTTTAAGCTACAGAAAAACTCAGTTTAAGTTGGTTCTCTGAGGATTCCAATGGAGAATAATTTTGTGCCCATTTTTGCTCAACATGCTAAGTTAAGGAAACACTTTGAAGGATTTAATAGCTGTTTTGTAGATGGTTCAGCAAATTTAACTTTCCAAAAGTGGACCTAGAATAAAAATACACCTGAAAAGAAAAATCCTTAAAGATGTGGTCAAAAACATGAGCTTTTAAACTTTTGCAAAAAATCTTTGGTTTACCTATTTTTACATTTACATTTTCATTTTTGTTGACTTTAATTTATTTGAATATTATATTTGTAGTTTGAATCCTTTTTTGGAATGAAACAGGTGTCTTTATTATTCTCTCTAAAAAACAAACTACATGTTTTCTCAAACTGACTAATTTGTCAACAGAGAACTGACAAAAACACAAAGTTTGTGCTTATATTTTTTATCCTGGTAATCACACCAGTTTTGGGCTGACGATGCTGCTAAAAGCATAGAGTAACTTGTTTGACATTTCATGACAGAAATGTCTTAAAGTTGAGTTTTTCACCAAGTGGCTTCATCATCACTTGGATGAGTGCTGAAATGCTTCAAAACGGAAGACTTTAAGTGAAGATTCCATGACTCAACTTTAAGACATCATCTGGACATACGAGAACCTTCATTTCATAATCTAAAAATAAATAAAAGTATTAGCACAATTATTTTTTACATTTAGTCCACTGTCTTTGGTTAGTTAGTGGTGTCTTAGTAAAAATGTCATTTTTGCCTCTAACTTTTTGAACTTTTTTTCTTTTTCCATATCAATAACAGGCATGTACTTTGTTAAAAACTTTTGGATTCTTTAAAAAATTGCTTTTATTTTTTTTGTCATAATGTTATAATGTTCATGCAACCCTTGCAACATGTACATTTACAGCACACCATAAAAATAATAAAAACAAAAAGATTTCTTTTCACAAAAATTGTCAGAGCATGACATTAAACAGCCTGTTTTATAAAAACATTTAACTCTCATCTCTTTAGAGTTTTTTTGCTTTTTTTATTTTTTTAGTTTAGTTCAAAAGACATGTAGCCCAAAAAAGATTCATTTCTATTTTTTGAATAAAATATGCAGACACACAGTTTACTTCATATTTTCAAATATAACATCTTAATAAATCCATTACCTTTTGCATAATACATCCGTCATTACATTAATTACTTTCCTAATTCATCACATAACTTGGTCTCATGCTGATGCACTTCAAAAGCACATGTGGTTTGCTAATCCAGAGGGGGTCCAAAATCTTTTTCTCTGCCTGCTGTACCAGATGTTGACTGATTCATGCTCTGCCAGCTCCTCACACAGACACCCTCAACCACACATGTGATTGGTATTGTTTGTACGTGTGAAAGAGTTAAGAAAACTAAATACATCTCTTTTTTAAAATTCACACAAAGAATATAAACCTACTTAAGAAATCCACATTTCCACAAAACCACATACTGTGATAAAACTTCTACTTTTTAAGCCTGTAAACATTTTCAGTAAATGTTCCCTTCAGAAATATGTATTATACAAAATCTGACTATGACTCACAGCTAGTGGATGTTAAATAAAATAGTCAGAAAAAAGCTCTCTCTCTGGAATACATCTTCTTTTAAAGACTCACTGCGATAAGAATTGTGTTTTTGGTTTTTTTAACATGCTCTTGTAGTATTTTGTTATCATGATGATTTAGGACACATAAAGAAGATACAATTTAAAATTGCAATTTGATTTGATCTAAAAACGGCATAATCATAATGAAAAGACCACTGGGAATGCTTTAACGCTTTTGCAATATTAGCATTATTTAACATTTACATGCTACGCTTAAATATCTGCTGTGAATGAAATCACTTCAGTATTCCAGTAAAGATGTTGGAAATAGGGCAACACATCTTTGTGTTAATTGCTTTTTTATGTTTGTGGGGTTTTATGTTTTAAGGATGGATTTATGCCCATGATGGTGTGCACTTTATGGTTCGTATATAATAAGGGTGTTGGTGTAAACATGGTGGTGCAGTGTTTTTTTCTGTGACACACTCCTCATGTCAAGGGACACTTTTAACTGGAGGACTTCAGAGTGCAGAGTCATGACGGCAGAGCATGTTAATAGCTCCAGCCCTCTTTGCTCCTTTTGCAGCAGAACTAAAACACCTCTGATGGTTTTACTGTCCTGCTCCTTTTTCCACCACTTCAGGCTGTTGAGCACGCACCACAGTCTGCACTTCTCAAGGCTCCCAGCAGGAAATGGAGGTATAAATCAATTCCATTAGTATTCATGCTCCAAGGTTGCCTTTTCAAACCAAGCTGCCTTTGTGCTCTCTAAACAGCACTCTGGCTGCAGGAGTGATGCAGCTCTACTGGTTTCCTGTGAAAATGCAGCAGTCACTGTCAATTAAATGCTCTCCACTGGGCCCCCCCATATTCCAGTCATTACACACACAGGCTGGAACCGCATTTTATGTTCTTTTAATTTATTCATTGGTAAGTGTGAGCAGAAAGGAGAGTATTTGTGGAAACACCAACATGCTAGCTGTTAGCACTCTGTGCTAAAGTTACCACCCCCCAAGCCTATTTATGTTCAAAAGGGATATGCTTAAATCAAAACTACTTCAAGTGGTTTTTTTTTTTTTTTTAAAAAAGCAAAACACGAGTCAGAAAAAGAGCTCAGAATCAATGCCCCTTTTGTTTTTACCCACCTGCCATTTAGCTGCAAGTAAAGTCTTTCCTCTTTTTGGTTGCAAGGATTTTACAAAACAAAGGGCAAATAAAGGACAACATTTCAACTTTAGCACATTTGTGCAAACTGAAGGTTGAAAACCCAACTCAGCTGACAGGGTAAGCATGGTTTTTAACCCTTTAACATTGAAGCTGTCCCCACCAACTCATAAATAACACAAAGTCTTCGAACTACCAAAACAGTTTGACCGTTTATGCAATTAACGTAATTCCAATAGATTCTGAAGCCCAGAAAAGCGACTTTGTGCATATTATGAAGAATCTGCTGGTTTACACTGATGTTTATAACACTTTCCTACTGTAAAGTTTTCTATTTTACTACCTTACTAATGGAAAATTTACTGTTACACTTCACAACTGTAAAGTTTTCTAAAGGGCGGCCGTGGTAGTGCGGTAGAGGTAGGGTGGTCAGCCTTTGAGCGGAAGATTGCAGGTTTGATTCCCACCATGCCAGTTCAAGTGTGAAAGTGCCCTTGGGCAAGACACTGAACCCCACATTGCCTCTGGTGGAAGGTTGGCGCCAGTGTTCGGCAGTGGAGCCGCCATTGGTGTGTGAATGAATGTGTGAATGGGACTGTAATATGCTTTGGGCCTTCAAGGAAGGTAGGAAACCTCTTTACAAGTATACACCAGTTACTTCACTACTATTAAGTTTATTTCTTTACTACTGTTAAGTTCACTACTGTACACTTCACTTCTCTAAAGTTTACAACTGTACACTTTACTACTTACACTACTGTAAAGTGTGCCCATCAGTTTTTCTTCGTTCCAGAATATGTCGGAATTACATTAATTGCATAAACAATTGAAGAGTTGTGGTAGTTCAAAGAACATTACACTGGAGCTAAAGCTCTGGTATTAAACAGTTTACTGAGTACACAAGGCAAAGAAGGTTGGTCATCTTTTTTCTGGATGTTTTTTATTCTTTCTCCTTTGCTAATTGATCATATCCTTAGGGGTAAAACTGAGTTCAGTTCCCATGGAATCCTGACAGCTAACTAGTAAATGATAGACAAGCTCATTGACATCTCATTTGTCACAGCTGCTCAGAAGAAGGTATAACAGAATTGTTTAATGAATATAAACGAAGAAGAAGAAAGTCTCTCTGACCTATATCATCAATAGTCATGGGAGCAGCTTTTACATCCATGCTAATGATAAGACGCATTGTGAATTATAAGGCATTTAATTCAAGCCTGGCAGTCCAAGGGGACTATCTTCAATTTCACTCTTTCCAGAAAAAGCAGAAGACAAATGGGTTGCAAAGGATTTTAAAAAGTCCAGTGAAGAGCAATCTTGACCTCAATTAGTGAACGTGTATCCTCTGGGTGTAAAGTTGAGATGGTCTTTGATAATGCTCAGTAATAACCACACATCCACACCCTCTAATCTAGTGCATATCCCTACAGTATATATGGAAACCTACGAATCTCCACAAATAGAAAACACAGACTGGGAGAAATTTTTTTACACGATTCTCCTTACGGACCTGAAGGAGGTAAACACGATATTTTGTTCCATCTATAAATACTGCTGTGCTTCAATAGCTTTCCCTTCCGGGAAGCTGTCACGCTGTTGTTATGCACTCTGTCTCCCATCACACCTTTCTCTCAAGCAAGAAGAACTGTCACCAGAAAATCAGGTGTGGAGTAGAAAGAACTGCAGAGGTTCAGGACTATTGCTTGAGGTTATTGTCTCAGACAGTTTGGTTGATGTGATTTTGTTGGACTCGTTTTCATTGCTCCGTTTCTTTTTGGGTTTTGTCTTCATGTACTTGAGTAATACTGTTCTACCTAAGCTGTCAAGCTTGATTTTCACTTTCAGAAATCATTCTACTTTTTTCTAAAGGTGTTTCTGTTGTAACAATAACTGTTGCAAAATACAGATGCAGCCTAAATTTTTGTTTTCTTTCTAAATGGATCTGATACGTAACAAAATTTGGAGATTAATAGGACTGAATTGCACCTGTACTTTGTGGTCACAGTGCTTGGGTTTTGGTCCAAAAGGAACAAAGTGGGGTTGATAATCGACATTACCTACATACTTCCCGATCAGACACGCCTTTACATAAGGCTGCCATCACATATCAGATTCTACCACTTTCTTCCAGCCTCTGGACATCATCCTCTTCTGACATCATCCACTATATAATACAGCATATCTGTGACTGCAATCCCCAGAGTCTGGGTCTGGATGAACCTCTGTTGAAGTACAAAACTGAATGTCTCAGGAAATTTAGTAACAGAAGAAAAAGCTCTGAGCCAAACGTAAATGTTGACGGCAGCAGCCAGTGGTTTTTTGTAAATCCCCCCCCCTTAGCACAGAATCCATTGAATACAATGTGAAGGGAAAAGGAAAGGATGCAAGTTCAAGATAAGTGTTGCTATGGTTCATTTTTAAGAGTAAGCTCAAAGCATCTGGGACTCATCAGGCCAATCTTTAGCTGGATCTGTGAGTCCGCCCACATTTCCTCTTATCTGAGCCTGAGCGTCTGTTTGATCCATCCAGAAAACCAATTACTTACAGCAAGCAACCTAATTGTTTCAAACGTAATTTAAGACATCCATTGTTCCACTGTCAAGAGACGTGCTTCAAGCAAATGGCATGCTTTGAAATCTTGTATAGCAGGAACCACCGCATGTTATTTTCCACAAAGACGCTGAGAAATAAAAATGGTTATTTCACGTTTAATATGAAGGCCTAAAGCACAAAACAGCATATACATCCATACAGCACATACAACATAAAAGCTCAAAATCCACAACACTTATTATATTTGTCTAAGGGAAAAAAGTGGTCTCATTTTTGTCCTTTAACAGCTACTGTATGCAAAAAAAGACAGTCAGTCATAAAATAGGACAGTCCATTTATAATTAGCTAACAACTTTTTCCATCACAAGATGAAAGTGGGGCTTTCCTTTGGCACACTTTGTATCTGTGACGCCATTTGTGTGAAGCTGTGGTTAAAAAGGAAATGAAAACATAGGAAACCTGGCAAGATGATCTTCTCTGGGATTTCTGACCCACAATTTAAGAAAAAAAGATCAAATAGAAATAAAATGCAATATCATATTAGTCTTTAGAACAGAGAGATGAACTGGGTTGATACTGGAGTCGATGTGGCTAAATCTAACTTGAAGAGCTGTAACAGTTTGAAGACACGGAGAACCTACATGCTCCTACAGTTTACCAGGAACCTGTGAGTCAACCAGAGTTCATCAGCAGAGGCTGAAGCTTAAAGTTCTGCAGAGGAAAGATAGTAAAATCAAACTTCAGCATTCAAAGTCGAAACCCTAGAACTTTAGAGACAAAAAACAACGCAAAGTTTGAATAACAAACATCATAAAAATGAAAAATTTTATTTTGATAAAATAGAAAGAAGTTCAAAGAGTAAAACAATAAACCAAAGAACAGAAAATCATGTGGGAACGGCAGAACACTAACGTTTCAACAATTATGTTCCGACATTTATTAAAGAGGTTGTATTATTCTGTTTGAAGACTATTAATCACAAACACTCACTAGGGATGCCACAATTCTAGTGAAAGTAAATCCTATGTTACTCCATTGAACATTGAAAGTAAATTGTTGCATCCTAACACTTACACTGGCCATAGTTCCTACAGGAATGCACAGTAAATTTAGAACATTCACTCACAGCAAGTCTTTGTAGACGAAGCCCGGGAGATTTGCTCTCAATTGTCGACTGGTGAGTTTAAATTTTGGACTCTGGGTAAATGTAAAACTTTTTAAACCCTTTTAAAGGCCCTTTAAATGTTAATTACATTTCACTAGCAGTGGAAAGAGTACTAAAGCGTCTATTTGGGTAAAGGGAACTGTAACATTGTTATGATAACACAAACTATTGAACAGTAATCCTCTCAAAAACAACTCAAGGTATTGAGTTAATAGTTACTCTTTATAAGATCTTTGGGGAAAACTTATACATTTTGACTTTTCTTTTGACATAAACTGTTTTGTTGTGTAACCCTTAAAAGAGCGACATTTTGTTGGATGTTTTCTCCTGCAGACTGTTTTAAACATCAGCTGTAAATTACTTAAATCTTCATAAAACAAAAAAGAAAAAGCATTAAGCGCACTTTTTTCCTCTCTTTTCTTCCTCTTTAAATTGCAAACAACAAAACTGAGCAGACAAAGAGCGGATTGTTTGTTTTTTTTCCGCAGCACAAAAGGATATGCTGACTTTGATAATAGCCACCACAAAGTGGCTCTTATTTCCCCAGGTGCTGCGTTTAGGAGGATGTCTCACTTTTTATTGCACAACAGCACTGTCAGATGAAACATCCTCTTTTCTTGTTTGTCTCTTTAGTGCAGGCATTTAAACCAGAGATCTGTGGAGGTTCAGATGAAGCTCTTTAGGGAAGAAGTCTCAGGGTTACATCCAGTGTCAAGCTGCTTCTTCATTAGAATGACTAAAAGCTTCTTTATCAGAGGTGCTACTTATCATAGCCAAACTTAGTGTAATCCAGTTTTTATTAGCATGTGTTTCAGAATCAGAATGAAATGTTTCACTTTAGGGTAAAGAAACTCCCCTTTATGATCTGAAAAGTTACACATGTGAACAACTTTGGTTAGGATTTATCCAAACTCATTTTAGGCAGTTTCGCAGGCCTTAAAGCACAAAAAAATGCACTTTGTAAACGAGAGACTAAATGTGGAAGTTCTTAAAACAGTTTGAGCCCCTGTGCAGCCTGCAGATATTTTATTTCACAGCTCATTTACAATTCATTTGCTTAATTTTTTTATTTTCTGTGACCTATTTTTAGGTGTCATGAATATTCAGTTTATTCTGATTATGATGAGAGGAGTTCAAGATTGTCTGTAATTAAATAATACTGGGTAATGACATCTGCTCCCTCTTTAAATGAGGAAATAATCAAGCAAGACTTTATTGATGATTTTTCTTTTAAAGATAACTGATTAGTTTTCTGGTTTTAGGTTTCTTTTGAGGATCCTGAAACTGTAAAAACAGCTAGTTACATTTCAAAAAGGCAAACTGTAGCTAATGAGCTGCTTCTAATATAAGAAACTACAATCAAATGTATGTGAAGAACTGTTTGTGATACTGTCAGAATTAATAAAGTTGAATGCCAATTACATGTTTGCATGAGCATTGCTTTTGTTTAGGGAGTGTGACAGCTATTTGACATGTTTAAAACCTATTTAAAATGCCTGTCTTTTTAAAGAAATACACGGCATTTCATTAAACAAAAAATAACAGCTTAAACAAATCTTTTTTACCCTCAATTTCTGCAGGAGACATGTCTATCATTTCCAATCCAATCTTGTTAACTGAAGTAACTAATCAACTAAAACTTATGGCAGAATAAAAAAAAAAACATTTCAAGGTGGGAAGTAAAAACTAAAACACTTGAAGTTGTTATGGACAGATGAATCCAAATTTAAGATCTTTTGAACCAAAGTAGGACGACATTGACTGGAAGAAGGCACTCATAGCCTTAGTCACATATACTTGTACGGGGGTTGACCCCTATGGGTGTTGTGGGGTTTTGGGTTGTTCGGGTACGTGGAAAGTCATAGAGAGGAGTGTCTGCATCTTAATGGGAGAACATGTGTCTCCTGAGGCTCGTGCGGCCACCTCCAGGGACATCGTAAAAATGGAACTTACCATTGTCGTGCGTGAGGGGTGTATTGTGAGGTGTCTCCAAGAACTCGGTTCTTTGTGAGCTGCTGCCCTGCTTGATTTGCAGCTTCAGTGACTGTTGATTAGCTGGATTGGGTGATCCCGGCTTCTGACTGAATGAACATACCTGACCCAGGTGACCAGTAATTACTGAAGCTGAGTTAGCTGAAAAACAATCCGAGAAGTAGCTCACCAGAAGAAGATTCAGGTGCGAGTGCTTGCTCTTTACTGACCAAAAGTGTGATTATTCTGATTATTTTTTTTATTCGATTGACAGCACGAGTATTTTTATGGTCTAATTTCATGCAACATTTTTTATTTGTTAACTCTTAAAAGTTTCTTTACTTTTAGGAAGATATACTTTCTTTAAATGTAATTCTGATGTTTTTTTTCAGGCTTTTTTTTAAATCTATGAGCATTTTCAAAATGAAAAAAAAAAAAAATGAAGTAATCCTTCTCTTTGTTTCTGTGAGACTTTGAAATTAGATGTACAGCCGGAGATCTCCATTAATAAAGCCAATTTGCACATATAATAACACCCTGGGAATCTTTATTTCAGCTTTAAATTGGATTTCTTCATGCATTTGCTTCTTTCATTTTCTTTGTGTTTGTACTGCTTGTGTTTAGATGCTATAAACCTAAAGCAAATCAATTACTCAGTTGACTAACCGTTGCTCATTCTTATGATTTCTCTGAAGATTTCTGTTTATTTTGCTTTCATGTCCAGACTGCCATTGATTGACAAAAACTTGATTTCAAACTGAACTCAGGTTTGATTTAAACGTCACAGGGGAGACTCAGCCCAACAACTTCGAGGCTTCCAGCTGGGAAGTCGTTATGTTTGCAGTCTCATGTGATAAATGCTTGGACATGGTCAGATTAAACCTTACAGACCATTTTTGCTGCTTCCATTCTTGTCTAGCTTTTTGAAAGACAGTTTATCACAGATGTCAGCTTCTCACTTTAGACAACCACCTGGTTGAAACCAGTCTGGTTTCAAAAGCACTTCTTCCTCAAAAAAGTCTTATCTCTCTGTGGCTTCAACCCTGAGAGAGGAAGACTCCTCAGTCCTCCTCCCAGTGGACTTCTCTTCTCTTTTGTTTTTAACAACTTCACTCTATCAAACGCTGGTGTTTCCATAACACTTATAGTGAGACACTTGTAGTAACTGGTGCTGATGGATTTAACTGTCACGTGGTTATATTAGGTTCATTTTGTTGTTTGTTTAAAATAATTAAACACATTAATCAACATTTCCTTGCTTAAGCATTGTATTGTTTGTTTCAAAGTACATACTTGAAATTGGAGTTTACATATTCCAATGTTGAGGTTATATTCTGAACCACTTTACAATAGTTAAGCGTACAGTAGTCATCTTTATAGTAGTAATACATACAATAATAAAGAAGTAAATTTAATAGTAGTACACTTTACGGTAGTAAAGTTGTAAACTTTATAGCAGTAATCCATACAAAAGTAAAGAAGTAAGTTTTACAGTAGTACAATTTACAGTAGTAAAGTGTACCATAGTAAATGTTACAATAGTAAAGTGTACAGTAGTAAAGCATTCAGTAGTACACTTTACAACAGTGAAGTGTACAGCTGGAAAGGGTACAGTAGTAAACTTTACAAAAGTAGAGTGTACATTAGTAATCCATACACTAGTAAAAAAGAAAGACATTTTACTGTAGAAAACTTTACAGTCGTAAAGTTTTACATATTGGCTCAAAGCTGCTTTTCTCTCCGTCAGAATCTGTTAGCATTATGATAAATCTGTAAATGGAAATTACAGTAATCCAAAGAAAATGTTATTTTCTGATGCAGACGACAGCTCCTGTGATAATGTGTTCTGGGGGACAGCTATCCTCATTTGTTTTATTTTGTGTTGGAATGTAGTTTTATTGTCTTTCAGATGGTTTGATCCATCCAGTCTCTTTGTGTTTAAGCATGAGTTTAGCATTTTAACTATCTGATTTCTGGTTGCCATTTAAGATATAGTTGTGCAGTGCTGACCTCTTTCAAAGGCTTATGGTTTATCTTTTTTTTTTATCTAAGGGGTATAATAAAATGTGTGGATTTTCCTAAACTTCTGTTTTGTTCCAACACAAAATTCTGGTGAAGTATTTGTTGATTTAACTCTTAAATAAATGTGCTTTTGAAAAATGAATCGAACATTCTTTAAATACTTTAAAACTTCGAAACATGAGAAAAGTATGTAAATATTATGTAAATCTCTGCTGAGTATTTCTTCTTTAAATCATAATGGCATTAGAGGATGCAGAACAGCATTAGTCTAATCCCCGTATAACTTTTATGAATAAAACCCACGTGTAGTTCTTCTATTTATATGGCAGCACGAGCTTGTAGTTGAATGATCTGATGAGCACGTAGACTAAAAACAGTAAAAATCTAGTTTTTTTTCTTAACTCAACAAATCAGACTGCAGAGGCTGCAAAGAGACATCCAGTTTTTCCTCATACTTGGTTTAAACCGAGGTGTCAAACTCATTTTGGTTCAGGGGCCACATTCAACCTATCTGATCTCAAGTGGGCTGGACCAATAACATAATGGCAAGATACCCTGTGATCAGCTTATTATCTGTAGCTTTGTTTTTGTTTTGTTTTCTTCTCAGTTGGAAAAAATGCCTTCAAACTACTCTGGGTTTTTGAGCTATTATTACACATTCACAAAGGCAAATTGATTTTAAAGAAAAAAGAAGAAAGAAAAAAATGGCTTATTCAATTTTATTCAGACTGAATATTTTACATTTGACATTGAAGCAATCCTAACAGTAAACTCAAGAGGGGGTCATGGAAAAAAATAAACACTCAGCCTAAAAAATAAGTGTGTGAGTCAATAAAAATTAAGCTAAATTAAACTTGCAAACATTTGTGAACATACCAAAAACTTGGAATAAACTTCCCTCTCTCTCCCCTTTTCTCTCCTGAAACTCGGCATAGTTTGGCCTTCACCAGGCCATCAATATCAGGAGTCAAATCCTGTGTAGCAACACAATCCATGTCATTCAAATCTTCCTTCTTCCTGACCGTTGACAAGGCGCCATCAGTGGCCAGACTGACATCACGTGACCAGTTCACTCCACATTCGTAATCCTTGACAGACTTATGTTGGCAGGTTGAAAGATTAGCTGCTTTTTCACCATCTGAAAATGGTTTGGATGTTTGCACCAACTTGTTTGCAATAAGATAGCCAGCCTGCTCCATCACTGACGTAACAGCTGCAGTAAATGCAGACTGCTGTTTTTCAGTCCAGCTAATAGATGGTTAATCTTCTCTTTTTTAACTGCCCCAACAAATGGTGAACCTTTTCTTTATGGTGAGTCTCATGGTGGCGCTGAATATTATATTCTTTGAGCACTGCAACCTGTTGATTACATACCAAGTATGCAGGTTTTGGATTCAGCTCCATGAATAAATAAAACTATCCATTTTTCCTGGAAAGCTCAGCCCTTCACGTCAGCCTCTTTTTTCAAAAACAACATTTTGGTAATTGTGGTGTCACACCGGATCATTTTTAAAGCAACTTAACAGCGGTGAGGCTCGCGGGAAGCCAAACTACATCTTACCCAGACATGGCACACCCTTGCAAAGCTATTTCTGGATCTCTGACTGTCTTGTTTGTCCTTTGCTCCCCTAGTGGCGGACTTGCGCTTTTCTGTCATTTCTTTAAAGAACCATAACTTGTAATAGGCTAGAAACATGCTTTTTTCAACCTTCTTATATATTTTTCTCTGGATTAAACCATCTGGCGGGCCGGATACGGTCATGTGTTTGACACCCCTGGTTTAAACCTAAACTTTTATGGGTTTCTGCTCCAAATACTTAAAATAAAGCAGACCTGGCATCAAAGCTTCAAAATGATGAAGAGTTGCTTTAAAATCTGCACAACCAAATGCACAGTATTACCACAGGCTTCAGAAAGGAGCCTTCTCCATGGCAGCAGATATGTTGGCCTACATATATTGGAGCTCCCGCATGAAAGATGAGACATAAATTATTAACTGGACTGCTTGAGTGTTTCAAAGGACACATGTTGCTTTCTGTGAAGAAAATAATCTATCCACTTGTCTTTGAAATTGAACATCCAGTGGGTGACCACGTATCACCCTATGTGTCAATAATCAGAGGCCATGAGAAAGATTTTCTAATCCAAACTGATGGATTGGTCCAAAGTGGTTTGTTATTCCCTCCCTGACCAAGGCCCACTGCTTTGTTTCCCCATCGACCATGACTTCCCTGCAGCTTTGACTCAGTCTGTGAGCCGGAGGATCTTCCCACGCCGATTGATCTGCAGGTGACAGCAGTGAAGTGACAACAATATGCTGGAAAATGTAGTGCTTTAAGCAGCCTAAAAGAGATACACCAATTCCAGTTTTTGAAAGCAATTCTGACCAAAAAATTTTGGATTGAACGTCAGCCGAAACTAGTCGTTGGTAATTCTGAACTTCTAACAAAAACTATAAATACCAGTATACAGAAAACAGAGAGCACCTGATTTTTCAAAGAAAGGACTTCCATACTAATGTTGATAAGTTTGATTCACTTGTAACTTTTGAACAGCCAGAACATTTTAAAACTGCAAAGACAAGTTTTTCCCTTCATTTCCTTTACATTTATCAGAATGCATCTCTTTATTTGTTTTGTGTTTGGATTTACATGCATTTAGTTTATCTATATAAAGACCTAAAACAAGTTTGATGTCATCTAAATCCAACTCATCATTCCAGATCTTCTGCATTTTTGTCTTCTTTTATGTTAAAAGTTTAAGTCTAGTTAGTTGTCACACACCTGAATGTGGGAAATTTACTCCCCATATTTGACCCATCCCTGAATCCAACCCCTGAAGGATTTTTAATGACGAAAGCTGAGTCTCATTTTTAAAGTCTTATGGTATGATTCGAACGTAGATTTGAACTCATGACCTTCCAGGCTCATTTTTGACTTATTTTCAAAAAAACTGCATTCTTAGATTTACATTGTTTCTAAATCAGAATCAGCCAGTGATAACATCCAGCAAAACCCCCTTTTTAAACTGAACTTGGAGATTGGAACGGCAAACATCTGCTCTAAATCCAGCTGGGAGATTCGGCTGCATGACGACGATGGCGATTTGTCTTCCTTTAAACTAAGCAGAGCCACCAGAAGACAGATGTAAAAATGACTCCTCTATAGAGGAGTAAGAGAAACAGCTTCATGTCAAAGTCAAAGTTTTCAAAAGCAAAGACAAAGCTGTAACATTTGACACTTTTTGACGTTTTAAACAAAACATTGATTTGGGGTCCGAAAAGAAACACAAGCCAAATCCGAATTCTTACCCTATCCCCCCGGCTTTTCCCTAATCTTGAATACTCTACTAGAAATCTGCATATCATGACAGGATCACCACAATTCATTCTATATATTTATTGTTTATTATATATACTTGTTATGACCCAAAATGTGATGTCCACACATGTGGGTGCCAAGTCTTAAGTTAAAAAAAAATCCCATAAATTCTCAAAAACAATCAAAACTAATGAATGGTTACATTGACATGAGGTATTGATGAATATTCATTATTATATTTTTGCTACAACAATTTAAAAGAAAATAATTTATCTGTAAGAACTTTTAATGGATATATAAATCACATCTGATCAAAAATGTTTAATAGTTCTGAAGATTTTAAAGCTACAATTAAACTTTCTCACTTATTTTCACAAGGTAATCGTACTATATTTACTTGATTGTTAAAGCTACTTCACAGAAGTGGTCTGGTAAAGTGTTAAATGAAAAAAGGAGGCTAATATAAGAAAAAATTGAAAAAAACCTGGATCTGTTTATTAAATGTGTTAATTTTTTTAAATGTGTTACAAAGCATCAGATTAGGACTCAGTATCAGCAGATACTCAAAATCAAATTACTTGGAATCAAATCAAGCCCAAAAAAATCTGACTGGAACATCCCCAGCTGTAAGCTGCACTTCAAACTCATGAACGTTTCTATATCTTAATAGTTTGAGCTACTTCCAGACCTGGAATCCACGCAGGAAGTAGAATTACCTGTGTGGTAGCGGATGTAAATTAAATATAGACATAAACAAAATTCAATTCATTTAAGAAGGAAAGTAAAAGAACTAGCAAGGAAAAAATTTTTAAGGGACTTTAGGGGTTTAATCAAATGAAATTTTAATCAAACCATTCATGTCAAATCGTTGAAGAATTTAATAAGGTAGAAACATTAATAATATTGTTTAACCAGCATCTCTTTTGCAGATAATGGTGGTGTTGCCAGAAAACAAGTTTCCAAGGACGTTGAGAAAGAAAAAATTGTGAGATGTAAAATAAAATCAGGTTCATTTGCAGCATACACTGTGTATGCTCCTTCATACGCCACAACATGAAAAATGATTTAGTTGTGCGCTCAATCATTTTTTGTTCCAACGACAAAGCTGACTCTTCTATAATTCATTTGAATAGAACAGGCTAATGAAGAGGAAAAAAGGACCACCGCTAGCTCAGAGTATCAATTTGTTTCCATGCATAATTGAACTGATTTCCCATGGAGAAAGCTCTGTGGAAACACAGGCGGGAAGATGTGATTGGAAAAAAATATGATCAATTAACTGGAGCAAGGAGAATTGGGATGAGAGACGGGTTCAGGTGTCAAGTCGTGTGTCTCCAAACAACAGTGAAGGAAAGATTACAGCTAACAGGAAATAACTTCACCAGAAACTTAACCAGAAAGCATATAGTGATATAAAAAGAAAATCTAAAAATGTTTTGTTGCTATATTCTAAAAGAACTTGTACTTTTGGCTTTTAAGGTTAGATTTTAACAATGCAAACTCTTTAAAAATATGAATGCTAATTGTGAGCATTTTAAATAAACTGAAAATATAAAGTTCACTAAATCTGACAAAAATTAATGTGAAATTATATCACAGTTAAAATTAGAGTAGAGATGTCTGTTTAAATGGGCTAACATGTGAATAAGCAAAAGTAAATGTGTAAATGTTGGAAAAATGGAATCCATGTCATGTTAGCATTGCATCACTGTTGTGGACTATTTGGCTTATTTAGATCAAAGTTTGACTAGAAGTTGCCAACAATTCCAATTTATCCAATTAACACCAGAGGCGTCACAAAAAACACTAGCTCAAATACCACCTCTGACCACCACCGCACTCAACACCCTGACCAGATGTGATTGTGTTAGAGTTTATCCCAAATTTTTGACACATTTCAGAAATCAAAGGAAACCCCACCCTTCAAATGTCTGATAGCCAGCTGTTAGATGATAGCGAGTACGTTCAGGTATCAAAGAGTCATTTAGAAACCCGGTGCAGTTGCTCTGTTGTCCAGTTCTGCTTCTGATTCAGGGCTGTGAGGCATTGAGACTTGCAGGACAGCGGTTCATTCACCTCATCCACCTTTAATCGGGACAGATTGACGCTCATGGAGCTTCAACAATGTGAAAGTGTGTTCAAAAGGGCTTTTTATTCTTTATCTACACCTGACAGTTAAAAAGATGAACACTTCCAAACTTTGACATTCAGCTCTTGACATTCTTCCAGCATTGTCAAAGCTCTTTGTTGGTGAACCCTATAGCCCCAAACTTCTACTTGCAGAGTTTACAAATAGCAGCCAAAGGTCAACCCAGAAGTTCATGCTCATCATCTGCAGGCATGATAAAGGTTAATAAATAAGCTGGCAAACTCATGTGGAGGTCCCTCTCTGCTTTGAATTCCAATTAATCAATTTGATTTTGAGAGACATTTAGGGGCGTTAGCTTCTCCACTTCTTAATTACTTGCGCAACAATGAGATTTGCTTGATAAAAATCTCCTGATTTAAAAAAGAAAGACAAAAGGCAAAGACAAAAAACAGAAAACTTTAGAAATAAACTCGTTCACTGCATAAATCCGTGATCACCATAAAGAAACGCCCCCGGCGTTGTCGATGTGGGGAAATGGTAAGGTCAAAGATGCTACAAGAAATTGAAAAGCATATTCAGAGCTGCTGGAAACCTTTCTCGATGCACTGACAACTACTTCACCTGATACAGCCCTCAGGATGAGCTGGCCTTGTTTTTGCATCTTTCTCTCTTCTGTCCATCAAACTACTTTGGAACGCATTGAAGTACTTTACCCTCAAGGAACGTAATGAGGCGTGAACATATGAATTAGATATCTTGGGTTCTAACTAAAGAAATAGAAAAATGACTGATGTTCTGACATTTTCTGTGCAGTTACAAGAGCCACTGAAAAGCTGAAGGTGTTTCATGGAAACAAGTCAAACCACATCCTTCTCAAAATGGCACTTTAAAGACGGAGTGAGACGGAAGCTATAATGCATTAGGGGTCACTGTGCTGTCAACTGTCAGGCCTGCAGGCAGAGCAGCCTCACACAGTCATTAACTGACAAAGATAAAGAGAAGCTGGTCTGGGGAAAAGACTTCTCAATTCTGACGTCCTGACTTACCTTTAATCCAAATTTACAGCAAGTCCTGCCAGCTTTTATCCACACACTGATGGGTTTATCACCAGCAGCCAGGAGGTGCAGTTCTGTTAAAACGTTTTTAGTTTTGCACAAAGGTTTTTTTTTATAAAAAACAATCTAAACCCAGTTGTGATCTCTGTTTGTCCTGACTCTAAAAAATGGGTGTTCACCAGGGGGGGTGTCCACGGGGTGAGCCTGTATTCCTCCCATGAAAACGATTCTCCAAAAGAAGTGGAAAGTTTCCCAAAGTGAACATGAATTCATAATGACATCACACACAGATTTTTTGCTGTGAGGTACTAAATTAAACTTTTGTTTGTCATGTTTGAAAGAAGGCAGCAATTGCTTCACTTATAGGCGGTGAATTTTCACTGGCTTTTGACTACTTGTCCGGCCCTGCTGACTTTAAATCGGTCCGTGATTACATATGGGAGACACACAGAACAGCTTGTTAAACATATCATCGCAGCGTGAAAGCAAGAGTGTGTAACAACATCACTGTCTTCAAACCAACACTTTTATTCAACTTTCTGTTGCTGCTTTAAGTCCATCAGGTTTATGGTCCACTTCTGTCTGGATTCCATTCAAAATGACTTCATGTCACGCTGCTACATAAACCAAAACAGAGAGCTGTGAGAGAGACGGGCAGGCATAATATTCCTCCAAACAACTTCATCGTTTCAGTCCTACTCTTTGTTTCTGATTTGTAGTTGTGATGCAAACTTGCGGATTGTTACACATTACCTTTGTGCGGGAATTTCCCGCATTATAGGAGATCAGTTTGCAGGAATTTATTTTTTAATATGCTCAAATCCCACAATCCTGCAGAAAAAGTCTTTAGCTTCCCTGTTAATCGTGAAACTACAGATTGATCTCTCCCAGCTGGTCCTTATGCAGACAATCCTAACCTTTAACAAGGATTTAATTCCAACACATTTCTCAATCTCCAACATTCCTTCTCACAAAATAAAAAATGTTTTCAAAAACTGCAAATCTGAAACTAAGATCAAAGTACAGTAACTTTCGGACAATAACATGCTTAAAATGATTTCACTTTGATTGTGTTTACTGACCTGGAAACAATTTTGTGTGGCACACAGCACTTACAAGTTTCTCCAAATGTTTCAGTACGACTTTAAATAACTACAAAGCTGCACTCATGGGGAGTGTAGTCAGCAACCTGGCAGATTGATGAGTACTGTGCTTCAACATAATATTATGATATCCCTGTAGGGATCCCAAAATAGCACCAGTAAAGAGACATGCTCTTACCAATGTTTAGTAGGGATGCAGCAAATTATTGATTTCATAATTGAATCGATTTATTTTCATGCAATCCAACCAGATCGATCTGTTTGAAGCCAGCTGTTAATCGAATCGACCTATGCCATTATAAAAGCAATCCAAAATAAAATAAATCTATGATAATCAATCTTGGAAAATAACATTTGGATTGAAACATGGTAAGCTTATTTTACTATAGTGTAAAAACAACAAAGTCCATCACAGCGAACAACACACGTGATGCAGTAAAAACTGATCAACCATCATTCCAGTCCATTGTGTGGAAACACTTTGAATTTAGCAACCATAAAATTTACTAGAATGTTCTAATAATGTTCCTTTGGATTATTCTGAAGTGGAAAAACAACAGTGGGCTGAACTTTATCAAACTAAAATGTGAATGGATTTGACATTCATTCTTGTTTACTTGTTTGGTTGGACACATATTCAATTTACACTTCATTATCATGCAATAAATAAAGGAATCTGGAAAACTTCACCTGCACTATTCAGTAGCAGGTATTAATCTCTAAGTCACACTGTTTGAAGTTTGGGATAAAAATGTCCTGCTTCAATTTTAGGGCAGTTAATCTGATCATTCACAGTTAGCTAGAAAAATTACAGATCTTCCCATTGACCCTTCTGACCATTCCGCTACAGCTATTCTAAATGTATCATTGTGGAGATCAGCTTCTAAATAAACATATGTTATTTACAAACAATGTTAGTTCACAGAGCCTTCCCCAATGAGAAATTTGGAGCTGATATTTACTGGTAACTGCTACGTGCTAATTAGGTAGCTCACTTTTTTTTTAAATCCCATCAAGTTAAACTTTATTTATGAAGTACTTTCATATATAGGACACACAAAGTCCTAGAGGCAAAGCAAAGACCTTTACAAAAAAATGTAAAAATTATAAATATTAAATTGCAAAACACACATGATGAAACTAAGTTTTGCCGCAACTGCTTTTCCTTTACCATTGTAGAAGCATGTTTTAGCCACAGCTCCAGTCTTAACTGTTAACTGTCAAATAAATTAAACAGAGGAGAAAAAATAATAGGCAAGGAGAAAAGCAGTAATACCCCAATGGGTTTAATTGTCACCTACATCAGCCAACTTGCCTCTGCAATATTTCTGCAGCTAAAATAGCAACTTTTGTTCATCACAGCTTTAAAAAAAAACAAAAAAAAACACTCAGTTGTCAGTTCACTCATTCATGTAAACAGGCTGCAGTCTAGTAAAGCTTGCTGAGAAATGATCTTATCCTTCGTCATCAACATGGCATGCAGACTTAGCATTACTTAGCAGCAATGGTATTTTAGATGTGCCTAGACGAAGTGTCCTGGCCCCTTGAGCCCTCATGTTACTTTCCTAACTTGTTAGTAACTAACCCAGTTGAAGTACATGAAATGAAACTCAAAAAAGGGAAATTATTAAATATTATTTAAAACTATGTTCTTTTCAAAATTAACTGTGTTAAGTTTAAAAATAACAATCTGTTAGTAGCACAGAATAAAAAATGCTTTAGAATATAATAAAATACTGACATCTTCATGGAACGTTTATTTTACTTAACATGAAGTCAGTGATTTAATCGGTTGACTTAAAGACCCACTCTAATGACAATTGTGTTTTTGGTGTTTTTAACATGTTCTTATACGGTTTATCTCAAAACTGTGTGGCTGGATATCTCCAATATTGTTGCTAGTCGGAGACACTGTGAAGAAAGGCATCCTGGGAAATTAGCGAAACTTCCGTGCCAACAGTTCTGCCCGCAACCCAAAAGCGGATTTCTATCGTCTCTGCAGAAAATAGGTCTAAAAACAACACAGGTTGGTAGTTATATTACTTGAGAATAAAGGTAAAAGTTTGAAGACATTATAAATACATCACTGTCTAGCTGACGACTGAGCTTTCACACGGCACAATCTTGCTTTTTTTCTTTTTTTTAAAGATTTGTCTCACCTTGCTAAGATGAACAGGATGTCTTATGACTTTGTAAAATGTTATCGACATCAATGACCTGAATTTGCTTGGTTTCCATAGCAACTTTATGCAAGGGGCCAATTTTCAGGAGTTCTATGAAAGTCACTTCCTGAAATCACTAAGTTTTTAAAGGTATGGCTAAAAGAAAAAAAAAACCTAGCAAACTGGGTCATTTGTAATAATTTATTGCCTTAGTAAAATTATTTTTTAATTTGGTGGAATGAGCTTCTACTAAGAACTTTGATGGGATTCAAGTTTTTGCACGGCCTGATCCCATAGACCTGTTTTCTTACTGGGCAATGACTCAGTCACTTTTCACAATGAGCTTTTGTGATTGCTCACTGAAGGGCACATGAAAGGCGTTGTGTCTTTCATCCATCCTTTGTCCACATTTAACCAATTTGACTCAGAGACTGCACTCTGCAGTAAAATAAACTGTCTTCACACAGTTCCTGCTGGATTGATTTAATGCACCTCTGTTTCTCATTTCTCAACCAGCGGACAGCGGGAGGGGAACAGAAATTACAGGCAATGGTGGAAATTAACTTTTTCTATATTATTCAGTGTCCTTCAGAAGTCATTTCTATTTGGGTAGAACAAACTCTACATTCTAAGATTTCATCAAAATAGTCAGAATATTGATGAGAAAAAGAAGACTTAGGGTGTTGAACTGTTTTTCTTTTAAAGTCTGTCTTTAAAATGTGCTCTACTACTTTGGTTGAACAGACAGATAAAGGCACAGCATGACTAAAAGTAGACATACTTGCATTACGAAATACAAGTCTGTAAATTTCATAGAAACGCATGAAGAAACTCAGAACATTTCACCATGACATGAGATGAATATGCCTGTTTTAACATGTGGTAAACCTTTTGTTTCAGGAGTTAAAAATATAAAAATCAATACAAAAAAACCCTCAAAATTCCACATTTTGAAATTCACCATTTGTTAAAAACCAAACCGGCACCAAAAAAGCCCTTCAGTTCTTGAGAAACTTTTAATTTCATCTGAACGCACATCATGATTAAAACCAAAGACGAATCAACCAAAGAAGACTTTTATCTTCTCCATCAAACGGTCAAATGTCGTTTTGTGTTATATAAACATTTTGGAACAGGAAGGGATCTAGAGCGCCCCTGTTTGCTATATAATGATGGATGCTCTAAATCACTTCCTGTTCCTGTTTCTCTTTTACAAAGGCAAAAAAAGAAAAAACAAAGCTTATGTTGGCTGATGCAAAACTCATATGCCGGCAATTATCACTCAATACTGATAATGTGGCAATATTTATGTGCTTATATGACAACACCTATGCAAACAGAATCGCATGAAGGTGCTTTTGTATGCAGTGATGAGAACACCTGCATAATACATTCAGTACACCTGTGTTCTTTGGTTATTTTAAAGGTTGACATACTCTGACTGATCAGATTTCAGTTTATAGAAACAGCTTTTATATTTTTATAACTTAAATAATACATGTAATTGATATCTTTAAAAGAGCAAATCAGGTATCTGTGTTAATATAAAACTTGCCTTTGTCAATTCAATAAATAATCACTGTTTAAAAAACAAACCCATTAGTTTTGCATGGATGTAATTCCCTTACCAGTTATGAGGGATCATTCACTAAATAACCCTATAGTGTTTATGATAGTGACATTCATCTTTGTAATTGATGAACTAACAGTTCTATTTTTACATCACGCTCCACGCCGCATCAGCACAACATCCGGGCCAGAGCAGACTCAAAACATCAGGAACAATCAGATCAGTAAACATTAGTCGATGCAATTCAACAACGATACCTAATGATAATTTTATTGGCAAATACGGTTATGGACAAAAAATATATGCAAAACAAAAATTAACTTATTTTGTTTTTTGTGCATGAACGCAGAGATGTTTACTCTGAAAGTTTAACATTGTCTTTAATGTATCTTATTTATTTACTTTAGCCTGGTAACAAGCAAACCTCTGCTTAGATTCCCACACAGATGTTAAGAGTATTTTAAAACAACCCTTTGCAGTTGCTAAGCTACATTCAAATGAATCCGTGTGAGTATTTTCTAAGAAGGTCAAGGAGCTCTTTTGCATCTAAAAGCCAGTAGAAAAGCCCACAAAGAACACTGCAAAGACAAAATGTTCAGAACACAAGCAAGCTAGCAAAACAAAACCGGTTATTGGCTGCTTTGTATTCCAGGGACAAGGATGGAATTGAATGAACCATTACTAAGAAAATCCAATATTGATTCATCCAAATCTACATAAATTTTGCAATAGAGCAGTTTTGCTTTGTTTTGTTTTGCTTTTTTTTACTTCAGACCAAAAAAACAGCTTGACTGTTTGGATGTTCAGATTCAACCACCAGTCCTGAACAAAGAAAAAAGTTTTAACGGAATGAAAATTTAATAAACTACTATTCTGTCTGATCAAACGGAGAGCATGTGAATCAAAATTGAAATTATTGAGTAGTTTGGCCAGTCTTCAGTTTCAGATTTTTATGTTGTTTTTTTTATTCTTTACACATTTTGAAACAACTTATGGTCAACTGATGTTTTTTCACTGGACTCCTTTTTCAATAATTAATGGGAAAATTGGGAAACGCCAAAGTGAAAAATAATAAAACTAACCAAACGAAAGAATCTCTGCCAGTCTACTGTACACAATGAACAACATTAAGGAGTTTCACACAACCGCATCTAAAATAATTTTCAGGCTTTTTACTAATTAGGGTGACCTGCTAATTGCATGATGAGATTTATTTTCTAACTACTTAAGTTTTTTGACTTTCTTTTTAATTACATCAAGACTTCCAACTTATAATTTAGTTTAAGACCAAAATGTTGCGGCGTAACAAGCAAACTCTTGCAGCTAGAGAAATCTGAAATGAACAGAGGTGGATAGACAAAAAATCTCTGTACTTTTTTCTACTCCAGACTAAAAATTATTCTAAATGTGCTACAAATCATCATTTACGTTTAGATTCCTATTTTAGACGAGATTTTGACTTTACCGCACCTTTTATCTTCGTCTTTATAGCAGTGAAGTAGGATGGTTGCTGCAACCAGCTTTAGATAAGATGATATCTATTTACAGAAATGGAAGAAAAAATGACAGAATTCTGTATAAATCTAGACACTTTTTTATATTTTCTATTCCTAATTTGCACAAAAATATTTTCTTTCTGAATGAAATCTTTCAGATGAAACTGGAAGATTGTGTGGTGAACAAACAGCGGGTGCTTCATACATAATTGCATGCAGTGAACACGTGGCTGTAGAGACTGTCCATCATTTCCACATATTGACTTCTAGAAGTGATATGCAGAGTGCTGATGGGTAGTGCAAACATAATTACAGTTCTTGTGCATAAACTCCAGCACTTTTTCAGCGTTTTGAGACTGCAGCTAATCCAATGAGGGGATCCATTGTCATGCAGCTTATCTTTGCACATTTCTTGTCCTGTTCCTGGTTTTCTGTTGAGACTGTTGCATAACTATGCAAATGGTTGGTGTCACTCCCACTGATGGTTCAGGCTGTGCCGAGAAACACAGATTATTAATATTCCACCTCTGTTAGAAATCTAACCTTTGATTATCTGTTTGAACAAATGTAAAGATACTGTAAAACACAACTTTAAATGTATTTTAATTTGATGACATATTGATTAAGTGTGTGGGGATTTTTTTGTTTAACCTAAATAAAAATAATAAAAAAAATATTATTAAATATTATATTATATTAAATATTATATTGTAAACTGTTTGAGCATTAGACAGTTCCAGTTTTTACATTCTAAGTCTCATTAAGACCATGTTAAATACCAAATGACAACACAAATCATTTTTTTAAAATAAAAAGGTTGGGGGGGGGGGGGGGTAAAATCAATACTGCAGAGTAAATATACAGAAGGCACCTCCTCAAATTATGCTCTGACATTTGAAAGGTTTTGGTGACTTTAAATGTTAATAAATTCATTCCTGTAAGCTGTAAGGTTGGAGGATTTTTTCCCCACAAGAATCTCCCTCTTCCTTCATTTCTGAGATCTCTTGGAGGATCTATCAAACTGTGTTTTAGGCTGTCTAATATTAACTTTGTATTAGAGATGCCACGATTTTAAACTGAACCATATATTTCGTCATTGAACCGAATCGTGTAGAAAGCGAATCGTTGCATCCTGACTGTATACCAGTTTGTTTAAAAAAAAAAAAAGAAGCCCCACATTGCTACATGTTAGCCACATCAGCGTATTCACAATGACACCGTACCAGACATTTTGGAAGTGCCATGAACCTCTCAAAATTGCTTTAATGTCAGGAGGTACAACCAGAATGAATCCATACTTCAAGAGCTCCAGATTACAAAATGTTCTGTTGTTTCTTGAAAAGAATTAAGACTGTTAAATGCACCTCATGGTGCAGAAAATACGGTTTATTCAAAACATAGGTGGAAGAGTGGTACCTTAGATTATTTTGAGCATCATTTTATGTTTCATATTAATATCTGGAAGAAGTCAAGAACTACAACTAGTGGACATCTGACCACTGAGCAACTCTACTGCCTTGCTAAAGGGCTCTACAGGGGGGTAAACACAGATGTCTGAAAGTTTATCATAGTCACATTCCAAACCACCAGACCTCCAGTGACCCCAACATTTCTAATCTAAAGTAAATAAAGCACTGCATTAAAATAGAGAACACCTCTCTCAGTTTTAAAGGTCAGTTGCTTTTCAAAATCTGATTGAATGATTTATAACAGGAAAATCACCTGTTAGGGTTCCTCCAATAGCTGCTTTAGTGTGTGCAGTGGGCCTTTTCATGAAAACAGATGATCGACGCCTCTATTAAAATCATTTATATATGACTTTCATTTGAGTTTACAACTGTCCTCCAAAAAAATACAACTTCCAACTTTCACTCAGCGAGAATGTGACTGAAATGTTTTTGCCAAATGTCAACACTATGATCCAGATTTCAGTTGGGCCTTGTGTGACACGTAGGCTGCTCATCTTTTGCTGCAAATTTGAACAGATGTGTTTCGGTTTGATCTCACAGGACAAAGGCAAACACATTTGCATAAGCATTCAAGGGATGAATTATTCACCGCTTGTACATTTGACCTTGCTGTTCCAGACCGCAGAGCCCCACAGCCTGCTGCAGTTCATGGTTTTTACACACTGGTCTGACTGTATTCATGCAGTCTTTTGCTGCTTCTGCTGAGGTGAACAACAAAGTCTTCTGAAAGTCTGCTGGCTTCGTGGGGAATTCTGTGATGACGACACAGACCTTTAAAGTCAAATAGTGGTTTAATGTTTCACAGATCAAACCTGCGCCAGCTCTGTCAGCTACACGGCAGTGCACCCCCCATCTTTCTAAAAAAAACTGACTACAACAGAGCAGTAATTGAGGCAAAAATAGGTTTTTCTCAGCGTGCTCCACTAGTCCCTTCTTCATTTCACAGGCTACGAAAAGGAAAAAAAAAATAACTGCAAAGGCGGTCAGAATAATCCAATCAGCTTCTTTCTACGGTTTTCATTTGCTCTTAATTGCCTTGCCAGCTTTTTAGAGGTCACTCACCACATTGCAGATCACGGTAGGCCAGTGGCACTGCTTTCTCCATAATGGGCCCAATTCTCTGCAGGATTACTGGTAGGCGCCCCTCCACATTCTGTGTGTTGCTGAAGCCATTACCCTGCATCCACCAGCCGAGCCCTGCAGCATGTTGATGATGCTCCTGTGAAGAACCATAGCAGCACTTATGCTTGTTGTCTAGTGCTTAAGCATGGATCTGTTTGTTAGGTCTGTTTTTTTTATTTTTGGCCCCTCGCCTCTAAGCTCCATCAAACCTGAACTATTTACTCGATTCTAATCGTAGGTGTTGTGGTTCAGTAGCAAACTGCTTTACCATTTCTTTGTTTTCTGACAGAATAATCTTCTTTTCTCTTAATGTAAGAGCCCTCTTTCCATCCCAGACATGTATGCAGTGCTCAACACTTCAGCTGCTTCTATATCTTGAGCTGAGCAGATGAAAGACAAGACTGAAAGCTGTAGTTTTGTGAGGTCTGCTGCCTGCTCTGAATGTAGATGAAAGAGATTGTTTTTTTTGAGAATACATTCATGAGCAAACAATGAATGAAAAGCTATCCAAACAAAACACAAGAGATAGGAGCAGCTGCATGCATCTAAACACAGAAACAACATTCACTGGAGGACTCCAGCATGAATGCACATCCAACCATTTCTGTTTGATCTTACCCAAATGTGATGAAAGCTTCAGCTTTTGATAAAAAAAACCTACTTTTTAAAAGCAGGTGTCAGAGATGTTTGACTGTCAGAGTACATGGGATGTGATTGTCATCCTTCAGTAAATTAATGGATGAGATTCAACCAACAAAGAAATTAAGTTAACATGTTCCCAACTCCCTTTATCATTTAATTTTAAGGTTTCCATAAAAAACAGCATTTTTGGATTAAAAACTCTTTTCACATGACTAGTGGAATTAACTAAACATAAGTAAAACTTTCAATAGTAACATTATGAAATATGACATTAAAAACTACACAAAAAACATTTTTGATGAAAAAATACAAGTATTTCTTTAAAGAAAATCCCATACATGGATTTGATAATATCAATTTTTTTAAGATTAAGATTTATTTGATAATATTTTTATAAAATTGTATAAAATTTCATAAAAGTAGTGTTACAGAAGTGGACAAAGTGATGAGTGAATATGTGTTCTTCAGAATCAACACTCAAAACAGCTCAAACAGTGCTGTTGCATTTAATTAATTAATTAGGTGTCAAAAGGCTCCACTCTGTGCTTGTATTTTTCATGCAAGGGGCTCCAGATGCATTATGTAAGATACACGCCTGATAGATGGTTGATGATAAATACATAAAGAACAAAATGGCTCATTATCACAGACAAAAGACCAAAGACAGTGAGTTTACACCAGCAAATCCACACAGAGTTAATTATTACATTTCCTCAGAACTGGAACAGTCTCCTGCACATGTTGCTGCGTTTTTTTGCCAAAGCAATATCACACATTCTGAGGATAAGTCTGTTCAAAGATTAGGGATCAACTGCAAAGCTTCAGATTTCTCAGGAGACTTCAGCAGAGAGCTGATAGATTGCTTGTTGGGTTGTTGTTGAGAAGCGTTCCTGATAATGGATTGTATGGGTCCAAATGCACATGTTTATTTGCGTGTGCGCAGTTTATTTATCACACTGGATGGATAATAGTTTCCAATGTCACGCTACTGATAACTGCATGTGTTGGAAATTGAAAGGAGAAAAACTTCAACCACTGATGGCCAAGATAACAATTGATGATGTTATGTCAATGTATGATTTTTTTATTTCAATTATTCCAGTTAAAATAATGACTAAATTTTCTTATTAAAAATGTATGCATGTTGATTATAATATATTCACCATAATCCGTACTTTAGAAGGGTTCCTTGATTTGGGACAGAAAATAGTGAGTAGTTTTTCTGAAGGGTGCAGGACTAGTACCTGTGACAGTAGACTTTTTCCTTCATCCAACCAGTAACCATAAACCACCAGACAGATCTTCTCTGGTGTTTACCACAAGATTCTTAACAGAAAAAAATTAGCCCTAAGCTGGGTCCAGTATTGGCTGAACTTTATTTCACCCAACTCAACAACATGCAGAAAATCCTTTCTCCAAGTTATTGTGTGTTAAGCCGAAGTCAAGCCGAACCCCTTCTTGGTTTTGAACATTGGCAGACTCAAGCAGGAAACTCCTGTCCCCATGACAACGGAGCAAACAATAACCTATACTCTTCCCCAAAGGAAAGAGAGGGGTTAAGAAAAGTTAACCCAATTGACAAAAAAAAAACTAACCTCACTTTCAACAAATATATTTGCATATTAGATCATGAAAGAACTTGGGTTCTTAACTTTTCTTGCTTTTCTATTGACTGGAACTGTTGCAGGGGTACATTTTTTAAATGTATCCCATCAGAGAAATAAAAATTGTGCAGAACGAAAGGGTTTGTTTGATTTAAAGCCTCCGGTTCACTATCCATATCAGTATAAGTACTCCAATGATTGGGCAGGTTAATAAACAAACCAGCAGTAGTGTAAGCCTGTAAACCTGGGTGAGATCCTGAAGGAGACTGGATTTATAAATAAATACCTTTTGGCACTCATTCTTTCAGCTTGCTTTACCCACGGAGGAGTTTGAGTGGTATCTGTTAACGGAACTATGGATCTGCCTCTACAAGGTTCTTATTTCATGTTCAGAGTCCAGTCTAGTCCATCTGACTGGAATCCCGACAGCTTAGATGAGAAGGAAGTTCTCTCAGGGGTGACACGAAGACAGTAAATAAACAAGTCTGGCTTCCTTCTGGGAATTCTCAGAACCCCACAGTCTTCCCTTCAAGAATGATGCATGGCGATGGAGATGAAGGACCTCTGACGGGGGGGTTTAGGCTTGAGACCCATGGCTGAAGAAAGAACAGGTGCTCCAGCATTTATGTCTCAAATGTTCAGGTGAAGCTATTAAAGAATATCTGAATGGTCATGAAGTTGATGTCCAGCACTAAAACAAACATCTTCAGTGAATCATAAAGATTTACCACAAACTGCAGCTCTGCCTGAAAATCAGATTTTTAAACACACAGAAGGACACATTTACAACTACGAAAAAAATCCAGGAAGAATTGAGGAGTTGGATTGGGTTTCTAATATCTGTCTGAAAAGATTTTGTATAGAACAGATTACATTTATGTAGTTGTTTAGTTTAGGTGTCCAATGGAAACCTTTGTTCATATTTTTTCTTACAAGAGATGTAAGGCACACTCCCTACAACTCCCTACTAAAGTTAATAATTTTGTTGATTTATTGGATTTTTAAAAAAGAAAAATCTTAGAGAATTAAAGAAAAAAAATGTCTAAAGATTTTCCATACTTAAAGTAAACAAAACATTGAAAATAGAAAGTCTGTATTTTCCTCAAATAAACGGGATCTATTGGGACTTGAAACAGTTAAAAGTTTTCCAACTTAAATAGTAAATGGCATGACTTTATAGCGCTTTACCACCCTCTTAGAAGCACTTCACAGTCACTGACCTGTGCACAAACACACAATCACTGACACTGAAGAAACACTTGAAGAAATTAAACAAAATGATTAATGGTCATTGAGAAAGAATTGAATTCCAATATGGCAAATTAAAGAACAAAGAAGAAGACTTTGATCATTTTTGTTGATTTTAAAATTGAACTTAGAAAGCTAAAATTAAACCCATGACAGATAAATTATATTTAAAATAAGTGTATTGTGTTTTGATAACAAATGATTATAGAGATATATTAGGAATGTGGTTAAACTTTTGTTTAAGACTAAAACACATTTGACATAAATAGTTAGAAAAGATAAAATCAGCAGGTCACATGATGCTGTAATGAAACACCTTCCTTCCTTGGACATAGAACTGTCATTGACTCCAGTCATATATGTCTTTTAACTTTTTTTTTTTGGTTATGATTTGCTCCTTTCACCCAAAAGACCAACGCGATGCAACAGAGAATAAAACCAGATTGAGGAATTCCTCAACAAAACACTGGCAGAAGGAACAAACACGTGCTGTCTTAAGCCCTAACAAAGCCACAAAGCAGCTGTTTTCCTCTGACACATGTGCTCTTTACTGCACAATGCTCCGAGCTGCCAAGTCTTTGTCAGCCTGTTTACGTAAATAACACCTTTAGTTAAGCTGCAGGACATGAGATGGCCAAGACAAACACAAAACACCTGGCATTTCTGCCTTCCCTGTGACATTTGCAGAGGAACAGCTGAGGCTGGGAGGACCGTCAGCATTTCAGAAAACAGGTTCTGATTCAACCGCCTTCATTTCCTCTGTCCCTCTTCAGACACTTTCTCTAACAAACATCACTGGTATGGAGAGCCGGTATCTGAGGAGGATGACGCTGCAGCTCACAACATGATGAAGACATACTGTAAATGCTCCAGTTTCTTAGTCATTCTGACAAAGCTCCACCTTAGAGGAGAAACACTTTTTCACTGTTACTTCACCATAGATGAAAGTGAATGACTATTTTAGAAAATAAAAGTTGTACATTTTATTAATGTGTGTCTTTAACATGTCAACTAAAACGGGGTTAGAGTGCAGTGCATGACTTCCAGAGGGATGAAGAGTTCAAACCAGCCAGGATTCTGTCAGTCCACACAATATGAACAACCTCTTCTTATGGAGCTGTAGGTTTTTGAAAGGTGAATATTCAGTGATAGATTGAATATTGATGTTTTTCAGTCACTTTTAGAACCACATATAATTTGAGTCATTCACTTTAGATTAAGATCAGATTCAACAAAATTACTGCTTTCTTCATTTAAAAAAATCTAAAATTTAGTTAAAAACTTTTTTTTTCCTTCTTAAATTGTGAAAAAAATGTTTTTTTTTAAAAGAGGCTTGATTTATTGCATGTTAGAGGAAATTTAGATTTCTTTAAAAAAAGTGTTTATGTTGTTGGCCTGAATGTATAAATACTGACAACCTTTTCAGTATCAAATGAAATCTTTGGAAAACTGGCTGAAATGAGCATTCACAGCTGATCAGTGCCCGCTTGTTCCTGGTTAAAATCAATTTGAGAAAAGCTCAGAATGTTGGCGGTTTACATCAAAGAAGAACCTTTCCCTCAGTGCTTGTTTCTGTTGTTGTAAAACAGCTTATGTAGAACTTACCTACTGATTCTAAATGTCTAAATATAACAAATCTAGTTTCTATCATTACATTTAACAGGAAAAATCTAAGTGCTAAAGACATAAACTAACAAAAAATTCAAAACAAGCTCAGAAAGTTTTGTTTGAAGTTGTTAAAACACTTCTGAATGGTTTTACCCTCAGTAGAGCTGGGTTGAATGAATGAGCCAATTAGCTATAGTGTGTGGGTTTCATGCCAAAGGCCCAGATGTGTTTTTTCTAAATAAAGAAACCTGCAAATGAACTCACGTGGAGAAGTGAGGAGGAGTCTCCTCAGTGTTTTACATCACAACCAGCAGAGTTGAAGATCTGAAAGCAGCATGGCGCTGCGAGGTTCAAAGTCTGCGTGAGTACACCTCTCACATTCAAACTTAAACGTTAACTGTCTTCAAAAACTCTTCCACTGAACATCAGCCACAATCATTTCAGATATCTCTAGTTTTGTAGAGACTTAAAGGCAGAAATCCAATATTCATTTTTAAAATTTAAACAATTTTTTCTTTGCAGTCTATCCAAAATAATTTGATGTAAAAGAGGAAAAAGTTAAAATGAGTGTTTTTGTTGCTTTATTTTCCCTTAACCCTACGTTTTAAGCAGGGATGTGCTGGGTCGCATGCTGAGATGAGTCCATGCCTGTCATTACAGATTCATTCTGGTGAAGGTTAAGTGTGACACTACAGCTACGAATACACTTTTTTTTCAAAGCTACATAAATGTAACAGTGAGTTTAATTTACCACCACCCACATGCTGTTCAACACCAACAGTTCAAAATAGACCAAAGCTAAAACTGCAAAGTGAAATCCTAGATGCTACACAGGGCGCTGTGGTGCAGAGATACAGCAGTCAACCTCTAGTTAGAAGGTTGGAGGTTGGCTTCCCAACTTGCTTGCCGATGTGTTGAAGTGTATTGGGCAAGACACTTAACCCCACATTGGTCCTACCGATTAATAATAGCTTTAGTCACATGCACCTGCACGGGTACTGCAGGTTTTCGGGTTGTCCTGTGGAGGGTTGCAAAGATGTTCGGATGCGTCTTGAGGGGAGCACAGCCGTGTCTTGCAGTTCCCTCAAGACTCGTACAGTCAGAAATGTCATGACAATGGAACGTACCATTGTCGTGCATGTGATAAGTACTCGTGATGATAATGGAAGTTACACACTCTTATGACAAACGGGTGATGCTGTCATACGGTCTCTTTGTGCCATACTCTTGTAGTTAGCAAGGTGTGAATACTAGTCCTTACTGACCTCGCACGAATGCTGCAAAGTGTGAACTTGATATGCAAGTACCTGCGGCTCACCTACTTCCTAAGTGTTTGCTAAGACCAACAAGACCTACACAACAATATTAAGAATATTTTCACTCAAATTTGAACATTTTCTGAAAGTTTTGCTCCTTCTCAGATGTTGGCCTTGAAAACTTTGCTGTTTAATTCTTTGAGGTTGTCATTTTAAAAGATAAACCCTTATGGCGATTTTTCCTCATATCATCAGCTGCGTTGACTTTCAGTGAATGTGCAGCAAAGCACTAAGAAAACAAGCCAAAGTGTGGCTCCACATCCATCATGTGCCCCCTACTCGGATGTAATCTAATGACATTGGTCTCTTAATCATAATGAAATTGGCTGGAATTCACAAGTTTCCTGACACAGCGATGGATCATGTTTTGGGAGCTTATTTCCACTTGACAGGTTCATTCTCTTCCATTTACTCTTCTCAACCAGAAAAATATTCTTAAGCAGAACCATCTCCTGAAGTGTTCTTCTCCTCAGAGTGCTTTCTTTTATCTAAATATCCATTCACCAGCTTTTCTTGCTGCTGCTTTAAACTCTAAAATTAATTCCCATTAGTTTATTTGCACATTTTCACATTTTTGTTTAAATGTTCATCCTTAAAAGCTTCAAAAGCATCTGGATGGCTTTGATTTGGAGTCCAAAGTTGAGTTAGTTTCAAACCAGGTGAAAACTTAGTTTTTCGAGCTGCCTCCTTTCACCTAAAACTGAAAACATCCTGTCTCATTTTAACGCAGACAGAGTTGTCACTTTTTATTTTCAGACTGTTTCAAAGCTTATCTGCAAAAGGTCCAGCTGAACCAACACGCTGAGGAGCTCTGAGGAGAATGAGATAAAGACATATTTCTATAATTACAGATTCTCTTCATAAGCTGCTTGTTATGCAAGAATTGGATTTTTAAATCTTTTTCCTGCATGATAAAGGACCATAAAATCTTAAATAAGGTTCATATTTTTCTGACAAAATACTTGCCTCCCAGTCTGTTTTTTCTTTTTTTTTTATGCAAGTTCAGGATTTTCATGCTTCAGTTTTAGAAGTGGGTTTATTTTATTCATTCTTTTATTTACCCGCGTTCCTGTAGAAACCATTTTTAAACGGGTGGCTTCGCCAGTTCTCTGACGCTTGACTGGAAGACCTCAGTCATGCCTTTAACTGATAGAGCCTCGGCCTGATGTTGTTGGATGTTAAACTTGAGCATCTTTCCTCTGTCTCTAAGTAAAACGTGTGATTGCTGTGGTCACTAACCTGTTTCAGTCTCTGCTTTATGTTCTGGTGTGTTTGTGTCTCTTTTCTTTTATACCAGACAGTAAAAGCAGAGGAATCTATACTGAGTCTGTTTCTATAAGAGCTTTTTACTACATTAAAGGGACAATAATTTGAGTAGCTTCTATTTTTTGTGTCTAGGCCTGGGCTGCACTTGCTTGTGATTCATTGCAACATTATCATAAAGTAATATTTAACTTACATTTTATGTGGTTTCGCTCTGTATGGTCCAATTGGCCTGACTGGGATGTCACTTAGAAAATGCAACATGTTTCCTTATTATTAAAAACTAATTTTAGAAATGACTCTGCAATAAAGTAAAACTTTTATGCTTTTAACCTTTTAAAAGTGAATTCTGGTGTGCTCCAACATCCTTTTGGGACATCATTAGGCAGTGATAACAACAGTAACTGCGGAAACGGAGGGGGCGTCAGTGAATGTGACCTTCACACGTGTTTGTTTTTTTTTAATGACGGTAACAGACCCACATGCAGACAAAAACTAAAGGTGCAGGATTTCACCTTTAAGAGCAAACATGTGACAAACAAGTTGACAGCTCAGTGGGGTAGGGTGGGGGCTTCTGATTGCCTTCATTATTTCCTCTCAAATCCAAATATCAGCCAGCATGAGGAAAACTTTGCCCACTAGGTTCTCACATAATTGGAGACCCATTTTCTTGTCTTTTGCATGACTAGAGTTTTTTCAAAGCACAAAACATTTTTCTCACTTTGTGTTTTTTTTTATTCATCATTCTAGAAAAGAAATGAGCTGTAATGAGACAAACGCTGTGGTATTTGGCAGTTGAATGTTGTTGCTGGCCGTTCTTTAGGTTTTTGTGAGGAACTCTTGTGGATCCAAAAACGTGGGCAGAGCTGGGATATTTCCAACTTATTTTGCTTAAGCCTCTTTTTTACATTCACACAGAAAGTTTAAAACTCAGAGTTTGAGTCTCTTTTTCTTTTTTTTGGAGGATTTCACAGTATGTTAGATATTTGTGCACAACCCTGTTTGTGTCGACTGTAAAGTGACATTTAGTAAACATGGAATTTATGAATTTAGAATAGGTCTTTATTCAGAAACAATATCTTTTTATTTTACTAACCAATAAAGGAGAGTGTAAAGTACCTGCTAACCATTATTTTTACTACTGAGAAATCTGTCAGACAGCAAAGCAAAAAAGCTTTCGATCAAAAGAGATGAAAAGTTAAGCAAACTTCTCTCACCTAATGTATTTTTTTCAAAAGCCTAATAAAAAATATTTGTGGTTTAAAACATTCACAAAAGTAAAAAAAAGTCAGGAGCTATAACTTCTACAACATGGATTGAAAACTGATAAGTTATTATGTTTCTTTGTTAGTTTAAAGCCAATGACCTGAATGAAAAAAATCAGCAGTACGTAGACAAACATTTGACTGATTATTCGATTAATTATGAAAATATTTAAAAGTATTATTAAGGAAAGTGATTTAATAATCAAACTAAACATGGTGAGCAGAGAACAGTAAAGATTTCAAAGAACAAAAACATGGTCATAGACTCTAAGCTAAACTGTTGGTACCATGACTGAGGCCAAAACATCACAGCCAGTCATCAGAATTGTTCAGGTGAGGCAAAAAGGGGAAAAAGGGAGATCAACTACAGGCCTGTGGTTGCAGTATAAATGTAGGTTAATATTGTTTTTCTTAAGAAAATGATAGTTCAAGATTTTCGAATAAAGGTTGGAAAAATCCAGACTAAGGGGAAGTATGTCTCGCCATAAAGGAGTTATTTAGAAACATTTTCCATCCATGTTCTAAACCTGCTTTGTCCCTTTGAAGGTCTCGTGGGTCTCCCATTCTTTGTATTGTTCGAATTAAGAAGGCAAAATAAGTTGGTATCAACATGTAGAAGACACAAATTCAAGTTGCTTTTATATTTGTGTGGTTCTACTGGTTAAAGCAAATGAAAAATATTTGATTTTTCTCAGTTTCTGGTGAACTTTTGAGGAAAATAAGTGAAATATATTTAAATTTTATGTCTTTTATATAGTTACATTTTATTTTATGTCTGAGAGCCGCCTAGATGTAAAGGTTTTGAATAACTTAAAATCTTAAAAGACAGTCAACATTTGTCTCTTTCCTCTAACTGTTATTGAAAATATTGCATTTTAAACAACTGTCAAATATTTTCAAAATGTTGTTTTTTGTTTTTTCTTCTTTTATATCTCTCGTATTTGGAAGCAGAAGTTTCAACCTTGGTTACAAAAATAAAACTGAAAATTTACAACCTAAAAGTTAGAGAGGAAAACTGAATTAACTCAACTGAATTAGGGCCAACCAAACCACAGGGTTGACTGGTAAACTTGCTGTCGAGTGTGACTGATGGCTCTGGTTAAAACAGTGGCGGTTTAAAGGAGATCATTTTTAGGAGCTTTCAAACACATTAGACTTTTGTAGTCAGTGCAGCCAAATCAAACTAAGGCATATATTAATACATCCAAGTTTGTCTGCCTTGCTGTTTAAATAGCAGCTGCTATATCAACAGCCGTTTATGTTGGCGTGGAGGCAGCTGCAGTACCGTAAGGCAGATGATGCAGAAAACAAGTTACAGCCTTGAGTTTGCTTTGATGTGAAGCTACAAAGGCAGTCAGGGACCGTCAGTAAAGTACACTAAAACACCCCAGACAAACAATAGCAGTTTCTCAGTAACTAACCATAAATGATTCCTAAAACCTCATAAGTATTCATTACTGTTAACTTCACAGAAATCCCTAATATGATTATTCTGTCTTAGAGTGAACCAGCGTGTTCAGTTAATGCAAGTTGTAGACGTGTCCCTATATTCTCGCTTCAGGACTTCAGGAAATATCAAGTTCCTGCTGGTACAGGTTTGCTCCTTTTTTGCCGGCAGACAGCCTGTATCTATCCACCCATAAGGGACTAAACATTAGAGGTTCAGTAGATATATCCAATTATAGAAGGGCTATATGTGAATGTACGTCAAGTAAAGATTAAGAGAAGCAAACATCTTTGGAAACAGTTCATTTTCAGAGCAAAGCCGGAAGCACAGTGAGACTCTACAGAGTCAACAGAAGCAGGTGGATACGTTCTTCAATACACCAAAAATGAGGTGAAAAGCTTTTAAGAGCCTGTTTCAGGAAACCCAAGATGTCATTAAAGGTCTAAAGATGAAAAAAAGAGGATCAAATACTGGAACATTTTCCTACAGGCTTAAAGACAACAGATTATAATAGTAGTTCAGGGACTGTTTGGAGAACTCAGAACACTCAGGTGTTGTGACTCACATCTTGCCACATGTACAAGGAGTGATATAAAAAAATGGAACAAACCAGTATGGTCTCTGGCTCTTATTCTGAAAACTTTGGCCATGGCATCTCTTTTTTTTTTTTTTTAAGTTATTTTTTTTAAGGATTCAGCGGCAAGAATTCCTCCACAGGAGATGTAGAAAACAGGAGCTCCCCTGTTTGTTCAGACACACAGGGATAATAAAAGGACTTGTATTTTTCCCGTGAGAGAAAAACTATTTGGCTTCCCTCCCTGAATCATAAACATGCAGTGAGAACTTGATTATGACAGCACATTAGAGCTCTAGGGGCTGTGCCCAAAAAACCATTATATTCAATTAGTGAGGTGTGTTAAAACTGATCAACAAGTGAATGTGTCGAGTAGTTTGTTTTGAAGCAGATGTCTTTAACACCGATCATGAGGTTCGTGCATTTGTTCCGATGAAGCTGCTTAATCCAGACTTTTCAGCAGACAGATGCCAGGGGACTTCATTTGTGATGCCATTACTGTAGGTGTGTTTTATCCTGTAGAAGAGCCTAAAAATAATGAGGATTTCACAAATATGCCATGCTGACATTCTGCAAAATGTGATAAATTACATTTTTACTGTTATTGTTCACTAAAAATTATCAACAAAATGTAAATTTTTTTAAGGAAATTGTTTTTTAAAAAAATGTTCAAAATAATGTATTGTCATGAAGTATAATGAATGTAAGAGACATGGTTGTGAATTCCCAGAGATGCAGATGTTTTCATCAAGGTTGGAGCTCTCTCTCCTCACATTTTTGTCCTGTAGATTTATTCCTAATTATTTCTGTTTTAGGAAGATGCTGTTCAAGAGCTGTATCAAGTGTTAAGACAAAAATATGTATCTATTTTTTCTTCAGGGTTTGAGCTGAGAAACAAAATAAAAACTGATCTTTAGCTGGAGTAAAGCTGCAGTTAACATCACTGTCTAAAGCTACAACAGCAAATTAAAAACACAAACTGGCAAAAAAAAAATAAAAATAGGCAAAATCGCAGCAGTTTTATGTGAAGTCTCACTAAATTGATCATGTGGCAACACAGGAACAAATGGAACAAGTGACTATAATTACATACATTTATTTTAAATGTAGGCCTGCGAAACTTTGAGGTCATTAAACATTTTTCTGCTTCTCAAAAGGGGAAACTATTTCATTCAAATTTAATTAGTAGAATGATAAAGAGAGTCTTTTGTATGGCAAAACATAAACCTGAGAAGACATGGACAGGGAAGCAGGTCAACAACAGAAAACAAATAAAGAAAACCTAAAAAGAAGGCAAAGAATGACAGAATATAAACAGAAAAATATAAAAAGGAACAAAAAAAAACAAAAAAAAAAAGGGGGGCTGTGGTCATTCCAGCTGTAGACAAAAGACGTAAAAACTGAGCAACAAAAACGAAGATCAAACAATAAACTGAACGAAATGCAGGAGCTGGGTGATCCAGGGAGATCAAATTAAATACAGATAAATGAAACAGAACTTAAATATTATATCCACACACTTCTTTTTTGCATGACAATCAAATAGCCTCCACAATATTGTCTTTAATTTTAAACCAATAAAAAACATTGGTTTTTCAAACTAATTATATTTTTGACATTTTCTTTTTTAGGGATAAATAAAACTATGCCTATTAGAAGCAAAGGAAATCAGTGAAGTGAAGATTGTCCTAATGCTCAGTGTTCTTGCCTTTGTATTTAGTAGGCATGTATCAAAAAATCAATCACGTACTTAGAGTAACAGCAGCATTGGTTGTAAATCACAGAAACAAACGACATTATGTTGGTAGAATGGCATAAAAATTGATCAGTAAGAAATAATCGGCTTCTGGTAAACTTAGTTTCTCTTCCTGTTGTGTCTTACTGTCTTTGTATTTTTATGTACTTTTCATATGAACAATAAGACATCCAATTACAAGCTTGCTTTTACCAAGTCGGTAAATTACAATTTGCTCAAGATGAACCACATGGAGGGATATGTGTTGTGTTCACTAAACATGATTGCTTTTTTTTGCACAAGACTTCAAGAAATCCCTGAATAAATTACAAAGACAGGCTATCTGATAACCACAAAGAACAAAACAGTATAAAAGAAATGCCAGGTTTTAATGTTTATTTTTGTTGATTAAAATAAGAAGGCATTTTCACTTAAAGTTTTAAGCACCAAATGAATCATATTTATATGGCATCCACTTAGGTAAAAGAATTGGACAGTATTGTATTGCCACAAAGTTAGTTAAATCTGTTATGCACTGATTAATGGACCATGTATGGAGATGCGCATTAAACGACTCAGATATGCATATTAATTAAAAAAATAAAAAAACAATTCTTATTTGAGGTGTGTTACATCTGCACACACGTACAAGAATGAGACTTTCAGAGTTGCAGAGATTATGTTTTTTCCAGACAGAAAGGCACCAGTGCCTTTTTTTTTTTTTTTTTTTTTTAGACACACCATTGAAAAATCCAATTGCACACGCGATCCCACACTCCCAATTTGGTTGCACTCTTGAGTTAAACAAGCTCACTCCTGTTGGCTACAGTAGTTGTCCGAGAAATGTGACTCAGACCAATTCGGACCAATCACAGTCTTCTGGCTCCAAATGCCATATCAAGGTAAAATGGAGTCAGAATTGGCTTCATTTTGCTGGAACCAGAAGTAAGACCTTTCTGCGGGTGGCATCACACTCGCTTCGTTCAATGATTATACGGTATATGATTCAGACTGTTTTTCAAGCGGATTTTCCTATACCGCACCAAAGCTTGTAAACACAATCTAGTGACTAAATCTCTTCACTCATTAACCAGGAACTGCAAGGTCGCACAAAGCAACGAGAGAAAGTATAATTAAAGCCTTGTGCTTTGCAATCCTTATCGGGATAGTTCACTTATTCAAACTTTAGATTTTGCTGACCACTTTTGAACGTCTGTATTGTCAGGTACAAAACTTTTTATTGCTACTTTGGTACAGCACGCTGCAAGGAAGTTGCTAAGGAAGTGTCACCTAACAACTTAACAGGTTTAAAGCTCGCTTCCGCATGAAGGCTCTGGGCTGCTATGTGGAAAGGAAGTCTTTGACATAATCTACAGTCACATACAGTCTATCTAAATCAGACATACAGTGGGCTGGAAGAATAAAATGGTCAGTAGAACACAATCCAAGCAAACTGTTTGCTTTGAGTTATAAAGTTTTTTATCAGAACTTGTTCCTGCCTCTAAAAATTCAGTGTGGCTGAAATCTTGTTCTCTGTTGGAGTAAGATGTCTGCAACATCAAGGATTTTCTTGCAATGTATTGATTTTTAGAGTTGACAGACAAAAAATGGCTTCTCATGCAGGCAGCCTTTAGTGGTCAGATATATAATTTTCCAGCTCAGTTTGAAGGGAGATGAATCACCGCTTCAGCAGCAACGCTGCATGCTTTCTGTTTTAGACCCAACAAAACAAGATTTCATGGTAAATTCATCTTCAACAGTCTGGGTCTCTATTTTTGGTGAAATTGCTAGTTTTAAAAAAATGTTTTTAGTTTTTTTCTTGGAAGAGTCACAAAAACGTACCTGCAGTTTAACCAATAAGAACCAAAACCATTATCTTCACAAAGAATAACAAGACAATAATAGACTGTCAGGCAGAGAGCAGGGAAAAAATATTAACAACAAGCAAAAAGGTCCACAAAGAAGCAGAATCCACACTAAGAGGCAAATGAAGGAACGAAACTGTGTAGTGACTGATGGACAGCACTATTAAAGTTTTAGCATAAAAGCCTGATGCAAAGTGAGCACAAAAAGCTTTAAAAAAAGTTTTTGATTAAATAATCATAAAGTAAGCAGGTAAAAATAAAGAAGTAACAGTGATGAAGCAAAGTTTGAAGTGAAGACTGGGGCCTCCACAGATGCACTGATGACCGTCTGCTCCTTATTTCTTTGCGAGGAAGCAATTATGCTGTGAGCCACTTTGGCTGTAACTTCACTCGCATTTGGCATCTGGCTCTTAAACATAATAATTTGTTGTTTCCAAAAGCATCCGCTACTTTTTCCATCCGACCGTCCAGCTGTAGACTGAGGATCCAAAATTGTCTTAATGAAAGACAATTAACACATGTCACACGTAATTATGTTTAGCATCCTCATCTCTAATTGTATTCTGCCCAGTAACACAGTTATGCTTCCTCTTGTTCCTCCAGATCAAAGGGCTGCAGAGTCACAGTTAAACTTCTTTGCAGTTGTGCTAAAGCTTGTTTAATTCTATTTGATAATAAACTTTGGAAAACTTCAGGTGGAAAGAAATCTGCAGGAATGATGTAAAAGTTCTGATTTAAAAGGGTTATTGGTCAATAAAATGGTCCATAGAAATCAAAAGATCATTTTCATGTCTGGAGCTAAAATAATACTTTTATTGAACCTTCCTCTAAAGAAAATTTCCTTAGCAAGCAAAGAGACGCATGGTTTTGTGTTGAAACCACTAGAGAATGATACTGTGTTTTTATGAATGTAAATCACTGTTCACCAACAATGAACAAGAAATAAAAAAGTTCAGTCTCAAGGCATATTACGGACAAAATAAGTTACACCAATCATCTTTTATTCACTGTAAAAGTGTTTTAGGCAAAATCAGATCATCTGTGTTATTTCCAATGACCTAGTTTCTGCAGAGCAGCGGGAGTTTATCAGAAATTCACCTCTGAGTTGTGGGCGGAACTGTTGGCAGGGAGCAAGCCTGTCCGTTTTTCCCATCATTCATTTTACACTCTCCCGATATCTTAAAGCCCCTCACACCCACAACCTAACATGATTGATGCAACAAAAATGGCAATATCAATATCAGAGCTATCCAGCCGTACAGTTTTGCTCCAGGTTCCAGCTCAGACAAAGAAAACAAAGACGTACACGGATCTATTTTTCTGCAAGTGGATGCATCAGAATGAAGCGGAGCAGCGAGCTTGTGGCCTGCAGATTAAAGTTTGAACATACAAGCTTTTTCAATCAGTATTGTTTCATCTGGTCCTGATTCACCACAAAATTAGCAAAGAAATACTTACAAACACAGTTTTAGACCTAATTTTCTTTAAATACTCCATCATGAGAAAAATGCCACAACATGTTGAAAAAAACATTTTTTATTGGAGTGGGTCCTAGCTAATGTCACATTAAACAGCTGACTACACCCTAAACAGCTACCATTTATAAACATTCCTGTGATAATGTAAAATATGTTCCTGATTTTCAAATCTGTGCCTCATAATGGTGCCAAAAAAAAACATTACATCCTATTTGCCATTTTCAAGTCTCAACAGATAATTTTCTTATGCCTTTGGGATTTTCTAAGTCCTAAGCTTAGAAAATGAATTGAGGCCCAACAGAGCCGAGATTTTTCTCATCTAATAATGTTTTGACTTGAGCTTTATTGACATGTTACAAAAAATAAGAAAACAAATTCTTCTTAAACGTGCCTGTGACAACCCCAAACTTAAACTTGATACTAAAAGCTAATGCTAATATCAAAAAAAGTATTTTAAAGAATTATTGGAAGTTACAAAAAAACCTAACACATACGACTTTAAGTAGTAGTAGTATATTCTTTGTCATATAATTATAACGAAAAAAAAAAAGTATTGTTATGATAACATCATAGTAGATGTCATTATTGTGAAAAAAAAGGCAAAATAAAAAGTAGGGTAGGCTGTTTTCGGCTTTCATAGTTTGTGTTTGTGTTAAGGGTTCTATAAAACAAAAAACTCTGACATGGTAAGAACTGTGAATATCAATGGATGGTTTCTTTCAAAATAAATCAGACATTAAGGATTTTTTAAATTGCAGCAACCCTGGATTTAATTCCCATCAAAGTCGTTTTTGAAGTAGAAAGTGCAAAAAAACTGAAGAAGCTTTGTAGCTAATAACATCATTGACGCTTAACAGTTATTTTATCAGTTCACGTGTTTGTAGGTCAAAGTTTTTGACATTTTATGTGTTTATTTGATTTTTTTAGTTTAGTTATTCAGAGGCAGCGAAAGCCAAGTGGAATATTACCATTAAGTGTTTCTTTCTTTAAGAAGATACTATGAATATGAAATAAATTATTCAATATTTTATTTATCAAAGCCTCATTTGCTCCTTCAGTATATTTTGCTATGGCCTATTAGTTTCCTTCAACCTTTAAAGCTGGTTGGTGAACTAAGAAAGAGTCTAACCTCAGCTTCAAATAGCCTGTAATCCTCCAGGGACCCCCACAGGCTCCCCACCACAGGCAGCTCTACACCCATCGGTGAAAAACATACACACTACAGCAGAGGGGGTGGAGGTTATATATGAAACCCACACTTAGAAACAGAAAGCATTTAGTTTAATCGTCTCATCTGTATTATACGTTGAAATACCCGTGCAGCTTTTTTTCTTTGTTTTAAAGCAGAACTGGAGGAGAGGACAGTAGATTTTGCTTCTGGCAGTCATTATCTTACAGTGTGAATGAAGCTGTAAAGACGACCACATGGACACGCAGATGTGTCTCACTGCAGCACCAAGCTGGACAGCTGGTGAAGGCCAGCCTTGCGGTTTCCAGTCCAGCTCCGTCCTCCATCTTTCTGTCTAATTTTATGGACAACCGGAAACAGATGGTGCAGGAGAGGCATCCTTGTTTCATCCCCTGGAGACAGGACAAGGGACCAAATCCTTCACAAAGTTACACTGACGCTTCATACGGCCTGAATGTCAGGATACTTTATGATTTCATAGACCATGTTCTTGTCCAATTATGCAGTTTTCCTCAGACTCTGGTCTTTGAATTGATTTTTGTGTAAGTAATCTTTTTAAATTGAATTTTTTTTTAAACATAGAGTGAAATAAGGACAGGGTAAAATGATGCCATGACTTCATCCTGACTGACATGAGGGAAGATGGAAGAAAAAAAAAAAAAGGTGATTTTTGTTTGTTTCCCAAAATCAATCAAATTTCTTGTTTGAATTTCCAAGGCAGATAAAATGGTTAAATTATTTTCAGATTTTAAAGGTTGATTTTTTCAAACTGTCTGACTTTGTTCTCTGAAAAACAAAAGCAGACTTTTGTTTGCAAAAACATCTTCCGATTGGTTTACCTTTAAGAAAATAATATATTCTAATGCACACTTTAAAAAATAAAAAAGATCATGTGAGCGTAAGTGTGCCCTTCTGTTAGAGACAATGGTTAATGTGACATATAAAGCTATGATGTTTCCAGCATGCTGCAGATCTCAAGATGTGTGAAGAAAAATAAGACATACAGTCTTAAATGGACCTCTAACATCTCTAAGCTTTAGCCACATGGACCAGTACAGTGGGTTGACCCATACGAGTACTGTGGATTTTGGGCTTTCCAGGCCCGTGGAGGGTCATATAGAGGAGCAGCTACATTTTTAAGTCCCACTCCAGTCATATTTTGATCTGTAGTAAAAGTGCTCAGTTGGTTGGCTAGGTGTGGGACTGATACGCAGGAAATCAAGGTTCAATTCCCAGAGAGTGCAATGTGGTTCATCCGCTGTGAGCCCATAGACAAGACCCAAGACGCTTTACGCTAATGCCTCAGCAGCCAAAAGCAACCTCCTTGGGCTCCAGTTTAGGTCCCCAGCCAGCACAGGGAGATAAATACAGGGTTGTGTCAAGAAGGGCATCAGGTGTACAAATCTCTGCAAAACCACCTGAGCAAATTCGCTGTGGCGACCCCTGAAGTGAAGCTGAAAGGTGAACAGTTAAACCGTTCCCAGGGGTCTTTTAATTATGATTATGCTGTTTTCAGCCAGAATTAAAAAAAAAAACTTTTTTCTAGGACGAAGATTTTGCAGTGCAGCAAGAGTTCATCAGAAGTTTACCTCTGAGTCCTGCATGGGACTATTGCTGTGGAAGTAAGCCTCCACTGATACCCCATCATCTCTTTGATTACAGTTTCTACTGCTAGCTTACAGCCCCTCACACCCAGAACCCAACATTAGCAATGCAACAAAAATGCAACATCTGCGCTATCCAGCTGTACAGTTTTGATCCAGATTTCAGGTCAGATGAGGAAAACAAAGACGTACATGAATCTAGTTGTCTGCAAGTGGATGCATCAGAATGAAGCGGAGCAGGAAGATTGTGGCCCGCCCATTATATTTTCTATGTAACACAATTTCTTTTTCAAAAGAGGTTTTTCCATCTGCTCTTGATTCACCACAATTCGGATAAAGAAATACTCAAAAACTTGTTTTGAGTTTAATTTCCTTTAAATAAATATTCCCCATCATGAGAAAAACGCCACAAGAATGTAACCATTTTTATCGGAGTGGATCTTTAAAAATATAAGTAGACCTAGAAAAAAAAAAAAAATGTTCAGATTTGTAATTTCAGTACCTTCAGATGAAAAACAAAATTAGGTTTATCATTGTCTTTTCAGTTTTGTTTTTTTTACATCAAATGTTTCACTTTTATTTGTCTTTTACTATTTAGTTTAGGACTTGTTAATTACAGCTTCAGCTCATGCAGGTGCTTCATATCTCACAGCTAAGGTCACAGCTGATTCACACAAGTGGCTATTTATTTTGTCATGTTACACTGTCCGCCGCAAAGCACTGATGTAAATGTGAACATATGTTTTCTTGGTGACCTCAGAGATCAAAACGTCCTGCACAAACCAGCAGAGAATAATTTCACATTCACCTTGTCCACCTGTTGTCGTCTGCGTCATGCTAATTAAGCTTTGATATGAAGCTATGTTAGTCGATGACTGGTCAGAGTTTCATTGAACTCTGCAAAATGAATGTGCATAATAAGAAACATATGCTGCTTAAAAGTGTTTTAGATAAAGCAAAAATATTATCAGGGGACAACAGCAAAAACTCGAGGCAAAAAACATAAGTTGCTCAAGTAAGCTAATGAAGAATGTGTTATAAACCCATGTTAGATTGCACCCACACATTAGGGATGGGAATGTAATTTGGCTAAAAATGGGTGAAATTAAACTTCCATGTGAGTCCCTCTTTAACAATCAAGGGAAACGAGGACTTCTCGTGAAAATCCTGTTTGCATATGGAAATTGCATAGCCTTGTCTCAATGTAGAGATCAAGCCCACCCAATGCCTCAATTTACCTGACTCTTCTTGTTAACAGCACAGCCAGAACACCAACAATGAAAGGCATTAAGACACAAGTACAAACAGTTTGTTGACTTAAGAAAGCAAATCTTTGTAGTTTCCTTTCCTTACTTAAATGCACCTGCAGAAATGTTTCATTTGTCAGGGCAGTCCAACCAAAACTGGCTGACGGTGATACATAAAAAAAACATCCTGTATTATGAGGCTAAAAACCTCTTTTTATGCTCCTGCAGGGTCATGCACTTTCACCCTCTTTCTGTCAAATTAGTAAGACTGATCAGAGCTGCACACAAATGCCACATTTTGACTGAGCACCACATATTGTGCCCAAAGCATTTTTTGAAACAATGGGAAACATTCTATTACTTTCCATCACAAGAATGTGCATAAATAAATCAGACAGTCATCAGGGGTTTCAGCTGGGAAACAGAACTATCTAATAGAAAATTGTGCTACTTGTCAAATTTCTTGGAAATTTTTAGATTTTATGAAGCTATTTTGGCAGAAAAATTCAGAAAAACACTGACGTCCTTTGAAACAGAAATGTAAATGTTCTGCCATTTGTTCATTCGAGATGGGAATGATTTTGGTAGCAAAATAACAAAAAAGCTTGACTTAATAAGAGGCAACTAAAATCCCCAATGGCTTACACTTTGAAAAGCAGCATCTAATGGTTTTTCCACTAAATTTTCATTGCAGGGAAACAGACTCGGCACGAGCCTTCGAGCTCTGTCTTCTGTCAAAAAGAAAACATTAAGAGGATTTAGGGATTATCTCCACTACATGTGGTGATACTGGTGCTTTAAATTGGGGAAATGCATCACGTTCAAGCATAATTGCCAGCAAATGGAATACAGCACATGCAGGTCCCCTTCCAAGAAAAACAACATTTTTATTTACAATGGTTTCTCCCACAGAACTTTACTGTGAGATGCTGAGTGAGACGTACAGAGCTGATTTCAAATTAGTTTAGTTAGTTTGTGCCACTGATTTGAGCTCTTGGTTTTCAACATTGACGAAGTTTTTCTGAATGTTCTCACATGCTGGAGTTCCTTATCCCAGCCTTTGGAAGTTTTTTTTTTACTGGACTTGTTTTCTGTAAGCTGCAGCTCATGTGGTTTTCTCATTTGCATTTTAATGCAAAGAAATGAAAGAGCAGCAGTGTTTGGCTTTCTAGCTTACTTTAATTCCATCTGTGCCTTTCGGCCTTGATTTAATGGGAAATGCAAACTCCAAAAACAAATGCAAATAATCAATTGAAGAAAACCCAAAAATGCCTTAAACAACATTCAGTTACACAGACACTTAAACCAAGAACAGGTTAAGTCAACTCTTCCCAATTAATGTTTACGTTTTATTTTTTCAAAACAAAAAAGCCTACATATTAGTAAATTTAACATCATATAAAAAACTAGTCTTTGAATTTTTTACTAGGCTGTTAAATTAAACAAAAGCAAATATGAATAATGAGAGTGTAAATTAACTCAATGTTTATCATGATGAGTAATTGTATAGTACTTAAATATTACATGTAACGATTTTTTTAAGTTTCAGTGAAAGCACAAAAATACACCGTTTTTTTAACCAATGTGTGTTCTTGCATTTCCTCTGTGCAGATGATGCTCCTCTTTCAGGTACAATTCAATACACTTTTCTCCTCAAGCAGACCCTTTGCAAAATATTCATTATTTAACAAATTTTACTTTAAAACGCCATCAAAAGTGAGTTTTCAGATTTTTTAGTTTTCATTAGCAAGAAAAATCTGGTTGAAATGTAATTAAATAGGAGTAGCAATGTGGAGAAGTTAGAAAAACACAACTAACAAGCCAAAAGCTGGAAACACTTTTATCACAAACGTTGGATTCATTAGGTGCTCCTGCCTAGTAACAACTCTTTGAGACATTTTCATAACCAGATTTTCTATCAGCCATAAAAGTATCCATAATTATTTTAACACAAACAGAGATGCATTATAGGACTGTGATTCCTATATGAGCCCATTTATCATCCTCTTCTCCTTTAAAAGCATAAAAACTACATAATTCTGTTTCTTTCAAAGTGCTGAAAAGCAGAAAAAGCATTTTACTTCAGTGTACAGATTCTTGCGGCGTCACTGTGGCCAGAGGCTGAACACCACAAAAAGGAGGATACATCCATTTTTTATGATCCAGCATCTGTCATAGATGCATTGAATCCATGTTGTTGGGCGTGCAGATGATCTCATTAAGGTTTAGATCCCTGCAAATTAAAGTATACTTTTTCTAAATATACCTCGTGTTTACTTTTACTTTGAAAGCATAAAAAGCAAGAATGCACATGAAAACAAATCTGTTTTGTGTTTGTAAAGACTACTTTCGGATCAAATGTCAGAGAGAAGGTTGTTGATCGTCATCAGGAAGACAGTTCCAGATTTTAGCTGCATTAAACTGAAATGCTGCTTCTCAGAATCTTTTCTGGTTTATATTAGACAGATCAACTGGTGCTAAAATATGAAGAGAACACAAGCAGAGTAGTTTTAAAGACTATTCTCTGAACGACAGGAATACTCTGTACTCTGTAAACGTGCTTTACAGCATATTTATAGCATTTTACAGAGTACAAAGAGCAGATCTGTACAGCAGTCTAACCTGCTGGTGATAAATGTGGGAACAAGTCTCTCTCAGCCTGTTTGTAAGATGGTAAAATGCTAATGATGTTGTACATTCATTGTGGCTGTTAGGGGAGTCAGGGAGGTCTGTCTAATGTACTTCAAAGGACCAGTTCTGGTTCTGACAGGAATACATCTGAGGGAAGGAGTAGTGAGGATGCTACTTTGGTTCAGCATTGGTGAATTTCCCAGGAAGCATCTGTGATTTAATATTTTATATGTCACAACACAGTTTTCCATCCTGAAACACCGAAGCAGAAATGAAGCTCGACAAAATCATGAATGAAAAAGACAGCAGAGTTATAGTCTTTTTAGATTCACTCTGGCTTTTGTTTCTACGTTTTAATGTTATCCAGAGATAAACTGATTTGAACAATCAAGTTTGATAATTTCTCAGGATTTAAAGATTTTTTTTCAATCACAAAAAATGTTCTGGTTAAACATCAGAGCAGATTCTGTTCACTTCAACACAAAAACAGCTCCGTTTGAGACACTGTAAGCGAGTCCTGCCAAAGCTGAAAGTAATCATAAAAATGAATCAATTTCAGACAAATATTGACTGAGAACACCATTACTACCGTTTATCCACACACATCTGCGATTAGAAATGACAGTAAATAGCCTCTCTGTCTAAGTGATGCTCAAATTGTTCTTGATATAAAGGAGCTTTAAGGGCCAAGCTGAAACTAATCAACCAGCATCAAATAAAACAGTGATGAGTCATTCCAGGCAATGTTTGCAGCAATGTAAAGAAGATGTATATTTACTGCACAGAACATACATCCCTCTTCACCTTCAACATGCTATAATTGACCCAACTTGGTAGAAGTGATTGGACTGCTTTTCATTTGCATCACATGTACATAAAAGGCAAGACAATAGACACAGGAAGAGAAGCCAACAAAGTTTGCCAGTAATTAATAAATTACTTCCAAATCAATTGTACACCATTTTATCATCATAATGTGCATCTGTGACCCTTAAATACCTCGGGTCCAGTCAATCAGAGCATGCCACAGCAAAGTATTTTGGAAACAAGCATGACCAAATTAGCCGATTTTCCAAAAATTTAGATAAGATTTAGATTTGAACATTTTTGGATATTTAGATTTATATAGACTTGCAATGGTCTGGTGATTTTCCAGGGTGTACCCTGCCTTCACCAGTGAGTTGCTGGGTAGAAGCCAGCACCCAACTATGTGATCCTAAATGGGGAATAAAGCAGGTTTAAAAAATGAATGAATGGAATTGTATTTAACATTTATATTATCTACTGATTTCGAAAGATTTATACTTGTAACATTTCTATTTTTATTAGCATTTAAATTACAGTGATTTTAAAAGACATAATAGCTCATTTATTTGTAGTAAATTCTGAAAGGCTATGAAACTGCAGTAAACAGCATAAAAATTAGCTAAAGTAATAGAGATGCTGAAAGAACAAAAGCAACCAAAGACAAAAGTCTTTGGGTTGCTCATCATAAAAAAATCTCAGCTGGTCATCAAACACAATGTCTGCAGAAAAGACAACAGCACCACTTATGTTGAAACATAATGTTTCACCACTCTTATGCAAGAAAACATCTCATCTAGCTTCTAACTTTTTGACCACTTTCTATGGGAGTACCAAAGGGAGCATTTTAAAATACATCACCAAAACTTCTCCCCCCTGGATTTAAGATCTGAGATGCAAATGCAGCTTGTCCTGGACCACAACGTCATCATAAAAGCTCACACCTTCTCCATGGACTGTTCCCTCTAATGCTATACAGACAGAATGTACTGCAGCAGTAAGTGCAACAAGACCAGATTGAATTATTTTCACGAGTCAGCAGACTTCTAAAATCAGTATGATCAAAAAAATAAATAAAACCAGTGCAATAATCTGGGCAAAATGAACACAAACGAGCAAAAAAGTATTTGTCACAGATTCTGCAAGACGTTCCACTTAAAAATATGAGAGAGGTCTGCAATGTTAAGAACACTTCAATCAACTCTGAGACACTGAATGGAAGAAATGAATCAATCAAATCTTTCTCTTTTTTATTTAGCTTTAGTGAATACACATCTGATGTGTTCACCTACTCACTTAAAAACTGAAACTTTATTTATGACACACACGTGCATTATGTCAATATTTTTGGGTTTTTTATTAAACAGTTTTTGCAAAACAATTTCTCAGTTTAGTGTTTTTTTTTTTAAGTTGACCTTGTAAAATCTGAAAAAAGTGTTTTTAAAAAAATGTACTACTCAGTATTTGGTTTAGCTCACTTTGCATAAGTTATATGTGGCCAATAAAAGGGATTTATAATTACAGCCACAAAATTAAAATTAAACCAAGTTTCTCATTGCAGCCTACACTTTAAAAAGCACACTATTAAATGTGAAATGTTTCTAATGAAAATAGGACTTTACTAGGTTCACCAGATTTATTTCACCTAGTTAAGTCCTATATTTTCATGATATCATTATAAAATATAGGTCTTAGCTAGGTAAAATAAATATTGCCTTTCAAAATAAAGTGTAAAAAAATCCTTTAAGAATACATTTTTAAATGTGGTTTTTGCATAAGTTTAATTTGATTCCAGCACATAGACACAAATTTGTTTATGAAGGAAATTCTGAACACTTTTAACATAATATACCTCGTAAGTGAATAAGTTTTCTAATATTTGCACTTACTCTGTACAGCTTCTTGAAAATTATTTTGCACGAAACACCTGCTGGCTCCAAATTACCCCTAAAATGAAAATAATAAACACTTGACTTTCCACTGTTTAAGAACTCAACCAGTGAACATAAAGTTATTCTAAATAAACAGGTTTCCCTGCCTACTCTTAGCAAAAATCAGACTATGTAACTTTACTACAAATTTACTTAGTTCACTAAAAGAAAGGAAGTTTACTTCAAGGTTAATTTCCATGTATTGTAAGCTTAAAATGTTGTGATTTAGTCTGAAGACATATTAAGCTAGTAAATTTTCAACACGACATGTACATGTTTGTACACTTTCTATGCTTATACTTAAATATCCTTAAAAATAAACTTAAAGTGAACTACTTTTTGCAAAGGGTAGACAAAATAAAAATGTTTTAAAGAAAGGTTAGGTTTGTAATAAAAACACACAGGACTTTACAGAAAAATGTTAGCTTCTGTTCGAAGATAAATAATTAAAATGTGTAAAAAAAAAAAAAAAAATCTTTGACATTTGTTTTCAAATGTTCAGCCACCTAAACTACACACATACTTTCACAACACCAGCGTTTTTACTTACAGTCTTTGGTGGTTTAATTTTAACAAAGCAGACTTTTAAAAACCCGGAATTCCATCAGCAAACGTTTCTTATTTCCAAAACAGAAATGGCGCTTCTCGCACGCGCTTCCCGCTCCGCCCTCACAGAGAGCATTGGCGGACTTTGGGGCTGGTCTTAAAGGGCCGGTATGTTTTATTTATTCATTTATTTTTTATACCAAATATGATGACACCCATTAACCAAAAACCTGATAAATATAAACATTTTACAAAGAGTATGAATCCAATGTGTTCTGATGATAAAACAAAGAAAAATAGATACTTTTTATGCAGTGCATTGTGGGCCATTTTTGCCTGTCTAATTCAATTAAATTCAATTCAATTTTATTTATATAGCCCAATATCACAGCCATAGCCATCTCAATGGGCTTACACCGGTATTTGCAAAGAACTTAAGGTCAGTCATAGAAATGTAAAAAACAGCTGGTTGCTAAACAGACTAAGCTGAACAAAACATCCCTGCCCTTATACCCTCCTCGGTGAGGAAAAACTCATTAAAAAAACAATAATATGGGGAAAAAATAAGAAACCTCAGGGTTGCCCAAATGAAGGAGGAATCTAGTGAGCATCTATTAACACTGGCTTTTCGCAGAGACTCCTAGGAAAATTCCAGGGCACTGGAGAGACCCTGAAAAAAAGGCAAACGCCCTATTAAAGCACAGGATGTAGTGAGTAGTGGGAAATCAGCACACACCAAGAATAATACCTGATGTTATAAACACCAGCTTAATTATACTAATTCCCTTTTCCCCTAGTTATATATACCGCAGAAATTATGGTATTGGAGTGATCAGACTCTGGATCTGCTGAGGACAAATTTTTCTTCTGAGATGTTAAGCTTTATGTATTCTTCTACCTTTGTTTTTACAAACCCCAACTGATTTTTTATAAGGTTAATGTCAGATGTGTTTGATTTAAATGGGCTCCATGCAAGGCCTTCTTCCGCATTCAGCCCGTGACTGCTCAACCATTTCCGATTATGTTGTTTACATGGAAATAGCAGAGTATTTGGAGTTAACAAGATGTCTTTTGATGCTCCACAGTCACAATAAATGATGTCAAGCACATTGTTGGTCCTTCTAGCAAAACAAAAAGAAAAAAGGATTTGAATCTTTCGTGTCATTCCACATAGCAAACTTTGAAGGTCATTTGATGTTACTCGCATGTATGACCAGCTTAAAAACTGATGGAAATTCATGTTGGCGACATATAATACGGAAGCCAATAGGCAGATTGCTGGATTGTCGCACATATTTAAGTGCCTCCAAAGCTAAATGTTGTTACTGGTTGTACGCCATTAGCTGTCACTCACCCAGAGCAGAGACCGCAGTAATCTGCAGACACAACGTGAGCACCATTTGGCATATTAACTGTAACTGTCACCAGAAGTCATGTGATCATTTGGTAGCGTTTTGTGAGTACTGTGTGTTTGGTGTTTCAGGAAAGCAAACTGCCTTTTTGGATGTCTGCAGCTCCCTGATCCGCCAAGAGATATGGAGAACACAGTTCATGCACCTAGGTACGTGACACCTAATGGGACTTTAACTTTAAGCGTAATTGTAAATACGTGCGGCCAAAACACAAAATTCAGCCTTTGATGCATTTAAGCAAAGCAGGAATGTGCGTCTTTGCTGCACGAATTACGTGTGGCCAACGTGAACTTCCATCACTATTTATGCTGGTCACACATCAACATGTGCAAATAACATCGGCCATGTCAGAAATAAAACAAAAACAGGAATAGTACACAGAGATTTGCTAAGTCGATGCATACAGTTAGCCACAACCGGAAATGAAAAAGTGGTCTTATTTGAAACCAGAAATACATCACACAGTTCCGTGCATAGAGCCCAATGTTTACAATGTTTTTTCCTGGATTCTTTGCTTACATTCTGTCTTTCACAACTGAAGTGTTCCTATAATGATCATAACAGACCACACTCCGCTATTTAAGTGGAGCAACTTTCTGAATCTGTGGCTGACAAATTTTTGCTCCACTGGAGACACAAAACATATGTTGCATTTAGGGAGTTCTAAATACTGAGTTTTAACAAGACAATCATAGATTGTAATGCTTTAAAGACAGTAAATTCCTGTTTGTATATTATTTATCAATAAGCGTCTCATCATAGCATAAATACTGCTACTTAGCTAAATGCTAGAATAGACAAAAGCACTCTTGTTGACTGTAGTTAAATCAAAGCTTTTTGGTTTGTGTGTTACTTGGTGACATGTAATAAAGAAAACATGTAACTCAAATGAGCAAATTAGTTATCACACAGGAATCATCAAAACATTTTCAGTTTTCAGGAACTGATTGCATGCATTTCATTCAACCAGAAATGTTTCATTTGTTTCAGATTTTGTTTGGTTAACACAGAACCAATGAGGTGTATCCAGAGACATTTTCCAGCACCACAAGCAAACCCAACTTCTGCTGTATGATAATCAACCTTTCCTTTAATCTAAATTCATTCTTTCATTTGTAATGTTTTGATCTTTTTTCAGTATTTTTCAGTATTATAGAACTTTGGCCCTTAAAGTACAGCACTTTGTTGTTTTTCCAATAAAGTTACAGATTGATTGATTATTTGTTTCATTGATTGATTACAGACGTAAGAAAACAAACAACTGTTCCATCTAAATACAGAAACAAGGTTGTACCGATGTTGAAAAGGTGAAAATGTGAGAAATATAGGAGCTGCTCTCTGAACCTCTGATGCTGGTAATTCCTGTACCTGTGGGGGCTAATTAGTGAAGAGTTAGGATGAGTGGCAGTGGGGGTTACAGGCCTGGGTGTCTTAAATCTCATGCACCTTTCACTGGAGTCATACGGTGACATTGTCAGTGTTGGCTGGCACTCATTATAACCTGAGATGTGCTCCAGGACAAGATCTGTGACACCACTCCAGAGGCAGTGGGGTGGAGGTTAAGATATTGGTGACAAACGTTCCTGAGAAAAAAGCCTCAACTCTTAAACAGCTAAAAGCTTGTCTGAAAAAGAGACATATTTTAAGTTCTAAGGCAGCAAACAAACAAAAATTATTAACAGAATTTCAAATGTAAGGTTTGATCATTTCTCGTTAACTTTGTGATCAGCTGTACTGATGTTTTCCCATCACACAGTCTTTCAGAAGTGAATATCTGACTTCTTCATCATTAGATTAGACTCCGCTCCTGTAATTACTCCAAGTTCAGTCTGCAGGTGGGAAGGATACATGCGCATATCTTTGCATAATTAAGAAGGACTATTTAAATGTAGATTATTTTAATCAGCCAGTATTTTCAAGTTACCTTGATGTTGATAATGAACTACAGAGTTGATGTTAGCTCCAGAGACGAAGCAAATGAAGGAAAATGCTTCGGATAATTCACAGGAGATCCGACTTGCACGAGCGCACGTGCACACATAAAGGTTGTCTGGCTCAAGAATGATGTTCACTTGTTGATTAAAATGTAATTTATGGTAATTGTGTATGAAGAGTGCTTCATCATGATCACGCTTTGACCTTTCATGAAAAGGTTAAATTAGGTAAATTTATCCTTGTGACTAGCATAAGATTTTTAACTTAGAAGGAGAATCTTTAAAAAACAAAAGTGATAAATCTTAAAAGAGATTAAGACAGTCAGTGCTGTTTTAAACAGCATTTCTGATGCTTGCATTTTTGACTTCCACAGCTTAAAAATCATTTCTGAAAGTCAGGAAAACGTAAGGTTGAACACTTTCTAAAAATTGATTTGAAGCGTTACAAAATATCTTTAAGGTTTGAAAAATCATTTCAAACGTTCTTTTTAATCATATAAATGTTTTGCTAGTGGTGACATTTAGGAGATCGTCTGATCAGAAGAAACTCTGATCTGATTAATTTGGGTTTCTTAAATGACTTAAAAGGTTCCATTTTTTTGTTTATTTCTTTTTTTGGTTTTATGGTTGTATTATTATTTTAAGTCAAAGTTTAGTTGCTTCATAGAGACTTTCTTCTTTTTTATGGGATGTTGATTTGAATAATTTTGTTTATCTTGGGATATAGTACCGTTTATGTAGTTTTTAAAATTGTTTTTTAACTAGAGCTATCCTAGAATTTTAAGATTAAATAATCTAATTATATTCTCTCTAAAAATACCAACTAAAAGCCATGAACGTATGAAAAGCCAGTGAAGAGGGTACAGTCGTGGAGACATATTCATTAATAGGTGGGCTTACCACAATGGCTCCAGTCTGCTCCGCCCACCTTAATCCCCAGCTGTCTCAGAACTCACTGGTCTGTTGCAGAAGCTGGAACTTCTGATCCAGCTTCTAATTCACTGCATGGGAGCTTGTGTCGAATGCACGTCAGTGAGACGCTGAGACTCATTTCTGGGAGCTGTGATCATTGTGACTCTTAGTGGAGGCATTGATGCACAGATTCACTCGCTGCTGCTCAGCCATGTGCTTGACCTTCAACTCGAGTCTGACAAAACCAAAAAAAGTGCACAAGAAGCAGAAATTAGTTGAATTTTTATTTATTTATTTTGGACGTCAGGCTGACTGTAAATATCCTCTTTGATCCTGCGAGCACGGCACAGGTTGACTCAGATCTAAGCAAGTATTAGGTAACAAAGGGATCTGCAGCAAGCCCCGTTCACACTGAGCTCCAGCTGATCACACCATCTGGCCTTCCTCAACAGGCATGTGCTCCTTGAAAAGACACTCGACTGATCTGCGGGAGAGAGGGGAGACTGGGCTGCATGACACTCCCTGCTGCTCTGATGTGAATACAGGATAAGACCTGCAGACTGCTTTTGGCAGCTCTTTCTTCATTTCCACAACAACACGTTGTAACCTTCTCATAGTCGTTTTATGATAAACAGCGGATGGCGATGAATGGCCCAACAGTAAACCAGCAAAGGAAACATTGTTTTAAGAAATACTGCATAATCTGCAGAGCAGTTATAACACTATATGCCTCTGAGACAGCTATATAAGTGTAAACACGTGACTGTAGGCAGAAAGATCATTGGAAGCTGACATCTGCCAACCCAGACAGGATTGAAGATTGACCTCTGTCCAGATGACAGAAAACAGGTGATGAGATCAAGTTTTTGTATATTTGTGCATTTTGTGTTTAGTTTTTGCCGGTTCATGATGGTTAAATGCCGATGCCCTAAGTTTGAAAGAGCACGCTTTATTTTGAAAGAGCTAGAGTGGGATGAGAACAGAAGAGTGACACCAGAAGAGCCTCCCCTCCGCCATCTGGATGCTGACAAAGCTGCATCCTTCAGTACATCCTACTGTTTAAATGATCACCATTTCTTTAAGAAACACCCTAAAGAGGGTGAAAGCAAACACCGTGCCTGTGGTAAATCATCATCTGTGATCGGTATAGATGCTTCACAGGACCTAAGCTCTGCAGACGCAGGATGTCAACAATAACAATAAAATACCCGACCTCAGATCTACATCTGGACCTTTAGCCATGAAGTGAAGTGATCCTTAAAAACAAATGACACAAACTGTTAAAAGAGTCCAAAACATTTAAAGGTTAAAAGCTGAAAACAGAAAACAAATGGAGGATGTTGTTGCTGTCAGACTCTTTAAGTATATAAACATATGTTTTTGGTTGCATGAGAACTAGTTTATCCTTATTGTTGTTTTAAAAAGCAGCCATAAAACCAGCAGGATGCTGTTCACTACACAACTGTCGTCATAATCTGAGTCCACCATGTGCAGCATGTAGACCAGCTGGTTGTGATATTTATGTAAAACAGGATCACTGTGAGATAAAAAGGCCTCAGATGTTCATTTTTATTTTAGATCCACAAAAAATGCTGCAAGATTTAAAACAGCACATTTCTCCAAAAGACAAACTCAATGTTTTTAGTTCTAAAAAGGGGTTTCCTCTCTTCTCTGCTGCAGCTGAGATATTGACAAATGAAGTTTTAATTTGCGCTTGTGCGACTCTGAGCTTTTTGCTCCCACGTATTAATTTACAGCAGTGGGGATCTGGGATTTGGCTTCAGCATCATAAAATCCAATCATATTTTGAAAACTCTGTCAAGTTTCCATCAGGAAAAGTCTTCAGAGACTCCGCCTCCCCAAGAAGCCAGAGCTGAAACCAAATTCGTACAATCAGTGATCAAGTCATGCAGCCCCTGACCATAAGCTGCGAGCATAGCTAACGTTTTTTCAATTAGAGTGGAGGAAAACATAGGCAGAGGCTTTTTCCTGCCGCTTTCCCTCTCTGATTGGGCTAAACAAGGGGCTTTGACAGAAACACTTTATGTCCTCCAATGCCATTTTAAAGCTGCTCAGTGGAAGGAACAAAGATCATTCTTAAATTCACAAAACGTTTGTTTTTAGGCAAACTGTGTTATATTTCTTTTACATCACTCTTAAAACACTCCAGAAAGTCCGTGTTTTGTGTAAACCTGCTTTTTATTAATTCTGTGATGTTCAACTTATCTTCTCTTATCTTCTGCACCCACCAATCCCTGTTTGGGGTCACGGCGTTGCTGGAGCCTGTCCAACTACTGATGGTTAAAGTACACCATGGACAATCTGTCAGTGTGTGGTGCTCAGTAGTACCAAAAAAAAGTCTTTCAACAAACATTTAGTTGTTTTATTTATTTATTTTTTATTTAATGAGTTGTTATTGGGGGGATTTCCAGCTATTTACCTTTTCTTTTCTATGCACAACATCTTTATCCAGAAGAATTTGAAGCATTTCACCTCAAAGCTTTGCTCAATTGGAACCAAGCTGCATGACTGTAACAAGTGTTTAACAAAACAAAAAAGACCTGAAATCTGTGTCAAATTTACTTTTGGAAAGCATGGAATAAATGTTGGAGTCAATATGATTAGCTTTTAGCTCCTTGCTCAGATCTGGAGTCTAATTTGCAATAAAGTAAGCAGTGACCCCCCTGCTCCACCAGAGGAATACTTCAAAGAGAAGAAAGCAAAAGGTTCCAGGAGTGAGGAGCTTCTGACAGATCATCTTCTCACATCGGTCCTCTCAAACAGGAAACTGTTCCTGCAGTCTTTCCAGATCTGCAGACTTTCAGCTCATTCACTAAACCCCTAAAGTCTTGGTCACTGGACTATCTACCTTCCCCACCTTAAACCACCTTTTTTCTTCCAAATCCAGATGTTTGCTTGCATTTTTAAGGAGTTTAAATCAAAGGTGAACCATGAATGTTGTGTTTGTGCTGTGGTTAAAGCAGCAGGAATATTTCCATACAAATGAACATGTGACTTTTTATGCCTCGTGTTTTCCAGAAAATACAAACAACCCCTTTTAAAAGAAGCAAAATTTTAACTTTCACATTTTTATACCTGCATTTAGGCTTCATGGAAAGACAGTTTGTGTTTTTTTACTAAATAGCTTTCTGGACCCTATTTATTGGATTCCTTTAATTGATCATCAAAGAGTCATGCTCCACCTGGAAGTCAAAGTTAGCACAAATATAAAAATTGTTTCAGGGTGAAAGAGCAGATGTAGACAATAACAACACTAACGGCCGTTATGGGAGAGGGTTCCTGTGGCAGCTGTGATCATACAGTGTTGACCTTATCCCCTGGATGAAGACTTTCTCATAAGAAATGATGGAAAAGTTGATATTTTCAGTAGACCTCAGGAGTAATAAAGGAGTATGGATTTTTTTTGCGGTGTGCAGACTCCAGGTCAGTTTCATTTAGATCGGAGCTTGTTTTACGGTGTTGAGGGCTCGTGCAGACCAGACTCCTGCAGCTGCGGATCAACCCTCATGCTGAAGCTGATGATGCCCTCCTGCTTACCTTATTGATGACCTTATTGGACTCTGTTCAACACAAAAAACTGGAGCTGCTCGAAAACCTCAAAAAGCTGGAGGTTTGGTTGATTTGCTGTTGAGGCAAACCAGGATTTAAGCATCATAAATCTTTACGAGACGTAGACTACAGCTTCAGACAAGAAGATCCTGCCTGAGGCACGTATCTGCTTTAAACAAAATGCATCCTCTCCAGTGTGAAAACTGGCTGTTTTCACAACTATTAAATCCTCACACCTTAAAAAGATTTCTGATAAAAACCTTCACCAGGAAAAGATTAGGTTTTCCACCGCTTCAGGTCACATGTGATGGGAAGCGAGTTAGCAGGGAAACATGAAAAAGATGAGATACTAGTTATTAATAATCCTAAAGCCTCCTTTGATTTTGGTCCTTTCCATTTGAAGTGCTGCTTGATGAACTGCAGCTCCTTTGTTTTTCATGATACGACGGGGCCTTCCAAGCGTGGGCGTTCGCTGGAGGCGGAGTAATCCTCCTTGGTCTCAGAATCCAAACAGACCCAACATGAAAGGAGAGTGCAATTACCCAGCTTTATTTCAGATCAATCCAACGCCACTTCCAATAAGTGTAGGAGCGGACTCAGCCTTCTCTTTTGTGTGAGAGCTGTCTGCTGAGCATTTTCTTTGAGGAGACAGAAATCAGTGTAAAGTCAGCTTAAACTGCGCTCTGATTGTCATATTTTTCCTCATTTCTAACAGTCAGGCTGCACGCAAGGAGCGCACACGTATCACGTGAACAACTCTTACGGGCTCCTTCCAGTCCAAAGGATCCGGGGGGGTTGAAAAAATGACAAACTTTTATGTATGTCTCACCTACTCCCCCCTTGTTTACCCTTACGTGTTGTTTAAGTGTTCACTACGACTTGTTGCCCACAGAGAATAATGTGCATGAACCTGCTCTACGGGTTCCCCGAGTGGTCAACCACCTAGATATTTAATCCGGGTAACCCGTGTTTCCTGTACAGCTTTGAGCATTTTTCACCCCCCTACAAACCTACAAAGCTCACCTCAAACGTTGATTTTTAACCTTGCTGGTGTGTTTTTATTGAATCTAATGTATCATCCAACGTATCATGGTCTTTTGTCGTCCTGTCTACGGAGAACGAATGTAATTTGATTGATTGATTGACTGATCGATTGATTGAAAGGGAGTGGAAAGAAGCAAATGCATATAATCCAACAGTCTGTTGCAGAGCCACACAACCACACTGAATCCATGTTTTTGGACTGTGGGAGGAAACTGGAGTGCCTGGCTTTTATCTCCTGTCATTTTTCTTAGTGTTAAATTACCATTTTAAATTGGAAACCTGCGCGCTCCCCTGACAGTGGCGGCTGATTCATTCTGAGATGTCACCTTTTAGCTAAACATAGAACAGATGCGGGCCCTGAGGTGCTCGTCTGACAGTTGATGGAGGCATTTTCTCCGCTCAAAGAGCCTCCTCTGACAGAACATCCCCTTGTATCACACCAGTGTTCTAAATTACATGTTTATTTTTAATTTTTTTTGCTGTAAAAACAAAATGTATACAGACTCTGTGTACATGTCAATGAAAACGTACAAAATTTTCCTTCTTTTGCAGGTGGATGCTGGAACTGAATCCGCCTCCATCCCTGCTCAGGAAAAACTGTGAAGCACAGCAAATCCTGCCACCCTTTGGAGGGCTGAGGGCGATGTGATCTGCCGGGGAAATGTCCTGTTTTAGCTCTCACTGAACTGTGAGCTTTCATTTTCATTAGACATTTGCATCTGTTTTCCATCTGACTCAAGGATTAAAACGGGATTTAATGGCATCACAAGTGAATTTGATGATGGCATTCGGAGGACAAGGCAGCGTTTGGCCTCACAACAGTGACTGCCAGAATAATACATTTTTAATACTGGAAAGCTTTGCTGCTCAATGCCATGCTGTGTCATTACTTTTACACTGAGAAAAAACATTCTGCTTTCTTTGTGATTATAAATAAAGTTTTTTCAACTTGATTTTACCAGGAACTCAAAAGTCATGCAACAAAAATCTGATGCTGCCACACTGCAAAGTGTTTTACCCTCGCAAGTATTTAAAACTGTGTTTTTAGAGATTCCACACCATTTATAGGTTTGAAGTTGTTTGTTTTTGTTCTACAGCTTTCCAGGCTTCTTTCATATTCACTACAATGGAGAATTTGTGTTTCATTAAGAACTAGATTCTAGAAATAAGGAAGATATTACTAAAATGAATCAAAACCATTTTGCTCTAAAATCTTGACAGTAGAAACTATCTAAAATATAAACACTTGATTTAAGGCTCAAAAAACTCAAATCAATCTGTCATTTATAATTCAACAAATGTTGACTAGTTAGAATGGCATTCATGTCAATAATTAGAAAGCAATGTTTCTAGATTTGGAAATCTCATTGTGAGATTTCTTATGTAAAAGTTAATTGCTGCATGAACAGATAATTTTACTACTTTCCAGTGATTTTCTTCTTAAGATTGGTGTTCTTTTCCTCTTTTTTGCAAGTCTTCATGTTCCAGAATTTAAACAAAATTTGACATTTTACCCAATTCCTTTGGTAAAATAATAATAATAAAAATGATCAATGTTTAGTTCGTCATAAAAAATGGATAATGTCTTTCTTTGATCCACATTAAATAGTAAATTTTACATGATTGCGTCGTAAAATCAAAATATTTAACATGGCCTGGGCATCTTTGCTCACACTCCAGCCCCCACGACTTGGTTCTGGATGAGTGGAGGAAGATGGGTGTTTTTTTGTTTTATTTGTTTAATTTTTTCTGATTCTGGCAAAGACATTTTTCTAAGAACAAGTCATTTTGTCTCAGGGAAAAATTACCTGGTACTAATAATTAAAATTGCTTTTTAAAAAAGCAAAAAAATGATTTTTTTCATATTAAGTTACTGGTTCTAATGTTCACAGGTTTGACATGAACCCGGCTAGAGTTGGGGTTGGAGGATGAATTTAGGAATAAATCAGCTTCTCCAAATTTTTGTGAGAAAGTGTTTGAAGCTGCTGATTCGCCCACATTGTGAGGACAGGACAACAGCAAAGTCCTCCTCCTACTGGTGTCAGCATGTCACGCCTAAATTAGGAGCTGGAAAGCCTACCTGCACTTCTGGACCAAAGAATCCAGAAACATCCATCAGGTTTGCATTTAGTGGATGAAGCTACAAAGAAAAGCCCAATGCATTGGTCACTTTAGAATCAAGCATACCCCTGAGGGCTTAGATTGGTGTCGATTGGGAGATTAAACAAAAAAATTGAACCTGAATCAGCAGAATTAAAGTCAGAACTTTGTCTGCAGCATTGTGCTCGATTTCACATTACTGCCAAACTCAACATTTGATGGATACAAAAGATTTTTGTTAAATACATTTTCAAAACTGTAAAAGGTCACCAGAAAAATCAAAGAACTGGCGTAAAACCTAAAACATAACCAGAAGGAAACAATAAGGGGCTAAAACCACAGACTCTGCGATGAGCAGAAACAACCTTAAGAGTAAAATAAGAGCAGATCCTCACAAAATGAAATTCTGCCTGACTCTCAACGTACTGAAAATTCCACCCACACCAGCTCAGCCTCAGGACTCCACATTGGTAGAAGAAGGGAGACATTCAATATTTAAAAGCTCAGGATTTTGTTCGACAAAAGCAATAAAATAAACTGTGACGTTTTTTTTCTATCAGGGTAGCAATAAAACCCCTGACAGCTGAGGGACATTATAAAGTCCCAAAACATGAATCCATACACAGCTCTGACTGACTATATATGCAAAATAGACCTACTGCAGCCACAAACAGAGGTTTGCATTTTGTGTGTTTTCTGCTGGTGAAGGAGGCAGGTTGAGACAGACATGGAGCATGAGAGGTCATGAAAGCAGGAAAAGTCAATCATTGAGAACAGCAACATAAAAATAACCATCTGATGGAATCACTGCAAAGAAAACAAAAACAAAAGATTCCTGGTTCTTCATGCTGTAGATCTTTTAAAAGTTTTACTCAGAAATGTTTTCTGTCTTCATTTACAATAAGATTAAAGGCTCGTTTAGGTGTTTTCATCACAACAGGGTTTGGGTTTGTGTTGCAGTGGGAGGGTAAATACATTTAAGTCAGGCTTGAAAAGAGTGGAATTAAGAGTCATTTTTGCAAAGTTTTCCTGAAGGGACAAAGTGGCTGATGGGAAATGTTCAGACAGGAAGTGAGCCTCTGCTGCCCTGCAGCATTTACAGTGAGGTAAGTAAGTGTGTGAACATCCTGTGATTTTGCAAGTTCTACCGTTTAGAAATCGTGGAGGAGTCTGAAACTTCCACTGTGAGAGACATCATCAGAAGAAAAATCTGGAAATCACATTGCATGATTTTTTTCACTATTTATTTGTATGCTGCTGCTGCAAATAAGTATTTGAAAACTTATGAAAATCTACACTAAGACTAAGACTACAAAAGCACCTGGGTGGTGGGCAGTCCTTCTGGCCCTGGTCTTGGTGTATGTTTAACTTGTTTTTGTTTCTGAATTTAAAATAACACTTTATTCAACTAACTAGTATTTTTTTAACAACATCTCAGTGTGTTGATAAGGCTGAGCTGTGATCTGCTCTCAGAGGAGACATGATGGGGGTAAATACAATATCACCTCACCTGAATCCAGCTGTAGCTTTACTCACTTCAGATTGAGCAGATGGAACCATCCAGGCTGATCTGAATCACAGAAAGGGGAGAAAAATGCAAAGAAGTAAAGCCACATTATTTTTGTGCTGAAAAAAAAATTCCAAACAACAAGGAAATGTTGACAATTTTTAAAGACCCACTCCAATAGAAATCATGATTTTTGTGTTTTAATGTGTTCTTGTAGGACATATTTAAGGAATTCTATTAAAAAGTTAAACTTAAAATAAAACCTCTTCGTATTTTTTTGTTTAAATCCTTGTGAATACGGAGCAGACAAAAAAATGCTGTTAGAAAATTTGTGACAAAGAAAATATGCTGGGCTAGTCACGCACCCCATTCTGAAGCATTTATTTACAGACAAATAGATCCATGAACGTCTTTGTTGTCCTCATCTGAGCTGGAATCAAGATCAAAACCGATATTGCTCGACATTTTTGCTGCACGGCTAATATTAGGTTGGGATTGTGAGGAGCTGTGAGCTAATAAAAGAGGGTGTTAACAAATGGGTGATGGGAAGGGGGGCAGGCTTGCTCTAGACCCAAACTCAATTTCGATTGAACTCCTGCTGCTCTGTAGAAACTATGAGCATTTAAAGACAGACAGAATGAACATCGGGTTTGAAAAAATCAATTTTAAAAGGTATACATGAATACAATACATCAATGCATGAATTTTGAACTTAAAAGTCATTCTTGTATTTTTGTTTGGGCAAAAACAAGAGAGCTTTCAGTTAGATCTAAGTCTATAAGATTAACAGGTTCTCTTCATGAAATGTATAATTTTCCTATGAATAAATACTTTTTTCTGATGGAAATTGGAAAAAAAGTCAGTATCAAATCAAATATTGAACTCAATTGAATGGTAAACACCAGATTCAAAATTGATTTAAACAATAATTTTGGCAAAGATTCCCTGTTATTCCTAGCAAGCTCAGTAGTAATAGCCGATAATGCCCCTAATTACATCCTGTTGGTGTTACAGGTATTAATTACCGATATTTGAAAGTGAAAATTACTTCAGTTAATGTGTCAGAGAAACACCATGGTTTTATGATCAAGGTAGTTACCGCAGACACCCAGTGGAGGGACTTCCGCTCTTCTCAGAGAAATGAACAGGAGAACTACATCTCTTTCTTCGTCCTCACTTTACTTGTTAATACCCCTTTATAAGGGGACAACATTGGCTCCATTCATTCTGTTCCTATTTACTATTAATGTTGTCATTATTGCTCATCCATTTGTTAATAACAACACATTTTACTATTGAATGTACAGCTAAGCTTCACTGTGTCATTGTAAATGTTATCAAATTAAACAATTAAAATTAATCAATTTTGATGATTCAAAAGTGTAAAAATATATTTTAAAAATCTAACAACTAACATTTTTCTGTTAACGTTTCCCTTTTGTTTTAGTAGCAATCTGCAGACTTTAAATGATGTAAAAAGTATCTTTGTCATTCCAGAAAATGCATCTGGTCCTTTGAAAGCTGTCTGATGACATCTGTCTTACTACCTCTAACATTGGAATTGTGGGAGCCTCACAATGCACAGGTCAAGTAATTTTCCATTTGGTTTTAAGTTGTTGCTATGCAACCACATGATTCAGGGGCTCGAAGACTCAAAATAAACAGGCTTTATTCTCTCTGAGTAACGAAGAAGCTCAAAGCCTTATTTGAAACACTGGTAGCTTCAGATTTTGTGTCACGTTCAGCTGATTTGCTGTGGGATTAAACACCCCAGAATGAATTTGCTAGTCTGAATAAAACTGACAAACAAAAATCTTCACCAAACTTTCTGAGCTCAGAGCAACACATGAATCTTTCACCGTCTGTCTGACTAAAAGAGATCCTCCCAGTGCCTCGCCACCAAGGAGCTCTTTGGCTACCTTGATGACTGTGGCTTGGGTGATGGACAGTTTTCAGCCTCTGTTTCCTCAAGAAGAGGAGTGTCAGCAGGACTGAGGAGATACTCAAAGTTTTCCTTCCACTGCCCGACAGTATCACCAGTGGAAGCCCAGACAGCAAGGCCAAGCGGGCCCCATATGGTTTAATAGTGGGTCAAATACGTGGGCCCCAATTGGGTTTGTCTGCAGTTTCCGTGGTGGCCTTATCTGTGTTTGCCCACACTGGCTCTGCCTCCAAGGGACCGGCAGCCTGGGCAGCAACACTGCTTACTCTACTGCCCCCTGGACGGAGGAAGTCGCTTGCTCTGCCGGACCGGTAGGCTGGCTAGCGTTGGGAAGCAGCTACTGAGTGCCCACTTCAGCCAAAATGGGCTAAAAAACACAGGTGTGGCCATGAATGGTGGAACCTTGGTTTAAATGTTCTGAAATGACCTAAACCTTGTACAGTATTGGTATGCACGCTTATCTGGGGAAGGGAGCTTCCTACTTTGAAGATCTGTGGAAGGGAGCTTCCTGCTTGGAAGATATAAATTGGTATGCACGCCTGTTTTGAAAATATCCTTAAAAAGATGACGCACTCTCATGGGCCTGCAGGAGGGGATCGGCTCTCCCTTTCTGCACGCCGTGTTGTTTGTGCAAGTGTTTAAAGACGGAGTGATCTGAAGGTCAAGCAGAGTCAGCTGCGGGTTTACGTACGGACGCCCAGCCGGGTTGAAGCCACTCTGCCGGACTGAACGGCTCTCCAGTGAGTGTCAAGGTAGGGAAATGAAAATGAGAAACTGCTAAAGGCTTGACCCTGATGATGTCAGAGAATTGTTGATCATGATTTTGTGGGGAATAAATTGACACATTATTCTAGCAAAGTGTGGTTTCTGTGTGATCATTTAGCATAGGCCGACCGCTCCCGGACCTGAGAAATTTCACAAAACAGGCCACCACTGAAACTGCAGACAAATCCAACTGGAGCCCACTTATTCAGCCTTCTATTGAACCATATGGGGCCCACTTGGCCTTGCTGGCTGGGAGTGAACAGCTCTCACCAACACAGGGAAGCAGAAAACTGCTCCCCCCTCCCGAAATACTGGATGGCTTGTTAGAAAATCTTCAAGACCAATCAATAGTCCTTCTCTAGGGCTTTATCGAACTCTATCGTTCTATCGATCAATTGATTGATGTCTATCTATCGTCGATCGATATATATCCATATGTTTGTCATTATTTACATGTTTGATTTAGTTTTGCTCACGCATCCCTCTGCATTTATCCGGACTTGGGACCGGCACAAGGGGCCACTGGAAAGTGTCCCTTTGTGGTTGCATTACATGCAACGAAAGAATCATGCACTACATACATGCAGGATTCTTTTGTTTTTTGATTCATCATTCATCCATTCATCTGTGAAGCCTGGGTACTCCCTGAACCCAGCCAATCAAAGGCCCACATAAAGACTAACAACTACACACACTCACATTCACACACAAACGACAATTTTGAGTTTCCAAAAATACATAAACATCTTAAACAGAAACAAAAATAACTGATGAAGATTTTTTTAAGGGCGAACCTGAGCACCAGGAGAAAACCCAACCACATAAAAAACACAAGTAACAAAGTAAAAAAAAGAAACGTTTTTGTTTTTTTTTTTGTTTTTCATTTTCTAACAAAACACAACAACAATGATGAATGGATGAAGATTTTTTTTAGGGCGAACCTGAGCACCAGGAGAAAACCCAACCACATAAAAAACACAAAGAACTATTTTTTTCTTTTTAACTAATTCCTACTGTGACATTTGATGATGAAAAACTAAACACGTAAAACACACAGAACTTTTTTTTTCTTTTTAACTAAGTCCTACTGTGACATTTGATGACGAAAAACTAAACACGTAAAACATACAGAACTTTTTTTTTCTTTTTAACTAAGTCCTACTGTGACATTTGATGACGAAAAACTAAACACGTAAAACACACAGAACTTTTTTTTTCTTTTTAACTAAGTCCTACTGTGACATTTGATGAAAACTAAAACACATAAAACAAACACAAAAATAACAAATATACAAACACGTTTTTTCTTCTTTAATTAAAAGAAGATGAGCAGCATGCTGGCTAATGTGACAGCCTAATGTGACAGCCTAATGTGAAAGACTAATTTGACAGCCTTTTTGAATCTGCGCCACAGGGTTTTTTTCTTGGGTTTCTTGGGTGGCTCTGATGGACTGGCACAGTTTTCGATGTCCTCATTTTCCACATCAGACAGTTCTTTAAGGTCTTCTTCTAGGGGAAGAACTTGTGGAGGTGAAACTTTGATTTCAGGTTCCGGCTCATCAAAAAAGGTCCACGGCAGTCCTAAGTGACTTTTGTCTGTTGACGTCTGACGGACTCTTGCGTTGAGAGCAGCTCTTCGCTTGGCCAGACGAGTCCTTAGGACGACTGGTTTGCAGATCTTTTGTTTTTTGGTGTGAGGATGCTCTGTGGTGTCCATCTCCACAGATCTCTTTCGTTTCTTGGAAGGTTCTGCAGTCAGTTGTTCTTCTTCAGAAACAGACACTGGGACTGAAACTTGGACTGATGCCTCCTCAAAGACATTTTCCGTAGATTCAGTGACAGTGTCTTCAGGAAAGGACACCGCTGCTGCTGAGTCACTTTCCTGGGTTTTTTGCTGACCAAGATTGATGTTATCTTGAGTTTCTTGGTCAGCCAAAGGTGCACTGACTGGTTCACATGTATCCAGTTCCTTCGGGACAGAGATCTCCTTGGAATTCTTCTTCTTCTTGTTGCGCTTCTTGTGCTTTTTGGAAGGTTCTGCAGTCAGTGGTTGTTCTTGTTCAGAAACAGACACTGGAACTGAAACTTGGACTGATGCCTCCTCAAAGACATTTTCCGTAGATTCAGTGACAGTGTCTTCAGGAAAGGACACCGCTGCTGCTGAGCCACTTTCCTGGGTTTTTTGCTGACCAAGACTGATTTTATCTTGAGTTTCTTGGTCAGCCAAAGGTGCACTGACTGGTTCACATGTATCCAGTTCCTTCGGGACAGAGATCTCCTTGGAATTCTTCTTCTTCTTGTTGCGCTTCTTGCGCTTTTTGGAAGGTTCTGCAGTCAGTGGTTGTTCTTGTTCAGGAACAGACACTGGAACTGAAACTTGGACTGATGCCTCCTCAACAACATTTTTTGGAGATTCAGTGACCGTGTCTTCAGGAAAGGACACCGCTGCTGCTGAGCCACTTTCCTGGGTTTTTTGCTGACCAAGACTGAATTTATCTTCAGTTTCTTGTTCAGCCAAAGGTTCACTGACTGGTTCACAGGTTTCCAGTTCCTCCATGGCAGGGACTTCCTTTGATTTGTTCTTCTTGCGCTTCTTGCGCTTTTTGGAAGGTTCTGGAACCGCTTGTTGTTCAGAAGCCACCTCTGGATCCTTGGAATGGGCCGCAGACTTCACAGGTGTGACCGATGGTGGAGGTGTTGGAAGTTGCTCAGAAAGGTCTTCCACCTGGGCCTGAAGTTTGTCCACCAAGGTATTCTTCAATTTCAGTTTTGTTTTCATGTGTTTATTTAAGTAGGTCTGTTCCTCCAGATCCTGCTTGACTTTCTTGGCTTTTGCCTTTGCCAAGAGTTGACATGTTTGGAGCTCTTTTTCACGTCTCAGCCTGAGTCTGCGTTCTTTTTCCACTGCAAGTTCCATGTCTTGCAGCAGCTCCCATTGTAAATCACACTCCTCTTCAGTCGCAATTCTTCTCTCTTTGAGTTTTGAAAGTTGGTCATTTTTATCAAAGAGTTTTTGCAATAAAAAGTCCCGCTCTCTTACCAGGGTCATCAGATCCTTTCTGACAGGGGGGCTTTTTGGTTTTACCTCCTCAGAAACAGTCTGAACTGATGGAGGCTCTGAAGGTTTGGATTCAGAAGCGACCATTTCTGTACACTTGCTGGTTTTTCCCATGTTCATGCAGACGGAAGTTTCAGAAACGATTTTAAAGCACAGTGTTTTGAAAACAGATGTGTTTAAAAGTCTCTTGGCGAAGTCTCTTTGGGTCTTTGGGTCTTTAGGTAGTAAAGAGTTCTGAAACAGGATTTTCAGGGTGTATTTGTGAACTTTCTGAAGGCTCTTCAGGATGTCATTTGACATCATTTTCCAAGAAATATGACATGGCCTAAAACGACATCATAACAAAATGACGTCAAATGACATCACCGCCGAGGGACCCGAAGCATTTGGCCAATCACGGGATTACAGTTTAGGACCGTACCATTATGTGTAAAGCGTGTGGGTGGGGGGTGGGGGTTTAGTGGTACAGTCCAGGTAAATGCGCAGGGATTTCAGAAGCTCGTGCGTGGGAGAACAGCAGCTTCCGGAAGCATGTCGGTGATTCTGGAGACAGAAACGCTTAGCGGAGACTTTGATGAATAAAAACAAACTTGCAGAAAGATTTAGGAACCGTCCAACCATCCATGAGGCTGCAGGAGGGAAGACAGGCGAGCCGCGGGTAGGCCGTGTCCTTCCGCGACACAAACTAGTGCTGATCATACAGTAAACCCATTTTTAGATGGAAAATAAAAACAACGAATATTTTTGTTTTTCTTTTCTTTTTGTTAATTCTAAAATAAAGTAGTAAGAAAGACTTCAACTGAAACTTTAGATTGTTAATCTGAAGGTAATAAGTAAGTCAGTGTTGTAACCAGAAGAGAGAAGCTTTTATCTACATGCAGTTGTCTAAACCTTTTCACTATTATTTTTAAGCAAATAATACAAGTAATTTTCTTAAAACAGCATTTTTGAGTATTTGTTTCAAACCGGGCCTTGTTTCCTGAACAGAAATTGTTCTTGGAGGTTTCTGGATCTGCGGCGTCACCGAGCAGAGACTCAAACACACATGGCTGCAGCAACAATCCACAAACAATTCCAACCATCGCTGCCGCAGACATCCTTTTATTCCCATCATGACTCCTTTGTCCACAAAACATCAGAGTCAAAGTCCCAGATCTCCTCTAATAGTCATGTTTAGTCCAAAGCACAGATCTGAAACTGAATGTCCACTATTTTGTGGTTTAAATGCTGCTGGTTTGGTTTGAGTGAAGATAAAAGCCAGAAGACCCCAGCAGAAGCTCAGACGGACGTTTCCCGGATCTGCTTCAGCTCTGGAGGTGGAAGGTACTCCTTGTAGAGCTGCTTTGGAGCTGCCAGCATCTTCACGTGAGCAGAGGCTGAGGCTTTCTCTGCTGCCCTCGAAACCTGAAGAAGTGAGAAGATTTCATGACTTCAAAAGCAAAAAGTAAGTTGGTGTCCTGCAGGCTGTTGATGGTTTTCATTTCACTAAATGCATCATAACTTGAAGATTAAATCAACATTTACAGCTCATCACCTCAAGTCTTTGGAAAAATGAGAGGAAATCTCTTTGGATCAAACTTGTATTTGTTCTTTTTCAGCTGAATCCTGACTGAAAACCCTGTCAGGGAGCTCTTACAGTCCAGATGGGTTCCTCTGGAAGTCCCAGCTGCAGACAGATGTTGCTCTCCTTCATGTTGCATGGAAGACACGGACGATGTTTAGAGATCTTGTTTTATTCCGAAGATCTTTACAAAAACATTGGTGATGACGTCTCCATGTAGATCGCGGGCCATCAAAATAAATTGACAAAAATTTCAGTAACAACCGCAGTCGTGGTGACAGCGATTTGTCACCAAAGATTTGTTCATCTGTGGATTTTTCATAGGTTTAAACAGGAATCATGTGATTCTGTTGTATATTTGAGCACTTAAAAACAAAAACTTCACAGGATGTCTCTCCATCCCGCAGGGGATCTCTGTCTGGCCGCACATCTCGTCTGCCATTAACCGGAATAGCGAGCGTGACCGCTCCAGCTCCGTGGGCTCTACGACAGACTGTTGCCCAACAGTAGCCGGGACGCGTTCAGCAAACCCCACTGCCCCAAAAGGAAAATGCATGGGAGATCAGGAAATCCAATCCACTGCATTGGATGAGTACTCTACCCACTGTCGCTGTAAACGTCACGTTACCAAAGTTAAGTCCCAGGTTGGTAGACGCGATGCAGTGACCTCCCCAAAGTTTGGATTGTTTTTAACTACGGCCCGCATTCAATTGCATTGACCAATTGTGGTCGGAGCCGGACTAATTCATTTTCATCACACTCACTCAGTCCAGTTCTCAATTACAATCCATTGAGGTAACCCCACAAACTTCAACTTAATTCCAAAAATGGGCGGGACAAAGTAAAGAAAACATTTTGCACCACTGATGATCCAAAACCAAATGAAAATAACTAAGTGTGTTAAAATGTATTAATACTGAGCACATTTTTGAAAAAGTCTTTAAATGTTATTTTTTTTATTAAATAAAGTAAAGTAAATAAATACTTTTAAAAAGGTCAAATGCTTTCATGTGGAAAGCACAAGGAATAACATTCCTTTCTTCAACCTGCCCCCAGTGGTCTTTTTAGGAACTGCAATATTTGGTGTTTGTGTGCTTGTGTTGAATTTGGGAATGGAAGGTGGGAGTTCGGATTATTCAACATCATTCAATCTGATATCAACTATTTTCAAACGTGTTCAAATTTTAGATTATAAACACTGTTTGGGCATCATCTGCTGTAGTTTTTAGCGTTAAATCTTTGTTGGATAGTTGAAGCTACATTCGTAAACGTATGCATTTATCAATGTTGAACAAATATCCAGCTCAATATTCCTCCAGTATTTTAGGAAGTTTTAAAAATTAGTGTCTAGCTGATATGATTTTAGACCACTTCTTCTGTTATCACAAAGAGGTGGTCTATGCGAGTGAATGTGTGATGAACACGGTAAAAAAGGAAATGCCTTTGAGGAAGGATTAAAATAACGCCAAGGGTCCTTCATGAAGGTGTTAACTACTCCAACAGATCCCCATCGACAGGTGGTTGTGGCTTTCTTGGAGGAGCGGTTTAATGCTAGGTCGAGCCAGCAGTTAAAATTGCCACCTATTAATAGGAAGTGTGAAGATACATCAGGTGTCTCGCCAATAGTCGAGGAATGAGCTTCGTCCGAGCGTTGAACTGGTTGAACTCTTTAGCTCCTGTCTGACAGGAGCACAAAACACAAGACCAGCCAATGCAATAAACCTCTGTGAATCAATGACTATGTGCTGTTTCATGTATAACTGTAAACATCAAACTAGAAGTCAAATCTAATTTTCACACATTTAAACTCACAGATTAAAGAAAATCAACATTTACTGTTTAACTGTATGGCAGGTATTGGATCAAAAGTATCAAGAATTAAATACAAAACATGAGATTTCCTGGTTTTAACTGCAGCATTTAAACAATCCCAGCAGCTGATGACCTGATGCTGTAATGAAACACAAAACCTGAAAACATTTCTGTGTAAAACACCTTCAAAATAAACCATATTTGTACAAAAAAGACCCAAAAGAATTCAGTTTGGCTAATGTGATTGTCCCTGAGAGTTTGAGGTTCACACAAACGAATAAAACGGAGCAAATCCAGAGATAGATTTGTGAACATCTCATACAGGAAGTGGTCAATCAGCCGCCTTGCTGGTTAACAACTTATTTCCTTTCTTGCTTGGCGTTCCTCAGATTTGCAAAACGTTTGCAGATGCAAAGAAATAAGAGGATCATTTATTGTGAGGAGCATTTGTGCGCTGGTTTATTGTGAACCGTTTCTGATATTTCCCAGAATAATTCCTGTTCTGTGATTCTGAGCCATAATTGCTGCCTGAAGCTGAACACAGCAGAGTGCAGACATGAAAAGATCTTAAATTGCAGCTGTCACGGTGAGTCACGACACAAATGCTGTCATTTTCTGACACGTGGAGATTTTAATTTCAGCTCCGTCGTCTCTGGAATTCTGCAGCAGCTCGCTCCCCATCTGTGTTTCTGTTCTGAAAGCGAGCCGAGGATTCAGCGTCTGCAGAGGGTTTTATGTGGGGGGAGCTTGGTTTGTCTGCAACAGAGGTGTGCAGCAGCAGATCAGAGGAGGTCAGATCCATGTGGAGGTGTTCAAATGGGTTAAAAGACGGGGATCAAGCAGACAGCGGATTGACTTCATCAAGTGAAAAACCCTGAAAATCAGCTCATCAGGGGATTACGGGTGTAAAGGTGGTGGCTTTGCTCTGTGCTGAGAAACTGACAGACCGTGTCCTCCCAGGCCACCGTAGGAGAGAGAAGAACCAACGGTTATTCTTCCTTCGTCGGTTATTCTTGCTTCGTCGCTCGTGCTGCAAACAGACTCTGCTTTTGTATCCCTTCACACAAACACCAACTGTCAACTTTCAATGTGTGTAAACGCAGACGAGCTGCAGCAGGTTCAAATCGGACCAAAGGAGGAGATAAAATGGTTTAACTTTACTTTTAAATGAAGTCTCTCATTTGTTATACAAAATGATAAATATCAAACACTTTTTCTGTACTGATTGATCTGTACAATATAACTGCTGCTGCTTGATTAATAGGTATTGTTGGAGCGCGGAGGCGGCATAAAAACTGAAGCAACGACGACAAAAAATCCAAATAGAACATAGAAAGACTTCATTTACCATTGGTTTTCATTTGGCAAAAAGCAACATTTACCAAAGAATATTGAAATTATTACAAACATAACATTCTAATGTTGTTAGATCTTTGTCAGTTTAAAATCCTCGTAAAAATAAATAAACTGAGGAGTCAGAATTGAAATTGAACTTCTATCTTTCCCTTTTCAACTTCAGATTTGGTGTTTATGTTGATGCTGGTTTAGCCAGAAGGACACTCCAGCATGAAGAGTATTAAATCTCTAGGATTTTTTAAAATCAATTTCTTTGAGGAATGGAGTTCATATACAGCCATGCAGAGCCGGCGATGAGCTGAACTCTTTCTAGCTAAAAGACAGAGACATAATAATCCTTCAGTTTCTGATGCAGGTCATGAAGGTGTTCCACAGGAAACATGAGAAGACGAACAAGAAACTTCCCAAGAAAAAAGTCAAAACATGTTCAGGAAGCTGAAAATACATTTTAAAAATGAACTTTCTAAGATTCAGTATTTCTTTGTGTTTTTCATTGACACTGTAGAAAGACTTTCAAAACAAAACATGTTTTTGACTTACAGTGTTTCATTCAAAAGCCTGCAAAATAAAACAATGAACTTTGAGAATAGACATTTGCAGAATAATTCAAAAAGTGCCTGCAGAGAACCAAAGCTGATGTCTGCAGTTCTGTCTGCACTGCTGTGGTCTGTCTGGAACGAAAAACAGACACCGTTTTGGTGCAAAAACTTTTCTATGTGGAGCTTAAAAGTCAACAGAGCTCGGTTTGGGTTAAAAAGATGCTCCCGTTTTCCAGTTCTGGAAGTTCAGGGTGAAAAGACGGCCTGCTCTGTCCTAAACCAGAGGTGTTTTTTTGAATCATGCGGTACAAGTTGCTTGTTTGTCGATTAGCACCAAACCTAAAATTATAATTATTTTATGTGTTTTTGTCAAATTTAGTTTTACAACTTTATTTAAAATTTGAGTGCAAAAACATTTTTTTTCTCACAGTTGTAAATAAATTCAGGTGTCAAGGGTTTAGAGATCATCAAAACAAGCTTCTTTAGGCTTTAGAAAAAGCTCCTCAGCTAAAAGAACTGCTGCTTTCTTATTAATGACAATAATAAACTGTTTCAAATACGTGTTTTCATTGCTTTCATTTGTAACGGCCTTCTGCCACCACATTGAAAATGTGCCTGAAATCCTGACCATTCACAGGAGGCCCTGAAGTAAGTAGTGGGTCAGCAGTCAGCTCCATTCAGACACGGAGCAATAACATTCTGTTTACATGAAAGATTAAATTCAACATCAATCAAACTGTGAAAGTTCAATTAAAGGATTCTTGATTGGTCATTTTAATAAAGGAAAACAGAAACAGCTCTGCAGGTCAGCGTCCGCCTGAAGGGCTCCAGACTACAGGATCCTCGCAGCTCTGCGGTGGCAGTGCATGTGTCATCTTTCCCTCAGACTCATGGGAGGCTGCAGAGCCTCACAGAAGCAAACAGCTTTGCTCCTGCGAACCACTCTGTGATGCTGCTAATTGGCTCGGTAATGAACCTGCCGTTATCCCTCCATGTGTGTCATTTTTATTGTGTTGTTGTTGTTATGGGGACAGTGGAGAACCGGGGATTTGGGAGACGGTCCCCTCAGGGATGTCTTCACCTCTTATGCACCCCGCATGGATGCGTCTGTGAGTTCAGATTTTCCTTTAAACTGTGCATCTATGCAACAGGTTTTAGTAAAGGAACTGCATTTCAAAAGGACTTTTTATAATAATGGTTATTATCATAAGGACTAACGTAACAGTTTTAGGTTCATGAGTTTTTGCACAGTAAATAAAGCTGCATCCTGCTGAAAGTCAAGCCAATGAATGAACTAGAAGACAGGTTAAAGGGCCAAAGCGTCAACTATTTTAATCCTGTTTTTCTGTTTGAAGCTTAAATATCAGTAACATAGTGGGCTGACTGACTGTGATGGATCTAATATTTAATAATTATCTGAATATTATAACAGAATATTAGAATTTGTTTATTTTGAGCAATGAAAACAAAACAAAATGACAAATTAAAGAGACAGATTGAGAGATGGACGGATGGAACTTAGTATAATTAGTCATACATTGAATTGGAAAATGTAACCAAAAAAAAGTAAAATGTGCTGCCAGTGTTGTCACAGTTTAGTTTCAAAAACCAAAAAAGGACATTTCTGCAGAGTTGGATGAAGGTTTTTTGGTCGGCAGGTGGGTGAGCTCATCCAAACTCCCTTGACTTTGTTCTGCCCAAACGCCAAAGCAATGTATCATCTGGGAAAAGCTGCACGTTTTCTCAGCAATGTTCTCTCTTTTAAAGTTTCATTTCTTCTAGTTTTTAAAGACCTGTGAACTTCGGTGGCATCTGTTGGTGTTTGCGAACAGAACCAGATAACTGCTGTCTGATTCTTTATATTATTTATATGTCATTTTTGATAGTATACATGAAATCATGGCAAATTTCAGGCTGTTTCTATGAAAACACAAAAGCAACATCCATAACCAAAGAAAAGATAAAAAAAACAAAATCTAATCAAAAGTGGTTTTATTGTTTTTTTTCATGATATTCTATCAAGTTTGTTCTTAAAGCAGTTAGTTCTTATGCAAAATACAAAGAAAATTATTTTTGTTTTTTTTTCTTTTGCCAGGGCAACTGCAGATATCCAGTTAGAAAAGAAAGAAAAACAACTTTAAAAAGCTGATTATTTATCGTATTAAAGTGAGTTCCAGGAACAACAAAAATGACAGAATAATGCAAAAGTATGAACAACCTTTTAAAGCATTTTAGATATATTGACATTGTGCTTTGTGGCCTTTTTTATTCTAAAACTGCTTTTTTGTTTGTCAAAATAAAACAAATATTTTACTGAAGTAGAAAAATGTAATGTAACCTACTAATGTGAACTTTTAAATTCTTTATGAGATATTTTCCTCTTAAATGTCTTTTTGTTTGTGTTTCCATCTAAAGAGGTTCTGCTTTCTGAAAGGTTTTGTCACAACCAATGAGATATTGACCTTTTCTTTTCTCCACTCATGTCCTGCTTCACGGAGCTGTAATAACCTGAAGCAACAACATTACCAAAACCCATGAAGGTTCAGAGCGGAGAGTAAATGAAAAGAGAAAATCCATTTTCTAGAGTCAGCAGGAAAACATTCCTGTTCGCCTGAAAGGTCTGTATCTCTGAGGTTTTCCAGGAGCATCTGTGCAGCGGAAAGTGACTTCCTGACTGCAGTAGCTGTTGCAGTAGCACACAGCGTAAACTGATCGTCATTGAAAAGCAGTAACTCAGTTTCGTTGGCTTTGCAGAGCTCAGACCCTGGAAGCTCAACCCACAGAAGAGGCTCATCAACAGGACGGACACTGCAGCTCTGACAGAAGATGATTCACTCCCTCAGTGACCGTCTGTGAGAACGCAAACATCTGAATGACCTCATGTTTGAACGCAAAGCTGCAGATCTGCTGATGGACATGAGTTCACCTCTGATCAGCTGACTTTACCTTTAAAGGGCTGCCCTCTCTGCTCAGAACAGGAAGGGGTTTCTCTTTAGGCTGCAGCATCTGGTGGTGACGTGTGAACAGCGTTTCTTCAAAGACTTTACTGGAGAATGTCGGTTGATGAAGAAGAGACGAAAAATCTTCTTTTCTGTTCCTCAGATCAGAACAAAAACTGACAACAAGCCGCTCTTTGTATAGTCCTCTGTGACTGGGTGTGCATGATAGGGCATGAGTTTGTGCATGTGAGACCACATGTACGTGTACATGTTAAGTAGTGTGTGTTGTGTATGAGTGCATGTTAATTATCGTGTATCTTATAGTCCACGTGTAAGTGTTTGTGTGTTATAGTGCACGTGTGTTTGTGTGTTATAGTGCATGTGTAAGTGTTTGTGTGTTTTAGTCCACGTGTAAGTGTTTGTGTGTTATAGTGCATGTGTAAGTGTTTGTGTGTTTTAGTCCATGTGTAAGTGTTTGTGTGTTATAGTCCACGTGTAAGTGTTTGTGTGTTATAGTCCACGTGTAAGTGTTTGTGTGTTATAGTCCACGTGTAAGTGTTTGTGTGTTTTAGTCCACGTGTAAGTGTTTGTGTGTTTCAGTGCACGTAGAGTAAGTGTTTGTGTGTTATAGTCCACGTGTAAGTGTTTGTGTGTTATAGTGCACGTGTGTTTGTGTGTTATAGTGCACGTGTAAGTGTTTGTGTGTTTTAGTGCACGTGTAAGTGTTTGTGTGTTATAGTGCATGTGTAAGTGTTTGTGTGTTTTAGTCCATGTGTAAGTGTTTGTGTGTTATAGTCCACGTGTAAGTGTTTGTGTGTTATAGTCCACGTGTAAGTGTTTGTGTGTTATAATGCATGTGTAAGTGTTTGTGTGTTTTAGTCCACGTGTAAGTGTTTGTGTGTTTCAGTGCACGTAGAGTAAGTGTTTGTGTGTTTTAGTCCACGTGTAAGTGTTTGTGTGTTTTAGTCCACGTGTAAGTGTTTGTGTGTTTTAGTCCATGTGTATGTGTTTGTGTTTTTTAGTCCACGTGTAAGTGTTTGTGTGTTATAGTCCACGTGTAAGTGTTTGTGTGTTTTAGTCCACGTGTAAGTGTTTGTGTGCTTTAGTCCACGTGTCAGTGTTTGTGTGTTTTAGTCCACGTGTAAGTGTTTGTGTGTTTTAGTCCACGTGTAAGTGTTTGTGTTTTTTAGTCCACGTGTAAGTGTTTGTGTGTTATAGTCCACGTGTAAGTGTTTGTGTGTTATAGTCCACGTGTAAGTGTTTGTGTGCTTTAGTCCACGTGTCAGTGTTTGTGTGTTTTAGTCCACGTGTAAGTGTTTGTGTGTTTTAGTCCACGTGTAAGTGTTTGTGTGTTTTAGTCCACGTGTAAGTGTTTGTGTGTTTCAGTGCACGTAGAGTAAGTGTTTGTGTGTTTTAGTCCACGTGTAAGTGTTTGTGTGCTTTAGTCCACGTGTCAGTGTTTGTGTGTTTTAGTCCACGTGTAAGTGTTTGTGTGTTTTAGTCCACGTGTAAGTGTTTGTGTTTTTTAGTCCACGTGTAAGTGTTTGTGTTTTTTAGTCCACGTGTAAGTGTTTGTGTGTTTTAGTCCATGTGTAAGTGTTTGTGTTTTTTAGTCCACGTGTAAGTGTTTGTGTTTTTTAGTCCACGTGTAAGTGTTTGTGTGTTATAGTCCACGTTTAAGTGTTTGTGTGTTTTAGTCCATGTGTAAGTGTTTGTGTGTTTCAGTGCACGTAGAGTAAGTGTTTGTGTGTTTTAGTCCATGTGTAAGTGTTTGTGTGTTTTAGTCCACGTGTAAGTGTTTGTGTGTTTTAGTCCACGTGTAAGTGTTTGTGTGTTTTAGTCCACGTGTAAGTGTTTGTGTTTTTTAGTCCACGTGTAAGTGTTTGTGTGTTATAGTCCACGTTTAAGTGTTTGTGTGTTTTAGTCCATGTGTAAGTGTTTGTGTGTTTCAGTGCACGTAGAGTAAGTGTTTGTGTGTTTTAGTCCATGTGTAAGTGTTTGTGTGTTTTAGTCCACGTGTAAGTGTTTGTGTGTTATAGTGCATGTGTAAGTGTTTGTGTGTTTTAGTCCATGTGTAAGTGTTTGTGTGTTATAGTGCACGTGTGTTTGTGTGTTATAGTCCATGTGTAAGTGTTTGTGTGTTATAGTCCACGTGTAAGTGTTTGTGTGTTATAGTGCACGTGTGTTTGTGTGTTATAGTCCATGTGTAAGTGTTTGTGTGTTATAGTGCACGTGTGTTTGTGTGTTATAGTCCATGTGTAAGTGTTTGTGTGTTATAGTCCACGTGTAAGTGTTTGTGTGTTATAGTGCACGTGTGTTATAGTCCATGTGTAAGTGTTTGTGTGTTATAGTGCACGTGTGTTTGTGTGTTATAGTGCATGTGTAAGTGTTTGTGTGTTTTAGTCCACGTGTAAGTGTTTGTGTGTTATAGTGCATGTGTAAGTGTTTGTGTGTTTTAGTCCATGTGTAACTGTTTGTATGTTTTAGTCCACGTGTAAGTGTTTGTGTGTTTTAGTCCACGTGTAAGTGTTTGTGTGTTTTAGTCCACGTGTAATTGTTTGTGTTTTTTAGTCCACGTGTAAGTGTTTGTGTGTTATAGTCCACGTTTAAGTGTTTGTGTGTTATAGTCCACGTTTAAGTGTTTGTGTGTTTTAGTCCACGTGTAAGTGTTTGTGTGTTTCAGTGCACGTAGAGTAAGTGTTTGTGTGTTTTAGTCCACGTGTAAGTGTTTGTGTGTTATAGTGCACGTGTCAGTGTTTGTGTGTTATAGTGCACGTGTAAGTGTTTGTGTGTTATAGTCCACGTGTAAGTGTTTGTGTGTTATAGTCCACGTGTAAGTGTTTGTGTGTTATAGTCCACGTGTAAGTGTTTGTGTGTTATAGTGCACGTGTCAGTGTTTGTGTGTTATAGTGCACGTGTAAGTGTTTGTGTGTTTTAGTCCACGTGTAAGTGTTTGTGTGTTTTAGTCCACGTGTAAGTGTTTGTGTGTTTTAGTCCACGTGTAAGTGTTTGTGTGTTATAGTGCACGTGTCAGTGTTTGTGTGTTATAGTGCACGTGTAAGTGTTTGTGTGTTATAGTCCACGTGTAAGTGTTTGTGTGTTATAGTGCACGTGTCAGTGTTTGTGTGTTTTAGTCCACGTGTAAGTGTTTGTGTGTTTTAGTCCACGTGTAAGTGTTTGTGTGTTTTAGTCCATGTGTAAGTGTTTGTGTGTTATAGTCCACGTGTAAGTGTTTGTGTGTTATAGTCCACGTGTAAGTGTTTGTGTGTTTTAGTCCACGTGTAAGTGTTTGTGTGTTTTAGTCCACGTGTAAGTGTTTGTGTGTTTTAGTCCACGTGTAAGTGTTTGTGTGTTATAGTCCACGTGTAAGTGTTTGTGTGTTATAGTCCATGTGTAAGTGTTTGTGTGTTTTAGTCCATGTGTAAGTGTTTGTGTGTTATAGTCCATGTGTAAGTGTTTGTGTGTTTTAGTCCATGTGTAAGTGTTTGTGTGTTATAGTCCATGTGTAAGTGTTTGTGTGTTATAGTCCATGTGTAAGTGTTTGTGTGTTTTAGTCCATGTGTAAGTGTTTGTGTGTTTTAGTCCATGTGTAAGTGTTTGTGTGTTTTAGTCCATGTGTAAGTGTTTGTGTGTTATAGTCCATGTGTAAGTGTTTGTGTGTTATAGTCCATGTGTAAGTGTTTGTGTGTTTTAGTCCACGTGTAAGTGTTTGTGTGTTATAGTCCATGTGTAAGTGTTTGTGTGTTTTAGTCCATGTGTAAGTGTTTGTGTGTTATAGTCCATGTGTAAGTGTTTGTGTGTTATAGTCCACGTTTAAGTGTTTGTGTGTTATAGTCCACGTTTAAGTGTTTGTGTGTTTTAGTCCACGTGTAAGTGTTTGTGTGTTTTAGTCCACGTGTAAGTGTTTGTGTGTTTTAGTCCACGTGTAAGTGTTTGTGTGTTTTAGTCCATGTGTAAGTGTTTGTGTGTTATAGTCCACGTGTAAGTGTTTGTGTGTTTTAGTCCATGTGTATGTGTTTGTGTTTTTTAGTCCACGTGTAAGTGTTTGTGTGTTATAGTCCACGTGTAAGTGTTTGTGTGTTATAGTGCACGTGTAAGTGTTTGTGTGTTATAGTCCACGTGTAAGTGTTTGTGTGTTTTAGTCCACGTGTAAGTGTTTGTGTGTTTTAGTCCATGTGTAAGTGTTTGTGTGTTATAGTGCACGTGTAAGTGTTTGTGTGTTATAGTCCACATGTAAGTGTTTGTGTGTTATAGTCCACGTTTAAGTGTTTGTGTGTTATAGTCCACGTGTAATTGTTTGTGTGTTTTAGTCCACGTGTAAGTGTTTGTGTGTTATAGTGCATGTGTAAGTGTTTGTGTGTTTTAGTCCATGTGTAAGTGTTTGTGTGTTATAGTGCACGTGTAAGTGTTTGTGTGTTATAGTCCACATGTAAGTGTTTGTGTGTTATAGTCCACGTGTAAGTGTTTGTGTGTTATAGTCCACGTTTAAGTGTTTGTGTGTTATAGTCCACGTTTAAGTGTTTGTGTGTTATAGTCCACGTGTAAGTGTTTGTGTGTTTTAGTCCACGTTTAAGTGTTTGTGTGTTTTAGTCCACGTGTAAGTGTTTGTGTGTTTTAGTCCACGTGTAAGTGTTTGTGTGTTATAGTCCACATGTAAGTGTTTGTGTGTTATAGTCCACGTTTAAGTGTTTGTGTGTTATAGTCCACGTGTAAGTGTTTGTGTGTTTTAGTCCACGTGTAAGTGTTTGTGTGTTATAGTCCACGTTTAAGTGTTTGTGTGTTTTAGTCCACGTGTAAGTGTTTGTGTGTTTTAGTCCACGTTTAAGTGTTTGTGTGTTTTAGTCCACGTGTAAGTGTTTGTGTGTTATAGTCCACGTTTAAGTGTTTGTGTGTTTTAGTCCACGTGTCAGTGTTTGTGTGTTTCAGTGCACGTAGAGTAAGTGTTGCAGTACATGTGCAGGCGTGTGTGGTTTAATACACAATTACATGTTTGAATAGTGTTGTATATCATTAAAGTCTTTTGAGTTCTGCTTATCTTACTGATGATGTGTTTCTTGCCCAAATGACATTTCTGGGATTTCTGAGTCAACACTTTACAAATTAAAACATTTCAGACACTAAAAATGAAGGAAGCAGAGATGGAAACATCCCATCATCTGAGCATCTGATAAGCTGCAGCAAATTTCCGTCTTGCTGCCCCTGCTGGGTAATAATAACAGTACATATGTGGCAAAGGCAAGAGGAATGATCAGCCAGATCCCGAACCTGCGCCAGATCTGCCTAATGACCCAGTGACGCCTCTTCCTCATGTGAGCAGCCCGCCCACAGAACGCCACAAAAATAGCTGCCATCTAATGGTCCCAAGAAAACAAACAACCCGTCGGTTCCCATTGTCCCCCGAGAGGAATTTCTGCCCGAGCATCAGCAGCAGCTTTAGATGATGACACCACAGAAGCGGCGGCGATAGAAGTCGTGTAAATGAAGAAGTGTGGCGCTTCAGACGATCAACACTCCTTATTCATCTATGATCAAATACAACAACAAATCCCTGGGAACTGTTTTTCTTAATTTAATCTCAAGCAGATTTTAATTTTTATAAAAAAGTAGCCATGACTACCGAGTGCTGAAGTGCCCTTGAGCAGGAAAACTATCTACATGTTGATCAGCTGCTTCAATTTTACTAAACGTTCACTTTAAAAAGGCTAAGTTCCTAAAAATATGTTTTTAATTTTGCTTGAATTTACTGATTGGAAGGAACTGGGAAGACATTGAATTGATTCTGTTTATTAAACCCACACAACCTATTTATATTAATATTATTTTAGATTTGAAAAGCTCATGTGAAGCTGCTTCAATTCAAGAATAAATGTAAAACTCTAAAACTCTTACAAAACTTCCCAAAAACTGATTAAAATTGCTTAAATTTTCCACTTTTATGTGTTAATTCTTTGTTCTTGAAATAAATGGAAAAGTGTCCCAAGAATCTGGAGACTTGCTGCACTTTTAAAGGCATTTATTGATGAAATACACAGGTTTTGACAAAAAAATTCTGTTGGTAAGAAATTCCAACCCCCTCCTGGACCCAAACTCCCACCAAGTAAAAGCATTTCAATGGAAACCAGTTCATTACATGTGCAATAAATAACAATAATACAAAAGGAGGCAAGGAAAGGACTCCTGAATAAGTGCCTGCGCTAAGCTGGGGGAAAAATACGTCTGAAAAAGTTTGTAGTAAAATCTGTGAAAGGACAAAAACACAAAGATCCGTTTGTTTCAACCGGGTGCTTTTAGTTTTTCTGGTCACGCTGGCAACCAGAAGGCATTTAGTGACCTGAGGAACTCACAGAAATCCAGGAAAAAACGGTCAAAATTATAATGGAGTTAAATTCTGAAACCTGGAGCCAACAGAACGGCATTTGGCACACAAGCAAAACAGAGCGGAGCTTTGCTCTGGGTTAACACAGGTTAGAAAGATCATTTAATAATTCACAACTAAAGAGAAATGATCAAGTTTGAGTTAAGGACAAACTGTGTGGCGCATCACAGAAGGAATGAGGCTTTTGCAGATGAAACAGCGGCTGAAAAACTTTCCTAATCCCAGTTTCCCTCCGTCTGAACAACCCGCCTGCTTCAGGGATTACCGCCGGCGCCGCTGAGTGGACGCTCAATGCAGCGCGGTAAACCCACAAGCATGACTCTGCAGCCAAAGAGCTCCACTTTAGTGAGAAGAAGCTTTCGGGAGGCTTTTCCCGGTTCAGGAGCGGAACAGAGCCGCGGACCGGCAGCCCTAGGGCCACAGAACCAAGTCAGGCCCTCCAGTGAGACCAGCAGAATCCGGATTCTTCAGGAGTCCTACAGAACCAATCATCCGCTGAAGATTGAAGCAAGTCTCAACTAAGAAGCCTGCAAGTGTGATTTCTATTTGAGGCTGGAAATTGGTGTCAGAACCTCCAAAGTCTCACCACTTTGCTTTTTTTTTTCTTCACAGCATCGAGCTCCTGTCAGTTTAGGACTCGTTCTCCTGGGTTTGGTCTCCAGAGTGAGTCTAAGCGAGCGAGTAAAGGCAAAAAATCGATGAAAGAAATGAGCGGAAAAAGCAGCACCTTCTGCAACTGACGGATGGGAGGAGACAGCGAAGACGTGAGGAGAAAAACAGTGAGACTCCTCTTCTGTTTGGACCGAACATCTCAGGAGGAGCTGTTAGCACCACAGAGAACAGCAAATCCCAGAAACCATACTCACAATCAAGAGAAGTCAGAATATTTAAATGCTTTCAGGTCTCTCACAGTAATAATTATTAAGGTTAACTCCTCCAAACTGATCTATCTCACTGATCTTTTTTCCCCAGACGCGTTCAGGTTCTGGTGTAAGTTTTTCTCTGAGGGATGTCAGGTAGGAAAGAACAGACAGAAATCGATTGTCGTGTTTTGTTTTTTCAAAGAACAGCCTGTCGCTGCATCAACACTCTGACCAGGTTCTTCTATCAGCTCCAGCAGAAAAAAGAAAAATCTACAGCACCATGTTGGATAGTTTCCAGCTGCATCTCCTGGAGAAAAAGCTGACAGGAAGGACGATACCAGACAAAGTGACAGGAACCCTCCCCACCTCTCAGACCAGTCTGTCTACCAAAGGACTTCTCATGCCTACAAGCCCTTCATCTTTTGAGTTATCTGTGGATGGCGAGCAAATAAAAAGAGGACACACTGCCACTTACAGTACGGACTACAGTAGCATCTATGAGATGCAAGTAATGTGAGCAGTTCCTGTTGCTCTAGCATGGACTGTTTGAGAAGGCCGTCCATACTGTGCCAGAGTACAGTTGACCCCAAAGACTTTCGTTTTACTCGTGTCATTGCTCTGCTTTGAGCTCTAGAACAATAAAGTTAAGTGTGCCGTAGTACAGATCACTAAATACAATGTGAACACAGGCTGAAAGGGTAAGGAATGGAGTTCTAGGTGAAAAGATGATTCCTGTGTGGGTCCAAGCAGAGGTACCCACAGCTCAGAATGTCCCCATGCAAGAACGGAGGCCAATCCTGTTGGTCAAACGAACCGAACTTTGCAGGGTAACTGTACTCCAGCGCGGAACGGTTTGCCATATATAAATGCAAATTACTGGAGGTTCTGCTGCTTACATTCTGAATCCATGGTCAGCTCCAGTCAGAACCATCAGTCTGGAAGGATCCTCAAATGAAGCCAAAGGTTTTCAGTCAGTGATTTTTCTGCTTTAGTTTGAACATTGCAGACTTGGCCAAACAAACAGGTTTGAAATGTGAAAAGAACAAAAAAGGAGGAATCTGTCTCTCCAGCATCCATGATGCTGCACAGGTTTCACTAGAAAAAGCGCTGATCTTTGAAGTTTTGATGAAAATAAACACTGCTTTTAGATTTCATTAGAATCAGGTGTTCCTGTTTTGTTTTGAACGCTTTTACACGGACGACAAACGTCTAAAAAAACAATGTTTTGCTTTTCCCCTGTTCTTCTTTTATCAGTCACGAGGCAGCAGGAGTTTATTAACGTACTTCAATGTTAGCATTCACATTTTTTTTTCAAAGTACGTTTTCCTTTCAGAAAAGGCATAAAAAGAGAAATCATGTTTAAAATAGGCTGGAAATGTTTCAAACGAAGCAGCAGCTGATTAGAATCAAAACCAAAGATGATAAGTTCAATTAGCAGTTGATGCAAGTTCAAATCACAAACATTTCTTTTTTTGCAATTCTGCCTCTTGAACAAGAGAAAAACAGCGAGACGCCAAATGTAACACCAGTGTAGTAACCTGAAGCACCAGTTAGTCCACTCATAAGGTTTTATTTTGAAAATCACTCTTTTTTTTAACTTCTTGTGAGATTATTTAAATATTAGGAAACAAATTCTCCCAGCAGCTTATTTTTTTTTCCTTTGATTTTAGGATTTTAAAGAAAAGCACAACATCATCTGCATGCAGTGATATCTGTTAGAGTAGATGAAGATTTATCAGCACTTTGGTAAATTCAATTTAATTTGAATAACAGATTTATCAGCCAAATAAAACTTCAGACTGAAGTCCAATATCCCAGATCATCGTTTGGAAGGAGAAAAAATATTCCAAAGAGAATTTTTATTAAAACTTACTTTAACAGAATGTTTTAAAATATATTTTAAATGTATTTTCCATTCTTATATAATAGGATTAGTATTTTTGGTCCTTTAGTTTGATAATTCAGCACCAATAAATGACCAGCAAAATGTTTTCTAAAGGTAGGTGTGTTGATGACTGTAAGACTGGAGTGTCGGAGCGTAAGAGCTGGTTTTGTTTGAACAAAAGAGCAACGCAAACGGAGGGGGCGGGTCATTGAGGCAACGCCGCCACAGGCAGGCAGTGAGGGGGCAGAACAGTTAACAGCAACAGGCTGAAAAAGATTGCAAAGATACATTTTAAAAGCACCAAATGACCAAACAGAGGTCATTTTTTTTTAAATTTCATTATCAAAATGTTCAAAAAAACTCCAGTCCCTGCATGAAACCTGAATTCATTATTTAAAAAATGCAGAAAGTTTTGCCCAAGTTTTTCCCCGCAGCTTTCAGGTTGGAATACTTTAAAACTCCGGCAGTGTAAAAACAAAATGAAAGTCACAATACAGAACATGAAGGCCCATTACAAATGCTTTACACTTGATTCTCGCAAATGAAAAAGCTCGTTCTTGATTCAACTTTGGTAGTTTTGCAGTAAAATTCCCACAAATGGGGCAAAAAAAGATGTCTGATTGGCAAAAAAACAAAACAGAAAACACTTTTCGACGAGCATTAGTGAGGACTTTTTGCCAGAACAGTTGTTCATGCTTCTTCTTTCTCTGCCTTAAAGTCTCATATCATATAGCGGTTTTTGTGTCTTTCTGAGACAACATAGAGATGCTTTCATATATTTAATTAAGGAGTCTGTCTTTAAAAACCCTAATTTATCTCCCAACATATAGATAGCACTTCAGGAATCCTCTCTTTTAACAGTCTAAAGTCTCTCTTCAAACTCTCCGTAATGACATTTTATGTACAATATCCGTATATAGAACATAAGTTACTGAACAGAAAAAAATAGTCTATACACAATTGACAATCATTAAGAATCCAATAGCAAATGAGACAAAAGAAATAAAAATTCCAGAGACGTTTGACTAACAGCGTAAACGGATGTATGTGATAAACTTTTCCATAAACTTTGTGTGCTGCAGAGACACGCCGAGTGTGAACATTTCTCCATTTTAAAAAGTCAGCGTCTGAGGAGAACGCCGTCTGAATGAAAAGACTCCCGACATCGTGTTTGCGTGTAAACAGAGCACCAGTAGTGTCTTGTGTCTCTTCTGTACAAAAGTATAAATATATGCTTTCTCTGCCTTGTTGTGTTCACATATGTAGGATGAAGCGGACGAAGGAAAAGGAAAGGTTGGTTTCTCTCTAAAGTCGCGCCAATGTTGGCGTTTCCAGCTTTCTGTTGTCAGATTACAACCTGGGTTTGCTGGCTTTTGATCTTCACCGATTGGTTTGGTGTTTTATTGTCTTTGCATAAATTAAAACAGTTTCAGTACAGTCTGCGGCCAACGGGCCGACAGCAGAAAAAAAGAGGAGCAACCGTCTGGTCCGTTGGGGCTACAGCAGGTCCATCTTGGGTCTGTAATGAAGCAGGAGTGGAGATTTCTGGAAAGAAATGGAACAAAAACTCTTCAGTCAGACTTTCCAGCCTGCAGGATTTCTGGTTTTCTCTTTTTGTGAGCCATTTCTCCATGAATTGGCACTTCCCTGTCTTCCCACACCAATGAAAATGAGCTAATTACCTACCTGAGGTTAAACAATTTACGGCCAGTTCGCGGCCTTGTGACACGGCGCATCCTGGAAATGTGTTTTTAAGTGACAGGAAGTCACATGGTGCAGACAAGAAAGATTTAAGATCCACTCACCAGAATTTAAGACAATGTCATGCTTTGTAGGGCCTTATTTTATTTCAGTTTAAGACTTTTTAAGGATCGCGGCCACCCTGTTTTTCTATACTTTCGGTATAGTTCGGGGGTCTCGCAATGTGGGGCTCTGGAGCCACATGCGGTTTTGAAGAAAAAATGCAAGCAAATCAGTCAATCAATCAATCCATCCATTCATCCATTCATCTGAACCCGCTGAAACACTTTCTGGGCCACGGGGTTGCTGGAGCCTATCCCAGTGTTTAGGGTACACCCTGTCTGTTGCCGTACCACGAACACACACACTCAGCTAGCGGTAATTTAGAGACACAGATTAACATGCCAAGCGTGTCTCTGGACTGTGGGAAGACACCAGAGAAAACCCACACATGAACGAGGAGAACAGGCAGAGACTACCCAGAAGGAGCCCTGCCGGGATTTGAACCAGCGTGTTAACCACTGCTCCACTGTTCAGTATTTTATTTTGAAAGGAACTTGTATATGCTGCGTTTAAAAGTAAAATAAATTAATCATATACAAAAGTTAAAGCAACATTTTATACATGAATGGTCACAGAAATTAAGTGTGTTTTTCTAAAACACTGAAGTGGGACTTTGCTGGGTTTTGGTCTGTAAGAGACTGGCCCAAATGGGTCTTTTATTGTGAAAGGTTGCACACATCTTTTATAGTTACTATTAAAGAAAACATTGGAAGGAATCCTACAAATCCTTGTTTTCTTCCCATTGAGGTTTAACGCTGACTTTTTCTCTGTTTCTGACATGTCGCTGTTTTCATTCCACAGATCGCGTCATCTCTTACCTTAAATCTCCATCTCGTCACGACAACAAATTTCAACGTGTGGTCCTTCCCCAGGATTTCTTCGTTGCATAAAATGTCCAGCTGTGGAAAAAACAAGAAAGAAACTGATTATTTTTTTAATAGAAACCTGCAGCAGATAAACTCCCAAAATGCCTAAAGCATGTAAGCCGGACATGAGGAATACGAGCGCGCCCAAACGCGCTCTCGAGCCTCACTTCCTGCTCGGAACGGCGTGGTTTCTGAGGGGAGCTCATCTGGCGTCTCTGCATGGATTTTCAGCTGATGTTCAGTCAATTCAGAGGCCAGGAGGGAGAGGCTGAGTGAAGGCCACGCAGCGCCACCTGCTGGCTCTCACTGGAAGCTGTGGAGCATTTTTGATGCAGAGACTTGAAAGGAGGATTTGCGGCTTTCATTGGACAGATTGCTGCTCGACAGGAAACAGTCAAATCTTCACTAACAGGCTGATTTGGTTTTTAGCAGCTGGAAGATCAATGAGCCTCATTCAGCAAATCCTTACAGAGAATTGAACTTAATTGTTTTTATGGAAAATTCAGAGAAAAAGCTGAAACGGTAAATCTGAGGCTTGTTGACTGAGAGCAGATGTTTTTACCGTCATTATCATAAAAAACTCACCGGTTCTCATTAAGACACAAAACCAAACAACAGAAACATTATGAGACTAATGAAGTTTTAAAACGCAGATCACCATTTCAACTCAAGTTTCAATTAAAAACATAAAGACGGATGGTTGGTGTAGAACAAAAACTTCATCAGATATTAAATGATCATTTAACACCAGAGGTGGTGGTAGTATTATGGTGTGGGGCTGCTTTGCAGCTTCAGGATCTGGATGATTTATTAAAGTTGATGAAATCATGACTTCTGCTCTGTAGCAGAAAACCTTGAAGGCGAGTTCTGTCTCAGAGTTCATGGTCTGAAGATTGAACAGGTCCACCTCTGCTTGGACCAACCTGAAGAACAAGACGAAGGTTCTGGATCGGTCCGGTTAAAGTTAGTGCTGTCATGTGGTTCGTATTCTACTGAAATTAATTAACCGTGACCTGTGATTAATTAACCTATTTTAATCACAAACATTTTTAGCTCAATATTTGCTGTATTAAGTCTAATTTTTGAATTATTTTCAATTAAATCTGTGACATTGGGGCGCAGTTTAAGATAAAAATTCAACTAAAATGAGGCTTAGTTAAGTTTTTTAAAACAAAAACTAACCTCCAGTTTTTACTTTTACATCACCAAGATAATAAAAAAAAAAAAATCGATATCGTTTTGAGGACAGTTTCTGCACAGCGGCAGGAGTTCCTTAGAAAGTGTTGTAGGCAGGAGCGTTCGGGCGGAGCAACCCCACCGTCCTTCCCCTCCACCATTGCTCTGTTTACAGCTCAGACGAGGAAAACAAAGACGTGCATCGATCTATTTATATTTTTTTAAATCACAAATATGATTTTGCATTTTGTCGTCTGCTCCTGGCCGCAACGACTGGAACAAAGAAATACTCAGAAATGCAATTCTGAGCTTAATTTTCTCTACATGGGTCATCCATCATTAGAAAAATGCTACAAGAACTTGTTAAAAACACCAACAACACAATTTTCACTGGAATAAGTCTTTGGGAACATAAAAAAAAATCTTTCACAGCATCAACAAGAGGCAAGCTTTTCAAAGAAAATGTTTGCAGACGCTTTAAAAACTTTAAATAACATGATAAGGGTTTTTTAAGAGACTCTTTTATACAAATAACTTTATTTAAATAGGTCAAAAAAAATAAAAAGTGCTTAGCCTCTCAACATCATACTTTAACACAGTGTGGAGTTGTGTGATTTGATTTGTTCCATTGGTGAAATATTGAAATTTGGTACGACCCAAAACTCTCTTGACTGTTCTAGGCTTCCAAACATTAGTTTAGGTGAATTAAGTTTAAGTGAATCCGGTCAGACCTGGTCGGATCGTGCGGTCTGCAGGGTCGGCCATGTTTGTGCTGCTCTTCAAACATGTCAGAGTGAAAAACACGCAGCACGTTCATACTTTTACGTTAAATCACAATAATTTTTTGATTCTTGATTGTTTAAAAGACGCAAAACGATTCAGAATGGTTTATGGATGAAAACGGATGCATTTCATAATCGCTCTCGACCCTCTGAAGGCCTCTCAGACGTTTCAGTTGTTAAAAGTGAGTGCAGTGGTTCATAAGTTTCGGGTGCAATTCCTTTTCATCCATTCTGTTAATGGGGGAATCCAGCATTTTTTAATGTCTCCAGTTATAAAATTACTTTGATAATCTGACTAAATGGATTAAAAAATATATATTTTTACGTCCACAAACGACACAGATGCTTCTTAGGACGGATCTGATCTGAAGACAGGAAAAAAATTCCTGAAGTTCTGAAGAAAGACGACATCCTGATGAGAGTGACGCTCAAACGTTCCGCCTCCTCCTGCTGCTGGACGCTCCCTCTCTTTTAGGAGGTTAAAGATCACACATGCAGCTCAGATGTTCAGATGTGCACAAACCGCCGCACTCTTTGCTGACAGGCGGCGTGCAGCAGAGCCTTGTGTTTGGAAAGCGGATGTGTTTCAAGCGACATCTCCTCTTTGCGGGGGGGATAAACGACACAACAATGGCTGGCGGGCAGAGCGCTTCCGCCTCGCCGGAGCGGAGCTACTGAGGCCGGCGATATGATGGAGCCCGCCCACTCCTCTGTGAGGCAGCCAAATACAACACAACAGGAAAATAGACAACAAGACGGAGGCTGCGGTGATTATTCACGCCACCGAAAAAAAATCCATCTGTCAAATTATCGCCCACAACCCCCCCCCACCCACCGCTGCAAATGGGGCGACAAAAACATTAGCAGAAAAATGAGATATTATGAGGGGTTGCTTTCATGCTAAATATAACAAACACAAAGGCCTACATGAGTCAGCGCAGAGAAGTATAATTAAACGACTTTTTTTACGTAATTTCTTGCAGTTAAGTAAACTTTGGTTCCCACACAGCTCAGCCGGAGCTCCAATAACTTCAAACAAATCCCAGGATTCAAGGGATTTGTTCCGACTGCTACAGATGACAAAAATAATCCCCTTTTTCTGCCGACAAATGTAAAAAATAAAATGAAGAGTGAAGCGTTTATGTGGGTTCAGATGTTAAAATAAAAGAAAATATTTCAATGAAGACAATAGACTATGTCTCCTTTCTGACCCAACGTCCAATTTTCCACAGGACCCGGCTGGAAATACAATCATTTTTAGGAGATTTCTTCTGTTCTTCTGTTCCTGCTATAAAGAGAACTAACTCCAGTACTCAGTCAAGTTGACTTTATTCCAACAAAAATATCTATATTTTCCTAAAAAAAGAAAGATGACATCACAGTGGGAGAATCCATCAACAAATGAACAGGGGCCAAGTCCTCTAACGGGACAAAAAAATAGAAATATATTTTAAATCCACTTACAAATCCAAAACAAACTTATCAGGGATATTCAAAGGAAGTTTGGAAATTATTAAGGGATGGGTGGGTGTCCATTTAGGTGGAAAAAAATTAAATTTGGCAATTTTTGTATAATATGTGGAAATATCTGAGTATTTCTGCTTTTAAATCAGCATCCATATCAGCTCCATTTCTTTTGCACAAATGTGAAGCTGCCCCCCTCCCAGGTTTTGATTGAACGACAGACACAACTTTTTGAAATTAAATCACCTTTCCCTTTAGTTAACAAAAGGCTAAGTTATTAAAATCTTATGATTTCTTAGGTTTTCTTGAGCAAACCTGAGTTAATTAAATTTCAGGAACACGTCCACAGAAAAGCTCCTTCGGTGTTTATGTATTTATTTATGTACTTTACTACAATATTTTCAGATTTTCTTTAACTAACAATAATGTGTTTTTTAATATGATGTATTTGTTGCTTTTTTACTGGCTGCACACAACCTTTAAGTTTGTTTTTGCATGGATACGGTGACGCTCTAATCTCTCTTTACATGTGGATTGATTGTGATTCTCTGATCCTTGAGTTTTCCTCCAGTCAGAGTGCAGCTGTGACTTCGCCTACCTCGTTAAATGACGTCAAATTAAGCTTTTTGGCGATGAACTTCTTTAGGTGGAGGACGGTGGCTTGTGCGGAGCAGCGGATCCACTTTCGCTTTAGACCTCGGAGCTTGCTGCTGTTGCACTCCAAGCAAATGCTGACCTGTATAGACAAAAGATGTAAGAAAGTTTCGTGTTCACATTGTTGGTTTCTGGAAGGTTTACCACCTTTACAGTGTGATGAATTTACAAGTTATATTATTATTTTTTACTTAGGAGATGACAGGAAGTTTCAGGAGTTTTTGCAAAACCAGCCCAAAAAAACATTCAGGTTTTTGTTGTGATCTTCCAATGGAGTCTGTAGAAGACATGTGACCCCGTCAGATGAGAAGTAATCCCTTTAGATCCAGTATTATCATGTTAAGATCAGAAAGGAGCTATTTTATCATAGGTAAAAGAACCAAGAGCTCACAAACCCTCCAAAGAACCGCTCGTTCTTGGAGGGTCTTCTTCCCTCAAATCTTTCGTCGTTCATCCAAGTTTAAGTCCCAAATATTTCCTCCACATTCCTACTATTAAACGGCTCATAAAGGAAAACAAAGAGAAGAAACCAGGAGGCAAAGCCTCTCCTCTGGTGATCCCCCTGGCTCATCACAGGACTGTAGGGTGTGGTTGTCTTGGAGTTTTGGTCTTCTTTGGGACAAACAAAAGGTCATCATGGTGAACAGGAAGTGAGCAGGCCTCATCTGCATACATGAGAACCTTCACAGACTCAGAACGGAATTATTACTTGCTGTTTTGAATCCATACTGCCCTTAATTTGATCGATTAGATGATCTCAAAATAAGAAAGGTGTTGATTTGATGTTCCATGAAGTGCTCGTTTCATCTGGTCAAACTCGTCTTTAGTGGATAATCCGATGTGATTTCTGATTCAACGATCAACCAGAATTTACCATCTGCCTCTAGTTCCCCTCCACTTGACATGGTGGGTGGTTTTAGCAGTCCATGGGTGGAGGAGCTGGAATACATTACTACCACTCTGCCCATGGAGCCGCAGAAACAGGAGGAAATGCTCTTCTTTACTGCTCTGTTCTGTTACTGTTTGATCGTCATCTCCGTGCTCAAGCAAACACGGTCTGCCCTGCAATAAGCAAAGACCAACATCCTAATATATCTGCTGTGCAGAGGCGCTGGAGGGGGAGGCTCATAACGAGAAATAAAAGCCTCGCTGGTGATCTGGACTCCGGAGGCTGCAAGGCAGCTTCATTGCATTACAGCACCTCGATGTGGTGTCCTCAGAGCCAAGATGAGGCAAAACATGCAGACATTAGGGTGCAATCGTGACGGGTTTCGCAACAATATCCTGCACGTCTGGTGCTGTGAAGGAATAGAGTCGTTACCGAGTTCTGCATCCATGCAAACCTGTTTCATACGACCTTCTCAGACAATAAAAGGTTGACACAGCAAGTGTGACTTTCCAGTAAACCGATTTTTTACTTTAATTATTTGTGTTATTAATTGTTTTCTGTCTGGATTTTATCATAGGAATGATGGGAAATCCTGATGTTTTCTTGATGAACCAGCATTTATTCTGAAATCCATTATGCTTTACTCGGGACTCTGCTGTTTGTGAGCCAGTTTACTGCAATGTCCTTAGAACACGAGGATGTTGGCTGCAAGGTCATCCAGCAGGCAGCGGGGAAGTGTTGTTGGAGTCAACCGTGCGTGCTGAGTGATGAAGCTGCAGCTGCAGTAGCAGAGACTTCCTGGACGGGTTTTTATCTCCTTCCTAACCAACAGCTGCTTTCATTCTTCTGCTCTTTGGTTCAGATTTCAGGGATCTTCCGTTTTCTGTTTTCATTCAGAAACAAAGCTTTTACTCTATACAGCTCCTTATTATCCACAAGAGAAATCTGGCTTGAATAAATATTACATTCCGGCTGGAAAATAGTCTTTCCCTGTTTTTAACTTTATAAATTTAAACAATTATAGTTTCTTCATCCAGTCATTTCATTTAGTTACAAAAAAAAAACAAACAAATGAGAGAAAAAAGACATAAATCAGTTTATTTAGCTAAATGTAACTGAATGTATGAAGTAATAAGACGGCCCTCCTTTCTGTTTGTTCCTGAATAAATCAGCACTTCTGGGTCACGGCATCAACCAGAAGTTTGAGTGTTACTTCAGCTCATGTTTTTTAAAACATATTCTCTGGGTTTGAGCCTTAAGAGCTGCAGAAACAGTAAAGCAGATGTGTCATATTTTTACTTTAATTTACCCTAAAGAACCAAAGGACCAAACAGTTCCTTTTGTTTCTTTGATCATTCTGGGACACAGAAATTGACATATAAAAATAATAATAGTATTAATATTAATAATTATAAAACAGAAAAAAATATTACATGTAAAAAAAAAAAAATGTGGCCAAATTTGACCCTACAGATCCTCCAGGATTCATTCAAAATTGTTTTTAAAAAGTTATTTTTTAAAGATGTCTGGTTGACCTAAGATTAACCAAAACTGATCTGAAACTTAAGCCTAGTGGTTATCTAGTGAATTGACTTGGTTCCAGTCATTTTCTACAAACATTTCAAACCAGTCCAAAGTGTTGCTCTTTGCAGCATCACGATGCCCCCCAGTGGTTCTTCAAAACTGCAGCTAGCTGTAGTTAGCTTTACAATTGAGTTTAAAAGTCTGGTCAAATTCACCAAATAACTCAGAGAAGCTTAGTAAGATGACACCAGACATCAGCTATACAACCTTAACCTTTTATTCTGAAAGACCATCTCAACGTTTTATTCTGAAGGATTATGACAGAATGTCTCCCTTTCAATCTGCAAACATCACACCCAACTCCTGCCATCCTCCTGATCCCTCCATCCTCTTCACTTCTGTTCTTGCTGATGAGCTTCATCTTTTCAATCACTTCACACGAGGACTACGAGCTGCTTTTCCATCAGGGCCTCCTTACTTATGCATCTTTATACCATCAGCAGCTGTTGTTTTTTTATTTTTTGCTGTTCCTCCACTTTTTCTTCCCGTTTCTGGAAGTCATCTTCTGTTCTCTTCCTTTCTCCACCTCTGCGTGACATTTGACATGGCGGCATATGCGGCGCCGCATTTGCTATTCCATGAGCATTCCACATAGTGACGGGCAAGATCTTCCTCCACATCCAGTCAGCGTTTCCCACACGGCAGCAGAGGAAGATTTGTCGACTCATCTGTATAAAAACTCTCTTCTTTTTATCAAAAGCAGCAGCACAGAGCTGATGGAAATGGTTTTCACGCTTGAACAAAATAAACGTCTGGAAAAAAGAACCCCAAGATTGTAGAACAGCTGCGTTTGTGTTTGGAGGCGTGGAATTGGTTTAGAGCCAAAATATGTGAACAAACTTTATTTTGTTGTTTTTACTTCCTTCCTAGTGATCGTTTTAAATTTCAAGTTTTTCGTTTAGATATATTTCGTTTAGATACACAGTTTTAAACCAAAACACAGATCCTAAAAGCATCTCTTCTAAAGAGCATTTAGTCATCTGTATATTTTCCTACAAATTTTACAGTAACATGTTTAAAGCTAAAAAAAAACAAAAAACATCTGAAAAAGACATTTAAAGGATCAAAGAACCATTAAAATAAATTAAATCCATATTTAGGGGTGTGGGGAGTTATTATTTTCTAATGTATGTTGTTACTCTTAGGTTCTAAATAAATTTGAGTCAGAAAGTTCTTCTGAAACATAGTTTTTTAAGGCAATGCTCCTTTCAATCATGCACGTGTTGTAAATTTCTCTTTCCAGTTCAGAGCTTTCACACTGATCTGTTTGGTCCAGGATAGGTTTTCCTGACCTTGATTGACGTGCAGACTGACTGCAAAAGAGGATCGTGGTTCACGTTCAGGGGAACTCTGGAACCACAAAATGCGACAGAAGCGTTGCATTCGCATTGCGTATGCATTCTGAGTAAAAAAACGAATCAGTCTCAGGCTGGAGTTTGAGGAGATCGTACCTGCTCATCACTGCGGTGATAGTCATTGTCCTCCTCTGGTTTCTCCTCTCCTGCTTCCTTGTTGGTTGTGTCTTCTGATTTAGCATCACCTGTTTGGTAACCAACAGTAGAAAAGAGAAAAATGAATGCAGAATTCAAGAATTCAAATATGACATGCTTTTATTTTGTCAACCCGGAGGAATGAATTGGTTTTAATCATTGTTTTTTGTAAAGTTTAAAGAAGTCTTTACTGTTTTGTTTTGTCTGTTTGGTTTTTACCCAAACTTAGAATCTAATTGATAAGTTTGAGTTCCATAAAAGATCCTGAACATCAGAGAACAAATGAAAACTGAATCAGAAACCGCGTTTCCTGTCAGATGGTGATCCCAGACTGGATCTCAGTTCGCTCCTCGATTTGATTCTTCCCTCCAAAAACTCAGGGCATTAATTTAAAAGCCAAAGAAGAATTGGTCTTTGTGTCGCAGGAGTTCGCAGCATCTGGGAGTCGTCCTGACTTTGATTGCATCCTCTTGTGAGGAAAGAGCTGCAACTGTTTTCATGCCCGTGTTGCTTATGCGCCCTGACATGTGTGACAGCCAAATGTGGTTTCCTGGCAACATGGAGTCTGTGCTATCTCCAGCTTTTGATCTATTATTTATTTGGGCTGCAGGAACATCCACCATCCAAACTTCAGTCCAGGAGGCTTCTGTCGCGCAAACATTCAGACACAAATCACGCCGCAGCGGCAGCGACGCACATTTCTATTCTTTACTCATTGGCTGTAATTGTGTGACTTTATTCCAGAATGTGAAGCTTTTTGGAACAAAGTCATCAAGTCTGGAAGCGATAAGAACTTCATTTGGGAACGGTTTCTGTCCGAGTTCCCATCACCAAAAAGTCTCAACAAGCTTCTCCTTCATTTACAGCTACGTGGGAGGGAATCACGCGCGCACACTAACGGGGAGCCTTCAAACCTTTAGAGTCCCAAACACAAGTTTCAGAATCATCACTTCTGTAAGTTTATGGACTCTACCGTAAACAACATTCAAATCCCAAAAGCGGACACAATTTGATTTTAAAGCTGCCGGGGAAGCAAAGTCTGTTTATGTGTTTGTGTAGGAGTTATGTGCGTTCTCTGCAGACTCATCACTCCCCCATGTCGCTCTATTTTCTCCTGTTAAGGTAATTTAGAGGAAAGCGTCTGCGGCGTGTTGGTTTGCTGGTGTGGCGGTCTGCTGCAGGCTTGCAGTGTCAGGAGATGGAGACAGGAGTGTTGTACGTGTTCTAACATGTTCTTGAGACATTTTCTGATGACGGATGACATATGTGAAGAAAATGAAGCTTAAAATTGCCTTTCTGAGTGTTTCTTTTTGAAGAAGCAGATGAAAAATACCGTGACGGCAGGCTTACTTCACACCAGCAGTCCCACCCACAACTCACAGGTGAATTTCTTATGAACTGCTGCAGAAACTGTCCTAGAAAATGACAAAGGTTTTTTGATTTTGGCTTAAAACGCCACAATCTTAATGAAAGACCACTGAGAGCACTTTAAACTTTAACTGATGGACTGTCAGATTTACACAGATGCTGCTGAATGTTTCCTACCTCCACATCTAAGCGCCAAACAAATGGGGAGCGGAGAGCCTGAAGGTGCTTTATTAAGCCATCCTGTTAGAATATATCGCACCGATGGTCTCTGCTTTGGAGGAGAGGCAGAATATTTGCTGCCATGAAATGATTTGCAAACACTTCACAGCCATTTTATTGCTATAAAATGCAGAAAATCTGCGGCTGCCTTTCATCCCTCAGGAACCCAAAGAGCCTATTTGTTTGCAATCTCTCTGGTGAATCACCGAGAGCCAATGTCATAAAGTCTTTTCTTCTCTGCCTACACTCTTAAACTCGTGGCGTGCCGAGCCTGAAAGTGAATAATGTGGTGAAGGAGCACCCATCAAAGATCTGCGGCGTGCAGGTCTGCTCCTGCCTCTCAGACGGTGAAACTTATGGTTCCACCAGGAACCCAGCAGGACTAGAGAGCTGATTTTCAGCTGGAAGACAGAGGACAGATCCTAATTGGTTCCCTACCCCTACGGCTCCTCCCTACTGCTCCTATTATAGGGGTATTTGAAGCTGTCGTGGTGTCTGAACTTGTTTTTTTAAGGGAAGGGGTAGCATTCAGATTCAGCCAGAGTTTCTGCCTGATTTTTTTCATTTACATGTCTCAGAGGTGTATTTGTTATGTAAAAGTCTAGACTTTTTCTTCAGAGCAGCACATGGTGATGCTGCCCGTGACTGGACAGGATGAGAGCATGAAACTCTTTTGCCTATGTTTGCTAGAAATGGGAAAATGCAAAATATTCCTTCAGTTGTTGCACCTGACGGCTCAGTAATTGAAGTGCTACACGCTTTATTAAAGAACCACTCTAATAAAAATGCTGTTTTGGGAGTTTTTAACCTGTTCTTGTGGCATTTTTCTGATGGTGGAGGACATACAGCAAAAATTTAAGATTAAAACTGCTTTTCTGAGTATTTGAATCAGAACCAGATGAAAACCAGCGTTTTGAAAAAGCACAGGTTTGTGAAGCAGGAACTGTCATGGACAAAGTCTCCCTTCTGTGCTCCAATTCTGAAGAATCCACTTGCAGACAAATAGATCCATTAACGTCTTCATTTTCCTCATCTGAGCTGCCTTCTGGCTTTAAACTGTACGGCTGGTTAGCTCAGATATTGCTTAAACTAATGGAAACAAAGTCTTAAAAAATGACGCTGGTGTGCAGAGTTTTGCTAAAAAAAATTAAATAACTGTAATTAAAAGACCACTGGGAACGCTTTGAAAATAGAAAAAATATAGTTAGAGAGAGACTGGAAGTACTTTGGTGTTCTTTTTGATGATGGTCTGTCTTTTAAATCTCAAATTGACTCTCTTGTTAAAAAGCAGTCTTTTTTTATTCAGAAATAAACTATCTCATTCAAGAGACTTGCTGCAGCATCGCTTTTCCCTGTACTAGAGCTCATTTGACACATTTGATCTTTGTTTTCTAAAAACTGTCATCTTCCTAAGCTGGGATCAATAAAGTATATTTGTCTTATGATATTTTATCCTAAATATAAAAGTTAACTACTTTGCGAATTTCCCCCCATTGTGAACTATTTCTAGAACTCCTAAATGAAGGAACACTGTATGTAAAAGTCTTTCTTTTAGGATGGTGGTGGTTGCAGATGTCATTATGCATTGCCATGTGTCTTTTGTAAAAGTGAGATCTTTGTCAGATTTGTTCGAACATCTTTCATTTTCTGCAAACAACAAGCTTTCTTTTCTCGCCTCTGATGCGTGAATTTGTGCTGCGAGTTTTTATCTGGATTCATTCCAACTGAACCTCCTTCATTTTTCTGCTGCCTTTTTTGCACGGATGCCATCTGTCAGGAAAACGGATCTGTGTCGCTACAGTTTTTTTAAGTCACCTTTTATAGCTCTCCGTTGATCAAATTCTTTACCTTATACAAAGCAAACACTATTTTCCCCAACTGTTCCTGTAAAAAGAAATAATGCAAAACAACACAATGGACTGCAAAGTATTTGTAAGATAGAAGCTTATTTTTAAGCTTATAAAAGCACATATTTTATTAAACTCTTGTTTTGAAAGGGACTGAACTTCCTTGTTGGTCCCACTGACTGTACATGAGAACTGGACTGAGTAAGTGTGACATAACCCATTGAAAATGGTTTACTTCCGGTTCCAACCAAGTGAAGTTAATTTAAATGCCATTTTTAAGCAACATGGATGCCGCCAGGTTGGAACCAGACACCGTCAGTAAGTAGTGACTGGTTGGTCTGAGTTTCTATGGCAACCATTCTCACCAATCTGTATTGAGCTTGTTGGAAGGCCACACCCCTATCACTTGAAAGGGGGCTGCACAAAATCTGTCAAACAAACATTTAGAACGTTGGATGTGAGGGCCAGCAGGCTCCACCTACTTATATTGAGGCATGTGATTGGTTGGTTTATAACTTGAATACCGAACAATGAAGAAAATGAGGATTATTAAGAAGATGTTAAAAAACATATCAGCACAAGAACGGTTACTCTGACCAATAGAATGGCTGAGTAACAGCTGTTCATTTCTCTATAGAAGTCTGGGAGATTCTGGCTCCTTGAAACCGCCGGGTACTTCCTGTTTGCAACACCGGGGGGGAGGGGGCACTCAGTCCAGTTCTCATATACATATAATTTGACACACCGGTGAGTGTAAGCTAATGTGACTTTAAGGTGTGTATATTTCAGCTGAAACCACCACAGGTGGAAGAAGCCAGAGCACACCGGATCCTTAATTAGAAGAACCAAAGAGCCAGTTTAAGAAAGCGATTAGTTCTGCCGGCAGGACGGCCTCTGGACGCACATTCCCCCGACCCTCGCAGCGGTGAGCCGCCTCTGCACAGCCCCGGAGGCTTACTCCAGTTTCTTCAATTACCTCTATCAGTGGGGTTTAATGGCCGCAGTTGTTTCTCTAATGGCAGTCATTACCATCTGGGCGCTTCGCTGTTCCTACAGCTCAGTTAGAAAAGAGCCTTCAAATGCTGTTTTTTTGTCTATCGTCCAGCAACAGAAACTGAAGGTCAACAGTATAAGTCGACCTCTGCCTCAGTCAAACCAGTGAAGACCATCATCCAAATGCAGGGAGCGTTCGGCCCTGCATCATCTTTTTCAAGCGGCATTTTCACATCTGCTCCCGATTCAGGATTTGAATAAAGTAATTCTCAGAAATGGAGTTTCAAGCCTGATGTTCTCGATCGATGTCCTCCATCATCAGAAAAAGGCCACAAGAACAAGTTAAAACACAACATAAATGAATGTGTAATGATTCCTGGGATTTGAACCGGGATTCTGTGGGAGGGTCTGGGGTCATCTGGCAATAAAATGGAAAATGTGGAAGGTTGGGGGGCTTTCTGTCTAAACAGCAAAGGCCCCAAAGGAAAAAATCTGGGAGGACTGTGCTTGATGCAGGATGGTTCTAGAGCAGAGGTGTCGGACTCCAGGCCTCGAGGCCCATCATCCTGCTGGTTTTTCTGAAACCTGGCCCTACTTGCTGCTAGTGACCTGGATCAGGTGTGTTTTGCCAATGAGAAGCTACAGTGGCTGGTTGGAGAACATGTAGGACATGTAGGAGGCCTAGGGTTTCACTCCCGTGTTCTGGAGTGTTTTAATAATGTTTTCATCATCTGGGCTTAGTTTTTATTTAGGTTGAATACGTTTTATCTCTAGAAGCGTTTCTGAAAAACCCACTGTGTGTGTGTGCGTGTGTGGTCGTACCATTGCGCTGATCTAGAGGGATTTTCATGTTGCACAGCTCTCCTTTAACGTCTCCAGGCACCTCCATGCCCAACTTCTGGTAAAACTCCCTCTGCTTCTTTATCTCCGCTGCAGGAGTGACACAAAAATGATGAGAAGAAGTGTTGGGAAGCAGAAACCGACGCTTTCAGGGCTGCTGGGACAGCAGTGGGGGGAAATATCAGCCGACTCTCACCCTCTTGAAGTCCCGGTACGAGCTTGTACACAATGTCCTGCATTGTTCTGTCATGGCTGGAAGAAAAAACAAAGTTGATTAGGAGCACTTTTACACCCGCAGATGTCAAACTGCTGTGTAATGTGGTGTAAAACGGTTTAATCATCTGCACCAATTCCTTGACCTGCATTAAAGATTCATAAGAGAAGAATGAAGCTTGGATTTCCTTCACTCCTGAGGGGTTTAAGCATCTTTCTGAGGTTCCTCTGCAGCCTCCAAGAGGAGGTTTTTCAACAAAAGCCACCTCATTCCCTTCCCTTCCCTCTGTCCCCCCTGAGAGAGTTCCTGATAAAAAGCTGTGAATTCCAGGATGACATTTGTGGAAAAATGTCCAATATGTGACAAGAGGAGGCGAAAGAACGTGCCCCGTTGACACTTTTAGGGTGCAGCATATGTACTTGTCACTGCTAAGCATCAGTTTCTGGGTCTGTTGACATGGCTGCACCACGGGGGCGGGCCGAGAGTACAGCGGCGTTTGAAACCCGGCTCTGACAGCCGGCAGATGGACAGGATGCATGGAGTCTGTCGCATCGCCGTGGAGGAAAAGAGTCAGAGTGTAGGGCGTTTATCTATCCCGCTGCACCACCAGGAGCTGCTGCTGCACGACGGACAAATTTAGCAGCCGGAAGAGGAGATCGATTTACCCATGGAGCAAAACAATGACCCCTGCTGTTACAGAGAGGGTACTGCAGCCTTCAGCACTGCAACACTGAGGAATGGTAGTTTGATTTTTCCTCTTTATCTGTTAAAACTTGAAGAGAATATTTAAGACTTGAAATTTAAAACAATAAAAATGTAAAACTTTAATTTTTACATGCAGGTACTTCACTCACATTCAAAAATGCATAAAACTTGATTTTTTTCCTTTTAAAATTCAAGTTTTATTCTTTTAACAAGTCTTTTCTTCTTAATCTGCTGAAACCTTCAGGAGATACATAAAACTTGAATTTATATTATAATTAAAAAAGAGAAAAAAAAAAGTTCAGTGTGTCTCCACAAAGCTGTTCTGTGCAAACACTGACTATATTTTCCATGTGTCCTTTAACCAGTTGTGGTAAACTTCTGACACTATGCTTTATGTGTCACACATGTTTTTAAATGTGATAAATGTTACATCTGCTTCAGAAATCAACTCCAATCTTACATCTTGATAATTAAAATAAATTTCTGCTTTCATACGACGGTTTATTTTATAGCTGAAGAAAACCAGAACAGTTTTTCAAAATAAAAGAGGAGAGAACCGTGGAAGTTTATGAAATTGCATTTGATGAATGTTTTGTTGTGTTTTAGTGAAGAATTTGACACATTTTTTAAAAATCCAGTTTTAAGGGTTTTTTTCTAATTTAAAATGAAGTTGTTGATCCTCTGAAGCTCATAAACTTCACAATATGTTAATCTTTACACAAACACTGCAGGACAATATTTCGTCTTTCCTGGTTTCATTAAAAAGAAATTTGCTGCAGGTTGATTTAAACAAAGCTGCTCGGAGGCTGTGAGTGTCACCCTGCAGGGCAAAAAAGTCAGACATCGTCCACGAGGGTCAACCACATTGATGCACATGGATGACCATCAGAAAAATCCCTCAAGAACATGTTAAAAACACCAAACACAACATTTTCATCAACGTGGACTTTTAAATTGTGAGTGAGGGACTGATGTTTTAGCAGCATCAGTGTGTCAACAGGAAGTCAGTTGATTTTCAAGCTGCGCTGCTGTCTGCTGGGCCAAATACTGATAAATGAATCAATGATTTTATATTACAGTAAAGAGGACATGATGCTCGAGCGGCCTTCTGGGAAAAAAAACACAGCCTATAACATCAGGGATCGTCACATCTCAGATTTAAATGAGATTCAGCTTGATGAACAAAAAAAACGGTGTAAGTTTTGCTGCTTCCTGTAGGATGAAGAGCAACCATCAGCTGGTGTGTGTGTGTGTGTGTGTGTGTGTGTGGGCGTGTGTGTGTGTGTGTGTGTGTGTGTGTGTGTGCAACCTCCTTCACTCACCCGATATACTGCAGTGGATGGCTCTGATGAATAACAATCCTACACGTAGGACACGTGTTGTTCTCCTCCAGATACTTCACAAGGCAGCTTCTGCAGACTGCAGACACACACAGATACGCATTAGACGCCGTGCATTTCCCATTATTGCCTCTAAACTGGGGAATCCTCCTAATGCACATTTTCTCAAAGACACAAACGAAGATTTTCACAATGTGTAACGACAAGGTAAATAAACTAAACATAAACTTCAATAAAACAACACGTTTTCTTGTATGTTTTTTAGTTTTTATTGTTGATGTTTCCTGATCAAACAAACTGAATGTGAGCAATAAACTAAAATAACTTTAAAAAATAGAAAAACGTTTTTACAAGACTGCAGTTTTTACAGAAATGTAAATGCTAAAACTCAGCTGTGAAAAAGAAAAATCTCCAGAAAACTGGAACAGAACCAAAACTTTGCAGAGATGTTTTGAGACTAAATCAAAACTACAATGAGTTTTAAATCTTTAAATTTGATCTGATATTAGGGACGTAGATGGGAACTGCACTTAATACTGGAACCAATAAATATGAGGTAACAAGGGGGTAAAAAGGAGTTACTTAATCACATGGTGATTTACAAAACGTCTATTTTGAGTCACCAAACTATCTGAACTCAAAATACCATGCAGTTGAAAGTATTATTGTCAGGATTAAGTTTTTATTGTATTTAATGGTCTTCTATAACTGAGCCGTCTATATAAGGCCTTGCATCTGGATGAGGTTCTCCTGCTGAAAGCACGTTTCTGCTGCTGAAGCTGCCGCTGCAGTGGAAACGTGAGGTGAATCTGCTTCTCCGTGTGTCTTCATCACGCTGAAGCGTCTGGACTCTGACGTCAAAATTGGCCCCCTAATATGTGGTGTAAGCACTCCCTCTGCCGGACAGCAAAGGAACTGCCGCCTGCCAGCTGATTTTTCTGTAACCTGAGAGGTTTTCCAGCTGCAAACACGAGCAGAACTTCAGCTTATCCTAGAGCCCGTCGGACTGACCTCACTGCAGCTGAGTCTTGCAGCAGGACGATCATCAGCTCGGTGTGAGGCCTCTGCGGACTCGCACGCCTCTAGAGTGACTGTTTCAGAGCTTTCATGTTCACTGCAGTGGCTTCAAAACTAACAAAAAGGTTTACAGATTTCTTTTTAAAGACGGAAACAGAAGGTAACATCCAGCATAAATCAGACTGAAGCTTCCAGAAAAGTTAGTTTTCTGAGGAGAAAGTTCTCACTCAGATAATTTTAAAACCTGTAGATGTTTCTAAAAAGTACTTCTACCTTCTAAAATCTGCTCCACAGATCTGAGCACTGAAGATCTTTCATGCTCCGTGCAACAGAAAAAGATGTCCAGCGTTTTCACAGAAAAGAAGAAGTCTCGTTCTGGTTTACAGTCAGTCCTCCTTCACCAGTTTGGTTTGTCTACCATCTAAACCAGGTTTTTATGAAGTCTGCATCCTTTCATCCAGATGTTTGAGATTTATTAGAGGTGCAATTAAGATGGAATCTATGGAAAAATGTTTAAATAATTCCAGGTGTAAGTTTATCCTGTTTCTGCAAATCTGAACGATGCACTTCATACTCTGCAGAAATGATGGATGTGACAATTAAAAGTGACTTCCTGAAGAAAAAGATGGAGGAGCCATGAAGCTTTTGGTTGAAAATGTTAGTTTTACTTTTAGTGTTTGTTTTCAGGGTTAGAAAAAACAGATTATAATCTGACTTTCTAACAAAAACTGTCATCGTTTTTTCTTTTCTGACAATAAAGAGTCGAACTAAGAGGATCTGTCCTTCCTGTGAGACGTGGAGTCGTGTAGATGTTTGCAGAAACACCTCACCGGTGTGCAGATCTGACGCTTCAGGCAAAACCTGAAAACTCGTCACCAAAATCCCAGTTAAACCCTTGGAAAGCACAGAGGCGAGCTATACAGGACGCGTGGTTGTGTGTGGGGGCACCTACAGGTGTGCAAGCACTCGGTGACGGTGGTGGCGTCGATCAGGTAGCCCTCACACAGGCGGCATGTGATGTGGGCGTTGATGTGACACAAGTTGATCTTCCTCGTCAGCATGTCGGGGTTCTGAGGAAGACACAGATTTGAATTCAAAACAACTTTATTAGTAATCAAAGCACAACAATCAGAAGGAGAAAGGATAATTAAATAACTCAATACATCAAGAAAAAGTAAAAAAGCAGGTTAAAGGGGGCTGCAGCTGTGAACAGAATAATAGCAAACCATTTCTGTTTTAGCAAATTATTAATAATTATCATCAGAACAAGAAGAAAATGCAAAACATTTTTGGAAAATGAAGCAGTTCTCAACAAAAATATACACTCGTTTGATCCATCATCTCATTTCATTTTTCCATTTTCTCTCATTTATGCATATTTGATGAAGAGCTAAGAGGTGTGAAATGATTTACAACCTTCTAACCTTAACTCCCAGATGTTTATTCTTCATTGGAGACAAACTGGAGATTTTATCAGGCTGATGAAACAAAAAGATCCTGTTTTTTAAAGCTTTATTTTGGTCTGCAGCTTTTGCTCCAAACACTGCAGAGCTGCTGATGGATGATCCAGATTCCATCACATCATGACCTGATATTTGCAGCAGAAAAATCTGCAGGCGAAGACGACAGATTAACCTGCTGGTTCCTGGGTTTGTGTCCTGAGATTTTCAGCTGAAGGTACTGCAGGGAGAATGAACGTTGCCGTGGTTCGATTCTGCTCTTCCATCCAGTGCATCTCCAGCATCAAAATGACAGCGGGGCCATCGACTGCTGGCCGTTTAGTTTCTGCACACACCTGCGGCGTGCAGGCGGAAAGCTGCAGGACGGACATTTGCTGGGGGGTTTAGAGGCGAGTTTGTGTTGAATCTAACATCCGTTTCCCTCACTGAGACCAGGACAGACGGAAAATCCACAACAACAATCACAACCTAAGTTTTACATCACTTTTGCCAATGAGTTTTGCCTTCCAGGCACCATCCTCACAGGACCTCTAAATCTATCTCAGCCTTAAAGGTATCTTGACTTGAAAAATCATAAACACAGAACGTTCTGACCACATCTCTGAGCATTTCCTCATATCTTAGTGTTTCTATGCTAATGACTCACCGCTCCTTCAGCCAACTTCACTAGACTATGACCACCATCCAATATAATTTATTTGTCTTCCAGAAATGTTTACTCGTTTTAGAAAACAAATTCCAAATATCCAAAACTCCCAGATCATCCAAGAGCAGAACTTCACCATCAACCAAAACCTGCTCAAAGCATTGGACCTGTCTGCTGGAGCCTGCTCTCCACCTACTTTGTTGAGACATCTGATCGGTCAGTTGAACTACAGAGAAAAAACATCATGAAAAAAATGAGGATTCTGGAGCAGATGTTAAAAAAGCAAGAACCATTATTCTGACCAATAGAATGACTGAGTAATAGCTGTTTATCTCTCTGTAGAAATATATGGGATTTTGGCTCCTCGGAACCACTTCCTGTTTGGAATGGCAAGGGGGCAGGGGTCACTCAGTCCAGATCTCATATACAGTCAGTGGATAAAACATTTCATATGTTTCACAGGCAAAGAAAAATCAGTTGAAATGACAGAGACTCTAGTTTTCACAGCTGTGTGGCCCTAAGGTCCTGTTTGATGAGCCAAATTCAGCGCCAAGAAACAAAAAGCTGCCCACTCACTGAACGCAGAAACCCATCCGACAATTTGCTCCGTTCTAAGAACACTAATCCTTTCTAATCTACTGCTGAATGACACCAGAGCTTTCCCTCGTGTGGCGTTTTTGGGCAACAGTTCAGTCAGCTGTGCTTCTCAGAATATCATGCCTGTTGTTACAGGATGAAACCGTGAGAGATACAAATTTCAGGTTTTTTAATGTTATTTAAAAAAAAAAAAAAATATATATATATATATATATATATATATATATATATATATATATATACACACAAACACATACACACATATATACATACAGATCAGCGGGACAAAAAAGTATATATTTAGTCACTACTGTAGCTGCCATCTGTGGCATTTACGTTACATTGCGTTAAGTTTAATATTATTTATTCATTATGATTAAATACACAATTTATGTTCATTGAAACAATCCCTGATCATTTCTGTTAGTTAAGAGTTTAATAGTTGATTTATAATGTCATGGAACCATTAGTTGATTTTGTTTCCGTCAGGACTGGTATTGTTGTAACACGTTTTTCATCCAGCGTGCACCAAGAAAAAGGAAGTTGTAAGCATTGTTGATTGCATTGTTTGACTAACAAGACTCGTTTAACCCCTTTTGGTATTGCGGCCAACAAGGTATGAGAATTTATGTTGTATGTGTGATATATATTTGAGTTATGTCGTTCTCTGTGAGAATGTTTATTTATCTATATTTATTTATATGTTTGTATAGTTCTCACGGCATGTTTGATGGCGCCAGCCCGCAAATAAAGGCCCATCCAAAAGAACGCCTTGTGTCGTAAATGTCCAGAAGGGAGTTACAACTACTTGTGCAAGTTCTTCCACTTAAAAAGATGAGAGAAACAGAAACCAGACAAAAGATTCTTAGGACAAAGAAAAACCATGCGACTAAGATGACATGGAAGTCCAAGGCGTGCCCAGGAAGTAGTCAGTCCCAAAAACCCTGTATCCACAATTCACCCCCCATGAATTCCTTATTTTAGTGTTTGATTGACAGCACCATGGAAGAATAAAATCATATATTTTTTTATTTTAAAGGATCATTTTTAAAAATGTTTTTGCCTAACCTCCACTTTTATTCCTCCTCCTCATGTTTGGAAAAAGCCTATAAAATAAGACAACTACAATTTCCTAAGATTGAATTACTATATGCCTTTGGATGAAATAAAAGCACTGTAATGTCTTCAAATTAATCATTTAAAAAGAAAAAATAGACTGTAATTGATTGTATCTGAAAGGTCAAAATTCGCGGGGATAAAAAGACAGAGCTACTTGTAATTTTTAAAAGCTGATTAAAAGGAGTTTTAACTTGATCCTATAAACTCTGGATTGCTCATCGCCTCTTTCTATCCTGTCCTCTGCTTCCTCCTCACTCAAAATTTTCTTGAGTAAAAGCTCAGACCACCTGCTCTGGAACATCATGAGGATCAAACCAGAAAACATGGAGACTTTTAAGCTTGAGATTGGCTGCAAATGTGCAAAAGTCAAAATTAGAGATGGTTTGAAGGTTCAAATCCAGCTCTTTATCTGACTTCAGATTAGGAACCAACTAAAAGCTCCACATAAATAATCCACAAACAATAAGCGGCTGAAGTCTTTACATCAAACTTGAGAAGAAATCTGTGAACACAACAATGACCCTGTTGTAACCATGGTAACATCATCAGCACCAACTTTACTTGAAAACAAGCTGAAACTGGCAGAAACGAACATCAAAGCCTGAACTTTTCTTCTCTGAAAGTTGACTGATCCCTGAATCAAAGCTGTTGACATCAAACAGGCCATGGAGAGGAGGCCTGAAGGAGGTTTCTCTGTGATCCTGCAGCAGCATGAGGACCACGCTGGGCTCCCCTCACTCATCTGAAGAGCTCTCTGTCTCCAAAAGAGCCTTTCTACTTTATATACCCCATTAACCGAAGAACAAATCTGTTGATGCACTTTTATTTGCCTTCCAACAGAACCAAAACAGCTTGATGGATTGGACATTAGGCTCCTCGCTGAGGCACATTAACCAGCTTCTGCTGTGCAAAACAAAGCGGCCGAGTGGCCGGCCAACAGAAACAGCTGCAGGCAGATGATGAGAAGTGAAGGAGCCAGCGGAGACCGTTCAGATAACGGCTGGCTGTGCTTAGGGAATCAGACACCGAGAACGAGAGCATCCATTATTTAGAGAAATCCTCCGCAGACTCTGAGCAGCGGCACAAGTCAGAGGGAAGATGCGCGCTTGCTTTAGGTTTCTAAAGGTAAACATTTTTGAAGTGTGAGGCGGGGTTAATGAAAGTGTGGACCGAAGGCGCGACCCGTCTAATGTACTTTAAAGGGACAAGAATTTGAGTTAGTTCTAATGCTGCGTTTACATCGAACTTGATTTGTGCCTCAAATTCACTGCTTTGCTGTTCTAAAATGTAGATTTTGTTAAAGCTTTTTAGCGTCATCACTACATGGAAGCAATGAGTTAAAAAAAATAAAAATAAGAATTGCATCTGTACGTTAACTTAACATTGAAACTGGAATGGCGTTTGGTGCGAATGCAGCTCTAGATGTGAAAACTGATTCAGAAAAAAACCAAAATGTTAGGTTTTATTTTTTCACATCGTTACCAAAATGATCCACCGTTCTATTTCCAAACACGGTTCTACCACAAAGGAGACCTGACACACAAGATAAGATAAGATACACTTTATTAATCCCAAGGGAAACGCCAAAGGACGACACTTTCACTTTCTCCTCCTGTTTGAATTGAACCACAATGAAGTGAAGCTAACTCTAATGCAGATGGATCCGTCCCATCAACTCACAGGATCGTTTGTCCTGCAACCTCGCCAATATTCGGACAGGAAACGGTTTGGCAACGCCACATATCATCCAACAGCTGGAAACATCTTTGTGGCTTTTGCAGTAAAAGATGGATTTTTGTTGCTTCCAATGATGTGACAAGAAACTTTATGGATCAGGTTTTCAAAAAAATAAAACATCACAAATCTACCTAAAGCTTTACTGATAAATCTACTTCGCAGTTCCTGCAGAAATGTATGAAGACACAAATAAAAAACTCTCAAAACAAACTTGAAAACAGAAACTTTAGCTGAAAAACAAACATACAAAGGTCTTATGGTTCACAACGATTACATTTTGCAAATGCAACAAAGAAATATATAATCTAAAGCAGAATCACTGCATTTTGTCGAATTAAATGAATGTCAACTCAAACACAAACAGCAACACAATTTATATGAATCCATAAGAACCCGTGATGACATCAGTGTAACAGAAGAATATCAGAAATGTGTTCTGTGCTCCACATGGGATGTCCAACATCATTTTTATTTGAAGGAAAAATGAGTCTGGGTTAAATAAACCAACATCCACAAACATGCACGGCATTTATACGCCTCTTCTGCAAACACCTACACTCTAACCCCAGGTTTCTGATGTTTGATATTATGAACTTTCCCAGGCTCTAAACCGCCTTCAATGTCAAAATAATTGAATTGAAAACAACATTTAACATTTTCCAAAGGAAAAAGGTGAAATAATGCCGTTCTTACCCCGAGTACCGCCATGCGTGGACTGTGGGTGGTGCTGCAGCCACGTTTCTTCCTGGTGGGCGACAGAAGGTGTTAGCTGCTCATCATGGAGAGCTGCTCATGGAAGCCTGGAACAAAGACAGAAGCACAACTGAAGAAACTTCATAGAGGTAGAAATCTCATGGACACTGGAGGCAAGAAAAACACAAAAAAAATCCCGTTCCATTCTGTGTATTATAAAGAACCAGTTCACAACCGTGGTTTCCTTTAGCCACGACACAAAAAACGTAAAGCCCATCAAATCGAAATGTAATAACAATAAAATATAATCTACTTTGGTTCATAGGCATCCAGTGAGGCCAGATTCTCCTAATTGCCAAAAAAAGGCCAATTTAGATAACAATCAGATTAAATCAGAGGGTTTTGGTTGAACTGAAAAAGCAAAGGGCAAAAGAAGGGAGGAAAACTTCCTTGAAATAAATGCCAAAAATTGTCTTTGTGGATGCATTATGTCTTAGACACAACTGGTGGATAAAAACTGCCTGCGGCTGCACAAAGTTTCAAGGTCACAGACCGCTCAGTGAGCCCGCAGAGCAAAACGGTTACCCACGTTTTTACGATGTCGTAGGTCATAGTCAACACTTATACAGCACGTAACGGTAAGTTATGGCAAAGTACGTGGAGCCTGCTGGCCCCCACGCCCAACATTCATAACCTTTGATAGACAGATTCTCCCAAGCTCGCTTTCAAGTAGTCGGGGTGTGGACTTCCAACAAGCTTACTCCTGATTGGTGAGAGTGGTTGCCATAGAAACGTTCACTTCATGATACACGTACCACACGCACAACAATGGTACATTCCATTTTAATGACGTCACTTGAGGTGGCTGCATGAGTCTTATGGGAACTGCAGGACACATCTACGCCTCCTTGAAGATCGGGACACTTTTTTTATGATCCGGACAACCCACAAACCCACACAAATCACCCCCCCCCCTACACAGATGCATGTGTAATGCCTTTAAAAACTTATATAATGTCTAAAAACAAAGGGTAGAAAATGTTTAAACACACATTTCTATTCTGTATTTGATGACGAAACTGCAGTAATTTTTTTTCATGGTGGTTGCAGGTATTTCCCGCTGCAGTGGGAGGAGCCTAAAGAGGTCTTAAAGGTGTAATAAAGTACAAAACGTAAAAAAAAAAAACGATAAAAAGTAAATAAATACAGAAGCCACCCAGGAGTCGAATGCTCTGGCAGCTCAAATACAAAACACCGCCCACGCCGCCTGACTGACAGCAGTGAACGCTTGCAGGAAAAGAACACACAAAGGCGCTTTAACACAAACTCCAACACAATGCACAGCTGTCCTATCCTCCTCCGCACAAGAACAGGGTCTCTGGGTGACTCGCTGTGCCATCGCCGTGCAGTTCCAGGCTCCACAGGAGGAGCTCGCCGTCACGACCAAACGCGAGGCTCCCAACCTGAACTTCTACATCCTCACAGAAATATTTCAGAGCGCCGCCCTTCCACTCGCCCCACTCTGTCGACTCATGAGTCTGGTAAACTAGCGGCGGGTGGAACAGTACTGAAGGGAGCTGTTGAGGACACGCGCTGCACTTCTGTCTGTTGGAGAAAGCCGTGTCAGCGCCTCATCCGTCATGTTTTACACGCCCGTCTGTGAAGAGGAGCCAAGGTCGTTTTCTCTGCTGCTTCGTCCCAACAGACACAAGGCTGCAGACGGGCTTTCCACCGTGTAACTCCTGAGAACTTGACAGTTCAGGGGTTTATACAATAATAACCCAAAGGAAGAGTTTCTTAACGTTTTGATTAATTAAGAGAAGACAGAAATGAGTCTTTTCAAGTCAAAAATAAACAAGAACATTCACATATCATTAGTCCAGGCTCCACACTGAAAAATGGGTTTCGTTTACTCCTAAAAACAAGAGCAATAAAGTAGCAAAGAAACCCTCTGTGCAGATCTGACTGACGTTTTGACTCCAGTCCAAGACCCCTTCAGGGTATTTACACTCCTCTAACCCAAATATTGATCAAAAACCAGGAGCAGTCTAAAGCTACGTTTACACCCCCCTGAGCAATGCACATTCAAGCGACCACTCTCAATAAAAAGTCTACGTAAAAGCACGTAAATGACACATTTTGGGATTCTGCGTTCAAAACGCTCGCGTTCGTACGTAGCTAATCTCTCTGACAGTTTTCAAGGTCTACGTACAAAACGTGCGTTCGTCGAACCAGCTGGAAAAGATAAACCAGTTTGAACTTTGACCCATCAAGGACTAGGATTTGGTAGCGACGTATGGATGGTTTCATTCACCAAAGTGACAACCGTTTGAAAATTGATCATCGAGGAGCCTGGCTGGACCCACAGGACACCAAGTTTTTCATAAACCGGAACAGAGCTGTAAAAGAACAAGCCGGGAAAAAGATTCAACATCACCAGCTTTGGTACTGAACACTCTATTAAAGTATTGGATACTAATTAATAATGGAGAAAATCAAAGTGCATGTGTTATTTCTGGGTATTTCTGCTTTACAGGTGAGTTACTCCAGTGGCTTGCAGCATATTGAACTGCTGCTGCTGCCACATGGCCAGAAGAGCCGTGAGTTGCAATGTTACCCTTTGCAACAACACAGCGTGGCACGAGCAGGTGATTTTGTAAGAACGGAGAAACGTACAACAAAAAGAAGCATTGTACGGACACATTTATGCCAGCTGAAAAAACCTTAGCCTGGTTGTGAATTGTGGCAGGAGTGTAACATTTGTGTTTTGAGAGAGAATTTCCACTGTTGAGTAAAGTGGCAAAGAAATATCTGGAAACTGTTGCTACATCTGATGCAGCGGAGACATAAAAAGCCAGAAGAGCAGTCGTCTCAAACCTGAAAATAACAGGGTGAACTTGTCTTTTACAATTTTATTTATTCATATTTATGTTAGACTATTTGTTTAAGGTTTGCCCTTTGAACCTTGCACATTAAAGTTGTATGGTCTGTATTTGATGACATGTTTTTAAGATAACTGATAATATGCTTCAGTGTAATCAGTATCATTTGGATACTTTATGCAAACAGTAATCAGAATCTTTTCAAATCTTATAACTGTGGTATTGCTCATCACTACCAGAGTCAGCTCTGGTGTTAAAGTGTTAGGGTTTAGTTAAAAAATACTTTTTAACACAGGACCAGGAAAATTTAGAACTTTTTTTTTTACTGTTTTGTCAATAGGAACCAAATTTTATCTTTAAATTTGAACCAGTTCTAACCCTTCTTTCCAGTTCAAACAAAGCATTGAGACGGTGAAGAAAATTCATCACAAAGCGACATGTGTCCAGCGGTGAGACTGTAAACAGAAGCAGAAGTAAAGCTTTTTAAATCTGGTCATCAATGAGAATTAATACTTTATCTGTTTGAAGTGGTGAACAAACCCCTGGTTGCTCAGCGGTTGTGGTTGACTTACAAACCATATAAAACTCAAGTCTGTACGACCCCAGCAGGAATCAAACCCTTTTCCTGTGATGCAGCTGAGCGAACCGCCACACCCCTGCAGCTCCACAGAAACACAAAACAGTCGATGAAACAAGTCGAAGCAAAGCACAAGTGGAAATCACGGAGGGCGAGGTTAGAGGCAGGTAAAAAACTTCCTCCACCTTTTTGCAGCTCCCGTCTCCATCATAGTTTTTCATGTTAATGTAGAAATTTAACATCTAGGCCACATGCAAACCTGAAGAGAAATGACGTTTTCCAGCAGGTCAGCTTTTCACAATAAGACGTAATCCTTCATACTTGCCCGTCAGCTGAAGGCAGCAGCAGAGCAGAAGCTCAGAATTGGATGAGGAAGACCTGAATCGGACCAACATCTGCAGTGAAGATCAGAATAGCAGGAACTTGATGCCCCACAGACGGACGTTTGTTTTTGTTTTCTCTTTTGGTTGCTTAAATTCAAACAGAATATGCATTTTTTTTTCCTATCCGTTTCCATGGCAACACAGGCCGCACAGGCCACAAGTCTAACTGCCTGTTAAAGGGCTCATTGTGCTCAGGTGTCAACCGGGAGCAACAGTTTTAAAAGTGCACAGCGACTGTCTGAACCTCTGTTGTTTAAACCCAGGCGTCGGGGCAGAATTCAACGGCGGCGGAGGCCCATTATGCACACCAACTCAACAGCTGCCACTTCAACAGGTAGTTGCGTCCAGATGTCGCCTCCATGAGACCATTTTCATTTATTTATGGGGTTATGTAGCTGAAATAAAAGCCAAAATGTTCGATGTAAGTCAAGAGCAACACTCAGACACGCTCCCACACACAGATTTATGGGATTGATGCTGAACGAAAACAACACACAAGAAGTAAGTCCCTCAACCTGACAACCAGGTGTTAACCCTTTAAAATCCCACTCCCATCATCTTTTGATCCGTTTTAAAATCATTCCCAGAGATCTTTTAATTACAATGATGCCGTATCAGACAAAATAAAAATCTGTGTCGTTTTCTAGGACATAGTTTCTGCAGAGCAGCAGGAGTTCATACGATATTCACCTCTGAGTTGTGGGCAGGAATGATTGCATGGAGCAATCCCGCCCCCTTTCCCATCCTAGTTGCTGAGAGCTCGGAGCAGGGAGCTTGTGTGTGTTTTCTACATCACAAATGCGATCTTTGTCAAACAGCATTTTTTAATCTGCTCCTGATTCACAACGATTTGAATAAAAAAAATGCACCTTAGAGCTTAATTATCTTAATTATTGCCCTTCATCATCAGAAACATGCCACAAGAACATGTTAAAACAGCACCATGTTGCTTTTGAGAGGGGTGGACAACCTGACAATTACTATCATTCTATAGAGAAAATTGGATGCATTTCCATAAAATTTTATGAAATTAAAATATTATGTTTTGTATTTATTTTCTTTAAACATTTAGTCAAAATATTCAAAAGGGAGAAAGAAAAAGAGACTGGAAAAATAAAAACACAATTCTGTTCAATTCAACTGTTCTATCGGAATTATTTTAAGCAGTTATAGAAATATAATGATGGCCTTCTAACAGTGATCCCAGCTTCTCTGTGCAGAATTTTATTCATTTATTTATATGACAACAAAGTGACGTTGCAGTTACATTTCAGACTTTTTAGAACCTGTTTAAGGCCATGCATACCAAAAGTTAACTTGTTATTTGTTGTCTGTGATGCCATAACATCCTTTTTTTTTCAAAGCAGCGGTCAGTATTCGGCGCAGGCTTTTGACGCATTATGATTTTCCTCTGCCGCTGTTTATTGCCATTATTTCATCAAAATATTCTCTTCTTGAAACAGAGAAGTTTCAAACAGCACATTTTTAAGGCTCAGATTTCAAAATTCAAGACTTTTTTTCAGCTTTTTATGGTATTTCCAAATTCATAAATTCAACACTTTTAAGACTTTTTATGACCCTGCGGAAACCCTGTACAAGTCAGGCTCTTCATACTTGAAAACTGTAGGAATATAAAGTAGAGGTTCTAGTGAAAGGAAAATGACAAAAAATAAATTTGTTCTTAAATGAATTAAACTGAATGTACGTTTTAAAAACATGGTTTTCTCGACCGGAGAAAGGTGGTTTGCCCTCTCTGGGTGGGTGGAGTGCTCCTTCCCCAGGTGGAGGAGTTTAAGTATCTTGGGGTCTTGTTCACGAATGAGGGAAGATCTGAGCGTGAGATCGACAGACGGATTGGTGCTGCGTCCACTGTCATGCGGTCGCTGTACAGGTCCGTCGTGGTGAAGAGAGAGCTAAGCCAGAAAGCAAGGCTCTCAATTTACCGGTCGATCTACGCCCCAATACTCACCTATGGTCATGAGCTCTGGGTCATGACCGAAAGAACGAGGTCTCGGATCCAAGCGGCTGAAATGAGCTTCCTCCGTAGGGTGGCTGGGCGCTCACTCAGAGATAGGGTGAGAAGCTCGGTCACCCGGGAGGAGCTTGGAGTAGAGCCGCTTCTCCTCCGCATCGAGAGGAGCCAGTTGAGGTGGCTCGGGCATTTGGTTCGGATGCCCCCTGGACGCCTCCCTAGGGAGGTATTCTGGGCGTGTCCCACTGGGAGGAGGCCCCGGGGCAGACCCAGGACACGCTGGAGAGTCTCTCGCGTCTCTCGTCAGGCCTGGGAACGACTCGGGGTCCCCCCAGAGGAGCTGGAGGAAGTGGCCGGGGAGCAGGAAGTCTGGACATCTTTACTTAGACTGCTGCCCCCGCGACCCGGTCCCAGATAAGTGGAAGAAGATGGATGGATGGATGTTTTAAAAACTATCAGATCAAGTCCTCCTGTTGGAGCTGTGCTTCCAGGACAAAGTAAATTCACTTTTTCTTTCATTTGAATGAAGATTATTTAATCAAAAACAAGTTTGGAGATACTGTAGTGGTTGAAACTCATAACTATTATGAAAAAATATAATCTACCCACAACAGAAAGACACTTTTTTAACATGCTGGCCTCTGATCCTCTTGTTTGAAGATCCTGACCACGATAAAGTAAAACCTGCAGCCGTTGTGGTTCATAGACTCATCAAAAGTCCCAAAGGTGTTGGACGGAGAACATTATTGCTGGAGTGCTCCAATGCACAGGGATGTAAACAGGAAAGGACTCAGACCGATAAGATCGCAAATGTACTTTGAGCGGTAAGAGCCAGGACTGTAGTCTCCTACAGGAGATGGAACATGCTGGAAGCATCAGTTGTTTGTTCACAAACATCAGGCTCCAAATATGAAGAACAAACGTCGTAAAACCTTTTTTTCTGGAGATCTGGAGCCACCAATAAAACTTTGAGGTCTATTGCTTCCCACAACATAAAGCCTGTCACCTTTGAGATGGAAATATGAAGTCAACCTGTAAGTATGGTAAGGGGGGCGGGGTTGCTCTGCACCAACAGTCCCGCCCACAACTGACAGGTGAATATCTAATGAAGGCCTTCCGCTCTGCAGAAACAATGTCCTAGTGAACGACACAGATTTTGTGATTTTGGATAAAAAATTTCATAATTGAAAGACCACTGGGAATGCTTTAACAGTAGATCAGAAGATGACTGGAGAGGGACTTTAAACCTTTAAAATGTTATCAAGAAGATCAATCAGAACTAGTTCTGACTTCCAATGACGGGCTGGGAGCTTGAGTCTTAAACATACCAGTAAACTGTGGTATGGTACACTTCAGTGTGAATGCAAACAGACCAAAGGGTGGAAGTGAACCAACGGAGGAAGGGTCATGCCTCACAAAAGAAAACAGCCCACGATGCAGATCTGTGGGCGGTTTCAGGCCCTTCTTAACTTTTAACACTTTCTTCTTCCTGTTTTCTGCTGGTCAGAGCTCGTCTCCCCACATGGTTGTTAGAACTGCAGGATTTTTCCAGCTGGTTTGGTTCACCTCAGTCTTATGAAAGCAACCCAAAAAAAAATATATATATATATTTTTTTTAGGACTTTTGCTTGATTCAAATCGAGTCAGTGTTGTAACACAATTCCCATTTTGTGGTTTCGTTGATTATTTTCAATGCCATTTTACATGTTTTTCTTTTTCCATTGCATGATGTTTTGCATCCTGATTGACTGTAGACAATTTCAATCAATCACCTCCGTGTCATGTTTCCTGTTTAGAATGTTTTTAGCTTGCCAGAGTGAAGCCTTTGGTCGTGATCAGATCTTGGTTTTCGTTCTATAAAACTGGACTTATGTTTCTATTTGGGTTTGAACTTTGGGAGTTTAAAGAGAGATGTCTGTTTGAGAAAAGTAAATAAAGCGTGTAGTGAGGATCTTTACAGCCTTAAAACATCTAGAATTAGTGTAAAAATGTTCTTCTTCTTCACTGATATCGTGCATTGCAGGTTATTTTTAGAAGGTATCTCCTGCAGTGAACAAAGGGAAACCTCTCTCTTTAAAACTAGAGTTCAGATGAATTTCTAACCAAAGAAACAAACTCCCATTTAGACTTTGCTTTATTGAAACTCTCCTAAATCCATCAAACCTCTTAAAGCAAACCATCACTTGCATCCTCATTACTTCAAAGCAGCCATGCAGATAAATTCAACTCAAACATCACTTTTTATGCAGTAAAACAGAAGCGAGTGAAAAGATTTCACTAAAATGCAGCTAAATAATGAACCATCTACCTTCATTTCCAAATTTTTAACTGTTTTTAACACCACACAACCACCTCATTAACACAGCAACTATATGAAGAGATATTTATCCTCGTCAATCACTTCCAGGCGTCGTAACTTCTCCTCGGATCTTCTGCGAGAGATAAATGAAATAAAAGAAACAAAAGTGAAACGCTCTTCCTCCTCATCATCACCTCCCACTCAAACCCCAAATCCGTCCAGCAGCGACAGTTTGCCACAGAAGTTTCGCTTCTCTTCACCAGCACCTCTGAATGAAACCGGTCCGTCTGGTTTTGTCACCCACATGCAGAGGGCCAACCGCAGCCGAGGAATCCGCTTCACCACTTTCATGTTTACAGTGCAGACCCTCTGGCAGAAAACTGTTGCCTGAAACCGCGACGCTCTTTTTGGGTTATCTGCTCATCGTCTCCTAAATGATTCTCACATGGGGTCAAAATGGGCAAAAATTTAACCCCAGAAGAGTTTTTTTTAAGAACAGTTAATGTTGTTGAGTTATTTCTGATAGAAGAACCTCCCTCTTCTGCTCTTTGAGAAAATCTGGGCCTGGAGGCTGTTTTTTAAAACGTTTTTTAATGCAGTCTGCTGCGTCTGCTCTCATTCAACACTTCTCTTCACTTAATCAGAATCAGCATAATCAGTCCTCTGCAAAGAGACAAGACTTTAAACAGTTACAGAACCAACTGAGGGATGTACGGGCCAACACAGACTACAGAAGGCATGGTGTTATAAAAATCAAACAAACCAACACATGAGGAATTATGAAGAGTTTTCTGAAGGCGATAGGACTTTAAATCCATTCAACCCCTTGGTCTTCCTTACATCTATAAGCTCTATAAGTCCAAGAGGGTTGAAAAGGGTGTGTTAGTATTTAGCATCAGTGCAATAGTTGAAGACTTCAGGAACTGCCTCTATGTTCTGCGTACAAGCAAAGTTATCTTCAGGTTACCCACAGGTTGAAACCTGAAAGGCAGTGATGGGCCAGGCAGTGGTGCCCTCAGGCCTTCAGTGACGTTATTGCACTTATTGTTTGATGTGCAGAAACACACACTTTCTTCTTTACATTTTTGTGAGGCAACAGTTTCTACTTTAAGATAATTTTGGAGGCCTTTCTATAGCTCTACAGCTTTAAGCTTCTAGGACACCAATCAGAGGTCCTGCTGTGGGATTTAAGCATCAGGAGCAGTGGATCAGTCCAGCAGCAGCGTGATTTAAGCATTGCACTGCTTTCAGAGTTCAAAAATATGAACTTTGGCAAAGAAAACACAACGTGTCAATCTATCAGGAACTCAGCTTTGGCCTGTGACGTGTTCAATGACATGGAGTCCAAAATATTTTTCTTATTAGTTTTGAAACAATGATAAAAAGGTCCTCTAATTTGATTCTTTTTTTTCCTTCTTGGACTAATGCGGGACAGCAAGCCATCAAACTGGGTTACAGAGAGACGGAAGTATCGCTGAAAGTGGCCATCATTCAGCTGCAAGGAGAACGCACGTATCACACAAACAACACTAAATGAAAAATCTGTATGAAACGCCTGCGTGAACTACTTCCTTCTAGCATTTTGTAAACGTGTTCACCTCTCGCCCGCAGCGTACCTGTAGAAAAACTACACAGGAACATGTTTGCTGAGCAATCTACCACCTTGACCTTTCAAACAGGTCACCTGCGTGTTCTGTACAGGTTTTTCACCAGGAGAGCCCATTTCCACCTGTAAGTGCAGTTTGATGAAGGCTTAAGGATCATCTCGCCTGCTTACATACTTTCAAGCTCTGCAGCCACAGGAATACTGCAGCTTCTGCAGACACGCAGTTAAAATGCAGCTCAAGCCTCAGACTGACAACAGTCGCAGTCCGTCGTTTTTTGAGCAGCCTCCTCAATGCTCGGTAAATACACTACTGACAGACACACACTAACTCCGACACCACAAGGAGCCCCTGTTGGCCGTCCTGCAGGCACTGGAGTGTTTGCATGGAGTAAGAATGAGCTGCCAGCTGGAGGAGCGGAGATTGAAAGGCCTGCATCAGTGGCCAGAGCCAGGAGGAGCGGTGCTGCTGGCTGTGGAGGCTTTGGCTTTGCTTCAAAACACACAATCCAGAGACGCACACAAACACACAAACTCAGACTAAAATTCCCCAAAAACCCGCTGAGAGGGAATTGCGTTCCGGCCCGATTTCACTGACACCTCCACAGTCAGACACAGACAAATTTATTGTCCTCTCTTAATTCTGTTTGATGGCCCTCAGCCCCAAACACCCCCCCAGCATAATTCAGTGCCTGGGGAAATCAGTCAGACAATAGAGGCGATCCAAAGGGAAGCAGACCGCAGTGGGCCAGGAGGCCGTGCACACTGCCAAGAAGCAGCGGCGCTGGAATAATCCAGCCCTGAATGGCGTGTGCAGCAACCAGCAGTGGAGTTATTGAAGCCGACGGCAATTTGTCCTGCAGGTCAGACAACACCAAAAGACAAGAAGATGAAACACAAACTGCTGCTGCTGCTGCTGCTGGAACAACCTTCTGAAGTATCTGACCTCCGGTCCACGCATGAAGCATGAAAACGACCATGGAAAGGAAAGGAGAAGTATGGGAATGTCAGGAATTGATGAACACATGAAGGAGAGAGCTTCACATTGATCCTTATTTTCAACTAGGAGACTATTACAAATGCAATGTTACAGAGGTAAAATAAAAAAGGAACTAAAAGCTGGTTGTTCCACTTTTGTCTTTAACTGTCAGTGAGTTTGTTATCTTTAAACCAATGATGTCTCACTCTTTGAGCAGAATATTTTTTAATTTAAAGTTATTGGAGGATTTTACAATGCTTACAGGGGCTTCTTAATCAGATTTAATCCAGATTTTTAACAGTGAACTTGGAAAATTGCTCCTCAACTAGATGGAGATGTTTCCCTTTCAGATTTAATACAGAACAGAATTTGTGGTTCCATCAGTTAAAAAAAATCCATCTTGTTCCTATAAGCTGAAAAGCAGCCCCATGCCATTACACTCCCACCACCATGTTTAACTATTGCTTTGATGCTCTCCAGGGCCAAGATAGAAGGTACCAAGCCTGTGATTTACCAATCAGAGGCCAACCACTCTACCTCGGCACCACTACCTCAACTTAAATCGAGTTTATTCTAAAGAACTCGTTTTTAATGCATTAAACAAAGGAAGTGGAGCAGACCATTCCAATATTTGATTTGCTAGCTAGATCCAGACGTAACCGGGAAACCAAAGTAAACAAGAAGCTTTTTAAACGATTTTTCTCTGCTAAGTTTAAGCCTATAAATGTCGCTCGATAATCCGACAGTAATTAAAAAAAATAAATATGTGAGTGAACATCCAGACTAAAATATGGGTCAGAAAAGGCTTTTGCTATTTAAAAAAATACATCAAATTGATTGATGTTTCTTAAGAGTCTTGAAACATGAGAAACAATGCCGACTTCTTCTTACAACCACCAACTTCTTTCAAGAACACATCTGATGTTAAGGCGATAAGACGATGCAGCTATTTTCTCCTCCTTCAGCAGCAGATAGTGGTCCAGAGCTGATCAACGCTGATAGAAGAATCAATGTGATGAATTTTCAGACGATCTGTTGACTCAACTGAAGGACAGAAGAAGCCCCCGCAACGGTCAGTGTCTGCACAAACAGTCAGCAAGAAGGTTCTGCAGAGATAAATACACCTGATATGATTTCAGACCAGAAGACTCCTTTTTGTATACCTTGAACTTTGCTCTAAAAAGAAAAAAGATGCAGCTGAAGATGAACAGAGGAACGACCTGCTGCTGAAAGGACGACAGCATCAGATCAGACCTTCAGCAAGAAACAAGACCAAGGAGTTCTGATGATGGGATTGCAAACGTCTCCTTAAATCGCATCTATACATAAAAGGAACATATGGCATTACTGAAGCAGTGAAGGTAAACTGAACTGACACACCAGGAAAATGGGATTTCTCAGGTTCATGGGGTTTTAGAAGAAACGGTTAGTCCATTGTTGAGACTCTGGGAACTAATTTGAGTGGAAAAAGCTTCAAACAGAGCAGAGATTAGATACACAATGGAGCCTAAAAAGAATACAACCTGAAATAATGATGTAGCAGAGATCCTTGCAGTGCTTTGAGGACATTACAGATCTGTCTCTGTCAGAAGTACAAAGGACTGTGGATCGCTGGATCAAGATCAATGATTTACAAATAAAAACACAATATTTAATATATTATGTTTCAATAACTATGTTTGTCCTTTTACTCGAAGTAGACTAAAATAACATGTATTTAATCGCCATCATTTTAAAACAAAAGTTCAGAATCAACAAAATAACAGATAAAAAACCCAAACATATAGAAACAGCGTCACACAAAAAAGATTTTTGTCATCTTCTTGGTTAACTTCAGCTGTAAACAAAACACATACATCGCTGTTTAACAACAAATCCTAAAAATGTTCCACACAGTTTTTCCGTCCTTAAAGTTCGTCTGACAACAGCTCCAGCAGATCGATGACACATCATCTATTTGCATCTTTAGTGTAAAAAACGTAAAACACTTTAAACATTTTACAGTCAGACACGTACCGGTCACATGACCTCATAAGTGATCCCCAGATTTTTGCAGTATTTTTACATTCATTTTACCTTTTCATTCATATCACTTATATTTAAAACAAAAATCTGTTTTCCTGAACTCATTTTAGTAAACTGAACTTCAGTTTCTTTTTTGTAAAATACCTGAGTTTTATTTTGTAAATAACAACCTCCACCAACACTTTACTTTGAAGATTTACTTCCTGTGACAGTAGCAAATTCAGTTTGTTTAATTTACAAATTAAAAATCCAACATTATTCTTATTAATTATATTACCTGAAGTATATTTTTACCATAGTTCTCTATATTTATGATTTGACCCTAATATTACAAGTACAATTACAAATATTTGTACATTAATTTTCAAAAAAACACATGGCGAATACCTGAGTACTAGGACACTCCTTACAGCCCTAATTCTCCAGGAGATTTCCAGACAGAGAGACAAAACACTCACAAGAGACACTATGAGCAGATTTGAGCAAATGCCTTTCCACAAACGTAGAACACAAACAGAGCTTGTTTTAGGCTTTATTTCAGCTTTCAAACACAGACGCTGTCCATAAGGAGAAGCAGAAATAGTGTGTGAACTTCCAGAAGCTAAGAACACCGAGGTCACGCTGGAAAAAACGTCAAATCTTTTGAAGCTTTGCTACATTTGCTTTTTCTGAATTTTTAAAAGCATATTACAACGAACCTGCGATAGCTTCTCCTGTAAACATTAAAATTTTAATCCAGAGCTTTTACATTTATGTACTTTTTCCTGAACATCAATACTGCAGCTTTGATGTTAGTTTGAAAATAATTATTCACCTGTTTCTGCATTTCCTTTTGTTTCAAAATGTTTTTCACTTCTCAAATGGTTGTGATTTTTTACAAAAGCTTTTCAACAGTTTGAAAAGTATGTATTTGCTTTCAACAAGTTGCTCTGATGTTTCTGCAGTGTGACTTGCAGGCGTGTTGCTGTCCTCAGACATAAAGCTTCCGCTGTATCTGGTCCTCTTTTCTTATCACTTCAAACGGTTTCTAATTATCTGTAACATCACAAGATTAGAGCTGCTTTTGGTGAAAAAAAAGTGATTTCCAAGGATGCAGAACAGAAACAAATCAGAAAAACACTTGCAAACTGGAACTGACAGAAGAAATATTTAACCATGAAAAATGCATGACGTCATAATATGCAACTCAACCCCCACATAACAGACAATCTAACAGCCTTTTCTACATATGGAAAAAATAGAAAACTTGATAGCTTTACTGGAAAAACATTAGCGATTCTTTTTTTTTTAAGCAATAATCTTCCCATAATGATGCTCCAATAGTATGGCGTATCCATTGCAGAATGTAGAAGGGCGTCAACACTCATGTACAACAGTTTCCAGATTGTTGGGCCAATCAGACCTTCAGGAGTTTAACTTCTGATAACAGCATGGACGAAATGTCTCAGCGCTCACAGATGAACTACGCTCCGCTGCTTTGGAACAATGCAGCTTTGATTTTCAGGCCCAGAACATCTGTGGAACTTTGGAACCAAACCCTGAACATAAATAAAGTCAATAATAAAGAGCAGAAACTGCAGGAGACAGAACAAACAGACAGGAACTTGTCAAAGGAAATCAGACCTTCAGATGTCTCACTTTGCAGTCTGATCAGAAGACAGTCACATGGTGCAGAGCAGTCAAAGTGTTAAATGACTGACAGCGGCGTGTAAAAACTAAATGAATCCCTGTCAGCCTCATCATAGACGGAGACACGGTTAATGTACCACAGGAGAGAACTTCAGAAATGTCAAATGCTTCTCAGTCATAGTGGTGAGCCTGGGTCTGTGCCAGTTTGGCAACACGTCAAGAAGAAAATCTTCTGTAGCGCAGAAAATAGTCGATCCATCAGCTGTACAAACTGTGCCTTATCTACACTGAGGTGACGGTTTAACGGTCAGTCTAACACAAAAGCAGAAGAAAAAAATGATTAGAAAACATTGGATGGAGAACTCCACATTTAAGGTCATTTAAAATGTCTGTTAAATTGACTCCAGTGTTTAACCCTTTAACACCAGACATGTCGTCAGCGACATTTAACGAGCACACGCTCTTCGACATGCCGTAACTCCTCGACCGTGTACACCATCAACATGAAGCTGCTGATTCTGTTGTGGAGAAAAGCGGCTTCTCATTCCAGCTTCTTACTGTTGTGCATGACATCACTAATGTAAATTGTTGCATTATAGTCATGATAAAAAATAGAAACCTCCAGTTGAAAGACTTTAGAACAAAGACCGTTTCCTCAGACTACAAAGACAGTCCTAGTGACATGAAACTAACAGGACAACATCATCTGCAAAAAGCAGAGATAAAATGAGGTCCCAAAACCAGACCTCCTCTGGCTGGACCCAGAAATACTGTCCATTAAGAATATGAACAGAACCTCCAGCTAAAGTCCAACATCCACTAAGAACAGGTTTTACTTACTGCCGGAAATACAAACCGAGTCCTCCAACCCAGAAGGGTGGGTTCTAGCACTAGAACCTCTAGGGCTACGTAAACAAAAGACAGTGTCTGTTTGAAAGGCCTACAATTGGTTAAAGCCGGTTCTGTGAGTAAGAAATGCAAAGAAACCCTGGTCTGGACTGAACGACATTAAAGCAGATGAACTCGAAGAAGAACACATATAATCCCAAATTCAAGGAGAAACCTCGTATAAATTAACGTTTTGTTTTGGTAAAATAGGGCATACAAGTGATTCTTTGCTCATCTTTTTTTTTTGGCTCAATAACCATTTTAACCACATTAATCTATTCCAGTAAAATTAGAACAGATTTGGTAAACACCTCCAACAGTAACCCATGGACTGTTGATATCAGCCTCCATCTCACTTCAACAACTCTTGTTTGTTATTGTGTTTTCTTATTGCTGCAAAAACCCGAACGTCTGACCATATTCTGAACACGCCGAGATCAAAATAATCTGTATAAAAGCAGGATTAGGACTGAAACTACCATTTGTTTGGTGGACAAGATTAAAGGATTAGCTTTTATCAGATGAAAGGGTCCAGATCCAGTTTCAACAAGGAGCAAAAGCTTTGAGTCTTCAAGCAGAACAACTGTATGACGGATAAGTCAATGCAAAACAGGCCGGGATGTTCGGTTAAAGTCTCTGTTCTGTGACATTTAGCTGCATCTTTTTTTGTTTTTAGTCCTAATGATTCAGCTTAACACTTTATTTAGCAAAACTATCATGAATGACTGTCAATTAGTTCATGAAATGAAGTTTGGTTGAGAAATATCAAAAAACAAATAACTTCAGATTTGTTGTTTGTTAAATTCCTGTTTGGTATTCTCTCTTATGGTAATTATCAGCAACAATTCAGACTTTAGCATCTGCGCCTTTTTCCAGCTTTCTGTTTTTCCAGCTGTGTTTAATAAATCTTGAAGTAAAAGCTTGAATCAATAAACTGGAGAGCTCTTAGGCCCGGCTCTGAACTCAGTTTTATGTTCCTCAAATAACCATTTCCTTTAAGGTCTTTAGCTGCGGCTGTAAATTGTAGATTTTACAGCAGCCGGTCCTGGACGTGAACGCGTTCCATGGCGGCGTGAACCTGAAGCCACTCACTGAAGCTTCTTTGAGGCTCATGATGAACAACTGTTGGGGTTCTGATTTTGTCCGACACTGAAAAACGATTGCAATCCGGTGGAGATCTGAAAGTCATTTGATAGGGTCAAACGCTAACAAAACTCAGCTGAGCTCTATGGTTCCAGTTTCCTAATTAAACCAGTTTTAATTTTAAAAAAACAGACAGCAGATGAAAGAGGGTTAAATCAAAGGTGCTGTAAAAAAGACAGACTTCTTACTCTGACTAAAATTTACCAATAAAAAACAAAGTTTGTACAGATCTGTTTATTTAAACGTCCGAACCTTCTGATTTTGGATGAACACAAACCAAATGTGTACACTGCTTCTGTGACTGTAACTGTTTCATACAAACGAATGCTATAAATCTAATCACTGGTGGAAGGAAAGTAACCTGACAAATAGGTCATTAGGATTAATTGGTCAATCAGGCCTCGACTTGACCTCATCTGAACCCACTTATTGAAAATCTTTGATTTTGGAGGGATAAGTTTTAGGCATCACACACGTGTTGGCGTACAGCAGAGAAGAAGCCATCATTACAGTTCAATGTGTGGAAATACTTCAGATTTTACAAAGAATAAAGAAGTCGCTTGCTGTTCAAAGCCTTAAGTAAAATACAACAACAACACAAATAATCTTAATCTAATCTTAAAACTACATGGAATTTCTCACATCGCTGACTGCTCAGGAACCACCTGCACTTCTTTAGCGTGTTCAGTCAAACGGGTCAAAACTCAGCTCAAGAGAAGAACATCACGACAGCAGATATTAAAGTTCACTTACAAAGACATGCAACTCTACATTATGGTTTATTGTTCTAATAATGTTCTATTTGTTTTGCTCTATGTTAAAAAACAGCAGGTAAACCTCCCTTTTCTCAACTTCAATTGTTTTCGGTTGCATTTTTAAAAAAAGTTTTCCTAAAAACAACAGTGGGCTGAACTTTGTGAAGCTAAAATGTGAATAGTTTTGGTATTCATTCTAGTTTGTTTGTTTGTACACATATGTCATTTACTCTCGATTATCTTGAAAGAAATAAAGGAATCTGGAAAACTTCCCCTGCACTGTTCAGTACCCAGGTATTTATCTCTGAGTCACACTGGTTGAAGTTCTGGCATAAGATTTCCTGGATTTGCTTTAGGTCAGTGAATTCAATCGGATCATTCAAATGAACCAAAATCAATTAGAATAATTAAGATAAGAATTGAAGTGTCGATAACATGAACCGTTACACCTCTACTAAACTGTTAAACTTAACTTGTTTTCTGTAACTTTAACACACTTTTAGATCTACAGGATAATTAGCAATGAACTTACTGAGATTCTTGATACTTTACACTGATATTAACATCATGACTGGCAAAAAAGGCAGATGGGAAACTTTATATTGTATTCAAGAATTTAACAATCTTTCAACTCCATGGTTTGAGAATGTCTGATAATTTTGTCTCAAGTTGGATTCAGATCAGGTCAGATGCAGGTCTGAAGGTCAGATGCAGACCTCGGCCAAACTTCACGCTGGTTCTGAGGTGGTGGGCGTGTTGCAGCAGCTGTGCCACATTTCCCACAGGAAAAGGCAGAAAAATCAAAGCCGCAGACGTCGTTCTCAGACCAAACAGCAAAGTTCCTGTTTCCGTTTTCTGCGTGTGTGTTTACATGCGGCGCTGAGGAGGCTTGCTGCAGTGACGGCTTGCTGCAGTGACGGCTCACCGCGCTACACACCGTTTGAACCACGAGCAGCAGGGCGCAGGCAGACACGGGTTGAGTCACGGACTGATGACAGTTATTACCCATCAGAGCTCTGTAAGCTGGGCTGAACAACAGGGCAGGGGAGTAATTAAATTCTTGTTTGGTTGGCTCATACAGGATCATTTCACTGACAGAAACACTAAGCGGAGCTGTCACAGTGTTCTGCAGTTGAAGGCCCTCACTGACCCCTGACCCTGTTTATCCTGCAGGGCTGACAGGCCACAGAAACCAGAGGACCTTCAGTATTGTCCATCTGCAGTATAAAATAAACTATAGCAGCTTAAAGAAAGAATTCCTTAATAATTCAGTATTTCCTTCTATAGCAGAACATTTCACTCATTAGCATCACATCAAGTAGAAAACGTGAGACGCCGGTTCCACTTTCCTGAAGCTTACAGAGATCAAGCAAATATGCACTTCAATAAATTAACTATGTCTGTATTTATCTGTTGTTTGAGAATGCAGAGATTGTAGCACAACAGACATTATTTAATGAGGAGACGTTGAACCACAGCTCCAAAGGGGAAAGCACAGAGAGAAGTAACTACATGCTTAATCAAGAACGGGAAAAATCCTGTTGATGGTTCAGATGTTTGGAGAATTTTTGTCCACAAAAACGTTTTTTGGTTTGGTTTGCTTTCACACTGCGCTGTCAGGAGAGAAGCAAAAACTGAAACGAGCGTTTGCTCACCTGGGGGCGCTGTTTCCCAAAACAACATCTAACTACAATAGAACAAAAATAGAAGAAATGCAGAAATTCCTCAGACTGTCACCTTTATGTAAATGCTCAAACCACATCACTACATCTCCTTTACTAATACATTCCATTTTTAATTGATATTCTCTTTGGACAGTTTTCACTTTCAGAAACTGTTATTGTGGTAAAACTTCATATTTGTCTGAAAACTCTTTTTTATTTTCCATTAAATGTAAACTCAAAGTAACAGAAAAAACGTGTTTCATAAAATGCTCCAAAAATTATTTAAAAATACTGAAAAACAGCAAAGTTAAGTAGCACAGTTAAGCGTAATTAATTAGCATAGTTTTTATTCTGTCCTGATACAAAAATGATGAAAAATAAAAGTCAGGACTTTACATATTAACAAATGAAGAAAAAGAAGAACATTTGTCCCACACCAAAGATTCATCATATCAGGTTTATTGGAACCACAGGGCCTCCTTATGAAGTTTTGAGATGTTTTCAGTTTTTTTTAACAGAATCGAACAAAGGCTTAACGTTTGTGGCTATCAGTCCTCGTTAGCAATCAAATATCCAAACCGTACATGAGCCAAAGTCCAGCATTCATATAAAATATGTTGGAAGAAGTCCAGCATGCTTGGAGAACAGGGTCTCCAGCAGCTAAATGCAGGAGCTTCCAGCAGCATCATGTCTTCCCGAAACCTCAGCGAAGTCCCAACAAGCGAACATGAAGCTACACTTCTACTTTTCATCTCTGAAGTCTCGTTGAACACCCTGTTTTAATAAGAGACAACCGTGATCCATCTTTTCTTCCTCCGGTCTGGATATTAGCAGATCCTTTTCAAACGGCCTGTCAGCATCTGAGGTGCAAAAGTCAAACTCCTCAAATTTACACGACCTGCTGCTGACATGTAGCAGACACAATCAGCAAAAGCACAGGCGCAGAGACGGATGTTATCAGCTGTGGTGGATGATCTGGCAGCTGAGAGACGCCTGATATCCTACAGAGTTTGACATTAGAGACAAGCGTCTAGATCTCAAACACAATGACATGTTTAAGTCTGAAAGAATTACAGATATGTTTAGGTCACACTGAGATCTATCCTCCATGTATGAAGACAACCTGGAACTGTGAAGGACCTCCACACAACTGAGCGAAGTGTGGGGCTTCTCATCAGCTGCATGTTCCAAGACTGTTAGATACCATGAAAATCCAGCAGGAGAAAGACTTCCATGAAGAAGAAGAGTTTTGCAGCAGAAAGTCATCCAAACAGAGCAGAAGAGCCACCTCATATGACTCAAAAAAGGAAAAGAATGGATGTTTTAAACTGGTTAAGGTGGACTGAAAAGCCCTTCAATGACTGTAAGCAGACATCGAGGTCTAATGAAGGTTCTTCTTTTAACTGAAACCAAAAACTGCAGACAGACTAAAGGAACGGCGGTCTTTCCTGGATCACGTTCAAAACAAAAACTTCTATTCATGCCAAGAGAAAAGACAAAGTAAATCTCATTTCCTTCCCTCTTACAAAGCTCCATCTTCTTACATCTCATCAACACGACAGCAATAATGAACTTCTTCAGTAATCGTCTCCATCAGAATCAGGATCTGCTCCTTATTTCTGCTGGATCTCATTGAGGAAATGATGTTAAAGATAAAATGAGAGCTTAGTTTGATCAGCTGATCTGTTCCTCCAAACTGCAGCTTTTATATCTGCAGATGGGAGGAGGCGGGAACACAGTTGTTTAGTGTCTCCATTATGGAGCTGTCTGCTTTTATTTCCTCTCCAGCAAAGAAAAAAAGTCTATTTTGCTGCAGCAGTTTTTTTCTGGAGAAGCTCTGAAATTATATCCTGCTCATCCATCTTCGGTTTGGTCTTGTTTTAGGTTCAAAATGAGCAGGATTTGGTCATTTGTATGTATTATTTGAAGTCTGAGCAGCCTTTACGATGATGTGGCACCAGAGAGCTCCAGCCTCAGCAGCAGGAATGAGGTTCAAAGACGGAGGTCCAGCACTCAAACGGTGTTTACCTTCACAATCACTCATTAAAACACCAGCAGGCGACCTTGGAGTCAAACGCCCTCCAGAATCAACTGACCACGTGGGGGGCCTGTTTCCAGAGAGCGGGTGTTAGAAAAAACGAGGAGGACACTCACGCACTGGACATTTACCAAAATAAAACTACCTGCAAACATTTGGGATTAAGTTCAACTTTCAGGCTGATTATAAAAGAGGTACAGCTAAGCGACAGAAAAAGTATGAAAAAAATGAGCATAAACAAGAACGTGTTAAAGCAAAGGTATCAGCGGAGGAAGGTCTCTGGAGTGAGAAAAGACTGTTGTTCGAATGAAAGGAATGGTGTCGAAGACTGTAGTGAGAGCAGCCATGTTGTTGAGACAAGAAGAAGAGCTGGAAGAAGCAGAGATGATGTTGAGGTTCTGTTTGGGAAGGACCAGGATGGATCAGAAACGAATCTATCAGAGGAACAGAAAATGGTAGAGATTTAGACGGAGGAGGGATAGTGATGATGCTGGCAAAAGATGCTGAGTTTGGAGCAACAAGGAGGAAGACAAAAGAGGAGGGTCAGGGATGTAGAGGAGGACATGAAGGCGGTGATGAAAAGAGAAGGAGATTCCTAGTGGCGCCCCCTAAAGGGAGCAGCTGAAAGGCAAAGAGAAAGAGTAGAGCTGTGTAGAGTAGAGCTGGTTCCTGGTCCCACTTGGGTGTTTTCAGACTGAAACTTTGTTCCAGATTATCAGGGAAACGAACTCTGGTTCACTTCAAGCAAACCAAATGTGTCCACTACACCCTGCAAGTTACTCTGAATGTTGGTATGGTCCAAACAAGCGACCCCGGGTCAGTGTGACCACAGGAAGCCCACGGAACTGTGATTATAAAAGCAGAAGTCTGAAGTGAAGAAAAGCAGCAGAAAGACCTGAAAGATGTCTGCCAGCTCATCTACAACAGCACAGAGTAGGAGGTCGACTGTCATCTTCATCCTCTGAGGATGACTCTCTCTGGTGAAATATCACAGGAGGGTAAGAGGTGAAGGGCCAACGTCCCCGGAAACAGCCCTGTCACCCACCTGCGGGTCACCTGGGGAGGCTGCAGGCACGTGCACGAGACAAGAGTTGAGGGAGTTAGAAAATGACCTGATGATGAGGATGAAGAGGAGGAGGAAGATGGAGGTGCGTGTGACACACTTGTAGGCTGCTTTCTGCACGCCTTCCTCCCACAATGTCACACTGATCACACACGCTGCTGGGGGGGCGACATCCGTCCAGAGGACACCCAATGAGCCCCAACCTGATGCAGCTCCTCAGCATGGAGAACTTTGGAGAACAGGAGGAGGAGGAGGAAGAGGAGAACCTCATGGTGGAGAACGAGCTTTCAAGAACATTCCATCTGAATGGAACCAACATCTGCTGTTTGGCTCAGGGGAACAACAGCAGGTAAACATGACGTCTCCGCCACAGCTAGCCGTGCTCGTGCACGCTAAAGCCCCAAAGCCGCCCGAACGGCGCACTCCCACCCCCACCCGCTGGAACCCCCTCAAACCCCGGTGTGGAACTGCAGGGCCCGGCGCCGCCATACGCCGCCGCACAGACACAAACCAGCAGCGTGTCCCGGAGCCCCGAGCGGAAAAAGAGGCACGCGAAAACCGAGCGGGAGCGGGGCACCCGCCGCCGCAGCCCCGCGCCGCGGCCGCCGAGCGCCGAGGCACGCGGACAACAAGTCGGTGGACTGACCTGTTTGAGAGCCGCGCGGTCCGCTGGATGTTGGGCTGAATGCGAGTTAAATCCACTATCTGTAAAACAAAGAGGCGAAAATGACCGAGCGCTGGCGGAAGAGGCCGAAACTGTTCCGCCTTCTGCGCATGCGCGGTACGGCAACGCTTAGGGAAGGGAGGGGGTGGGGTGAACGAGGGCAAACCATTCTTGGTTTTCCAATTAATGCACTTTGGAGAAAATGTATTAGTAAAAAATTCAATTTTCTTATCAAAGAGACCGTTATAAAGACCTAAAGTTGTTCATTTTTGTCGTTATAACATTATTGTTATGCTTAAAAACGCGAAATATATTTGTTTTAACTCAAAAAATAAATAAAAACAAATTATTTGATTTTACATTTTTCATATTTCTTTGATAAAAGCGTGATCAGTTTCAGTACTTTAAGTTTTGGGCTTAGTATTTTACGTCAAATATTTTTACATGATACAATCAAATTAAAAAGTTATAAAAGGATTGTTGGTTTTTTAAAGCACCAAACCAGCTAAACCTGATTATGTAGAAACATATTGAGTTCACCTAAAATGTAATGAAAACTCACTTTAAAGTTTGAAACTGACTTAAATCTGAAAACTGAATTTAAAAATATAACAAAAAAGTAAAGCATAGACAAACTTTAAGGTTCTTCCATAAATAAAATATAACGAATTATATATATTATTGTATTGTATTGTATATTATTATTATTGTATATCATTGGTGTGTGATTGTGGCCCCTGCAGCAGATTGACGACCTGTCCAGGGGGTGTCCCGTAGCCTTGCACATGAGTGGACGGGTTAGGCTCCGGCAGCCCTGTGACCCCAAAAGGGACAAAACCGGTGTAGAAATGAATGAATGAATGAATGAATTGTTCTTTTAATCTCTACAGATCTTCCCCTAAAGTGATGCTAGAAGAAAATATTTTGAATGAAACTTTGCATTTTACTCTACTGACATTTATTTATAATTTAGCATAATCATAAATACTAAGTTAAAGAAAGTTAACACAATAAAAGATAATATATTAATAATTACGTAATAATGTTTTATGAAAAAATAAAGATTCTGTAAGAATACAGTTCAGTACAGTTGAGTCCAGCTACATGTCTTAACTGGTGTTCAAGTCAGTTGTGAAATTCGATTTTAAACTTTTAAGTTTATTGTCCTTGGTTGTAGGATCCACTACATTGAAAATTGTGGGGTGGGGATTTGTTCATCTTTGGTTCTATTTTCAAATAGTTCCCGGTGATCTTTTTACCATGATTGTGGTGTTTTTAGCCAACGTTTTTAAAAACCTGTGTCACTTTCTAGGACAAAGTTTCTGCAGAGCAGCAGGAGTTAATCAGAAATTTACCTCTGAGTTGTTGTGGTCGGCTACATTTTTTTGACTATACTTTTCTCCATCATTGGAGAAATGCCACAAAAATCACTTTAAATGAAAGATTTTTGGAACTTTTACTGTATTATAGACCATTTCTATAAATGTTTGTGTTATTATACCAAGATGTAAAATCATAACTCGTCTACTTTGAATATGAAACATTATTTTAAAGCCTTCTAAGCAACTCTTTGCATAAACATCTTTTTTAGTGGGAAAATAGACTATCCTGACCAAAAGAAACTCAATGAAAGATTTATTCTTGTAAATCAACAAAAGAAACAAAACAATTTGGGATTTAAACAGAATGCTAATTTTTAAATGTAAATGACGAAACATAATAATAAGACTAAACAGTAATACAAATATTTGTATTTGTTACAATCCTTTATGGTATTACTATTTTTTCGTGGAATCATAAAAACTGTTCAGCGCCACAGGAAGGTGTTTTGTCATGCGCAGAGAGAAAAACTGGAAGAAACAGAGCTCTCACTCTGAGTCAATGTTGTTTACACATTTTTCCTTTCTTGATGCCTGATCTCAAGAGTTGTTGTAATAATTGAATTTCCACATAGTGGGATAAATAAAGTTTATAATTTATCTTATCGGAGTGAGGAATTCACTCATATGTTTAGTAAATGTTCGAATGAAAAGAAAGGCCTCTGTAACGTATAAAATGAACAGAAATTTTCATAAAAACAGAACACAGAAGTAAAATAACAGGAAGATGTATCACACAGAAAGAAATTTAGAACCATTAGATTAAAATATTGTTATTGATAAATGTTGAATTACTTTTTTCTGTCTCTCCTTTGACTTTGTGAAACCGGAACTATTTATTCAACTTACATATTAATAGACTTCAAAAAGGCATAGTTAATATTTTTTCTTTCTACTCTTTCTTTTATTCTTATTTTTGGCCTGATTTTTTTGTTTGTTTGTTTTGTTTTTTTTTTTACTTTTACTTGGTTTTCACATTTTTTGAATGACTGATTTTTATTAAGCTTCAGATAAAAAAACTGTTGCAGCATTGACTTATATAATATCTACATCACGCTATTTAAGGTAAGAAATTGACAAACTCTCGCTTAAGGGAAACTGTTCATTTATTAGTTAATATATTTTTTACCTTTTTAATTTCACATTTGTCTTTGCAAGACATTCCAAGCGATGTATTTTTTTTTTGAGCATCGGAGTGGTTCCTCTTTCTATTGGAGGATCTGTGTAGAGTACGATGACTGTTCTCCCTGTTCTTGCGATTTTTCCGCCGGTCTCCGTTGCGGACACAGAACTTTACTTTACGGAACGGAACTTTTCAGCCGGTTTTGTCAAACCCGTAGATTTATTTCAACTTTTTGGAGAACTGGGGGTTTGGTCGTGATGCGACGGACTCGCTGACGCGCCTACCTGCCCGCTGAAGCCGGTGAGGCCATGGACGACGGCGGGGAGCGCTCCGACGCTCGGACGGAGTGTTCGGGTGTTTCCGGAGGAGCGAACTCGGAGCTGCAGAAACTGTTGTCGTTCAAAGTGTACCGGCGGAGGTGGTTGGTGCTGCTGGTGCTGTGTTTGTTAAACTGCTCCAACGCGACGGTGAGTTTACATCAACACGAACTGCATTTATAGATTTGTATTTACATTTTCCTACTTGGGTTTGAAAATTCCTTTACGCTGAAAGTTCCTTCAAAATAACAGATTGTATGGAAACACTACAATGTCAAAACTGAGAGGGAAAAAAAAAACAAAAAACGGTTTACATTTATTTCTTATTTCGATGTCTACAGTGACACTACCTGTTTTTTTAAGACATGTTTACATTTTTTTACATATTATTTTACACATATAAAAGTCTGGGTATCTGAGAATGTTTTGTTCATTTATTAGTTTACGTTAAATGTGTATGTTTGTGGTGTTAGGGCCACCATTAAGGGAAAAAATACATATATATATATATATATATATATATATATATATTTTTTTTTTTTTGTTTGTTTTTTTTGTTTTAGCTTTTTAAAGATGATTTTTGAGTTTTCTAATGCTCTGGCACCCAAACCTTTAAGGACTTTTATTTCTCAGCTGGAGGGTTTCAGTAGATCCACCAGGGCAGTCTCAAGTGGTAATTGTAAGGTGCTCTTCCGCAGAACCCCTTTTGCTCGATCTGCTTTCTCCATCAAAGGAACAGGACTACGGAACTTCCTGCAGATCTGAAGTCTGTGACCAGTTTCAGCCTTTTTAAAACTCAAACTAAGTCCTGGTTGTACCAGCAGCAGCACTGCACACCCGTCTGACCAGGTTAAATGGATGCGTCTCCATGTTTTAAGCTCTTTTATGTCATTTATTTATTTTTATGGAACTACTGCTTTGCTGTACGTCTGTTTTTATATCTGTCCCTATTCAAATAAATGAATACATTAATTCATTCACTGGTATCTGGATCAGAACTGTCCAGCTGGATAGCTTCAATATTGATCTCCATTTTTGTTGCACCGCTAATGTTAAGTTGAGAGTGTGAGGGGCTGTAGGCTAGCGGGGGAGAGTATAAGCAGATGGATGATAGGAAATGATGGCAGGCCTGCTTTGCACCAGCAGTTCCAGCCACAACTCAGTGGGGAATTCCTAATGAACTCCTGCCATCCTGTAGAAACTATTTTGATTTTGGCCTAAAACAGCACCATCATAAATAAAAGACTCCTGCGGCTCGCTCCAATCATCGGATAAATTGCTATCACTCCCCGGGGGGTCCCGTCTTTGTGCAGCAGTGTGCCCGAAGGCAAGGGTGCCTCTCCCATTCATTGGAGCCGAGCCTTCTCTCTCACAGATTCCCAGCTCCCGCGGGACCCCCCCCTCCCCGCTCAATGGCAACGTTTGTTTCCAGAGAGCTGGTGTTCTCTCGCTCAGCTGGAGGAGCAGCTCTCATGATGGGGCAAATAACAGCTGATGAGGCAGTTAGAAATCAATCCCTGTGACATTAACAAGCCCTCAGGGGGTCAGGATTTGTAGAAACCAGGAAGGGTTGGGGGGGGGGGGGGGGGGGGGGGGGGGGGGGTCGATGTTGGCTGTGCAGCATTTTGTCATTTGGAGATGATTAGGTTGGTTATTGTCCAAATAGAACATTTCTGCATTTAGTTTGTAAAAGTCCTTCAAGGCAGGTCAGTAGAGGTTCAAAAGCGTTTGCTTGACTGGAAAGTTAACATGAACACAAATGCCAAGAAGAGAAAAATGAATTTGCTCTTAAGGTGTAGGGGCTTTAAGTAACATACAGAGCATGAAAAAGCGGGGAATTCCAGTGATTTATCAGGCTTGAATCTAACGTTTTAAGCTATTTTACATGATTGTTTCCTTTCATAAACATTTGGGGGTTACACGTCACCCCAACAGGGACTCAAAATATACAAGAGTTTAAACAAAATCAAAAAGTGTTTTCTAAGAAAAAAAAAGAACACAAATGCAAAACTATATGACAGTGAAAACTTATACAGCACCAAAGGTTCAAGCGCCCCAAATCCTGCAGACTGCACAAGAAGCCCGTTAGTGCTGTGCACATAATACGTGCACGCACCTGCGTGCAGCCTGACTGTTAGAGAATAAGGAAATTACACAATCAGAGTGTAGTTTGTGTAGACATCCTATGGGGGTCTTACGGGCACAGAGCAACCCAGAAACGTGCAGAACCCGTCCTTTTTTTTACACTTTGTGGCTGACAGAAACTTAACCCAAAACGGTTCAAAGTAGCGCTCCCAATGACTGCAGGACAACTTTGAGGCAGAATTTGTCACATTTTTACTGGATCTTGTTCAACTTAATCAAACCTTTCAATTATCAGAGGATTCAGAAAGTCTGGCATGGATTACAGTTAAACTCTGCCTCTAAAATTCACAGTCTCAGTAAAGTGAGAGGTCATTTGTACTGAAACCAAACCTTCACACTTTTACCAGTCGAGATTGAAGATGAAAAAGTTTGAAATTCTCAGGAGAATCAGGCAAAATGCAGCTCTACTCAGAGAAAGTGAAAGCACCTTTTATGAAAACGTCAGCTGAGTTTTTGTGATCATTGATAAGAAATGTGTTTGCAGAAGGAAGTGCTTTAAGAAAATGTTGTAAACCCAGATTTCTGAAGTATTTTTTCTGATTTTCTCTGTGCTTTCATGAGGTATTTTTATACGACTTTCCTGAATAAATATTTCAGTACAAAAGCTAAAAGTTTGTGAAAAAATGCATTAGGAGTCTGATTTCAAACCTAAAATCAGGTGGAAAAGCTGTTGAGGTTTGACTAAGGTAAAGCTGAAAATGCATTGAAAGTTTGTGCTCACCAAGAAATGTGTGACAAACAGCGTTCACTGGTGCATCATGGGAACACACAGCCATTGTTTCTCTAAATCAGCTGCACATAAATCTGTAAGTTGTTCTCAGAAGTGGTTCAGCGGTTAACAGCTCAGATTCCTTTCTGTTTCTGTCTCCGGCAGTTTACCAAATGACGTTCTTTAGTTTGTTCAAACGTCTGGACGTTGAGCTCATTTCAGTTCATTTGAAGTTCCCATAGAAAGACGATAAAAACGGGTTTGAGTTTGTTCTGACCAAACTGGGTCATGTGAGGATCACGGCAGGGAGTTGTGCAACAACAACCTCCCACCAAAGAACCGTCTCATCATCATTTGTGACGTTAAAGAAGGAAGTTTAATTACAGATGCATTCATACATGAATATAACCCCTGCTGCAGTACCACAGTATGTGTTGACGTCAACACGCTGCATTCCTGAGGGATTTAACAAACCGAGAATCCGCTTTGAGTCCCGTTTCTTTGGTGATCTGGACTCTGAACTCCTGTTTTGATGGTTGTTGAAACCTAAAGAGAGGAAATGAAAACTGCAGCTTCGGTTTTGGTTCCTTTTGGACTGCTGCATTAAAAGGATGACAGGAAATTTTCCCTTCCGTTGACAAAACCTCATATTTGCTCTAAAATATTTCACCTCTTTCTAACTTTCACGTTCTGCATTTTTGTCAGGTTTTATCGATCTGGAATTGTGCACAGAGAATTCTAAAATGGACGTGATCAACGGATGTTTAGGCAAAGCATCCCCACACAATCATACTACCACCACCGTGTTTGACAGTTTGTTTTTTTGTTTGGGTCCAGATACTCTCCTACCAGAATGTTCCTCTTGGTCTCATGTAGGATCATAAACTCTGACCTGAACTGAGTCCAGTGAGGTCTTACCTGGTTTTTCTTTTTTTTTTTAATCACATTTAGTTTTAGTTCGTGACCCTCCCAGAGCCCTCAGGTCCTCCGGTGCAGGTCTGCTGGTGGTCCCAGAAGTCTGAGCTAAACCCACAGCGAGGCCTCATTTCAGCACAGCGAGAACAGCCTGTAGAACAGCCTCCTTGAGGATGCGAGGGCTTTGTGGAGAAGTTTAAGAAAATGTGTTCGTGTGTGTTGGGTTTTTAATATGATTGCTATTTTTCCTAACATTTGTTTCCTTATGTGTATCACTTTGAGGTTCTTTTTAGTAGGAAAAGTGGGATATGAATAAAGTTGAGTTTTGAATTTGAATCCTTCCAGTTATGGCTCACCTTTGCGCCTGTAGCCGACCAGTCTGCCCAGTATCTGAAGGTCAGTCTGGAGGACATCAACTGGCTGTCGTTGGTCTACATGGTGGTGGCCATTCCGCTCAGCTTCGGGACCACCTGGATGTTGGACACCCTGGGCTTACGGATCACGGTGAGACACTGGAGGTGTTTGCTCCTCCTGCCGTTGGACACAGCCAATGCCCCCAACATCCGGTTGAGCTCTGGGTTTTTCCGCCTCCGCAGCTCATCCTGGGATCCTGGCTGAACATGCTGGGAGCGATGCTGCGCCTCGCCGGGCAGCCCCCCATGGTCTTTGGTGAGGTCCGGTTCTTCATGGTGATGCTGGGTCAGACCCTCAGCGCCGTGGCTCAGCCGCTCATCATCTTCACCCCCACCAAGGTGGCCGCGCTGTGGTTTCCCGACCACCAGCGGGCCACGGCCAACATGATCGCCTCCATGTGTAAGCGACATTCGCGTTCACCAAACGGGCCGATGGACGAGCGTTCTGCACGGTTTTCTGATCTCCTGGTCAGCAGAACTCTCCACAGCTTTCAGTCCAATAATCAGTAAAGTTTAACTCAATTTTCCTAAAAGTGAATCATTTATACAATCAGATGATCATTCTTCTCTTTTTATTGCATGTATTTATAAAGAGGAAACACAAAAGACTGCAGGAGGATCGTTAAAACCTGCAAACACTTTGTTTTTGAAAAAGGTTTGAAGTTTGACTCCAACAGAGGAAAGCAGAGAAATAAACAAGTTCCACAAAGTTCTGCTCCTCATGAGGCACAGAGAGGTAACAGGGAGGCGAAAGGAGGAGAAAAAAACTGGGAATATGGGCAGAGCTTCACAGGAACATCCGAGCGAGAGCTGGGGTTCTGTCAAAATTCTACAAACAAGAAATAACTTTAGAATCATGGATTTGATTAATCTACAGTTCCTTGTTTTATATAGAAACATTGATACTTAATCTGGATTAAAATCTGACGCTTTTTCTGTCATTTTCACTATCCTGACGGAAGCAGGAGAGGAAGTTCAGGCGTCTTTACCTTATGACTCTTTCTGTTACTTTTGCACTAAAGTGTGTCTGAATGTTCTCCTGCTCCTCAGCCAACCCCCTGGGCATCCTCCTCGCCAACATCATCTCGCCTCTGATCGCCAAGTCCTCCGCACAAATCCCGGTTTTGGTAAGTTGGGAAACGCTGTGATTTTATTGTGAAAAACCTAAGATTTGCCCCAGTTATTTCAGATTTCACCTGCAGCTGTGAGGTAAAGAGCGCTGTACATAAGCATTTTATTATTCGAGGATCCTTCATTCAGATTTAAAAATCAGTCATGAAAGTAACAGAAACCTCTGACCCAAAAGAAGCTCCTCCCACTTCTCACCTCTCATTGATTCCTGTTGTAAAAATGTGAAAAAAGAAAAAAAAGACAATTTTATCGGATTAAACTCCATTCAAATTGACAGTAGTTTATCAAAATAAAAGTTTTAGTTTCCCCTAAAAGAGCTTTATTTTGGAAGGCAGCTTTCATCCACAGAGGGATGTTAGTCTTTTAGAGAGGATGTGAAGATGTAGATTTAGCACAGGTGGAGCGGACCGAACTGCAAACTAGATGATTCCAGAACCGCCTGACTGACTGTGGTCTTCTTAACAAAACTTCAAACCACGTTCCAGGATCTTTGTTTTTTTACTTTACAAGCATTAAAAAAATAGTTTTAAAGTTTCTTTCTATTGTTGTGACCCTGTCTAAATCGGCAAGTGATCCTGATCACTCATCATTTAGATGTCAATCATTTCAAAGTAAAAGTCTTAAAGAGCTGCAGGTGTTCTGTCTGAAACCCTAAACTGTTGAATAGAAAGTGAATTTATTTAGTTTCAGCTCAACGTCTTTGACTGAGGGCTTAAATGGCTCATTTCACTTCTTAGTTTTATCAAATAAAGACGCAAATTCATGATTTATTCCTGTTTTAATACTAGGAATAAATCTAAAAACAACATGGATTCTACTTTTTAGTCTAGTTCATTGTCATTCATTAATTTCATTCTTAATTATCAGTGAAAGATGAACTTTTGTTTTGTTTTCCACAACTTAACAGTCTTTCAAATAATTTTAAAAGAACTATGTTTAATCAGGTGGTATTAGAACAAGTTTGCTGGATTAAGGAGGATTTTGAATGATTTTGTTTGAAGACCAGGAAAGCAGCTGCTGCTCTGCTCCAGTCCCCTCTGCTGGAACGACCTGCAGCTAAAACATCTCCTCACCTGTGCCTCTGCCCCTCATGCAGCTGCTAGCCTATGGAGCCCCCACGTGCCTCATCTGTTTCCTAGCAACAGTGGGAATCCGGAGCAGCAAGCCCCCGACTCCACCATCAGCCAGCGCCGAGTCGTCTGGATCAGAACCATTCGTCCAGGGATTAAAACTGGTGAGACGGCACAGATGAGGCCGGATCTGTTCATGCGTTTATGATTGAAAACGTTTATTGTGTTTTCACATCCGAGCATGTTTTAGCCTGAAAGTCCAACAAACAGGAAGTGCTTTCTGGCTTCTTCCTTTAGGGGTCATTTCAGGTAGAAGAAGAAATCTTTGTCTTTACTGGATTTTTTTAGTTTTCAGAACTTAACTTTCCCCCTCATAAAAGACAGCTTTGCTATAGAAAGTGTGCAGCACTACAATAAAGAATGGATTAGAAACCCTACTAGTTCCAGTGCTGCTGTCAGACCAGACTCTGACTGAGAACCAGATCCTGACTCCTAAAACCGGGTCTCAGCTGGCATCAACTCTCTGCGGGACAGACAGAACTAGAAAAGTCCAAACAGAACCTCTACTTTTCTAAAACCAAGTCATTGGTTTCAGAAGCCACTGGCCAAAGAGAAGATTCTGCAAAGAAACTGGACCGGCCAATCAATGAAACCCTGACTCGGCGTACTCACCTTTTTTCCTCAGGTTAAGATGCAGCACCGACTTGGCTCCATGTCTGTGGAAAACCAGCGGGTCTTTTGGAAGAACCTGAAAATCCAGACGAGTTCTGGCACCAAAACTATTTACAAAGGTCACAAAGGAAATTTTAATATAACCTGCAATTAAGCTTAGAGAATCAAAGCTTAGCTCGGACTCGAGGGTAAAGGTTGAAACCTGACTTAAGAGTTTTAGGTTAAAGACTTGAAACTGAATTTGGACTCTTAGTTATAGACTCAAAACCTGACTTAAGATTTTTGGCTTAGAGAGCTAAAACTCGACTTGGAGTTCAGCTTCCAGACTTTTAATCTGGCTTGGACTTTTTAGTTGGAGACTTCAACATTGATTTAGATTCTATCCTAATGATTCAAAAGTTGACTTGGATTTTAGAATAAAAGACTCCAAACTTAACTTGAGTGTTAGGTTAGGGACCTAGAACCAAACTTAAGTTTTTTGCTCTGAGACTTGACTTGGACCTAAATGCACAGACTTGAAAGCTGACATCATTGTTGTTTGCTAAGCTGCAGATTTGGCTTTAAAGTTCTACATGGACACACAACCCTTCAGTTCAAGCTGAAGGCCTGGTCTGACCTCCCTGCTCTGCAGCTCTGACTGCAGACCTTCTGAAAGGACTCCTGCTGTGTCTGACATTTGCAGCTGCGCTCCTCTTTTCCAGCAGTTTGTTTTTTCAGACCAAACTCTTGTTATTCTGAGCTGCACTCTGGGAATTTGTCAGACTTGAAGGAGCTGACGTCTTTTTCTGGACGTTGGTTTGATGATCATCTGGTTGTTTGGTTGCAGCTGTGAGCTTGACGTGAACCTGCTGTTTCTGCAGTTACTGAGGAACAAAGCTTACCTGGTCCTGCTGCTGTGCTTCGGCTCCGGCATCGCCGTCTTCACCTGCTTCTCCACGCTGCTGGAGCAGGTCCTGTGTGTGCAGGGATACACCAACGTGAGCTGGGCAGAACCCTCACTTCCAGGACAGAACCAGAGGAAAATAACTGCATGACATCATGACATCTGTCCCCGTAGGACTTTGCGGGCCTGTGCGGCGCTCTCTTCATCGTGTTCGGCATCGTGGGGGCCGGCGCTCTGGGTCTCTACGTCGATAGGACCAAGAAGTTCATCGAAGCCACGAAGATCAACATGGGGTTGACGGCGCTGGCATGCATCGCCTTCTCAGTGGTGAGAACAGAGACTGAGGAGGAAGGAACGAGGATAAAAACACCTCAGAACCGCGCTGACAAATCCAGATCAATCCAAACCGCATCAAGCTGCTTGTAGAGTTTTATTCTTAAAATCCCAAAACAAAACATATAAAAAACATAATAAAATATAAGATTCTATTTTTCTTGAATGTTTGAGATTGAAAGTCAAAAGTTCAGTTTGCTGAGTTATGTTTATCCAAGGAATAAAATATTCCAGTTTAAACTTTGAAAGCAGAAAATGTTTTGTAAACACACAACAATGGGACTTTAAATCCTATCTTTTATTGACTAAAAACACCTGAATATCATATAAAATGAAAGGCTGCCGAGTATCCTCATTTCTGCAGTTTCTGGACAAGATTCTTGTCTGAAAAAATCTTTTCGTGGCTCAGCAGTCCGGAATCTTTTAGCCGTTTGTTCTCGATTGAATTTGTTCTGGATTGTTCTTGATGCTCCAAACATGAGTAAACGTTCTCCAGAAAAGCTTGTATTCATTCTCTAGCGATGCGCAGTAACAGCTCAGCATGAGCAGAACGTTCCTCCAGAAACGCAGAAAGTTTTTTCCAGTTTGGTCCCATGTGCACAGAGATTCCTCTGAAATCTTTAAATCATTTGATTTCAACAAAATTATGAATGAATAACATTGAGTTTTTCTAACAGATTCATCTTATCCTTTCCCAAAGACTAGATTTTATTTATTTTACTTCATTTCCAGCCATCAAGCTGCTTTTACTGCATCTTAAAATCCTCCTAAATCGCGCCATGTCTAACTGAATTGTCTGTTCGTCCTCTCAGGTGTCTCTGATGCCGCAGCAGAAGATCGCCATCGCCACCGTCTGCTCGCTCTTCGGCTTCTTCGGCTTCTCCATTTATCCGGTGGCCATGGAGCTGTCTGTGGAGTGCTCCTACCCGGTTGGAGAGGCCACGTCGGCTGGACTTGTCTTTGTGTCGGGGTACTCCTCTCAGCTCACAAACGACTCCTCTAAAGTTTATCCCTTCAGTAAATTTGACATTTGAAGACGTTTTTACAGCAGAAATCCAGTTTTCCCAAAGTACCGTATTATTCCAAACTCTTTTCACAATTCTTTCGTCTTACTGTCTTCCGTCCGACATCCTACATACATGATGACATCACAGCGGGAGAAACCATCCAAAAAGGAACGGGACCAAAATCTAAGAGCTAAAGTTCAAGTCTCATGGGGGTGAAATTTGTTTCCTGATTTTGACCCCTCCCCTGGGGGAGTGGTGAGCTGCAGACACAGCTGTGCCCAGTAACCATTTTGAGATTTAACTCCTCAACACAACCCTTGAATGCTGAGTGTCAAGCAGCAAGCTCACAAAAGTGGCGTTCGCCTGTTGCTTGGACACTTTTATCCAGAATATTGTGAAAATGTAATAGATGAAAAATGATTTGACATCAAATATGAACATATTAGGAATGGGGGCGTGGTTACCAAAAAACCTCAGTTGCCAAGGAAATCCAAAAATTAACTTTTGTCGATTCTTCTAAAAATAACACAGACCTGTTCGTCACGCCCCAACAACCAATAAAGAAAATGGTTGCTATGGCGATAAACCAACCAGTCAACAGGGGGCAGTGAGGGAGGAACAGGTAACACCTGTAGGCCGTACAAGTTGGAAGAAATGAAAACCTGGAACCAACGAGAAGCAGGTTTTTGTCTGTTTTTTGTGGTCTGATGTGTCAGATGTCTGTGGGTCACAGGTTCAGGTTTCACTGCTGCAACACGTCTTCTAGATGAACCTCAGAGTCCTTCAGGTCTGAAGAGCAGAAGAAAGTTGATGCTGAAGTGAGGTTTTTTTATTGTATTTTTTTTTGCAGGCAGGTTCAGTCGGTTCTTTACATCGTCATCCTTCAGGCTCTAACCAAACGACTCGCCGACTCGCCTCAGTCAACCTGTGGGGACGCAGTGTTCAGCTGGAGAGGTGGGTCATCTCCAAGCTGCTCGTAAATCAAAAAGTTCTCCTAAGATGTCTTAGTCGAGAACATTCAGATCTTATGCCTAAAACTGGAATACATTTAGGGAAAAACGAGAATCCTGTTTCACGAGCTGCGGTGACCTCCGCTGGCTGAGATGAAACTAACAGTCTATGACAGCGTTCTTCTCTGAGAGGAAACTCACATTTCAAAGTGTTAAAGGTTTCCTTTTCTGGTTATCCTCTGCAGTTCCTCTGATGGTGATGGCGGGTCTGTGCTGCTTCTTCTGCTGCAGCTTCATCATCTTCTTCCACAGCCGTTACAGACGCCTGGAGGCCGAGGAGCAAGTGACCTGCCGGACCAAGAGAGACGACTGCACCGCCACAGTGGGGCGCCCTCCAAGCACGGAGACATAAGACTTGATGCACTTTTTCGGATTCCTGATGTGATTTTAACGAATGTCAATGAAAAGTCAATGTCACTTAAGGACGAGATTAGAGGCAATTCCAAAAACGTCAGCGTCTGAAACTTTGGATTCGGGAAACAAAGTTTCCTTTTTTGAAGCTGAAAAAGTTCTAAAAATTCTTTAGAAATTCACTGAAGAGCAAAGTCATAACGTTTAAGACGGTAATGAACTTCAAAGGTACTACAAAACTCTGGAGCACTACTTTACCAAAAGCAGAGGTACTTCTACACGTTTAAGCTTTTAGGTCAGAGACCTACAAGTCTATGGGATTTTGGGCACTTCCTGTTAGGAACGGAGTCACCCAGTCTAGTTCTCATACAGCCAATGATTTTAGTGAAAGAATGATTTTTAGAGTGAATTATGCAAAAAACATCAGGATTTTTACGTTTTTAATTGGATGTGTGATTGTTTCTGAACCAGAGAACACACTTACCTCAACAAACCACTTTAAACTTGTTCTAATGAAATTATTTGTCTTTGTTTTTATTGTCAAATAAATTCAGGAAATAAAAGTTTTTTTAAACAGAGAAATGTTTTATTTCACTGAAAAAAAAAAAGATGTCAAAAATAACATAAAAAAACAAAGACTGGAGATCTTTACTCAGGATAAAACAAATATAAAAACTAGGTTGGACCAGCAGTCTCCTCTCCCGTGAACATCCAACAGTTTTAAAATGAGCAGGGTGTAAAACTAAAACAAAAGGATGGGCGCTATGGGAAACTAAGCAAGACTTCCTGCTCCAAACTCGTCCTCGCTCTCGTCTGTGGCACCGAACAAAGTTTGGGATAAAACAAAAAAAAAAAAAAAAAAAAACCCAAAGAGGAGATTCTTGATGCAAGATTCTTGAGCTGGTATTTTCTGAAGGTGGACTTCCTCCTTCAGAGCTGCAGGGCGCAGAACTGCTGGTACACGGCCAGGATGTGGTGGTCCAGCTCGGCGGTGAACAGCAGGTTCTCCAGGGTTCCCATGTACTGCTGGATGGTCACGTGATGCTGCGGAACGAGGGAGAACGTCAGAGATTTTGAGGGATTTTGAGATCCAGAGCTGGACAGATTCAACTCTGGCTCCAGAGTTTTGTCAGCAGGAGAACCTTTCCTGACCTGCATCTGCAGCGCCTTTCCTTCATGGATTTGTCTGGATTTTTAAAACTCCTTGAGAAAGTTTCTGTTTTTACAGATCTTGTTTGCTTCCAGTGACTTTATTCTTGTCCTGAGAAGAAGCTGCTTTGCTCAGGACAGCAGCCCCATCTAGTGTCAAAGCTGAGATGTGATGATGTCACAAAGCAATGGTTTGTTCTGACTCCTCTACACTTGAATGCTGCTCCTTATCCACCAGAGGACATTTCTAAAGAGGTTTTGCTGAAACCTCTTGTGACGTTCTTCATCAGAATGCTCCAGAATCATCTGTTGTCGACCTCCTGCTTACCATGAGGAAGACCTGCTGCAGCCGCTCGATGCAGTTCTTGTACCACGGCGTGCTGATGTCCACGCTGCCCGTCTCGCAGCGGACCAGGTGCTCCGTCAACAGCATGATGAACCGCTGAGTCAAGAGAAACACAAAGATCTTTCCTGAGGTTTTCAGCTCGTCAGAAGCTGCAGGTTCTGCTGACTGGGCCTGAACGTGACTTTACCTGGAAGATAACGAGGAAAAGGTTCTTCTGTTCGCTCTGAGCCGACTCCACCTTTTCCTGCAGCCGCTCGATCTGCTCCTCCAGCTGACCCTCCTCGTCCTCGCTGTTCTTCTCCATGTCTTCATCGTCGCCGCTGTCCCTCTGAGCACAGCAGCGACTGAATGTAGACGTAGGAGAGCAAACCGCAGAGCTTCTGCAGGAGCTCAGCTCTTACCTGTGAGGTCACCCTCTTGTTCTGCTGCTTCTCCAGCTTCTCCTTGGCCTCCTCCAGCTCCTTCTGGATCTTCTGCACGTGTTTGTTCATTTTCCGGATGGTGGAGTGCAGGATCTCCCAGATGAAGAGTCTGAAGGACATCAGAGGAGGCGTGTGGCTAATTCCAGCAGAAGAAGAGAACATCTCAGTTCAGCTGATGTTCCTCACCTGGTGAACTCGTGAGCCATGTCCTGAGAGAACAGCCAGTTGGCCACCGCGGCGCAGTCCACGATCTGCGTCCGGATCATCTTGTCCACCAACACCGCGATCATCTGCCATGAAACCAGTCAAACTTACAACCCCTGTGCCGTGACGCTGGCCTTCGCTGCTGCTGCTGCGGCTGGCGTACCTGCGGGTGGTTCCTCCACACTTCATATACCACTTTGAGGATGTGCAGCTTCCCCTCGTCGCTCTCCGTCAGCGTTTTCAGGATCTCATGGAACCTGGAGATGTGACATGCAAGTGAGCTTCAGGAGTTTGCCGGGATTTAATAAAAATCCTCCTAACATGTCAGCAACACACTGCTTTAAAAACCAACGGCAGCTCTATTTTTTATATTGTAAAAGCTTTCCTTTTGGTCTTTTAATTATGATTATGCAGTTTTTAGCCCAAATTTAAAAACCTGTGTCGTTTTTAGGACATACAGAATGTGATTTTATTCCACCCTTCTGCAGTCTGTGCTTCGATCTGAACAAACCCCTGTCACACAGTGTTCCCTTTCTACACCGTTTCTCTCTACATAGTGCGAATGTGCTGCTGTTCTGTGTCCTGATTGGCTGGAGACCTTGTGAAGAGACGCGTCTTCTGCAAAGATACGTGCAGCTCTCATTGCGATCAGATCTTTGTTTTCATTCTATAATCCTGGTCTCATTTTTCTATGAAGTTTTGCACTTTGAGAGTTTAATTAAACAGGAGAGAAAAGTGTGAAAATGTTCACGTTTTTCCTGAGAAAAGTAGATAAAATGCACACATTTTATCTACTTTTCTGTGGTGAAGAGTTTCATATTTTTAATCCTAATTTGCCGATTTCTCAAAACACACATTTTTTTTGGAACTTAACTCCTCGAGGGAACTAAACGAGGGAACACTGTACTGGTGAGAAGATAATGCATATATCTGCCCAGCTGCAGCACAAGACCCAATGACAGATGACGTAATGAAATGCTGCAAACGGGACCATAAAATGTGTCGTTAAATCATGAAACTATTCTTTAAATTATTAAATTATTCGTTAAATCATAAAATGTGTCATGAAATAAATAAATGTTTCTAAAAACATTTTAAATTGAAATTCAATAAAATATTGACACATTATTTACTTACTTTACTTATTTTTAATTATTTTCAGTTTTAAATAATTAATGACACTTATTTAATATCTACTCTGCAGAAACGATGTCCTAGAGAATATTTGTTAGAGTTTGGCAAGAATGACATAATCGTGTTATAAGGACCACTGGGAACGCTTTGAAAATAGATGGTGGGACTGGGACTTTAAAGGGAGGAACCAGCAGCTGTGGAGAATGCGCTCCAACATTTTGCACGTACTTTCCGAGGGCGCTGAAGGAGTGGCTGAAGGATTTAGCAGCCAGGTGGAGCAACGTCTGCAGGAACACGTCGATCTTCAGAGGGTTGAAGCTCTCGCCTTCATCTGAAGAAGAAACACAGTCAGAGGAGGAGGAGCCAAATTTGCTGTTTGGTTTGAATAAAAATAGTTTTTTATTTTTTAAAGGGAGGGGTGTTCGAGTGGAAATAATCTGCAGGTGATGTTGAAAACAGTCAGCTCAACTGATGTTTGAAAATCTTTGCAGGTTACCATGACAACATTTCCTGTAGATGTGTTTAAAAGAACTGAACTCAGCTGGGAGTCCAGACTCTGATGAGACTTTTATGATTGAAAAGTTTCTGAAACCTTTGAGTTCTGGAGGGTTTTTTCCAGAATTTCTCACTAAAATCCACACATATATACAGTTTTTTTTTTTGCTTATTTGTTCACTTTGGCGAACTAAAAATCAGAATAATTAATAGAAAGAAATGAATCTGGAAAAACAAACAGCAGCCAAATTTGACCCCGTGGGTTATCGGGATTAGAATTTACCTGGCTTTACGCTATTCTGGTTTGCTGCAGAGCATAGCTTTAAAAGACAAAGATGTTCTGAGTCCATCCCTTACTGGACTCACCGAGTACAGATTTTATGTTCTTTATGTAGAACGTGCTGAGGCTCTCACGGATCAGCGGCAGAAATGATTTCTAAATCTGTTTTTCTGGTTGATCTCGAGTTCTCTGTAATAAATCAATACCACAAATCCTTCATTAGTAATAAAGACTGTTTTCAGAGTCTCAACCATCAACTGTAAATGAGAACTGGACCGAGTGACTCCTCCCCCACGGTGTTTGAAACAGGAAGTGAGTAAAAGAATCTGCCCGGTACCGTCATCGTCCTCCTGGTTGGGGTTAGGGACCTCTTTGAGGATGGCCAGGATTTCCTCGTTGGACGCTCGATTCTTGATGGCATTTGAAACGGTAATGGAGGTGGCGTAACCGGGTAACGACGCTGTGAAAACAGTAAACTTCAATTTAAAAGAGAAATCCTCACTCTCATACTCTCATAGAGAGGTCAGACAGCAAGTCAGGACGTCTTACAGGCGCTCTCGTCTTCGTATTTAAAGGAAAAGATGGGATCGGCGGGAATGAGGGCGGAGAAGGTCGCAGGAACGATGTCCACAATCCTCTGATGGTAGGAAAGTCTGAAAGATCAGGAGTGTTGATCTGTGACACACAAACCAACTTCATTCTCAACAACAGCAGATCGATGACTGCGGATGGCCTGAGAACTGGACCTCAACTCATCACTACACTGAGACGTTCAGGTTTGCTCAGTCAACAGCACTGAAATATGATTACAGTTCAAAGTTCTCTCCTGAGACCCAAACACACGTGCCAGAGATATCCAGAGGGAGTTTTAAAACCACCACAGGTCGGCTACAGGTCCTACAGCTTGACAGCCATGCTGTGGGAAAGGGAGAAATATTCACATTTTCCCACAACATGGAAAAAAGGAAACTTGTTAAAGGGATCTCCACAAAATGTCACACACAGGTTCAATTTACAATCACAAGTTTTGATGACCTTTGACCTTGGGAAGAGGCTGCCATCTAGAATTTTAAAAGAAGTCACTTTTAGTAAAAGCTACAAATTTTAACTTCTTCTAGGGATTTAGATGTATCGCCTCTCAGCTCTTTGAGCATCGCTGGGAAGCTACTCTGGGGGAAAAAAAATGGCAGGATTTAAAATGTATAGAATTTGAACGCCATTAGTGTGGTGAGATCGCAAAAGTGGCGTTGCCCTGTTGCATTTTTTTTCGTGGGATATTGTGAAAATTAAACACATGACTCCTTGGATCAAACTGAATGAAACAAAATTACATACCATTTTAGAATTCTTGGTATGGTTAACAAAAAACCTCTGTTGCCAAGGAAATTCAACATTAACTAATGTTAATTTTTATAAAAATTACACAGACCTGTTTGTCACATCCAGACGACCATAAAATAAAATTGTTGCTATGATAACAGATAAACCACCATTTTTTGGGGGAAAAAAAAAAGTTTTTTTTTCATGAATTTGTCAGCACTGACCATGCTGGCAGCGGCAGAATGGGAAGAATTAGTGAGGCTTAGTCAGGTGGGCGGAAGGGTGGCGGTGGGTCGTGGCTTTCGGCCATACAACGCCGATCACTGCTTTGATTTAATTTGTTGATTCCGTAAATTATTTGAACAAAAACCAGGAGAACGGCATCCATACCTCATTGACTTCTCCAGAACCTCTTTGACAAACTTGGGCTTGGGCTTGTCCAGGTCCATAGTCAAGCAGTCGGCCCTTCACACAGAGAATTAGAAAGTGTGTCACAAAAGCAAAAGATGTTTTAGCCAAAGGACAAAGGAGTTACGCACCAGTCGTCCCAGCTCCACCGGAACTGAAAGTTACTCAAGTGATGAGCAAACCAGTTGATAAATCTGTAAAAAGATTTTAAAAAAGGTTTGATTGTTTGAAGACTTCATCACCCAGAATGCATCTGTCTCTGCAGAAACAAACCTGTCGATGCAGCTGGTGTTCATGGTGTCCAGCCTCATGTAAAGCATTTCTGTGGCTTGTGCCAACTTCAGATCAGTCAAGGAACAGCAAACGAAAAACAAAACGGCTAAAATTATCCAAATAAAAATGCTCATTTATCCCATTTTCATGCCTTTTAAAAGACCGTTGGAGTTCAGATAAAATCCTATAAAACCAACTCGACAAAATTGATTCAAATCAGATGCTTCTGTTTTGACAAAATGATGCTCTTTTAGTTGTTTTTAGAAGAAACTCAACTTTAAAGTAGAACTTGTAAGTTCTACTCCTATTTTCTGAGATTTTGAATGCATTTAGACTTTATAATTCCTTAAAGGAGTTTCTAATCTTTGATTTTTAACAAACTTTCCAGGACGTGTAAGGTGGTTATCTGAGCTGCAGGAGAATCTGGTTCATGCTTTTGATCCAAAACTCTAAAGATTTTAAAGCAAAAATGTTTACATTTAAACCGTAGATTCTTAAAAGTGCTTTTCTGAAGCTGCAAACAGGAAAAAAACAGAATCATTGGGCTCTGAAAAGGTCAAAAATGCTTTTAAAGCAGGGAGCTCTGCGTCTCCTGACTTTAGCCTTCATGCAAAAACATTTCAGCATCAGGATACGACTTGCGGCAGTGAGCCCGGCTGCAGTTTGCAGAGCTCGATGAGCAGAGAGGTGTACATGACATCAATGTGCGGCGGCGAGGGCAGCTGGAAGAGCTCGCCAAAGATCACCTGAAAAGGCAGAAAAAACAAATGAAACAGCGTTACTCTTTGCTCTAAGAGTTAAAACAAGGAAAAGTTACCTCTACGATGTGATAGTTGAGCGGGATTTTATTCTTTCCTGGATAGCTGAGTAACTGAGCGGCGCTGGGAGGAAAAAGAGACGACGTTATATTAAAAACAGTTTTTTTTGAGAGGGAGAGGATGTTTTTTCTTCACGGGTAGAAAAGTAGGGGTCACCATGTTTTCCTCTCTTTCCAGTGAGTTTTAATGATGCAGTGCAGATTTTCTTCAATGACAAATCTCTCCACAGAATGGCTGCCGGGCATGACAGGCCCCTGCAGACACGAACACCGGGTCAGAACCGGACCGGCTGCTTTTATGCCCTCCTTGTGGGGGTGTAACTGACCTCAGGGGCATCCGTGTAATCAAACATGCGGAAGATGACGCGGGGCATGGGGTACTGAGCGTCGGGCATGTGTCCCGGCGGAGTGAAGGGGGGCAGGTTGTGCTGCAGGGCCTCGCACAGGACGCTGTCGAAGGCGATGTACGGTCGGAGGATGTGGCGCTCCTGCCAGCGGTCTTTCTTCAACTTCTGGATCTGAGCCCAAAGGCAGTCAAGGTACTGAAAGACGGAGCAGAAGGGAGGAGTTCACACTCATTTCAGTCACGTGAGATCCCAACAACCTCTTTAATAATGATGAAACTCTAGTTCATCCTTCTTTTCCTTAAGTTTATCTCATTCTCTTGTTCAGCAGAACAAGTCCATTTGGAAATCAGTCAACCAACCAACCAACCAACCTGCCTGCTGGACGTTTTTTTTCTCACAGCAACCTTTTTTTAAAGCCGCATGCAGAGTGTGATAAAAACTTTTCCAAAGAGATTCTTTTGTCACTGAAAAATCTCTTCAATAAAATAAAGTTTAAAGAATTTGGTTTTGTTCTCTGAACAGAATTAGATTAAAACTATAATGGTTTATATTTTGTTCAAACTCTGATTTTGAATTCATCTTTTTTAAGCTGAAATTCAAAGCCTGTTGTGGAGGACTCTCACCTCTTCTTGTGGATGTGGTTTCTCAGCGGTCCACACCTGCAGCATGGGGACGTGAGTCTTCACCCTCCTCCTGTGGAAGAAAACAGGAACACAAGAGAGAGTTGGAGTCTGTAAAACACAACAGCTTCGATAAAACAAAAGACGCTTCAGAAAAGAGGCTGCATCTCACTTGAGGTAGCCTTCAATCTGGCTCAGGAGTCGGTCCATCTCCACGTCCTTCTTCTCATAAAGTTCCTTACCGACCCACGGCAGACAGGACAGAACAACATACACGAACCAGTCCAACCGAACCTAAAGCCAAAGAGGTTTCAAGTCAAAATAACTTACTGATCTTTAGCTTTGAATCAAGTTGAAAACCTGATGAAAAAATCTTTTTGGAAAGATCAAAAACTATTTCCACAAAGAAACCAGAAATAATTTTTTTTTGGACTATTTAAGTCCTCGTCTTCACCGATTAGACAACACGAGACGAAAAGAGGCCATAAATCTGACATTTTCTGTTTACAGAACTCCTAAAACCAAGTCATACTGGTTTTTTTGGGGGTATTTCAAGCACAAAGTCATTGAGAAGATCTGAGGATGGGAGCAAAAATACAGCAGTTTGTTGAATTTGAAAAATGAAAACTCAAAAATTGCATCTTTAAAGGATGTTTTTTTCCAGATATATTTAGTAAAAGGAAGCATCTTAATTGTGACACTAATACAAAACAAAAGAGTGTAAAAGTGTCCTAACTGTCACTAAAGTTCAGAAAAGAACTGAAACTTCTGATGCAGATAAGACTGTAAAGACACAAACCTGTGGCACATCTTCCTCCTGAGTAACACTGATGAAGTTTTCAAACATCGCCACCATGGAGGGTGCAGCGATCACGTGACAGTTGACCAGGTCTGACAGAAAGCGCACCTGAAGAGAACAGAGACCTTAAATAATGTAGAAGGACAAAAGCGCAGCAGCAGCAGCTTCAAGTTCAGACACTGAAGATCAACAGACCAAGTAAACAGCTTCGTTGTACAAGTTGTTTTTCAGTGTCTCCTTCAGTTGCCGGATCATGGCCTCCACAAACTCTCCCCCAAAGTTGTAGTTCCTGGCGTTCAGGAGGCCGACTAAAGTTGTGTAGACGGTCAGCTTCTCCGGCAGGAGGCGAGCACTGTCAACAAACACTTTTGTGAAAACGGACCAGAGGATTTGTTTTGTCTCTTCCACAAAAAGTTGAGGAGAACTGTGCAGGACTTACACTGCACATAAAATACGCAGGATTTTGTTTTTGTAGTTTGGAAGGTCCGCCTCCAAAACGCCTGCGAGCCCCTCCAGGTTACTCTCAAGGGATGATGTACTCTTAAATGATCAATGGAGAACTTTTATTAATGAAAAGGATTGAAATAGTGAGCACATGTTTAGACGTGTCAAGACAAAACATACTTTTTCTCCAACGCGACATATCAGCGACTCCAGGCGGTCTTCAATCTCAATAGGCTCAGATGTTCTCCTCCTTTTGTGAGCTTGACCTCCTAAAAATAAAAAAGTACAGAATTTAAACATCTGATTTGAAAGAACACTGAAGACAAGTTTATTTGTCTCATATAATATGATCCAATGTTTCTGTCTTTATTGACAGTCACACTTAATCCATCTGACTCTGCTGGGGTTTTCATTCTATACATTTTATGTTACAAAAAAAATAACTGAGGTTATTGTCCTTGGGGATAAAGAGAAACGATTGGAAGTCGCTACGGAGCTTCAAACTATTCCTCTAAAAACCACCAACCAGGCTCAGATGAGCTGAAATGGTTTATTTAGATCCATGTTAAAACCCCACCTGTTCTCAGCTGCATTTGAATCGTGAATCGTGGCTCATTTAAACATTTACACATGTCTTTACAAACGTTAAATATATTTTAGATGCCAAAAGAGTTCAGACCCTTTTAGCCAAACATCAATCTGGTCTTTCTTTGGGTCTTTTAGCGTTAGCTTTAAGCCGCTAACTATATCGGAACCGGTTAATTTTGGTGGACCTTAATCTTCAAACCATCAAGTCCTAATCCAAACTTGATTTTTTTATGTTTACAGTTGGATCAACACCTACAATCGTTGCATCATTTCAAAATCGATCCTCCAACACATATAAATAACCAGGCTGGTAGCAGCTAGCAGCCGCGTTAGCCTAACGTTTGAATCCCACATGCGCGCGACTTGCCGTCATTCTCGTCGCTGTGTCTCCTCCTGGACATGGTCGCCTTTCTGAGCAGCTCGTGCGGAAATCCGATGTCAAAAGAACTCCGAACGGACCGGTTGATCCGTTAAAAGGCGGCGCTTTAGGAAAATGATTGAACCAGTAGGCAACAAGCAGCGGCAGCCGCTCACAGAGGAATAACAGCGGACTTGATTGAAATGATGGACATCCGGGTCATTCAGGAGTAAACCGGAAGCTAAACATCAACTTCCGCTGGGCTGCGAGTACGCATGGATATAGAAGGTATTTACCTCGTTTGAGAGCGTATATTTCCCATTTCTGTCAGTTTTCCGCGGTATTTGTGTGTGTGTGTGTTTTTTTTTTACTGTCAAAATTTTTTCTTCAAGTTTCCTGTTGAGGAGAATGGCTGCCAGTGAAAGAGTCTGCTCAGAGTTTCTGAACTGGAAGGCCAACACGATTGATGGATCAAAGCAAGAGAAACACATTTCTGCTGCTCACAGAAAGTATTACAGCTTCTGCAGGAGAAAGGTGGGAGAATATGAGTGAAAACGACATAACTTCTGTGAAGAACGAAATATTATGACCCTTTTTGAGTAACTGATGATTTGCAGAGATAGTTTTAATGTGCAATATCAAATAAACTAATAAAAAAAATACATACCTTTCGATATTTAAAAAATATATATTTTAGATATTTTCATAAAATATATTTTTTCTGTTTTTGTCATTAGCAGATATTTACAATTTACCAATTCTGACCAAATTGTTGTAAAATCCGTTCCTTAATCATCTGTAGAGGGCTGTGGCTATACAATATGAGGTCCTCTCTGTAAATAAATGCATTTCAGGCTTGATCTGAGTATTGACAGGGCAAAATTCCAGTCAATTTTTGACATTCAAAGCTGTACGAAGCGCTGGGTGTCAAGCAGCATGGATTGCTGACAACTAAGAGTAAAAGAAGAGTAAAATTACATTATATGGCAGCAGGTGCATTCCCTGTCTGCATACACAAAAATAATAACAGGAGTAAACAATTGGTTCCATGCCCATCCGCGTGTCAGGAGGGGAGTGTCCATCTTGATGTGGTGTCAGATGAATGATGTTTGCACCCTACTCCTAGCTCCTGACACGCGGCCGAACAGGGTAATTCAAAAATTAGGCTTTATTTCCATCATATACCCTTTTTAAAATAACAGAAAACAATATATGGTGTGTGCAAAAGTTTGGGCATACTATAGATGATCTTTTTTTACTTTAAATCTTTTTTTGGAAACTTTTCAAAAAGAATTTGAATCAGAAAATATGTTTGATTAAGTAAAATGTTATTGATTCGTCTTCATTTTCAGTCCTTTGCCATGTTTGTGGCTTCAAAGATCTGCAGCACAGAGGGCAGCGCCTCCTGGTGCTGCTGCAGCCAGACCTTCACAGAACACTCTGCAGTTCACAAACATGTGGCCAAAGCTCACGCTGCTGAAGTGCAGCAGCTCGCGCAGACGGCGTTCCAGGCTTTGCTGAGCCAGCTGGCAGAGGAAGAGCAAACACAGCGACTGAATGGACACCAGGCAGAAGAAGTGGACGTTTCTGTGTGGATTCCAGACATTAGCCACGTCCCAGCAGAGCAGCTGAAAAAGTAGATCAGATTCTCACAACTGCTTCAGATACGATTGGAAACATTTCTGACATGTTCTCTTTCTCGTGCAGAGGTCCCGGCAAGGTTCTCCTCTATTACTGCTACTGTAAGGTGGAGGATCCGCACGTCATCTACACCTGGCAGAAAGCTCTGTGTGAGAAACTGCAGTTAACGGGGAAGGTAATCTCAAACTCCTCCTTAGGATCAATGAGAAGAAACTCAGTTCTGAAGTGAAAACTCTCTGCAGGTGAGGGTGGCAGCAGAAGGAATCAACGGGACGGTTGGTGGAACCGTCGTCTCAACAGATCTCTACATCAGTGCCATGATTTCACACCCCCTCTTCAAGATGGACCGAGAGGATTTTAAGGTAAGAGATGAGTTTTTAAGAATCACAATAGCTTTATTGTGCAGGTACAGACACATTTATCAGCAACTCCCTTGTGCAAAAAGACTGCATGAACAAACATTAAAAAAAAAGTATTCAGGACTTAGATTCCTCTGTGATAGTAGCTGTCTTCTGGTTTATTTGATCGTGTTCATAATAATCTGTGTCACCCCCAGAGGGCAGCGGGTCAAAAAGGTGATGTCAGGGGTGGAAACAGTTTGTGGTGATGCTTTGAGCTTTGCTTAGGCAGCAGGAGCGCAGAAAGTGGCCAACAACCTTACCTTGAAACCCTCCGCAACCTCTTTTCTCTGCTTCAGTGCAGCTGGAGTACCAGACTGTGATGTGTAGGTCAGCAGACTCCCTGAGATCACCAGCAGAGACTACAAATTGACTTAAGTTATTTTACATGATTTTGGATTAGATGAATATAAGATGTTTTTAATGCCATTCCTTTCATCTTTAGACACAGAAGAAGAGAAACACAGTTCTGACTCCTCCCCTTTCAACAGCCTGAACAGATCTTTTTATTTCAATAATTTACACTTTTTTAATCACACATTTTTTTCAAAGTCCTTTCACATAACACAAAACTAAATCAAATATAAATCAACCAAAGATAAGCATTTACTCGTAAAGTGAAAGAAATGTTTAAAACAGAAAAAATATAAAGAGAAAAACAAAAAGAAAAAAACTGTCTTTGGTTAAAGGAACCGAGTTTGTAGTGAGAAAACACGGAAGCGAAACATAAAAAAAATGTAAAAAAATAAATTTATCATCGATATAATACATTAACAACTACTGGTTAAACGTTGAAGGACATCATAGGTTTTTGAGGTAACTGCACCTCCTGTATCTAAAACTGATGACATATTTGTGACCCTAAAATGAATCCTAAATATGTTTGTTAATCAGTCAAGTCCTTAAAATTGGTTCCCTTAAGGATGTATGCTTGTAACTACACTTTACTGCTTCTTTCAAACTATTTGTTGAGACCAGTGACGGTGGTGCCGAGTGTTTTCCCGAACTCAAGGTCGGTGTTTACCAGGAGATCGTTCCGATGGGAGTGGACCCTGATGTGGTTTCCTACCAGCTGGCAGGTAAAGATCACCGATTCTGCTGCTGACACAGCATCAGTATGAGTAGAGTAGTAACTCTCCAACTCTTTGCTTTCTCAGGAGTTCATCTGAATCCTGCAGAGTTCCACAAAGAAGTGGAGGCTCTTTTGGTTAAAGGCGATTCCTCTAAAGACACCATTCTTCTGGACTGCCGAAACTTTTATGAGAGCAAAATCGTAAGTTTTTCATTCTTAGTGTACGAATGTAACTTCTGAGCAAATCAAGGCAGGAGGTTTTCAACAGTTTGAATGATGCAACAATTTTCAGATCCCACAGGATCTTCAGTAACAAAATCATTTGCTCTAGAGTTCACCCTCAGTATGAAAAAACCTCCAGCTTCTACATTCTTCTGCGTCATCCTGGAGGTCAACTGCTCTGCTGTCTTGTTGAAAACAGGAACATGCAGGTTTTTCTATGAGGTTTAAGTAATGATTTTTGTTTTTATGTAAACTTTCCATTTTTTACCTAAAAGAAGACATTATGTTAAAAACAACTCATCCTATTTATTCATAAAACTAAATGAAAATCACACTGAAAATGTGTCCAGGAAAGACAAACTGTTTAAAATGAAAGGAGAGACAAGCTCTTTAACTCTGATTTGGCAAGTAAAAGACATTATTGCAAGGATAATAGAATAAAAATGAAGCAATTTTAGATAAAAGATGAATCAATGCTGCTGCTTTTTATCGTGTTCTTCAGAGTTCATGAAAACTGCTGTAAAACCAATCAAAATGGAAGGTTTGTTTCACTGTCTACAGACTACGGTGGCCCTGAAGTCCAAATTACATCAAAAAATCACTCAAAACGAATAAACCTATTAAAGATCACAATTAAAAAAGCTTAAAATGATAATAATAAAAAAGTTTTAAATTTTAAAAATCTTGAAAAATTCTGGAAAACAAAATGTTTTTTATGTTTCGGAAAACAAATATAATTTCCAGAAATCAAAATGAAATGTCAAAAAAAGGAAACACAATGAGAAACAATAAAAGATGGTATTATGGGGCATCGCTGATGGGACGATGACGTTGGAGTTTTGAGGAAAAGCAGAAAGATGTTTTGCCAAAACTGTGGTTGTGATGAATTTGACTGTAGCCAAAAAGCTAAAGCTAAAAAGCCTCTTTTATTTTCCACAATTTTTTTTTGTTGTTCAAATTATTCAAGGTTTAAGCTAATCAATCAGATTCTTCAACAATAGTAAGTGGCCTCGCGTCAAACATTCAAAGCATTTAAAGCATTTGACAGATTCTCCTTAGCCTGCTTTCAGTGAAAGGGGTGTGGCCTTCTAACATGGTCACTACTGATTGGAGAGAGTGTTTGCCATAGAAATGTAGACTGAAGCCGACACAGACCAAAACCACGCTGACTGAGGACGTACGGCTACAACACGGCGACTGACATACAGCGGGAAAATGGTGACAGAATTGACTTTATTTGGTTGGAGCTGGAAGTATGTAGTTTTCTATGGATGACGTCACACTCTATCGGTCCAGTTCTCTATGTAGAGTCAGCGGTAAAGACTTGATTGCGCAATCACCAAACTTTTGCAGTGGGCGTGGCTAGATGCTCAGAGAAACTGTTGTCTGTCTGAAGATATTTCAATGCCAAAAAATGTCCCGTTAAAAAAGTGGACAAATCCAATCAGCGATGTCCCATAATACTTACTGTTTCTGGTTTCTTGTGTGGAATTTTGTTTTGATTTCTAAAATGTAACATTATTTTTTATTATTTGCGTTGCTTTTGTAATTGTAGTGGTATTTCGTACGTTTTTGCGTTGAATGATTTGTTGATGTGATTTGAACTTCAGGGCCACCGTACTGGAGACTCGTGAACTGGACTTTGGGGGTTTTCTTTTCCTTGCAGGGACAGTTCACTCAATGTTTGGCTCCAAACATCCGCAAGTTCAGTTATTTCCCCGACTACGTCGACCAGAACCTGGAACTCTTCAGAGACAAGAAGGTCCTGATGTACTGCACAGGAGGGATACGCTGTGAACGCGCCTCGGCGTACCTGCGCTCAAAGGTGAGCTCTGATTTTTTTTTTTTTCCCTTCAGTGTTTCCATGGAAACATCTCAGTGTTCCGTTCTGTGCTCCCTGCAGGATGTATGTAAGGAAGTCTACCAGCTGAAAGGTGGAATCCACAAGTATCTGGAACGGTTCCCCGAAGGGTTCTACCGAGGGAAGCTGTTCGTGTTTGACGAGCGCTATGCCATTTCCTCCAACGACGACGTCATCTCAGGTCTGTTTAGGGGAGCGGTTTGACAGGAGGCGGGGCCTAAAGTTCATGGTTTAACCAGCGCTTGTGTTCAGACTGCAGCTTCTGCGGACGCCCGTGGGACCAGTACAAGCTCTGCAGCACCCGCTTCTGCTGCCAGCTGGTGCTGTCCTGCCCCAGCTGCAGGCAGCACGGTCACACCGCCTGCTGCTCCGCCTGCCAGGCCAAAGGAGACGCTTCGGGCGGAGTCGATGCTCCGCATCACAAGGAGGAGTGCGAGTGTACTGAAAAACGACCTAGAATTCCTCAAGACAGCATCAAAGCTCGACCTTAGCGATTTGTCTTTTATATAAATTATATTAATCATCTGTTAAATATTGTTTTCATGTGAAAGTAAATGTTTTAACAAAGAAAACCTTTTATCAATTCTGATGAGAAAAAATACAACATGTCCTCTGTACATCTCACCATTTGACTATTGTGAAAAACCCTTTCACATTAAAAGCATCCCTCAGGAATATTTCTTCACACATTAAATTCTTTCATCTTCTCTCTGATTTAAAATACAACTTTGTGTAAATGTACTACTACAATATTACTTTACTGAAACTCAATTCCACTCAATGTGGTGAAAAAAGGAGGTTTAGAATAGTCAAATGATATTCATACAAAATAGTAATTGATATTAAAAATAAAAAGTGGTTTTCATAGTATATATATCTATTGTTCATGGCTGAAATTCAAGATGTCACTTGAATTAGTGAGAATCGTCATCCATAATGTAGGTGAGATTAATTCACGAGCTTCAAACAGTGTTTTCAGAGTTTTCAATCATTATGTTAAACCAAAAATAAAGTAAAGTCTTGTTGACTAAAGTTTCATGAATGTCAATAGGTAATGCAGCTTGACTTTCATGAAAAAAAACACTAAACTGCCTTTAAGATACAAATTTAATAAGTGTTAAAGGACCTGCAGGCGCAACGCACACTTACCGCTCCTGTTTTACCTGTGGGGCAAAAGACTGGAGCAATTAGAACGCAAATGGTTGTAAGCCATTTTGACTACATAAATGCAGAATGTTATTTTGTTCTTTTAAAGGAATTGTTTTCAGCAGAAATAATACTCAAGTCTGTTTTCTAAAACCATGTATTTCAAAAGAGGTAGTCGTTTAATATTCATTTCAACAGGGAACAGCTTCATGGTTTCAGATCAGAGCTGACCTCGTCCATTGTGGCACATTAAGGGAGATGATGTCTGCTGATGATGATTTCCTTAGTGGTGAAAAGAAAAGAAGTAAAACAAAGAAGCAGAAAATCAGATGAAAAGATTGAGGAACATTCAGTTGGCTGTAGATGGAGAGTAAACAAAGATCTACCCAATTCCACCAACAGATGAAAAATCTGGAAGTTGTCGCAGTAAAAATGCATTAGTGTTAATTCGTAGACATTGTTTAAAATGTCAGTACTTAACAAATTGCGTTGATGTGATCAAAAAGCTATTAGTTTTCTTAACAAGTAGAACTCAGAAGAATACAATGCAACAAAAAAAAAGAAATGATAAAAACAAAAAATCTATCTTTTAAAAATATTAATTAATATACAACTAAAAACTTGCTAGTTTTATTTCTTGTTTAAATCTTTATTGTTCAACTTTGTACATAATTACATGTATTTATTTATGTGTGTCGCTGTGATTGTTCCACAGTACCTGAACGCAGCTGTTGAATGTGTATCGGGAACCATATAGTCAGTGAACGCAACGCAGTGGTAAGGAATGGGAGATTTGCAGTTACACATCAGCTCCACTAGGGGGAGCGCCATTCCCGGAGCGCTTGAAGTGACAGCTAAGCTCCTCAACATCCCGACTGGAGGCTTCAGCTCAGCCAAGGGGACTTGGCCAGGCTGCCCGGGTCTTCGCGGACTACCTGCAGTCTCCTTCGTTGTAGTTTTGACTACTTTTCATTTGTAGCTGTGACGGACGAGCGTTTGGCTGCAGATGTGCGCGTCCTCCTCTGTGAGGGCATAGGCACGGGAGCATGTCTGCGCCCGGCTTCACCAACCGGAGCAGCTCCGACAGCTTCGGCCAGAACTCTCCGGCGAACGGCGGAGCGGCGCCCCCCTTCCAGAACGGTGAGACAGGCCGGATGGGGTGCTCATGCCAGCTCATGCTCATGGGAGTTAGCATGATCAACTGGAAGTTTTTTGTCAGTGGCGAGGACTTTTAAGCGGACGTTATATTCCTTTTAACCGTCTCAGTTGCCTTGGTAACATTACCTGTAACGCGGCTAGCAGAAGGAGGGAAGCTGGAGTTTATGCTAACCGGATGCTAACTGTGGCTGAGGCTAACCCAATAGGATCAGGGCTAGCACGAGCTAGCAAGAGTTAGCAAGACAGATTGCGCATGTTCTTAAATTCTAAATTAAATTTGAAGTCCACTTTTACGTTTTAAGTACTTTTATCGAATGGTTTTATGCTTTTAGAAAAAGAATTTAGTCGAAAAGCTGCAGTGAAAACACCGAGATGATCTCAGACAAAGTCCTGGTTCGGAGTTTGGGTTTAAACTGCGCAGATTTACATGTTTAAAAAATGGAGATTGGTGGGTTTTATATATTTTAACGTTGATAACTACTTTAATCCTCGCCGTTCAGGTCCGGTGCAGACCTATCCATCCATGTATCCGCCTGCGGGCTACTACGGAGCCCCGCCCCAGCAGCAGAGCTACCCCGCCGCCTCTGCTCCCAGCAAAGCCCCGGTCCCCAGCAGCTACTACCAGAACCATCCGCAGCAGCATCATGTAGCTCCACCATACAGCTCTCATCCTCTTGCTTCATCAGCTCCTCCACCCTCAAACGCCCAGTACAACCATCAACCATTCCAGCAGACTTCTTATGTCGCTGCAGGATCTTATTATGGACAGCAGTCATGCCAAACTTCTCCAGCCCAGCAACAGCATCCCACCTTAGTGCCAGCTCCTGCTGCTGGACCTGGCGCCCCTCTTCACCCCATTGTTTCGTACCCGTCCGCTCACGGATGCAGCCAATACGGGACACTCAGTTCTCTACAGAACGCCTCCATGCCAGGAGTCACCCAGATTTCTGCGCCCTTACACCACTACAACACCGCACCTCCATCCTCTACAACAGCAGTTCAGCCAGGATATTCCGTGGGTTCTGCTGGTCAAACAGCACCAACAGCTAATGGTCAAGGAGGTGCAGGTACGCCTGACATGTATCTGTTTATCTAGAAAACAATTTCTAAGGATATTTAGGTTGTTATATCTATTTCTGCTTAACTATCAATGTTTTGTGTTACTTCATTATTACCTTCAACACCAGTTTTTTGAGAATTTTAGCAGTTTTTCTATCTATACCACATCAATCCTGAAGCTGGAAGTAAACTTTTGTTTGTTTTACTCATGACTTTGCTTAATGTTTATTGTTTGATTATTATTGATTGATTACTGTACATCTCCACTTTTTAATGCATAGATCTCCTCTAACATTGTGCGTTTCCTGCCGGAGTTTACTCTGTTCTGTGGTTCTTTTACATGCAGTTCAAAACAACGCACACCAACAATACAACCAAATCCACCAGGCCTCACACGCCTACAACTCATACAGCAGAGGTGGTGCTGAAGCAGACCGACCGCAGTCAGGAACCCCCTCCACCTCTGTCCATTCCTCCCCACACCATCACCAAGGTAAACAAACAAACATTTCAGATTCAAGGATGGGATAATATCTGTCTTACCTTTGATTGTGTTTTACAGATGAGGTGGTTAGAGTTTCAGTGAAATGATAAATATGTGCCATTAGTTTGCTGCATTGAAAGAAATTGGAATAAATATTCAGTCAGGTATGAGGAACAGAGGGGATTTCTTTAAAATCTGGAATAAAACTGACTGAAACAAACAGAGATGATGGGAGTTTTTCCTCTGCAGACACTATCAAGCGTTCAAAATGTTTGACAAAAATCAAATATTTTCCTGAAGATGCAGCATATTTGGTGGACTACCTTTCACGTTGGCAGTGTTTTCTGAATTCATCTGCATTATCTGGACATCAGCAGAGGGAACGTGTAGTTTTATCAGAGCATTAATAGTCAGTTTGTAGCAGGGATCTGATCCCGATTCGATTGTGTAGTTTCAGACTCAATCGTAATCGGATGTTGTATCCCTATCAGGGATCGAATATTTATTTTATTCTCAATATTAAGATCAGCGTATATATTTCAAGCTTATTGTTACAGATAAATCCTCTAATAGAAGTCTTAACGAATCCTGACATCTTACTGCCATAAAGCGTAGTAGAATATGACACTAGTTTGAGCATGAGGGAGGAGATTTGGACGTCAGGGCTCAATAACTCTTAATAAATGTTAAAAACTGATAGCAAGTGTCTCTATTGGTTTGTCTTTACACAAACGACCCGCAAAGGCATTAAAAAAATGTAAATTCTCTTTAATGAGAAACAGATAAAGAAATGGCAGCGAGACAGCTACCAAGGGACAGTCTACAAAGTACAAGCTTTAGGAAAAAATGCAAAAAAAATCCATAATGTATCCAAAACAACTGAAACTAATAAATTCTTCCATTGACATGAGCTAGTCATGAATACTCAATCATATTTATGCTACAGCAATGATTGTGGAGTAATTGTTTTTAACTTTTAAAGAATTTTTAATAGATATGAATAATACATGATCAAAAATGTTCTAAAGATCCTAAAGCTAAGTTCCCAAGCTTTCTGTCATGTCCAATTATCACATTTTTCATTACTAGGTAAAAGCAGCACTATTTTTACTCAATTGTTTCACAGAAGTGCTCTGTTTAAGTATTAAATGATACAAGAAGGTAAATAAATTAAAAATAGATGAAAATCTGTATCTGTTTAGTAAATGTAATCATTTTTGTATGTGTAATAAAAGTATTAGATTGGGACTCTGTTGGCAGATTCTCAAAATCAAATGACTCAGAATCTGATTGGAGCCTAAAACTCCTGTTTGGGACATCCTGAGTTTGAGTTCTTTAAACAACTACAGAGCAATGTTTTCAATCCGAAACAACACAAATTCTGATCTTCATGTTCTTTTAAATTAAATCTAACTTGTTCTAAAGCTGTTGACATTCTAGGATTAAAAAAAGCAGAATATGTAACTATTTGTTATCATCATTTAATCATCATTTAAGACCTGCTCTAAAAACCAGGAAAACAAAATCAACGCTGAACTTCCCTGGAAATTATTCCATCCTCGTGTTCCTAAAACTTCAAGTCACAAAAATCAGAAATCATCCCTACAAACCTTTTTTTATTTGTTTATTCTGAGTTGTTTACACATTCACAGCACGTGCTGTACAAACATTTTCAAAGGTGCAGGTGTGAGCCTTCAAACAAATGTTGGTGGTTTCAGGGTCAGAGTTTGCTGCTGCAGCTGCAGGTATTTACGGAATCTGTCAGCAGTTGGTGCTGCAGAAGCGAAGCACCAGTTTCTCACATGAAAAGTTTTCCACAGGAGTGTGAATGCAAAAAGGCTGTTTCTTCATGTTTGTGTGTAAACTGTTCGTGAGGAGGGGAATTCAGAAAATTATAATTTATTTTTGTTTCCAATTAAAATTTCCAAGTTGTACTTTTATTTGAAATGAACACATCTTTTTGGGGGTTTGCTTAGTTAATATGTTAATCAAATCCCAAAATTTGAGTTTTGGAGGATTTCTGTCACCAGAAAACAAGAACTTTTTGCTGTTTGGTTAAAAAGTAGTATAAATAAAAATCAGAATCGTTTTGGATTTGAAATAGGTTTTGTCTCAAATTGTAGATCTGTCAGGGTTTTGTGTGAAGGAACTTTTGTTCTTCTTTGCACTGTAAAAACTGAATCCTAAAAAAGGAAAAAGACCCTTGTTTGAAGAAAAAAATATTTCCTGTCTTGAAAGAAAATCTTATCAAGACAGTTTTTCAAGAGCAAAAAAATCTTATTTTGAGAAAACATATTTTAGGGGCTAGAATCATTTTCTCAAAATAACAATCATAAATAATGCTCATGCTTATTTAGACGTAAACGGTAAGACGTTTTTACATGTTTCTATGTGGTCTGTTTTTGCAGTTTGGGATGAAAGTTTTTTGTTAAAACGTCACTCTTGTCTTGTAGTTTTGGACAGTTTCAGCAGCTCAACTAAAACGCTGTATTTGAAAGGGTTCAGGACATTTCATTTGCTGAAAATGTTTTTGGAAAGTTTCTTCTGGAGGTGGAAGAAGTTGTGTTTTGTCAGACTTTCTTCCAATTGCTTGCACACACACATTCACACACGTGCACACACACACATGCACACACACACATGCACACACACACATGCACACACACACACACATACACGTACACACAGAGCTGACAGATTTCTTTTAAACCTCTCCCACCCCCCCCCTTCCAACAGGCATGCAGTATGGATATGTTGCTAATAGTGGAGCTAGCTCAGCTTCTGCCACCACCTCAGGCCCAGCAGCAGCCCCCTCTTCATCCAGCTCTGATGAAGATGATGATGAGGATGAGGATGAGGAAGCAGGTCTGCTTTAGCTTTTACCTTGCTGTTACCCCTTTTGACCCCCCTATCCTTGCCATAAACTTACCTTCCATGCGTCCTCATTTCCTGTAAAATAATCTCATCTGTTACTTCCTGATTCGTCTGCCTGCTTTCATTTGTTGTTGCTATTGGAAACCGTATTGTTGGTTTTGTGCTTGCACCTGGTTCTGCTATTTGGAACCCAAACCCATCCAGTAGATGAGCGTTTGGTTTGCAGATTTGCTCGTTTGGCTTGACCCAGAGTAGAGGTCGCTATAGCAGCCATGCTGTGGCGTCTCTGATCACCCATCTGGCTCTGTTCTCCACTCACCAGCAGTCATCTGAAACAGAAACCACTAAACCATCTTTTGGTTTCCATTCCAGGGGTGGACGATTAAGCTTTTGACTTTTTGTCTTTTTGAGTCTGAGGAAGTGTTGAATTAAATTAGCAAATTTACAGTAAAAGTTAGAGATCAGTTTTGTCTTGGTTTGTATTGTAGTCCTATGGAGTATCTTATTTTCTGCTCTAATCTGTTCTTTCATTAATGACAGAATACATATAAGAATGAAAACATGGGCTGTAGAGGCAGGCTGTGCCTCCTGTTTGGGTTTGAAATGCAAATGATCAGCTGGTATTGGAGGTGACATGGCCATTTTTCTCCCATCTCCAAAAACCATGGCTTTTTAATGACAAAGTTTATGGTTAAATTATGGAAACGTTGAAGACTTTCAGGTAATTTCAAGTCTGGTTTAATTCAGAGTGAGCAGGTAGCAAAAACCTTTGGTAGTTTAAAGGAGAGTGGTGTGTTAGAAATGCTTGTCTCCGTTCTGAGTTCTCCGTTCTAAGTTCTGCGTCTGCTGTTATGCCCACAACCCAGGGTCAATTTTCTAATGAGCTCCTGCTGCGCAGCAGAAAATGTCTTAAAAACTACATGTGCTTTTTAATTTTGGCTAAAAACTGCATAACCACAATTAAAAGATCACTGGGAATGATTTTACAAAAGAAAAAAGTTTAGTTGGAGTTGGACTTTAAAGTGAAAAATGTAAAAAACATGTATATGTCAGTCACAGATTCTGTGTTTCCACCTGAAAGGAAGAGTTTAGTCTGTAATGTTTATCATTGATAAACTTCAAATGTGAGAGACGGAATGTTAAAAATGATTCCAGGCATTCACATTTTTTGATTTATTTGTTTAGTGGAGCAGAAAATAAGTATTTTGGTTCTTAAAACAAACAGGAATTCTATTCCTCGCACACCTGTTACTTCATTTTTAAGAAACTCTTCTATCCTGCACTATTACCTGTGTTAAAGTCACCAGTTTGAACTGCTTATCTTTATGAAGACACTTCTCCACCCCTAAACATCAGACCGCAACCTTTCTACCACAATCAAGACCAAAGAGCTGTCAAAGGACACACGAAGCAAGATAGTAGACCTGAACAAGACTGAGTTAAACCCATCTACAATAAATATGTAGCTTGATGCGATGAGACCAATTATTATTATTATGAGACAATGGAAGAAATAAAAGATCACTGACAATCTCCCTCCACCTGGAGCTCCATGAAAGACCTCACCTGTTGGAACAAATGACCTTTAAAACAGTGAGGAAACAGCCTAGAACTACACAGAAGAACTGGTCAGTGACCTGACGAGATCTGAGACCGCGGTAACAAAGGTTACTGTAGTAACACACAACGTTGTCATGGATTCAAATCCATGGCTTAAACCAGCACATTTCCAGAACTGTCTAAAGTTCTCTAGGAACCATCTGGATGATCCAGATGAGGATTCGGAGGGGGTCATGTGATCAGATGAAACCAAAATGAAAATCTTTGGTAAAAACGCCCTTCACCATGTTTGGAGGAAGGAAAAGGCTCAGTTATATCCCAAAAGCACCATGCCCACTGTGAAGCATGGGGGTAGATACATCATGGTGTGGGGCTGCTTTTCTATAAAATATTTAATTTCTGCTACATTATACAAAAAAATTATTTAAAAATGACAGTGGGATTTTTCTGGATTCTTTGTTTACATTCTCTGTCACAGTTGTTTGTCTGTCACAAGTGTTTGTGTGATAAACATTACAGATTAATCTCAGCTTTTTAAGGGAGACAATTTGCAAAATCCATGACTGACAAATGTGTTTTTTTTGCTCCACTGTATGATATAAACAACTACTTAAATGTGTTGAAAGTTTGTGTAAAATTAGCACTTGTGTTTTTGAGTGGAAAAGTTCAATTGGGACAACTGTAAACGTCCAATGGTTGTATTAACTGTTAAATATGACTCAGAAAGTACTTTCATGAACTGGTAGAGCGCGCTGCTCTTGAATGCCTCAGTTCCTCTCAGGTGACCTGCTTCCTTGCTGTCATCAGCCACAGGTGTTTCAAAATAACCGCTCCCCTGACAGGACCGACTTCTCAGCGCTCTCTCCAACCTCTTATGGGGATTATTTGTGTTTTTATTTCCCCCATATTAGAGTTTAGGAAAACACTATGCAGTAAAAATAGTGTTAGATCCAGATTTTATGATACAATATTTTGAAAACATGTTAATTCTGGAAAACTTTTAATAATAACCTCAACATGTAGTCATTTTTTTAATTTATTATACAAATCTTAGAGCTGAAAATGAATAGACCTGATATAAAAATAATTAACTTTGGGTTTTCTGACTAAAATCTTCATAACCATGTAAAACAAAAATCTTAGCACCAGTTTTTATTAATAGTAAACTTAGAAAAGTCACTAAAATGACTTGCAAATTCACAGTAAATTGAGTGAACGTTATTAATAATTTCAATAAACTTAAAAGCCTGGGCATGAATGGCTGTATTTTTTAACCTAGTGTTTTGTTTTACAACCTCTTGAAGCCACCAGTGGAACTGTTGGTGAGACTTCTGCTCCTGTTAATCTGGTTTCTTAAAGGACTGTGGGCCAACCGGCCCAGATATGACAGGCGTCTTCTCTAGACGGCATGTTCCAGCTTCAGAATGAGTGAGGATCTTTCTGTGCACATTCCAGACACCCTGTGATAGATTCAGCAGAGCGACCCAGACCATAATCTTGCCTCCTCCGTGTTTTACTATGGGGATAATGCTCTTTATTTTTGTGTCTGTGAAGATTCAACTGAGAGTTTGTTAAATGCACTGTGGTAAATTCCAGTCTTGATGGTTGTGGTTTTTGTCCTGATGGTGGATCTGATGTAGTTTGACCTTCATCTTCAGAGGCCGTCTCAGGCTCTTTGGTCACATTTGTTTTCTTCGTCTCCTCAGTTTGTGGACCTTGTTTAAATCTCTATAGACCTTCTAAAAAATCTGTGCACCTGATGATTGTGTGAAACAACGTTTGATTTTAGAGATTTTTTTTATGACTTTGAGTCATTCAGACTTTTCAGTGACGGGTCTGGATTTTTCCTTCATTTCAGTGAGGCTGGAACAGCTTTTGTTATTGATTATTTCTGCTCATCATTTTGGACATCGTAACACAGAGACCCAACACGCCTTTCTTTGCAGCTCACACGGACTGCTGCTAATCTGATTATCACCCACTGTGTAAAAGAAGTCTTAATTGTCCGTAATCTGACCTAAATCCATCGAGAGGAAAATGCTTCGAAAGCAGTAATTTTACGGAGCTGATGTGAAGCGGTGGAACACGTCTGCCGTGTGTTGGTTCTATTCTCAGCAAACAGGTAGAAGAGGCCACACAGGAGCCTTGGAAGAAGAGGAAGGCTTAGCATTTGTGATTACCCCCCTTTTGTTTCCCCCCAAAAGGGAAGCGTAATCTTACAGCCTGCTGGTCAGATTTAGTGGGAGATAATTGGATCTGGTTCTGTCCAATGAGGTTCCGCCTGGAGCTGCCCGTGCGCTGGTTTGCTGATGCAGACCCCTCCCTTTGACCCACATGGATTAATGGCTTCATTCAGAGATTATTTTCCCATTATTCTTTGGGAAACCCAGCGCACAGTTTGACACTTGTAATAGCTTGACTTTCTCGTCCTTTCTCTGTAAACCGCTGAAGTGATGCCAACTTGGAGGGCCCTGGTTTTGAGCACAAATCTGCATGTGCTGCAGGGATTTTCAAAATAAACCCTGCTGTAGCCTCACTGAATGACTTTCAAAATAAGCTCTATTAAACCAATTGTCATAGATGATGTGCAGGAAACTGATGCTGATTCACTCCACATTTGTTTTGTTAAGTTTATTCAAAATAGTGCATTTTTTAAGCTTTTTTTTTAGTCTAATTAAAGTTTATTTGCACACACAGAAAATAAAAAAATAAAAATACACATGGAATTGTTGAGGGTGGAAGACTGTTAGGTTATTTTAAGGGTCATGAGGAGCTTTCAGCCTCATCTTAAAGCAAAATACCAACATGAGGAAAAAACATTTTAGTTTTACAGTTCTGTAAAACTACACATAGTTAACACAAATAAAAACAAAAAAAAAAAGTATCAAAGAGAATAAAATTAAAATAGAATAACTGATTTCCCTGACTTCTTTCAGAATAAACATGATTAGAAATGACATGTTTTATATCTATTAATATTCTCTGTTAGCTGGAGACCAGCCTTTACACTATAGGAATATTTTCATTCTTATGTGGAGTTGAACATTTATTTGTATTTATGTTTATATTTGTATTAGCCCAGAAATGGTAAATCCATCCACTAAAACCTGCTCTTTGCGGTCATATATTTTTAGCTTTCTTTCATGGCGTCTGTCCATCTCTCTGTGAGGCCAAACTCAGTTTCTTCACTGCTTCCATCGATCTTTGATCCTCCACGTTCATGTTCGCTCTTTCAGTTTGTGTGGTTTTTATTTTTCAGTTTGTTCTGTTTTGTTCCTCTCAGGCGGTGAAACCTCCTCCTCCACCACCGGCAGCGCCTCTCCTGCTCCCAACAGCTATGACTCCCTTGAAGGTGGCAGTTTCCCTGGTAAACCTCTATCACAGACGCTCTGCTTCCTATGATTTCAAAAAAACACGTTCCACAAAAAACAACTTATTGGGTTTATGTTTTTACAATTTTCTATGAAAACTTTAACATTCTTTTTGTTCTTTCTTATTGATTTTTTTACATTTTTCAATAATTCAAATGTTAGGTTTGACGTTAAATACATTTAATCATTTTTAAGAGCTGCAGCAGTGAGTCATAAAGAGCTAAAATGTGAAAAACCTGATGTTTTTCTTTGGATTTAAAATCAGTTCTGGTTCATTTTTCCTGTATCGCGTTTTTCACGTTTTTGCTGGCTTTTTCTTAGATCCCAGCTGTTCCAGCGACGCGAACAACCAGCCTCAGCCCTACAACAGCTACAGTTACCACAGCATGCAGTCGGCATACCGGTCAGGACCAGAACCTCCCCCGTCACACGACCTGTACAACCAGCCGGCGTTCCCACCGTACTCTCAGGTAGGGCTCAGCTCCAATGAAAACACACTGTTTCCTGTTGCTCACAAAAATGACTTAGATATTTAAGATGGTTTATTTCAGAAAACTCCAGTTTTTCTGTCCAGAAAACCCAGAAGTAACCTGAACTCCAAACTCATGTCTGCGGTTGCCCCCCCTCCCTTCTCTGCAGCCCTTTCCTAACCTGTCTCAGCTGTCTGCTGCCCTGGGGGGGCTGAGCGGGGTCCCAGAGCTGGAGGTGGAGGCTCTGAGGCCGGTCAACCTGCTGCAAGAGAGGAACCTGCTGCCTGCGCGGCCGCTGGAGGCCCCCGAGCCCAACCTGAGCCCCGACCTGAAGAAGGTCAACTGCAGTCCGCAGTGAGTCAAGACCGATGGGCTTTCACTGAAACCAGAACTTTCATGTTTATTTCCTCGTTTTGGAAATTTAACTTTCAAATTTTATCCTATGAAACATTTTCTTTGCTGCTCTGACTCACAGTTTCCGGGCTCTCCTGTAACTGTGTTTGTTTTCTGATCCGTTTGGATCAGAACCTTCAGGTGCACCCTGACCAGCATGCCACAAACACAGGCTCTTCTCAACAAGGCCAGGCTCCCTCTGGGGCTGCTCCTCCACCCCTTCAGAGATCTGCAGGTACCGTCTGTCACCCCTGTCAGTTTGAACTTCCTGTTCAGCAAATAAACCTTAAACTGCATCAATTCTATCTTCACGGGCTACAAACCAGCAGGAATAACTAAAGCTGGGATCATGAAAGGACATTTTTCTTGTTTTAATAAAATAATTAAAAGGTTTTATTTTTGTAAATGAAATGGAATTAAAAGGGAATTAATTTTATTGTCAAACACATAAATTTGCATTATAACCAGACCTCTATTGTTTAAAAATATATTTTATGTTACCTTTCATCCTTTTTCTAATTCTGATTTACAAATAATGCTTTTAATTTAAAATACCAGTGTTTTTTAACATTAATTTCAAAGTTAAGAAAGGGCTGCTTGGTTATCAGTCAATGATTTCAGCTGTACCGTCACTCAAAAGCAAATCAAACATAAACAAAACAATCATTGATCATTTTTGGTTTTCCAGCTCTACAGCAAGTTATTTTGTTCCTTTTTTTGATTTTCTTTAGAAAAATAAATTTTTTAACTTTTTTTACTGAGCATAAATCCATCATTTAAAATAATTTTAAATCCTAAAAATGAAAAACATGTTGGATAAACTGAAACATGGCTGTCATAATGCAAAGTAACACATTTCATGGAGTTCAGGACTGAAAAAGCCTTTAATCCAGACGCAGGGATGTCAGTGAGGATGAGGAACGCAGCAGGTTTAAAGAGGAAGAGGTCGTGGGTTTTTTTTTTGTTGTTTTTTTTTTGTTTTTTCTTCACATTTGGCATCTTCTGATCTAGGCTTGACGACACAATCTCTAATGAGATCCGTCAAACTTTTAACCTCTTCTCAGATTCCAGAGCTTGTTTAGAAAAGACTCTTTATGTCTGACAGATGATCTTTGGGTGAATCCACCAAAACTGCTGCAGTCTTTCCACTTTTCTATATTTTTTTATGGCAAACTGAGCAAAAAATGTATTTTCTAAGTCTGAAGGTATCAAAGATCTTGATTCTTCAAATCTGCTTCTTCCCTGCTCTGTTTTTTATGTCACTGCTAAAATCTCTTTTGTTCCTTCACAAAAACTGTGGTTTATGGAAGCTGTTCTTCTGCTCTTCAGGATCTTTCCAGAAGCAGCAGCTCTGAAGGGTTTTGTGTCTCCATCCTTTCGTTAGTAAGGGAGGAAGATGTCCACTTTGCTCTTTGTGGAGATAGTTGCTGTAGCGACAGGCGGATGAGCTGAACGATGAAGATGATGAAGTGCAGGGCAGATAAACGGATGTATTGTTGGAGCTGATGCTGAGGCGGTGTCAGAAGGTGTGAAGTGACAGAAGACAGCGCAGGTCGCTCTCAGCAGCCTGGATGATAATCAGAACAAGGCCTAATGGGAAATTCATGATGGTCTAGTTTTCAGTCTCACTGTGCAAAGGGTTTGTCTTGAAGAGATTTCTGCTCATGCAGAGGAGCAAATGCTTGAGAGCAGCTGTTGGCAGCGAACATCCCAGGTTTTAATCTGTGCAGATTACAGAGATGCTGTGGAGGCGGACGGACCTTCATCCCTGCAGTTTCCCCTTTCCTGCTTCACTTCCTGTTTCTGTTTTGGCTCCATAAGTCATTTCTGAGGGAATAAACTGCTGTTTTGCTTCACTAAAAAAACGATTTTATCGATCACATCCTTTTTAAGATAACCATAAAAACAAGTTTCAAACTAAAGTAGTTTTAAACTAAAAATGATATAAATAGGATGTCCATTAAAGGCAGATCAAATTAGAATCACAATCTTATAGAATCAATGCAGTGAAGCTGTGTTTAATCAGGAATTTCACCAAAAAGGCAAAACTTTCAGTAGTTTATTTAATTTTTACATTTAAAAGAATTTGAAAACTTTTTTTCGCCTGACAAACACAGTAAATTCACACAGACCTGATTAAATTATGTTGCAGTATTTTATGTACAGGCCAATTCTGTCATTTTTTTTTTCAAACTCAGTCCCAATAGCTTTTTGAATAAGTGAATGTTTTCTTGAGCAAACGGCTGAACTTATAGATGCTGGTCTTCATGGCATTTTATTCAAACAAAATTGTTCCAGTGAAATGAAAATGGTGTTTTAGTTGGTTTTTGTTTTGCTTTTTGTTCATGCATTGCAAGGCCTTTCGCCATCACAATATTGATGTCGCACATCACAAGTTTTCCTTGCATCGTGCAGCTCTAATGTGATTGCTGATTATTTAATGGACGATCAGAAGTTCAGCCTTCAGGCATTTTTCAGTTGAAACTCCCAGAAAAAGAAGAAATATTTGAAAAAGTTTGACTCGCGTCAGAGTCCTGCTGGAAACCTCAGTCAGCCGCCTCCTCCTGCAGGCCTGAATTTGAAGGGAAAATCATGCTAAAACTTCCATCTTTTTATGTTTATACTTAAACGAAAGGTTTTTATTAACCCTTTTAGATTATTCAGAAGCGCTACACAGCTCTTCTTCCTCCTCTTACTTTCTTAAAAATAAATGTCAGTAATTATAAAAATGATCTGAACTTTTCAGCACCCTTTTGCTGACCATTTAACTACCCGTCCCCCACAGCAGTTGCCAGTGATCACGTCCAACACCATTGTGCGGTGTCGCTCCTGCCGCACATACATCAATCCTTTCGTCACCTTCCTGGACCAGCACAGGTGGAAGTGCAACCTCTGTTACCGAGTCAACGACGGTACGATTCCAGCCGAGGCTTTTGTGCTTTCCTGCAGATGTTTTTTTGTTTTGTTGTTTTATGCTCTTGTCTTCCTGTTCAGTTCCTGATGAGTTCATGTACAACCCGGTGTCGAGATCTTACGGCGAGCCGCACATGAGACCAGAAGTCCAAAACTCCACTGTGGAGTTCATTGCCTCCTCTGATTACATGGTGAGACATGTCCACTAGGGGGAGGTGTTGTGCAATGTTCAAGCAGAGCAGGGATTCGCTGTCTTCTACATCATGAGTGTTTCCTTTGCGTGTACAGCTGCGACCTCCCCAGCCGGCTGTCTACCTGTTTGTTCTGGATGTGTCCCACAATGCCGTGGAGGCGGGTTACCTGAAGGTCTTCTGTGATTCGCTCCTGGAGAATATAGACAAGTGAGTGCAGATGGTCATCTTCTTCATGTCGGACCTTCTAAACGTATGTTGACGGGGGCGGGGTGTGTGTTTCAGGATGCCTGGGGACTCCCGCACCAGAGTGGGCTTCCTCACCTTTGACAGCACCATCCACTTCTACAACCTGCAGGAGGGGCTGTCTCAGCCGCAGATGCTGGTGGTGTCGGACATCGACGGTACGTTGGTACCTCGGTTCTCCACGTTTGGAGGAGAAAGCAGAGGAACACGTTCATACTTTAGCAGCTGAAGGTCTGACCTGAAAGGCTTTCTAAAAAAACAAACAAGTTTGTCCTGTAGGAACATTTTTTATCTTTTTCTTGCGTTTTTTAACCCTTTAACACCCGAGACGTCAATGGAAACACCTAAGGAAAACACATTCTTTAACCTACCATAACTCCTCGACCATTTGCACAATCAATGGGAATCAGCTGATTCCGACGTGCAGAATCAAAGCTTTTTATGTCGACTTTGCACCGATAATGGCACAAGGCTGCTTTTTCCTTCTTCAGAATCTGCTGGAATTACGTGAAATGTTTAGGTAGTTGAAGAGTTTCAGTTGTCAAAAGGTAAAGCTCCAGTATTAAAGGGTTAACATTTATACAACACACACACACAATCATAAGGATTTCATCATTAAAAATCTGCATTTTTGCAGATCTATGAAGTTGTCAACAGCAGCCATAACAGCTGGAGTCTCCCCTTTTGCTGCAGTTAGCCCGAACGAGGCTAAAGTGGGCGTCTGTTTTAATTTTTCCTCCAGTTTCCCTTAACTTTGGATGGTAACGTTTTTCTTCATTTTCTGTAAATATATCTGTTTAAACTTTATTTGTACAATAGATTTCATGTTGGAGCCATTAAAATGTGATCTAGATTTTCCTTAAACCATAACTGTCAAAGTGGAAGCTTAAAAAAAAATCAGACACCAACTTCAGCCTCGTTTGACTTTCAAGGCCCACTAAAGCGGCCACTAAAACTGTTATTTTCTAAATAAAATAATAAATGTGAATCTCAAGTTTGAACAATGTTATTAGCAGCATCCTCGTAACATTAGACAGCTGGTTGCTGAATATTCTGCATTATTATTATGATCTGTGGGAACAGCTGTTATGATTAATCCATATTTGGAGTGAAAACTGCAGATTTATTTTATTTTGAAGTTGACAACGCTTTCTTCTGTTTCCTCTTTTTTACCAAAATAAACTTTCCAAATGTTTCTTTTTTGCTAACTTTGCGAGCTTGAGAGTTTCAGTTTAGCAGTGGGAGCAGCCGCTTTAAGAAAGTAGCGGATGGATTTTTGATGCGCGACCGAGCGACTGCGTCAAGAATGAGTCGGATGTGGTGGATAGAATCCAGTGGTTTTTCCAAATAAAACTTCCGATCAGGAATAACACAACAAAAACATAGGTTGTTTGTTTTCTTTGCAGGTACCAACTATCGAAGTTGGATTTTGTAAACATTAAATCTTTCTTTGTCTTTAAATCTTCCACAAACCAAACTCAATCTGGAGCGCTGAAAAAAAACAGTTTTTAAGCAGCTTTCAGAAAAGTTTCACTATCAGTTTCAGAAACGGTTTCAATTTTTGCGTTCTGCTTTGTAGGTTTGTTAAATTGCGATTGACTTCAAATGTATTTAAAAAATCAGGCAGAAAACAATGACCTGATTAGCTCAAGTTCAGAAAACAGACGATTTTGTTCAGAAGAAAGCAAATTTCTCTTGTTTCTTATGTTCAGAAAAAGAAGAAAAAAAACCTGTATCATAGATTAATTTTTATAAGAAACATGCTGATCATAGTAAGTTGATGAAAATGCTGTTCAATAAAAGGTTTATGATGGGTGTTACTCAATTAATTAGCCTTTCCATGGAGATTGTCATTTAAACTGGGACTTTCCAGCTTTCTCTACAGAGGATGAATGTTTGAAGGGTGAATCTTTCAGGTGTTTTGATGCTCAAGAATTTACTGCAACTCAAACTTTAAAAGAAAGATGTTTAAATAGCAGGAAGGTGGATCTTCTGCTGGAGGAACTCTAAAAGCCTTCATGGTTTTTGTTGCAGACGTCTTCATTCCGTCTCATGACAGCTTGATGGTGAACCTGAAGGAGAGCAGAGAGGTATTTCTTCCTTTTTTGTGGTAAAGTCTTAAAAAGCAGAGTGAAGCTGGTGAAAGTCCACTGTGAAACGATTGTGTTGCCCTCCATCAGCTGGTGAAGGACCTGCTCACGTCGCTCCCCACCATATTCAGCCAGAGCAGAGAGACCCACAGCGCCCTTGGCCCCGCCTTGCAGGCCGCCTTCAAGCTCATGTCGCCCACCGGTGGCCGCGTCTCCGTGTTCCAGACTCAGCTGCCGTCGCTGGGCGCTGGGAAGCTGCAGTCCAGAGAGGATCCCAACCAGCGCTCCAGCACCAAAGTTTGTTTTTCTGCTGAAGCCTCTCTTTTTCTGAACTAGAAATAGGGGAGGCGAGCTCGCCACACTAACGCCGTTAAAAATCTACAAACTTGAAAACGCATTTTATTTCACCCAAGTGTCTACGAGAGGACACTTTTTTGGGGGGGGTATTCAAGATGGCGGCCTCCTCCTAAGGTCAAAGGTCAACAAAACTTGAGTGGCTTGTGTGTTAAATGTTATGAAAATGACTTAAATTTTTCTTTTTTCCCATGTTGTGGTAAAATGTAAAAATCGCCAAATTTCACATTTTACCTCAAAATGGCCACTAAGCTGTAGTTTCTGTGACCCTCCGATAATGTCTAAACTGTGGTTTAGTTTTTGCTGAAAGGCTCGGTAAGAAAAAACAATCTGGTTCTTCAGTCCATGACTGCTGTAGGACATAAATGTGAATCTGAGTCTTGTTTCTATGCAGGGGGTGCAGCACCTCGGCCCCGCCACAGACTTCTACAAGAAACTGGCTCTGGACTGCTCAGGACAGCAGATCGGAGTGGATCTGTTCCTACTCAGCTCGCAGTACGCCGACCTTTCCTCGCTGGGTAAGAACTCCTCATCCTCACTTAAGTAAGGCCTTTGTTACTTTTTCCTGTCCCTTCAGGACTGGCACGTCTTCTCTGTTTGAAATGATCAGCCACAGCAGGTCAGAATTAAATCTGTGAGCGTTCACATGAGATGTGAGGACGTGACGTGTCTGATGTTACAAACGTCATCAAACTGCTTCTGAGGAGAACCATCAGCAGGAAGCCGCCAGTGGAACAGGATAACAAAAGTCCATTTATGTCCTAAATCTGCTTTATAAACCAACAACATAGCAAAAAACTGCAGACAAACAGTCAGAAAACCGTGAAGCTGCTGTTTTTGACTGACACTGTATTTTAGAGCAAATCTTACTGCAGATACACAGAAACATTTTTAATCTCATTTTTGGTGGGTCTTTTTTTTTCTTTTTTTTAAATTTCTCAATGACAGGGCCCCAGTTGAGCAGAATTAACTGCTGTTTTAATAAAACCCAAAATGTGATGTCCACACATGTCTGAAGAGTTTAAAAGACTTTTAAAACTTGTAACTGAAGGTTAGAATCCAATCAACTGCATTTAATTTGAATAAAATGATATTTTATTGTTATAATTTACTGTTTATATTTTTCTCTGCAGCTTGTATCTCCAAATATTCGGCGGGCAGCATCTTTTATTACCCCTCCTTCCATCACATCCACAACCTGGCTCAGCTGCAGAAGCTGCAGAAGGACCTGGAGCGCTACCTCACCAGAAAGATCGGCTTTGAGGCGGTCATGAGGATTCGCTGCACTAAAGGTCCGCCCGCTTCCTCCGTCTCTCTCTGCTTTTCTGTTCGGTCCGACTCTCATCGAGTTTTCAAAGCATCTTTTGGTCCCTCCCCGTTGCTTCTGCATTCAGGTCTCTCCATCCACACGTTTCATGGCAACTTCTTTGTACGCTCCACCGACTTGCTGTCTTTGGCCAACGTGAACCCTGACTCGGCCTTCGCCGTCCAGGTGTCCATCGAAGACTCTCTGGCGGACTCGTCTGTGGCCTGTTTTCAGGCGGCGCTACTCTACACGTCCAGCAAAGGTAAAACTCCTCCTCCACAACTCAAAGCTTGTATAAACACGCAAAACATAAAATGTATACATGAAACCCATGAATGTGGGTCAATTTTGACTTTTGTGGTTAAGAATATTTGTTTGTGTTTATCATCTCACCTCAAAGTTATGTTTAAAAACCATACAATGTTCCCTAGTGCAATAAGCGCTTAACAAACTCAAAAATCAAACAATTTTTCATATTTTATTTTGTTTTAAAAAAAAGTTGTTTATGTGTTTTGAGTTTTTTATGCTTAGATTAATGAAAATAACTTAATGAATAATTGGTCAGCCTTTGAAATGATAAAACTAGGATTTTTCTTTTACACAATGAAATTGGCGAGAGAATCTAGATCTATAGAGATTCTATAGATCTATAGATCTATTTTAAAATGCTTTCAAGTTATGAAGAAAGAGAGGATGACAGCAGTTGTTCTCTTTCATCTAATATTTGTTTAATTATTTTATATGGCTTGAAAAATATAAATATGTTAATACATTTACTGTTTATTACTAATAAATTTAAAAATAACTAAATTAAATTTTCTTGTTTGAAATATGAGTAAATAAATAAAAACAACAAAAAGTTGGCATTTTGGTTTATCTGTCATTTCAGGAAAGAGGAGGATCAGAGTTCACACTCTGTGTCTGCCGGTAGTCAGTCAGCTGAGCGACGTTTACGCTGGAGCTGATGTCCAGGCCATCACCTGTCTGCTCGCCAACATGGGTGAGTCTGCCTTTAGGACTCTACAGATGCTGGTTGAACTAAAAACTGTCTTCACTGACTGTTCAGAGGAACAAAGAAACATCCGAAGGAAAGAAAGTGAAATTAATATCTGATGATATTTATTTGTAGAACAAACTCTGAAAAACATTCAGATTAGGGTTGAATAATCTGCAAACTAAGTAATTAATCTTGTAAAACTACCTGTGTGAATCAGTGAAAGCTGGTTTGCTGATGTGCCAAAAGGTGAATAATAAATAAATATTTTTAAATTAATACAGCATTGACAATTACATACGCAGAAAACGAAGAAAAAAAATAACACAACAAAATATACCTGAAGATAAATGCGTCCACCTTCATGACAGCAGCTTCTTAAAGTGTTTCATATCTCATGTAGTACAAATGAGCTCATATTCAGAACGTTTTCCCAGAATTTTCACATATTCTGCATTTAAATAAACTTTTAAAGTTCACACCTTTACCTTTAATAACTAATGCTTCACTTTATCGCAGACGTTTGCGGATGTCAGGGCAGTTTATGCTGGATTAAGAGCATTTTGATGGTTTAAGAGGTTTTGCCTCTTTGTGGTGATATCAGTGCAGGTCTGAGCTCCAGACTGTTGTTGTTGGTTAACCATGTCAGGCCCTTAAAGAAAAATGTTGAGCAGTAAAATAGATATATTTTAAAAAAGAATGTCATATTTTCTCTACATTGCATTCTATGAAACTCAAAAGCACATTTTCACATCTGTACCCGTTTTTAAATCCCAGCCATTGACAGATCCGTATCATCCAGCCTGTCGGACGCCCGGGATGCTCTGGTGAACGCTGTGGTGGACTTTGTGAGCTCCTACAAGAACAACGTGTCCAATCTGCAGCAGTCGGGTCTCGTCGTTCCCAGCATAATGCGACTCTTCCCTCTCTACATCCTGGCTCTTCTTAAAGAGGTGAGGACGCTCAAGTCACACAAAGGTTCCCTCATGACCCCACCATTAAAAATCATAAGAGTAGCTTTAACGTACAAGGAGTTGACTTTTTGATTTAGATGTAGTACGGTACTGATTTGTAAAGTGAACTTGTTAAACTTCTCCAGCAGACTTCAGAGGGGCTGATTTAATTCCTTCATAAATGTATAACACTTCTTCTAAAAAGTGGGGGGAAAATGACTTTAGATTATCAACATTTGCTCAAGACGTCTGTAAAACCACAAGATGTTGTTCTGACATCTAATATTAACATTTTTTCTCATCGCTGAAGATAAAACAAAAAAACAACAAACGATTCAAAATGCCACTTTGGAATGTACCAAAAACCAACCTTAAAAATGTTGATTTTATTATGCTTTATTATGTCTGACCTGCACCAACATGAGGATGATGATGATGCAGATCATGTGAGCATAAATGGAGCGTGTAGATAAGAAATGGGGTCTAAGGACAAAACCCTGTGGGACACCAGCAGAAAGAGCTCATTTCCTCCCATAATGCCAGGATACTCTGAAAGCTCATATTTGGAAAGCTGCAGGAAGGTCATGCAGGACTGCGACAGGTGAATGTCCTGCTGCTTCAGCTGTCAGAAGATGTTTGAAACCGGAGGAGAACCTATAGAGCGTCCACATCTGACACCGGACCTGCTGACATCCCATCGCTGACGCTGTCCAAATGTTGCTTAATGGGGTTGGAAACTGTTTGCAGAAAGCTCTGCGGACCGGAACCAGCACACGGCTGGACGAGCGTGTCTTCGCCATGTGTGAGTTCAAAACGCAACCGCTGCAGCAGCTGATGCGTATGGTTCATCCTGACCTGTACAGGCTGGACAACGTGTCCGACCAGGTGAGAGCCGCACTGCACGGACATCCACCTGCTTGATTGAAGGATCCATTCAGTGAAATATTCAGTTGTTGAAGAGTTTTTCTTCATGTTTTGATTTCTGTACCACCTTAAAAAAACCCTATTGTTTATATGCAACCTGCAGGGGGCGCTCCATCTGAACGACACCATAGTTCCTCAGCCTCACCTGATCCACCTGACTGCTGAGAGCTTCAGCAGAGACGGAGCGTTCCTCATGGACTGTGGAAACGTGAGCTTTCAGGATCATGTTGTTTACTCTACCAATAATCTCACAACACAGACAGGAGATGATAATTAGGAACATTAATGAATTTTTTGTTGATTTTTGTAGAACCTCAGAGCTCTAGAAATCAGTGTCCAGAATTTGGATTTCTTTTTCACTTTTTATGGTAAAAATCTCTTTTTCAGATATAGCTCAATTATGGCTTTGAAATGTTAACAACCAAAGCTCAGTTCAAACATTATTAGGGCAGGAGATGTGCTTTTTATTTTTAGTCTCAATGTGTTTCATATTGTGCAGATATGTTAAGCATCAGTGTTTAGAAACCTAGAAAAGTTGAAATAATAAAACATGAAAAAATGCTGAATAGTTAAAAAAGATAAATTCATTTAAGGCATTCGTTGTGCTCTGGAACATTTAGAGTTTAGATGATGGAACACGGAACTGCTGCCTTTTTTGGAAAGTTTTTACTCCATTTCTTGTAGAAAACCAGATTTTTCCCCGAGTGTCCTCTTTGCAAAGCCCAAAGCAACATAAGCAAGTTTTACTTTTTGAGACGATAAATTTGGAGTTTTCAATATTTATAGATTATAATCAGAATTACAAGATATACAACCATACACAGAAGTTGAAATGATATAATTATTTCTGTTTTTGAATGAATGCAGTAAAATATCGGATGTTTTCTACAATGTAAAGATTTTTTGTGATGCATCTTTATGCGGATTTTACAAAAACGTACAAAAGAGATTATTAAAACACCAACGTGTTTGAGCAAAAACCTCAATTAAAAAAGCCCCAAAACAGAACCCTGAGGAGCTCCACATGAAAAGAACTACACTATCGTAAAAGTAAGTTAGAAAGTATTGATGCCAAAATCAGCTGCATCAGCCAGAAGTAAATGGATTCGATCAAACATGTTTCTTCTCTAGAATGTTCTAAAATCGGATTGATTTTTTTGTCAGTTTTAATGTTTTTGTTGAGGTTTCACACACTTTTTCTCATAAATATTGGAACAGTCTAAATTTAGATGTTTGTGTAGAGCAGGGGTTCCCAAACCCAGGAACCAGGGACCAGTGTCCTTCATTTTTTCCAACACACATGCCATTGAAGGTTCTTATTGACTAAACACACCTGATCCAGGTAATCAACAGCAGATAAAGTAGGATTTTTGGAAAACCAGCAGGAGGCCGGTCATTGAGGCCTGGATTTGGGCACCCCTAGTTTAGAGTGACAGGATGTCTGGCGTATTGAGGGTTTGGTGTCCTTCTCTTCCTCCAGGTGTTTTATCTGTGGGTCGGTAAATGCTGCAGCGAAATATTCATCCGGGACGTTCTGGGATGCCCCAACTACGCCTCCATCCCCCCCAACATGGTCAGTATTTATCCTTGGAGCTGTGAGTTTGCTGCATTGCCAACAGGAAGTCTCTGTTTTTTTCCAGTCCACCTCTCTTACTGTTGGATAGAGAGGAGCTGTAAGCCATCAGTGAGGCTGGAGCAGGGCGGTAAAACAGCATCGATTCATTTTTCTTCAATTTGGCACATCAGCAAAAAGACTCTTGTTGGTGTTGACAGAGTTGCTGCTCGTACTGCTGCTGTTTGCAGTTTAACTGCAGCGTTTCCTAACCTTTTCTGCTCCATAGTGAGGATTTTATTTGCTTTGTAAAAGGAAAATATGAAAAACTGAAGAGGCACAGCAGATTTGCTGCTTTCCTTTTAGCGACCTTCTACAGTACTGCCTTCATCCAACAGCAAATGTCACATTTCTTTCAATGAATCCCAGGAGTCCTGACAAACATGGCGCTGATGTTTGGGTTCTCCTTTTCAGAGTCACGTTCCTCGACTGGAGACTCCTCTGTCTGAGAGGGTTCGAGCCTTCCTGGACTGGCTGCAGGACAACCGGGCGTTCAGCTCCACCGTTCACGTCATCAAGTAAGAAGATCTGCATTCACACCTAAAAGCAACCAGTGCTCTGGATCTCTGCAGAAACACGCCGTCAGCTTCAGCCGGTTGATGCTGGAAAAATCTTCATTAGTTCTTTGGCGGATGAACTCCAGCCAGAGCCGTTTCACTTCATTGAGCTCCACCCTTTTATTTGCAGCCATCAAACCTGCTCGTCTCCACTGTTTGCTTGTGAAACCAAAATGTCTGAATGGAAAACTGTCTCCTATTTGTCTCCTGTCGGTCATGTGACTTCAGGCTTTGCTCATTAGCGTTTAGACTAAAGTGTGTTTTAGTGCAGGAATCCGCCTCCTTTCTGATTCTTCCATTGCAAACTGATGCGGAAAGTATCATAGAAGTTTCTGATAAATAATTCATGAGTAACAGACCGTCATCACTGTCTGCTGTTCTGTGTTGGTTCTGGGGTCATCGTGTTTGTCAAACATCCTGTCTGTGTTCAGAACCAGTGTGTTCCCCTGCTGGAACCGCAGCCCGAGGTCTGTTTCTGAACTCCTCATTGTTCCCGGTTGTCCTGGCCTTTGAGGCGCGGCTTTGTTGTTTTTGTCAGCACAGAAGCGCTGAGCGGATGTTTGTGTGATGAGGTTTGACTAAAGATAAAAATATCTGGAGAGATGTTTGAAAACCAAACAGAAGCTGCATGTTCCTCCTCACAGTTCATCTGTTTGTTGGTAGAAGTTCTGTTTGTTGCTTTTGGATCCAGACATGAAAAGGTTTTGTCCTATAAATAATAAATTGCATGTTATTTCTCAGTGTTGTGTTGTGTAACATCGACATGTAGTGTCGACATGTGACAAGTGTGTACAGTGTGCACAAGTAGTGCTGGATTATTGTAGGTTTTTCTCCTATTGCTCTCCTTTTAAGAGCTGATGAGGCGCGTTTGAAAGGAACACTCTTTATGCTGCAGTCCTTTACTCAGGTTTTTTGTGTTGCAGGGACGACGCTTCAGCAAAGGCCACCTTGTTCCAGCACCTGGTGGAGGACCGCTCAGAGTCCGCCTCATCTTACCAGGATTTCCTGCAGCACATCCAGCAGCAAGTGTCCAAGTAGGCGGGGTCAGACTAAAGTTAGGGCTCCACATTTCTGATCCCTGAGGGAGAAGAGACTCGTAGAGCGGAAGCTAGAGTTAGTCCTTTGTCCCTCAGACCAGGTTTAGTCCAGGTGAGTTTTTCTGCTTTCCTCTGATGGTCTCATCCCAGACCAGCATGAGTGGATAGACGTTTGGAGGATCCAGCTTTTCTCACAACCCGTTTTGTGAAAAAGTGCTGCAGCAGCTGGTGGCTGCCTCTGAACCACTGTTGAACCCGTTCAAATCCCTTCTTTTCCATCCAGGAGAAGTCGAGCCAAGAAGAAGCCACTTTCAGACGTTTGGTTTGTAAGCCTGACATGTAGCTCGTGAAGTTTCCTTCTTTTTTCTTCAGTTTTGCCGTCACAGCTCTGAAAAACACTGGAGGACAGCGGCAGGAATTCAGCATGAACTCCACAAACGCGCGTCCATCATCTTTAATCATGACTCAACCAGATCTCGCCGTCTTGCTCTGGCTCCGCCTCTTGTCAGAGCCAATTCTGGATTTGTCAATCTCAAGATGCCACAAACTTCAATCTGTGACCGGTTTTTTTAATTTTATTTTCAGGCGCTAGAAGTCGCGTTTCTCTTTGTAACTACTGAACAGAATCTTTTATGTGCGATAATTTATGAATTAGCTTATTAAATAAATACAAAACCAGAAAGAATCTGCTTCTTTCATGACATGGTTAGACTAAAGGAAATAATATTTTCCTGCCTTGTTTCTCATCTGGGTTTGATTGCAAAGCTCCACCAGTTTCTTCTCAGAAACACGTCCATCATCCGTCTGCTCCTCCATGTAGATGTTGATCTGAATGACCCGAAACTATGATCTTCAGAAGCACAAACGAGGAAAGAAGTTATGAAAAGTAACTGCTCACTTGTTTGGTGAATATAGACCACAATGCCTTGCGTTTGAACAACTTGTCATTTGAAAAAACATGTATGTAAATTATTTTTTTATTTTAATTAAGTCCTTCAAGTTATATCATCTAAACACAGGGAAATCATAACCATTCTTCATAAAAGGTTCGTTTTTTATTAGGTTTTTAGTTTGGCAAATGGATGGCGTCATGTTTTTAGAAAAAAGTGGTGAGATTGTGTCTGAACTGCGATCAAATCTACTGGATAGTCCTGCAGCACATAGTCTTTTAGAGTGTAGTGATGGAATTCACACAGCCTGATGATCAGGAACAGGAAGTGATGACACAAACCGGGAACCTGCTTCCTGTGTTAAATTTAAACCGTACTTCCAGATGTTGGAGCCCGTCTCTTTCCCGCCGTTTCCAGCTTCACTGTAACCAAAGAAATACTTTTAATACCTTTCTAGTTTATAACCACTGAAGAGTTTCAAAGATTTGATTAAAAATAGATTTATTGTTATGTATTGTGTTCATGGATCCACAGTGCAAACACAACATGTAAACAACACAAATGTGACTTTTTCTTTTGAGCTGCGTGGACTTTTAAAACATTGAAAAATGGTTTAAAACATCCTTGCAGTTTCAAGTTCATTTGACTATCTCAGTTGTTATCTGTGTGAAGGAGGCGGGGCTTAATAATTGTAATGGAAACATCATGTGATGAGTAGTTTTCATAGCCAGGAGATTTAAAAACAGGGACCTGGTTTAAGAAAAGGAGGGAATTTCATTTTTAAACCTAAAATGTGTGTAAAGTCTCTATATAAATATTCTTATAATTGTTACACTTTATCATTTAAATGATTTTCTGTACAATAGAAAATAATGTGGATTGAAAGATTTTATTTTTAATTTATGTTATTTTTTTACATTCTGACTGATAATGTTTTCTATTTTGACGGTTTTTCAGTAAATTCATCATATTCATCATATGTTTATATGAGAACTTGGATCATAATGAATGAAACAGATCTCCATACATCTCAGGATTTTCCTAAACCAGGAGGATCCCGTCTGCTTCTAGCATCATTGCTCTTCAAGATCTGGAGATGTTTGGTTGAGGTCAATTTTAAGCTCAGCGTGCTTCCTTTACCTGAAGTGGTGGGCGGGGTCAGCAGACAGCTGCTGCTCAAGCTGAGCAAACAGGTGGAGAAAGGCAGGTTTGTCTAAGCCGGCCCTCTGTTTGTCTCCGTGGAAACGTCTGTTTCCGGGCGGCGAGTGAACGGCAACAATGAAAACCTAAGCGAAGACAGACTGCTTTAATTCCTAAACCCAGAGCAGCAGCTTATCTGCAGAGACTGGCAAGAGGCTCTTCTTACGTGGACACCTTGTTCCTCCAAAGCCTGAAAACAAAATCCTTTTTCCCTTACTTTGACCTCTAGCTGCGCCTTAGGTAAATCCAGAGCAACAGAGCGGCCGTTTTGGTTAGCAGGACGCTCGGACGGCTTTCAGATGTTTGTTTGTGTCAGGACGTCCTGCATGCAGCGCATGTTTTTATAAACGCTCACAGGTTTGGACCACAGAAACAAAACTCCAGATCATTTCAGTTCACATTTCAGGTGAAGTTTGGAACAGAAGTCATTTAAAGATTTCATCATCATCCAAAAGCTTCTTAAACAGGAACTTGAAGCTGAAAAGAAGACTTTTAAAAGTTTAAACTCTTCATTTTTCCTGAGTGATTGCAGGAAAAGATTTCCACAAAACGAGCCATTTGTTAAAATGGAAGTTTTTTTGTGGTTTATAAATGACTTCTTGTCAGGACTCTACAAAGAGCCTCTGGTGTTTAGAAGGAGAAAGGCTGCAGGTGAAGCTCCACTTCCTCCTCCTGCCTTCTTCCTCACCATCGTTGCATCATCTTTGTAGGAGATGGGTGAACGTCACCGATTGTTTAATGGAAAATACTTCTACAGTAAAATACTTTTGTTTAATTTTGTTTTGATGCAAAAATTATGAAGCAGTATGTTAACATTTTAAAAGCTGGCAATGAATAAAGTAACTGTAAAATGTGGATGTTTCACACGTCCAGCTTCATTTCAGCGTTCCATTTTCCTTTATAATCGCAGTTTGTGTGAGAGAAGAGGACTGTAGTTGACTCTGAACTTTGAGAAGATCACGCAAGCAGACTATTAATATTCAGGAAATGTGCAGAATCATGTGAGAAACTCATGCTGTTCATCTGCTCTTGCTGACTCCACTTCTGCATCATCATCTCATTTCTTCAGCAGAGGATGTCCAGCTGTTGCTTTGATTCTAAATTAACTTTGATCAGATTCCCCTCTCGGTTCATGTCAAAAACTTCAAGTTCCGTTTGCATGAAGAACTGCCTTATTATGGAGACCATCATCCTGCGGGTGGAACTGAACTCTGCAGCTTTGAGTTTGGTGTCTTTCATCTTCATCTTAAAAAGGTGAATCCACAGTCCAACCAAACACAGTGACCTCATGTCATTGAAGCAGCTTTGGTTCCTTCGGCGGTGTAGAATGTCTGACAACAACAACAAACCTTGTTTTTCTTCATGCTGAGTCTTTGCAGACTGAAAATGTTCCTCAGATGTTCATTTTTCCCAAAGATCAGCCCTGACATGACTGTGGTGACTAACCAGAAGCTTCTGCTGAACCCAGACTCTCGTTTACGCCTCTGCTAAATCGGTTTGAACCAGCGTCTTCATTCCCAGATGTTTCTGTTTGATGGGGGTGTGGTTTTGTGGGCGGGGCCTCTCACGTGCCGGTCGTGAACTTTGGCTCCTCCAGGCCTTGTCGATGATCTGCAGCCCTTTTTTTGTGAGGGAAACAGAGTGAAGTAGGTGGTTAAACCGCAAAGACCCAGAACCCAGGGATTTATTTACAGACATTTCTGATTCTTCATGAATTTAGTTTCTCCTGAGGAAGAGGAGGATGTTCTTTCAACACTGCACCAATTGTTGATCTTTGTCTCAACAAACACTAATTTTTTTACAAAAATTAGAATTTGGTCAAGATCATTGGAGTTGATGTCATTTTTATTTTTAAAATGAGCAGTTATGATTAAGAAGGATCCTTAAGTTGCTGTGATACACAAACTGAATCAGAGATTGGAAGAAGGTTTCTCTGAACATATTCTTGATATTCAGATTCATGTTACATAAAGAAAATTTTTGTTTATCTGACCTCACTTCATTACATTTAGTCGGTTTGCTGTTTGATCATGTCAGTAGAGAAATGGATTGATTTAAATAAAGAAATACTCAGAAATGCAATTTTTAGCGTAATGTTCTTTTCATATTTTCATTATTATATAATATTATTATCAAAAGATTGAGGAACTAAAATACTTAATAGAATAAAATAAGATGGAAAGAAAACAACAGCAAACATGTAACACAAATACACAACAGGAACGTAAACAGTGCAGCAGCTGGTGGAAAAGAGTGTTGACCAACAGCACTGCCAACAGCTGATTAGAATCCAGTTTCATAGACACTGGCACGGTCTGCCGGCACCATGAAAGCGAAACCTCCACAAGATGTTTGCCTGAACTGCCTTTTTTAATGTTACACAAAACAATTACAACAGTTGTTTTTTTCATGCTGATAAAGTGAAACTTTCTGTTAAAACAGCATTTTTTTCCCTAAAAGCAACAGTGGGTTATACAGTTGGACTGTTAGCTCAAACAAATCTTTCTGAAAACAAACCAACAAACTTTGTTTTTTGTGTTTTATCAGCATAAGCAGCAGCATTTTCACTAGCATCAGAGTGCTAGAATTAACACTAACCTCCTGGCACTAGCATTTCATAACATTGCTAGTGTAACTAAAGAGGCAAATGTCAATAGTTCTGTCCTTTAATCTATAAATGTTGGATTAAAATTCTATAATTGGTACTGAAAACATTTTAGAAGTATATCCAGAACAGGTTCAAATACGTTCTATTCTTTTCAGAACCCATCACAGTTGGCATAAAGAGTTCTAGTCCAAGGTGAGCCGCTAACTTCACCATCAACACCAGAGTTTGGTAACAAATAGAACTTTGTTGACTTCCAGCTCCAACCAGATGAAGTCAATTCAGCCGCCATTTTTATATGATACAGACGCCGCCATATTGGAACCAGACGTCGTCAGTAAGCAGCGATTGGTCCGAGTCGGTCTGAGTCAATGAGCAGCCACTCTGCTTTATGAAACCAAAAGATACTGCAGGTCTAGAAGGGAAAAAAACCCACAAACCAAATAAACAAAAAACATCAAATAAAAACAACCCTCTTTAGTTCTTAGTCGTGTCTGTTTTACAGAACCTAAAGGCTTTAAGCCGAGCATGTTCCTTCTTGGGTTACATCACGAGTGCAGAGGTTGGTTCTCTGCATTTGCTTAAATCACAGAGAACCACGTAATTATGGGTCTAATCAAATCCAAAGATAGCATCAGAAGGAACGGAACTGCCAAGTGAGTTGTGGAAAGCAAAGGCCTGTATTTATGGTTTCTGTCGTGTAGCAAACTGACTGAGATTAACCAAAACGGCAGAAAATCTGCGTTTGATAAAAGTCTTCCTGAGTTACAGAGAAACTGTAAACAAGAGCTTATCACTGACCAGGAGGAAGCCTCGTGTGTCTGTCACAGTTTATTCTGTTCTTTTGTTGTCGGGCTCAGACAAATGCTGTCAGAACATTTCCTTCACAAACAATCAGTCAACGTTTTCACTGATAGCAGCGGAAAAGAGCATCAACGCAGATCCTGCAGGATGAACAATGACTCACAACGTTTAGTTTTTATCCAGACATTCATGTAATGTGACTGTGGATAGTGAGATTATAAAAGCATAGATTACAAACTTTACTAATGGACTGTGCACTTTACGGGGGGTATCAGCTGATGGAGGGACAAAGGAGCTAAAATGACCCATTGGTGCTGTCAGAGGTCAAAAGGTGCTCTGCTTGTTATGGGATCATCCTAATGAACTCACATGGACATTGTTTCCTTAATGTCCAGTTAATGTTATTAACCGCATTGTTTTTGCCAAAATAGACTTTTAAATAATGATTCCAATCGTGACTGGATATCATATCTGTCCATCATTTCTCTGTGTGCAGAGTAATCAGCTTAGAGACAGACTATCAGTGCACTGAGTGGCAGCTTTTAGACGGGCTGAAAGGGAAAGTGATGATCAGCAACTGCATTCAGTTAAAATGTGTGATAAGACGGGGGCAAAAGGACAAAGGTCACAAGATGTTCAACGAAGAGAATCAGAGGAATTTTGGCCTTGTGTGCTTTGATTTGGACGGAGGTGGGGTCAGACCTCCTTTATAGTGTTGTATGTCTGAAATGATTGAAACTTTTGGTTTTATTTGTGATTTGTGGTTTCTTTAGGGGAGCATTGGTTAGTGTCTGGGGTTGACTCCTGGTCTAAATGCTCTTGTGCAGCTGGGGGGCTCCTGTAGTGGTCCTTCTGACTCTGGTCGGGGGTCAGACTCCCTTAATCTGCTTCTTCTGGTAGATGTCTGGGGTGCTCTGGCTACCACCATCACCTCGCCCTGTCCTGGGGACTGATGTTGGGGTGACCGGATGTTCTCATATTATGATTGTTCACAGTAGAACACAGAAACTGGCCAGGTGTCTGTTTGGTCAAACAAGACAGTAGAGCGGTGCACAGGAAGGATATGTTCTTACATATGTTCTCACAGCCTACAGGTATGTTTGAGTGTGTGCATGAGTGTGTCTGTGGACAGACCCACCCCTTTGGTAAACATCTACATGTGAGAGTGAGAAGGATAAACAACCTGTCCTCTCCATTTGTTAAAGTCCCACTCCATTCATCTTTCAAACGGTTTTAAAGATGTTTCCAGTTCATTAAGGTTATGCTGTTTTTAGGTAAAAACGATGTCGTTTTCTGGGACATAGTTTCTGCAGAGCGGCAGGAGCTCATTAGAAATTCACCGCTGGGTTGTGGGCGGGACCATTGGCGCAGGGCAACGCCGCCCCCTTCCCCTTCCACTACTGAGAGCTCAGAGCAGGAAGCTTGTTATTTCTACATCACAAATACGATCTTTTCCAAACAGCATTTTTTTTGTCTGCTCCTGATTCACATTGATTTGAATCATTTGAAATGTCATTTTAGATGAATTTTCTTTGTTTTTGTTCTCTATCATTAAAGAAGTGCCATAAGAACATGTTAAAAACACATTTATTTTATCGCAGTGGGCCTTTAACACCAGAGCTATAGCTCTTCTTATGTCTATAATAACTCTCCAATCATTTATGCAATTTGAGTAATTCCAGCAAATTATGCAAAAGAAAAAGCAAAACTCGCTGGGTTTTGCACTGTTTCAACTGTTCACACCAAGCCTCCTGCAACTGTGGGTACATGCACTAGTATCGAGTAGCGATCAACACTTTCAGGAACCTGTGTTCAGCGTGTTGTTGTTCACCACATGCCGGCCTGTAGGTAGCATAATATCCCGCTATCCCTCTGTCTTCTGCAAACAAAAACAATAAAATAATAAAGCTTAGCCTCAAATTCTAAAGGGGTTTATTCAAACATACGCCTCCTCTGTCTAAAGCATAACCCCCCTATACGAACAGTAACATCTGTCCAACACTAGAGGTCCTCAGCTCTCATCTGTCTGGTGGACAGGAGTCTTAAAGTCCTGCTCCAACCATATTATTTTCTTTTGTAAAGTAGTTCCCAGCAGTCTTTTAATTATGACTGCAATTTTTAGCCAGAGGGCTGCACAGTGGCGCAGTGGTTAGCGCTCTTGCCTCACAGCAAGAAGGTTCCCGGTTGTCCTGGCTGGGGGACTTGAAACAGTGTCACCAATGGGGGACCTTTCAGTGTGGAGTTTGCATGTTCTCTCCGTGTATGTGTGGGTTTTCTCTGGGGACTCTGGCTTCCTCCCACCAGGTTACTCTAAATTGTCCCTAGATGTGAGTGTGTGTGACTGTGGCCCCTGCAACAGACTGGCGACCAGTTCAGGGGTGTCCCCTGCCTTCGCTCATGAGTAGCCAGGTTAGGCTCCAACATGATTTAAAGTCAGAAATGCAGTTTTAATCATGAATTCTTTTACATAGGTCCTCTATTATGATAAAAATGCTACAACATTTGAACATGTAAAAAACACACAAACGACCATTTTCCTTGGAGGGGGTCTGACTCACCAATCATGAGTGAGCTTGTTCAAAGTCCACTCCCCTTCCACTGAAAACATTCTCAGGAGAATCTGTCCATCAAACGTTCTGGGGCCAGCAGGCACCACGTGCTCTTCCTGAGGCATCTGTATTGGTCAGTCTTTAACTTTAGTAACTCGCTATAAAGAAAAAAAAATGACAAAAAAATAGGATTAGCAGGAAGATGTTAAGAAAAAAGTATCAGAGCAAGAATGGTTATTCTGACCAATAGAACGACTGAGTGACACGTGGAAAGTCTATGGATTTGGGGACTTCCTGTTTGGAACGCCAGGGGGGCGTGGTCAACCTTCCCAGTGAATCTACAGTCTACGGTTCGACTGTTCGTCCTCCTTTGTTTGGGGGAGGGCTCATTGGGCGGAACCGCCTCGTGACGCGCCTCTGTTGACAGTTGTAAAGAGTCGCGCCGCTCCCGCGCGCGCTCACACCGCTCGTGCTGCTTCTGTCATCCAGAGAGCGCACGCGGGAAAACTCCACGGGCACGCGCCAGAACGCACAGAAGAAGGCTTGTTTGTTTTCCTGAGCAGGATGGCGCTGAACAGGACTGACGAGGACTACATGACCGGACTGGACCATCAACAGATCCAACAGCTGGAGAACAACTTCATGAAGTTCTCCAAGAACCCGGACGAGCTGCAGCTCATCCTGATCGCGAGCGAGTGTGGACTGACGGTGGAGGAAACCAAGGTCAGTGCACAAATAATCATACACTCCGACTTCATGGAATAAACACAAAAAACTCACGTATTGGAGTTTTTTCCCACATATTTAATTTTTAATTGAAAATACATTTTTTTCAAGTTTTAAGATTAATAATAATATACTACTAATAATAATAATATGACCTCAGAAACATATCAAACTGTAAATACACTGTACAAATGCTGTAAAAACATTAACAAACACAAAGCAGCACATCCTGGTGATTATAAATCTAAAGATAAAAAGCTGTTTGTGTTATAGAAGTGAATCTGCTTCACACCTCTCCAGATGCAAACATGATTAAATCAGAGTTTGGATTCATGCTAAGGTTTTCTACATATTGTGTAAATGTTTTTTTTAATTAACCAGCAAATAGTCCCCCAATATTAGACATGTTTATGTTTATTTGTGACATTCTGTTTGTTTTGCATTTGAAACAAGTTAAAAAACACAGTTTGACTTTAACACATTAGAATTCAGTGTCTTGGGAAAGACTGAATCATCTGTGTGGCGTCTGTGGGGACGGTCCCATGGCCGCTCCATTTCGGTTCTGTGATGAAAACATGAAGCCGGACTCCACTCGTCATCCCTGAGGCAGGTTGTTTACCAACAGTCACACCACAGTCACGTTTTCTGCTGAAGCTCACAAACGCCTCGCAGGGCGCCACGGACTTCCACGGAGCTGTCAGTCCCACCCTCAGTCACACATTCCACAGGATCTGTTGTTTGCTTGACGTCACTGAACATAGTCACCCACACCTAAACTGCTGTTTTGAGACACATTCGTTTTAAATCAAAAATTGCACATCTGTCTTTCTTAGTTTAGTTCCATTTAGTCAAATCAACCAAAACACGGTTTCGTCAGACGTTCGAGTCTTGCTCCCATCATCTTTTTAACCAGCCTCCATCATCAGAAAAAGGCTACAAGAACAGGTTAGAGACGCAGTTTTTATCTTGAGAAAATGTCACTTTACTCAGGAGGAATTTCCATCTCCCAAACACTCCCACCTCCCGTCTATCTGAGGAATTCCTCCTCTCAGCATCTGTCCCATCACCAGCCAGATGTGAAGCTTCAGAGCTCCAACGACCTCGGACTGCTGCTCTCCCCCCACAAAAAACCCACAGACCTGTCACTCAAGGCTTTTATTTTGAAGAAATTCCTGCAACCTTGTTTTGTTTTCAAGGGTGCAGTTGTTTATCTTCTTCATTTCCATAAAACCTCATGTCGTTGGAGTCGACACGCCACCAGGTGCGTTTCAAATGCAAATGTCAGCCTGCGGTCGGGCTGGCTGACGGATGACGGGTGACGTGAGAGAGATATGGTCTCACGAGGCAACGCCAACGTTTCAGTAAACAATCACTGCGAGCGCTTTTCCTCCAGCGCACCGACCAGTTCCACCAGATTTCTCTGAACCGCACTTATGTGAACAATTCCAAACAGACTTCAGCACATGTGTGGTTTCTATTCATAACAGGAAAACGTTCCCAGGATAAATCAGGAAGAATAGTCCGATCTGCTGAAGGTGACTAAAATGTTCTCTCTGTTTTTAAGTTTCTTCAGTCTGTGGAAAACTTCATGGCCCAGAACTGGCGTGTTACTGTTTAAAAACACTCTTATCAATAATTCTGAAGGAGGAAAATAGCCACAAAAATCCCTGGAATACAGGAAAAACATTCAGATGTATTCACTGAACCACCTCTAGCCTGAACAAACAGTCTTGGTCAGGAAAGCTGGATCAGGAAAAAGGATCCGTCTGAAATTGAGGGTCTCCGTTCACCTGCAAGTGAATTCTGGTTCAGTGAATGATATCAGACTCAGTGCAGAGCTTCAGTCAAACAGGAAGGGCTCAGAGACGAGTATTTTCAGTAGAAAAACAAAACGAAAACATGAATAAAAAAGACGGACTAACAGTAGAAGCAGTTTTGGATCATCAGTATTTCTTTCATCGTCGGTGCTCATTTTGGGCCACACTGCCACCACATGGTCAGCAGCTGTATTTCAGATTCTTTACTTTCAGAGATTTTGTTCTGAAAGTTTTCCAAACCAAACCAGTTCTTGCAGCAGCGAGCTGATGCCTGATATTTCCTGATGTAAAAACACTCAAAACCATATCGTTTGAGAAAAGTATTTTTCATTTTTTTAAAAAATGAATCAATTCTTTACATAAAACGTTAAATGAAACATGAAATAGAAACGTTAAAGGGTACGTCTGCCATGGGGCTGTACGGGGCAACCAGACTTCATCAGGGTTGTAGACCAGTCGATGAGCCTGTGGATCTAAAATGTTCATGCACGCATTTTTCTACAGGCGTGCTGCAGGCGACGGGTCGTTGTGAGCGCTTAAAGGACTTGTAAGGGTGATGTAGGTGTTGGTTTGGAAAATCTGTTACAAACGGCGTTCATAATCTGTCGCCAGCATTCCCGGCTGTGTTAAATTCAGACTTTTCAGGGGGCTGCGGTACCATTCACAGAACAGATTTGACTGCATTCATCAGCGTTCTGTGAACAAATGCACCACTGCTGAGCCTCATCTTCATGACCTCAGAAATAATTGATCATCTTTCCATGGAGGCTTGTAATCTAACCTGCACTGTTTCCATCGGATGGGAGAATCTGACAGGAAAACCCGGTCCAGGCAGGGTGAGGTAAAGGTCTGGCTCCTCATCAAAGAGCCCCATTCAGAAACGGCAGCTTTCTGTCCCTCCTGTGGAGTGTTTTTGTGTTTGCTAACAGAGTACCCACTGGAGGAGGCTTAGATGGAGGAACCCAACCCAACCACCACTCCCAGTTTGGCTTAAATAACCTCTGAAACTGGCTCCAGCCTCCCTGCTGCATGTTTGAGCATTCCATTTGTTTGCAGCTTTGCTGCGTCAGCGTTGAGATTAAAACGCCTCCTTATGTAACCAAGTCCAATTCAGTAGGAAAAATGAGCGGAGATATCGTGTGGACCATAAAGCGTTTTTATTGTTCAGGCTCGGCCTGTGTGTGATGAGTCATGCAGGATTGTTAACCTCCTGAAAAGAGGAGAGCGGCAGCAGAAAAAAACGAAGACGTTTGCAGCTGCAGTAAAGTCAAGAGTTTTTCTGGAAACAATTTAGTAATCCCAGATGAGTGCAAACAAGAATGTCATGCGTTCGAATCCAAAAGAGTCACGTGCACGGTTCAAACGAGCGGCCCCGGTCTCGTGTCAGAAAGTCGGTTTCCCTCCTTTTTCCTTGCCGTTACTTGAGATTGTGTCAGAGCTGTGGTCCCCGGAGAGCCTAAACCTGACCTCTGCAGAGCGCCACGCTCGCCTGTTTCTTTGCTCAGAAACGTCTGGTTGGAGTTTTGTGCACAGAGGCCGTGCAGAGGCACAGAAGACCTGACTGTGTTGTGATTGAGGGGCAAGGAGGCAGTTTCCAGCTAATCACAAACTTCCAGGTTCAAAGTGAAGCTTTCACTGTTTATCTTACGGTGTGGAGATGAAAATATGCCAAACATGAACACAAACACGCATGTTCTGGTACATTTGTTTGGGTTTTTTCCCTAAAAACTTTGTTGCACGATTGTACTTTCCTCCTTCAAATCAAAAGGTAGATATTCCTAAACGTATCACTTTTTAGGAAAAGTTAGTATTTTAAATACATATGTTAAGTTTAAACTTCAAGGTTTTTCTAAACCACATTTATTCCAAATAAAGTTAAACTGACAAGGGTTTAGATTTGTCTTTTCTGAAAGACTGCAAATGTGGAATATTTCCGGATATATCGGAATACAACCACAAATTGTTAAAGGGATTAATCCTGCCGACATTTTAACAAAGGCTTTAGAAAAAACACTGTAAGGACCGGCGATTTGTACAGAATAAAAAGATGTTTTCTTCAAATCTACCTCTGTACCACACAAACCAGTTTAATCACGGAGTGAAAACAGTCTGAAATCAGCCAATCATCAGTGGACTTAGGGGACCTTGGAGACCCTCCTATCAGACTTCAAAATCTGCCCGGGTAGCCACTGACTGATGTCAAATGCGGATTACAAATGCGGCTATGCGGCCACCTGCCGAATTAGCTGAAAACTTTGATTTAGGTCGCCACGTGGCGGCGGTTTGGGAAATGTCATGGTAGTCTCAGGCATTACAGATTCTGTTGAGGAGTAACCAGAGATACCTGAGCGTACAGAGGAGCTGGGTACCATCCAAACCTTTTATGACCCAGCCATGAACAGGCGGGTTCCCTCTCTGTTCTCGACTCCTTTAGTTCCTTTTGTGTGCATGGAACTTGGCCAGAGGCCTAAAGCTGCCCTTCAAAAAGGTTGCATGTAATTCCTGGCAACTGAAGTTTACCTGAGGAATTTCTCAGGAATATTCATGTCAGACCTGTGTGTTTTTGTGACCAGCAGTGGTTATATCAGCACACTGCTGTTTCAGGTTCTGGTCGTCCCCCACCGGCTGGTTCTGACGTCTCTAACAGGTTTTTCCTTCTGGTTCTTTCTCAGAAATGGTTCAAGGGGCGAAACGCGCACTGGAGGAAGTCGGAGGGTCTTCCAGCTGAGACGGGATCCGTGTTGGACTAAAACCTTTCCCCCTCGCTTTGCAGACCTTGCCCCCCCCCAACAGTATCCCCACCCCACCCTCCATGGATAAACATCTCACCTTTTGATGCAGAATGTAAAAATGCTTTTGTGTTGATGCAAAAGTAACTGCTGTGCTCACAGAAATAAACACATTGTTAGATGAGTTTGTTCTGCTGTTACTGCACGTGTGGGGCTCAAACTCGCACAGGAAGCGTCTTTTATAATGCAGGCTTGCATTTAGAATGCCGGGGGGGAGGCTTTTGTTTTTGCTCCTTTTGTTTACATGTAAGCCTGTCAGCGGGGAGCAGAACCGGACTCCTGGTTCTATACACGACTGTAAGGAAGCTCTCTGATTACAATAGATGCTGCTGGAATGCCGTCCAGGAAGTTCTGGAGAACATGTGAAACAGTCCAGGATGGGGGGGGGGCAGATAAAGTGAACGACACTGCAGGGAAAACTAAAGGCAGGTGATGTCATTGCATTGTCCTGCTTTTTCCCCATGGTTGCGTTTGGTCAAAGGGATGTGATCTACCAGAAAATTGGAGCTTTGTTCCTCAGAAAGGGTCCACTTTAAAGGCAGAGGCCACCATGGGAGCGCCTGTTAAATGCTGGAGTGGTGGCTCCTTGTTTTTGTTCTGCTTTACGCGGGTCAGAGAGCTTGTAAGGGTCCAGACCCAATGACTATTTGTAAAGCGCCTCATAAAGTCAAACAGTGAGTTTATCAGCTTGAAACACGTGCTAAACACTGCTCTGGTTCTCAGATGAGGTTTCCTGAGAACACATGATGTCAAGCGCCGGTGGGTGACAAACGCCCAAAGAAATCCATTTATAACAAAAGCATGTGACGGAACGATGACCCGAAAAACTGCTGCAGCTGACGCGCGCTCAGGATTTCTGTCATGGATTCTCAGAAGTGGTGGAAGACGATTCATCTGCTGCGGTGAAGTGACGACTGAGTGTTGGTTTATTGAAACAAGCTGATCAGCAGCGAGATTAAAAGTTAGAGACCGATGTAATCAGCATAACGAACGATGGTGCAAACAGCAAAACAAAGCTTTGAGAAACCACCTAAAAGAATGTGAAACCCCGTCTGCCTCTGACCCTGTTGATCTCACCACATCAAAGAGTTGACGGAAAATTACAATTTAAATTGGAGTTAAGATGTTCTTTAGACTTATTGTTGAAAAAAATGCAATGCCATTTTTTTTCATGAGATGTAGATAGTATCGATGATGATCTGGTGGTGATACTTTGTTCATGTTAGTCTAAGATCCAACAATACCTCAGAGCATCGGCTGTAGGACCACAGGGCAGCTGGTGTCACAAATGCAGCATCATTGCAGAGTTCAGAGAGCATCACCAAACCCATCAGGAAGGCCTCTGGAAACACATTAAATAAAAGCAGTGGATGTGTTTTGTTTTTCCCGGGGACAGTGGGAAAACTGTGGGATTGGCCACAAACCTACAGGTAGCTGAAGGGCTCATAAACCTGCAGCTGCGTTCATGAATTATGAACTTGTCCCACGTTCTGAGCCGACTCCTCAAGAAGTCACACAGAACGCTTTAGAGGATATAGTTCATGTACACAGTAAAGAGGGTGTTTCCTGAGGGTGTTTTCCTCTGCTCAAGTCAAGTTTGAAAAAGCCACACCCACTTTAGAAAAACAAGCTTTTTTTTCTGTCCCCGCTGCTCGTAAATCCCTGGTTAATTTCAGATTTCCTAACTCGGTAAACTGATGTAATGAGGGACATTTTCTTCTTTACTGGGGGGGCTTAAACGGTTTAGGGGTTGTCTGTCAAAGTCACGGAAAAGGCTGAGAATTGCTTGCATCAGTCCACCTTGTGTCAAATCTTTGCTCTGTGTGATCTTATGCTCGTCTGCGCCCCCGCTTGACTAATCACTGAAGCTCTAAAACGTTCTGCATTTTTCACTCTGCGCCCTCCTGCAAAGCTGCTGTTTGCTCACTGTCGCTACAGAAGTCAACAGTGAACAAGAGCAGAAATCCAACAGCTTTAGCTCCGTTAGTGTTCCTCCAATCCGTCTGGATGTGTGGAAACTCCAGAAAGGACGGAGGCCTCGGAGACCACCCAAACGGTGACGAAATGTTGTGCTGTTCTCATTTGAAAATGGTCCAGTTTGAGCTTGTGGCCCACGTTGGTGTCCAAACCGCACTGCAAGCCGAGCAGCAAAGGCCTCTTTGTCTCTGTCAGCCCCACCCCCACCCCCTCCCCGTGGAGTCCTGTGACGTTCCCAAACCGGTGAATCACGGGTTGGGACCAGAACATCCACTGAACTGGGAGGCCCAGCAAACCTTAAGAGGTCTCATTGTGAAAACGCTGACTCTTCTGGATTTCTGATGATTTTGGTCTTTCTATGGTGAAGTAAATAAACTGTAACTTCAGGAAGGACAGTGAAGTCTCCCATTGGGGCGCTACCCAGTACCCCTCCGAGAGATACCAAGAAGACCGGGTATTCGGCCCAAGGTCAGGAGATGAAGGGACATGACCCTTTCGTCCACTGCCAAGAACTCCAACCCTTGACACCAGCTCGCCACCTCCGACCATGAGCAACTCCAGAATGGTAGAGAGTCTAACCCCTTTTAAGGGACTGAGTTCCAGAGACAGCTATATCTAACCAGTACTTCTTGATCTCCTAAGCTCAACCTCCTCCAACCCCCAGACTGGTGATGCTCCAAATCCCAAAAGCCAGGAACCATAACTGGGAGTTGAGCCACCAAAACACCTGCCCTCCCAGACAGCTCTCCTACAGGTGGTGCCCCACAGGGCAGGAATCCCACATCCATTTGGACTAGGCCCATGAGAACGGGCGTGCTCACATGCTCCTGTGTTTACCAAGTGTGAAACGCTGCTCTGAAGTGCAGCTGATGTGCAACTCCAGACAGATTTCATTATTGACTTTACACCTTTTTTTTTTTTTTTTTAGAATTCAACCTTCAACCTTCAAGCAGGTCCGTGTACTCATCAGAAGACGAGCTGAAAGGTTAGGGGTCACGAAGTTCTGATGTTACAGAGCAGCGGAAGTGTTCCTGTTTGTGTTCCAGTCAGAGAACGTTCTGGTGTGATGAGAACGTGAGCAGAGTTTGAATGGAGTCTGACTTTGTTTGTTGCTAAGAGGCCTTTGCTGCACAGTGAAGAATCCACTCAGTGTTCCCCAGATCTGAACCACAAATTTGATCTTTTTTTTTCCATCAGGTGGTTGAATATTTTTTAAAATGTTTAGTACATTTTTAAATATTGGTGATGCTCCAAATTTCTCCATCTCTCAACCTTCACCCACGGCTGCAGATTGTGGATGAACTGATATCATCATTCAGTCGAAGAGGGAAAGAAAGTCTTCAACAAGATTGCTTATAGAGTTTGAAGCAGGAACTCAGAGTAGTTGTGTCCGTCCTCCGCACGTGAAACCAGTAGAGACACTTCGGTCGTCTGCCAAGAGTCAAACGGAGATTCCTCAGTGGTCCTGCTAGGACAAAGTAGCAGGGCGTTTTAAGTTTCCTATCATCATAGAAGAGCTGGAAGAGATGAACAGAAATCAGTAACATCCTTCCTGCTGCTCCACCACTCTAAACTGCATAGGTGGAGGTAAAGGCATTCTTTTCACTCTTTAATTAGACATTTTATAAAAGAAAACCCAAAATGAAGACCTACAAATATGATTCAACACAAAAAACATGCAAGTTTGAGCAGTTTTTACTAACATCTGCCTCAATTCTAAATTAACATATCCTTGTGAATACCAGAGGGGAAAAAAAACGTTGTCCAGTGAACATTATTTAAAATCCACAAAAACTTCAATTCCCAGAGCCCCACCCCTTCTCATATGTTATCGTTGAAAAGCCCCAAATGTCCTCTGCAGAGACCAAAACAAGTTTATTCAGTAGCATGCAGTGTTTGGGAGTTATTCTGGTTTAGAAATGTCCTCTACACAGAATACATTTGGATTTCTGGTAGTCAGGAGGGTTTGAACGGGCTCACGTCATTCACAAAAGTCCAACTAAAGACTGTCTCCAAACTACTCCTCCGTTTTCCCAGTTCTTCCTCATTTAAAAAGAAAAAACACACGGAAGCTCTGTTTTTTCTTACTCTCCACAAATGTTTGATTAAATGAGTAAAATCTAACAGATTTTTATCCCTAACCACAGCAGTGTCCTACAGAACAGCTGCCAGATGGACTGGAATATTGTGTTTGAAGTCAGTTTCTCTTGCACCATCCTTGAACATGAAATAAAATGCATGCAGATTTAGTTTGTTTGATGCAACCAACCAGTGATGCATTTAAGTATTGGATTCCTGTCTTTAACTTCCTGTGTGAGTCTTAGGCGACAAAACTTGCAGAGAAACACAAGAAAGAAGATTTACAACTCTCCAGCTGTGTGAATTCAGTTACACCACAACTTATCTGAACCTAAAAAGTCTCAAAATATCAAAATGAATCAGGTATTTCTGGCTGCAGTGAAGGCGTCAACTCTTATTAAAATTCTTGTGGCGTTTCAGTGCCTTCAGTCAGACCACAGCTTTGCTGTTTCTGAGTTTCTGGTTGATGGTTTGATGACAGTTTTTCTGAAAATGAGCAAATGAAAAGGTCAGAAACGGGAAGCATTAGTGAAGGTGAAGAGGTGTTAGCAAAACATGAGCTACTTTTATGTCTGCAAGAGCATATTATCAAAGTCTTGTTGTCAGACGGGCTGGTCTGAATATTTCAGAAACTGATGATCTACTGGGATTTTCACCCACAACCATCTCTAGGGTTTACAGAGAATGGTCAGAAAAAGAGAAAATATACAGTGACCGGCAGTTCTGTGGGTGGAAATACCTTGTTGATGCCAGAGGGCAGAGGAGAACGGCCAGACTGGTTCCAGCTGTTAGAAAGACAACAGTAACTCAAATAACCACTGGGGACAACCGAGGTCTGCAGAAGAACATCTCTGAACGCACAACACGTCCAACGTGACGCAGATAGACTACAGCAGCAGGAGAACACACAGGGTATCACTTCTGTCAGCTAGGAACAAGAAACTGAGGCTACAATTCACACAGACTCAGCAAACTGGACAATAGAAGATAAAAAAACTGTCTGGTCTGATGAGTCTCTATTTCTGCTGCTACATTCAGATGGTAGGGTCAGAATTTGACACAGCAACATGAAAGCATGACTCCATCCTTCCTTGTTTAAACATTTCAGGCTAGCGGTGGTCATGATCATGGTGTGGGGGATAATTTTCTTGGAACACTTTGGGTTTTTTAGTACCAACTGAGCATGGTTACAATTAGAGATGTGCCGATCAAATCACGTGATCAAAAATCTGGCCCAATCACACAGTTTCAGTCTCGATCAAAATTGGATGTTGAACCCTGATCAATTTCGAATATTAATTTTACTCCTATCATGATCAGTGCTGGATGTTTTAGACTTATTATTACAGATAAATACTCTAGTAGAAGTTTGCATCTCATGAACGAATCGCAACATCTAGTTGCCATAAAGCACAGCAGTAAAATTTCACTGCACCAACGTTATTGCACAAAAACAGTTCACTAAAGTTATATATATATATATATATATATTTATGTTAATATGTCAATGTTAAAACAACCATCCCCCAGCCCCCCAAGTGTTTGACCCAAAGTCTCCTCACCCCGAGGGCCCCTTCACAATGAGAGCCAACCTCCAAGCCTCACCACACATGAAGAGAGAGGAGCCAAGAGGGAGCCGGCCACAGGGGCTAGCCTGATCAGGCCCCAATGATCAGACGTTGTGAAGCAGCTACTGAGTGCCCACTTAAGCCAAAATGGGCAAACACAGGTGGGGCCACCACGACCATCTATCTGGGTGGGGTAGGTAGGTAGAGGTCATTATCTACATGTTTGATTTAGTTTTGCTCACGCATCCCTCTGCATTTATCCGGACTTGGGACCGGCACAAGGGGCCACTGGAAAGTGCCCCCTTGTGGTTGCATTACATGCAACGAAAGAATCATGCACTACATACATGCAGGATTCTTTTGTTTTTTGATTCATCATTCATCCATTCATCTGTGAAGCCTGGGTACTCCCTGAACCCAGCCAATCAAAGGCCCACATAAAGACTAACAACTACACACACTCACATTCACACACAAACGACAATTTTGAGTTTCCAAAAATACATAAACATCTTAAACAGAAACAAAAATAACTGATGAAGATTTTTTAAGGGCGAACCTGAGCACCAGGAGAAAACCCAACCACATAAAAAACACAAGTAACAAAGTAAAAAAAAGAAACGTTTTTGGTTTTTTTTTGTTTTTCATTTTCTAACAAAACACAACAACAATGATGAATGGATGAAGATTTTTTTTTAGGGCGAACCTGAGCACCAGGAGAAAACCCAACCACATAAAAAACACAAATAACTATTTTATTCTTTTTAACTAAGTCCTACTGTGACATTTGATGATGAAAAACTAAACACGTAAAACACACAGAACTTTTTTTTTTCTTTTTAACTAAGTCCTACTGTGACATTTGATGACGAAAAACTAAACACGTAAAACACACAGAACTTTTTTTTTTCTTTTTAACTAAGTCCTACTGTGACATTTGATGACGAAAAACTAAACACGTAAAACACACAGAACTTTTTTTTTCTTTTTAACTAAGTCCTACTGTGACATTTGATGAAAACTAAAACACATAAAACAAACACAAAAATAACAAATATACAAACACGTTTTTTCTTCTTTAATTAAAAGAAGATGAGCAGCATGCTGGCTAATGTGACAGCCTAATGTGACAGACTAATTTGACAGCCTTTTTGAATCTGCGCCACAGGGTTTTTTTCTTGGGTTTCTTGGGTGGCTCTGATGGACTGGCACAGTTTTCGATGTCCTCATTTTCCACATCAGACAGTTCTTTAAGGTCTTCTTCTAGGGGAAGAACTTGTGGAGGTGAAACTTTGATTTCAGGTTCCGGCTCATCAAAAAAGGTCCACGGCAGTCCTAAGTGACTTTTGTCTGTTGACGTCTGACGGACTCTTGCGTTGAGAGCAGCTCTTCGCTTGGCCAGACGAGTCCTTAGGACGACTGGTTTGCAGATCTTTTGTTTTTTGGTGTGAGGATGCTCTGTGGTGTCCGTCTCCACAGATCTCTTTCGTTTCTTGGAAGGTTCTGCAATCAGTTGTTCTTCTTCAGAAACAAACACTGGGACTGAAACTTGGACTGATGCCTCCTCAAAGACATTTTCCGTAGATTCAGTGACAGTGTCTTCAGGAAAGGACACCGCTGCTGCTGAGTCACTTTCCTGGGTTTTTTGCTGACCAAGATTGATGTTATCTTGAGTTTCTTGGTCAGCCAAAGGTGCACTGACTGGTTCACATGTATCCAGTTCCTTCGGGACAGAGATCTCCTTGGAATTCTTCTTCTTCTTGTTGCGCTTCTTGCGCTTTTTGGAAGGTTCTGCAGTCAGTGGTTCTTCTTGTTCAGGAACAGACACTGGAACTGAAACTTGGACTGATGCCTCCTCAACAACATTTTTTGGAGATTCAGTGACCGTGTCTTCAGGAAAGGACACCGCTGCTGCTAAGTCACTTTCCTGGGTTTTTTGCTGACCAAGACTGATTTTATCTTGAGTTTCTTGGTCAGCCAAAGGTGCACTGACTGGTTCACATGTATCCAGTTCCTTCGGGACAGAGATCTCCTTGGAGTTCTTCTTGTTCTTGTTGCGCTTCTTGCGCTTTTTGGAAGGTTCTGCAGTCAGTGGTTGTTCTTGTTCAGGAACAGACACTGGAACTGAAACTTGGACTGATGCCTCCTCAACAACATTTTTTGGAGATTCAGTGACCGTGTCTTCAGGAAAGGACACCGCTGCTGCTGAGCCACTTTCCTGGGTTTTTTGCTGACCAAGACTGAATTTATCTTCAGTTTCTTGTTCAGCCAAAGGTTCACTGACTGGTTCACAGGTTTCCAGTTCCTCCATGGCAGGGACTTCCTTTGATTTGTTCTTCTTGCGCTTCTTGCGCTTTTTGGAAGGTTCTGGAACCGCTTGTTGTTCAGAAGCCACCTCTGGATCCTTGGAATGGGCCGCAGACTTCACAGGTTTGACCGATGGTGGAGGTGTTGGAAGTTGCTCAGAAAGGTCTTCCACCTGGGCCTGAAGTTTGTCCACCAAGGTATTCTTCAATTTCAGTTTTGTTTTCATGTGTTTATTTAAGTAGGTCTGTTCCTCCAGATCCTGCTTGACTTTCTTGGCTTTTGCCTTTGCCAAGAGTTGACATGTTTGGAGCTCTTTTTCACGTCTCAGCCTGAGTCTGCGTTCTTTTTCCACTGCAAGTTCCATGTCTTGCAGCAGCTCCCATTGTAAATCACACTCCTCTTCAGTCGCAATTCTTCTCTCTTTGAGTTTTGAAAGTTGGTCATTTTTATCAAAGAGTTTTTGCAATAAAAAGTCCCGCTCTCTTACCAGGGTCATCAGATCCTTTCTGACAGGGGGGCTTTTTGGTTTTACCTCCTCAGAAACAGTCTGAACTGATGGAGGCTCTGAAGGTTTGGATTCAGAAGCGACCATTTCTGTACACTTGCTGGTTTTTCCCATGTTCATGCAGACGGAAGTTTCAGAAACGATTTTAAAGCACAGTGTTTTGAAAACAGATGTGTTTAAAAGTCTCTTGGCGAAGTCTCTTTGGGTCTTTGGGTCTTTAGGTAGTAAAGAGTTCTGAAACAGGATTTTCAGGGTGTATTTGTGAACTTTCTGAAGGCTCTTCAGGATGTCATTTGACATCATTTTCCAAGAAATATGACATGCCCTAAAACGACATCATAACAAAATGACGTCAAATGACATGACCGCCGAGGGACCCGAAGCATTTGGCCAATCACGGGATTACAGCTTAGGACCGTACCATTATGTGTAAAGCGTGCGGGTGGGGGGGTGGGGGTTTAGTGGTACAGTCCAGGTAAATGCGCAGGGATTTCAGAAGCTCGTGCGTGGGAGAACAGCAGCTTCCGGAAGCATGTCGGTGATTCTGGAGACAGAAACGCTTAGCGGAGACTTTGATGAATAAAAACAAACTTGCAGAAAGATTTAGGAACCGTCCAACCATCCATGAGGCTGCAGGAGGGAAGACAGGCGAGCCGCGGGTAGGCCGTGTCCTTCCGCGACACAAACTAGTGCTGATCATACAGTAAATCCATTTTTAGATGGAAAATAAAAACAACGAATATTTTTTGTTTTTCTTTTCTTTTTGTTAATTCTATAATAAAGTAATAACAAAGACTTCAACTGAATCTTTAGATTGTTAATCTGAAAGTAATAAGTAAGTCAGTGTTGTAACCAGAAGAGAGAAGCATTTATCTACATGCAGTTGTCTAAACCTTTTCACTATTATTTTTAAGCAAATAATATAAGTAATTTTCTTAAAACAGCATTTTTGAGTATTTGTTTCAAATCGGGCCTTGTTTCCTGAACAGAAATTGTTCTTGGAGGTTTCTGGATCTGCGGCGTCACCGAGCAGAGACTCAAACACACATGGCTGCAACAACAATCCACAAACGATTCAAACCATTGCTGCCGCAGACATCCTTTTATTCCCATCATGACTCCTTTGTCCACAAAACATCAGAGTCAAAGTCCCAGATCTCCTCTAATAGTCATGTTTAGTCCAAAGCACAGATCTGAAACTGAATGTCCACTATTTTGTGGTTTAAATGCTGCTGGGTTGGTTTGAGTGAAGATAAAAGCCAGAAGACCCCAGCAGAAGCTCAGACGGACGTTTCCCGGATCTGCTTCAGCTCTGGAGGTGGAAGGTACTCTTTGTAGAGCTGCTTTGGAGCTGCCAGCATCTTCACGTGAGCAGAGGCTGAGGCTTTCTCTGCTGCCCTCGAAACCTGAAGAAGTGAGAAGATTTCATGACTTCAAAAGCAAAAAGTAAGTTTGTGTCCTGCAGGCTGTTGATGGTTTTCATTTCACTAAATGTCAGGGAGCTCTTACAGTCCAGATGGGTTCCTCTGGAAGTCCCAGCTGCAGACAGATGTTGCTCTCCTTCAGTCGAGGTAGCGACAGCTGACAGAGTCTCCGAGAAACTCCTGCTTTTAAGGAAGCGATGGAAACCACTGAAGCAACACTCTGCACCAAAGGATGGAATAAAATCAGCTTCATATGAACCTGCAGCTTCATGTAAACATTCAGGGCCAGAAAGGAGACCTAAACTGGTTTGAGCAGAGTTTTGTTTTTCTTCTTTTCATTGAATGAATGCAGAAAATAGCCGACCTCTCTGTCACTTTGGAAGTCTGGATGGACCCGTTTGGGGTTTGAGAGCTGCAGCAGTCGAGGAGTGAGGAGGGCCGTCTGCGCTCTGGGACGCACGTGCCAGACAGGACAGTTGGTCTCACACTGAGGAGCGTGAAGACTCCTGCAGGAGGAGCAGGTCCACCTTCACAAACAACCTGCTAAGAGGCGTTGAGCGCACGGCGATCATGATGATGCTGTAAAGAATCTTACGGCTCTTTCAAGATGAATCTTTTCTATTAACATCTCTGTGGATTACTACTCTTTGTGCACTGCAGTAACTCATTCTGATATTTGACTAATCTGTAAAGAAATGAGCTGAAACTTGAAAACACAACTTTATGACTTGCGTTTTAGCAACAAGACATGTTTTTCAAGAAAAGTCTCACATATAAAACATTTTTACGATTTTATAATCAAATTTCACTTTTTAGTGCAAAAATCCTTTTATCTCAGTAAAAAATTGCCATTTTTGTCAAAAGTTTTTCTGATTGGACTTTAGACTGATACATTTACTAAATTGAGCTGTTTCTCGTTGAGCTTCTTTCATGATAAAGACATTTTTTTAAGACCCATTTCTGTTTTTATTTCTAGAATATTTACAGATTATTTTATTGTATTGAGCAGCTGCAGTAACATGAAAGACGTTATCTTGAAGTGTCAGGAGTTTTGCCTTCCAGAATTTAATAGGAGAAGCATATTTTTTAACTTATTTTTGTTGAGCATTGAAATTATAGAAATATTCCTCTTTTATTTATGGAAAAAAAACAATAGTTTGAATATTCAGAGTGCAGAATCCTGCATCTCTTGTGGCTGAACATCAGCGGCGTCTTTAGGGTTTATAAAAAGACTCGTGGTTTTCCGGCGTTCTGGCGGTCTTGAACTTTGCACAATGACCTCTATTGTGTGGCTCTCCTGCAGTCTGATACTGAAATAACTGATGCTAGCTTCCTCCATCTGCCCGGAGACGTTTGTGTTGGACCAAAGCCTTTAATGGATCGTGTTTGCTACGACTGAACGTTTTGAGGCCTCTAAGGCTTTTAATTTGCAGCAAGGTCTGGTCAGAAGAGCTGAAGATGAAGATAATTCTGAAACAGATGCAGAATCTCTGCAGTTTGAGATGCAGCTGCAGAAAGATCGTCTATTGGAGGAGGTGAGTTTAAAGGGGTGAAGTTGATGGTCTAAAAACCTTTAAAGGAACAAAGCAGGAATGAAAAAAACTCTTTGATTCTCCAAACTTTTTGCAGAATACTCACGTTAAACCGAAACCTTGAGAGGTATAGCCTTTTTTAAAGAAACTATTGAATGCGTTTTCTATCATTCGATAACAATCCAGAAATAATAATCTGACTCTGAATTGCGGTTAATGCAGGAATACATGATTACAACTTTTAAAGCAAATCTAACCAATCTGCATCAATAAAACCTTCACACAAAATCCTTAAGGAAATTAAACTTTCAGGATGGTTTGTTAAAACTATCACTTTCTACGTTTGTGGGCACAAATATTTAAAATGATTTAAAATCTGATTTTACGTGATTTAACATCCACTCGTGTTACATTTTTAGATTAAATTGTTTTAAATTTGCTCTTACAAGCCAAGAAAAATCTGAAATCTCACCTTAAATTATATTTTCTCTACTTGTGTTTGAACAGAGAGACAATCTAAAGTAGAGTTTAATCTGAGATTTCTTAGAGGATCTTCATGTATTTTTCAATAAGATGCATCAGAAATTTGAATTTGAATGATTCTTGCGCTGGTTATACCACATAGTATTTACAGAAAGAAAATGGCGGCTTTTCTATTGGTTTTATCTCCATAGCAACCATTTCATTTCTTGATCATCTTGGAGTCATAAACAGGCCCACGAAATTTTTAAAAGAATTGGAAAAAGTACAGTTTTGGATTTCCTTGGTAACTGAGGTTTCTTGTTAACCACGACCACATTCCTAATATGGTCATATCATATGCTGCATTGCTTAAGCTTAAGCCAACGATTCCTGGATCAAATGGTTACAACATTCCATGAAAGTAAGGGTGTCATGTTCTCAAGGTCAAAGGTCAACTAAACCTTAGTGATGGTTGGAGACTTTAGAATGAAATTTAGTGAAGATCGCTTGAACAAAAGTTTTCTTTTCCCATATCATGTGAAAATCACCAAATTTCATACAAAAATGTCAACCAACCTGTTAGTCCTATCGCCCTCCCATAATAATATTGAATGTTTTGAATCTTTGGACATCCCCGACACGTATGTTTTGCTTTTGTTAGTGTATTTAGAATTTTGTTGTTTGAGCCTCGTAACAGATTTTTTTTTTGGGGGGTGGGGTGGGGGGGTGGGGGGGTGGCCGTCATTCACTCTGACCAATTCTTTTTCATTGGGTACTTCATACGTGTGTGCCGATTTACGTGACTTTTCGTAGTTTACGCTGTGGTCATTTTGGTGAACCCTGACCTCTTGTGTCCACTCAAGTCTTGTGGAGCCAAATGGATTAAAAAATCTCTCAGATCATTAGAAGAAAGATGGAAAAACAAACCTAAAAACTCAACAGCAACAATGAGCATCAAATGAGGGTTAAGCTGGAGATTCATCTGTTCTTTCCTCACAGATGAGGAAGATGAAAAGCTGCAGGAACCACCAAAGCTTTGGCCTATCAGAAGCTACAAACGCTCTGCGGACTCTGACGGGAATTTTACCCCACATCCTGGAGACTCCGCCTCCTGGCTTTGGGTGTTGACAAGCGCACCATGTTTTGGTACTGGAGCGTCTCAGAGGAAGGATGCTGAGTCTTCCTGGAGAAGCTCGCCTCCTCCTGTTCCCTGCAGGGGAAACTGAAGCTCTGTTATTCCAGACGGGGAAACAATGACTGAGTGTCACTGAGAGCTGATGATGGACGCCTGAATGTGGAGTCACACACAAACACAGGAACACTGTGAATACCAGAGACGCCGGGATGATCAGCGTTCAAAAATGCAGACTAATCCAAGCGTTCTGCTTCTCCAAGGAGCAGCAAATGTTGGGAATAAAACTTCCTGAAATGGATTTCTGTGGCTAAATACGCTACAGAAGGAAACCAAAAACAAGCCAGTGTCGAAATAAACGTCCTGAGCATCACTTTTCCCTGCAAACTTGCCACACAGGAGAAGCTCCGCCCTGAGTCAGCCCTGCTTCACGCCTTTATGACAGATCCATCAATGAGGATGGAGGAGACAGGCCACACCCACCTTTGGTGCTCCGCCTCTGCTGTGAAGTCTCTTTTGGGCCGAGCCAGGTATCGGATTCTTGGACTTGGAACGGCTCGGAGTGCTGAAGCGGAAATGGGCCAAATGGGCTCCTGGTTTCCCCAGCACAGCACCTCACTGATCAACAAAAAGGTCAGATTTATGAGGAAACTGTAAGAAAGAACACCCACAACCCACCATGACCTCTTCTCATGGGACGACGCTTTTGGCTGCCAAACATCTGCCTTCAGTTTGGAGAACTGACCACAGAACCTCCTGGACTCTTGGAGTCACTTCTCTATGTGGAATGTCTTTTGATTTGACAGCTGGAGCCAAAAGACTAGAACATTCCTCGGATAGAGAAAGAGGAGATGCCAACGGTGGAAAAGACGGAGAGACTGACCAGGGAGCTGTCGCCCAGATGGCTCTGGAGGTTTTGTGCTGCGCCAGCTCCAAGATCCTGCAGATCCACAACACAAACAGAAGCCAACCTGAGCAGAAGAATCTGAAGGTTTTTCCAAACTCTCCTCTGTATTACACCAATTTCAGTTCAAATTAAATCAACTACTAACATTCTTCCACTGTTTTAAAATCCCAGTGTGATCATCTTTTGATTTATTTTCATTCATTAAGTGATATTGTGACATAAATAAAACTGAATTGAATTGAACATTGCTTTAGAATCCTTTTTATCTTAGCATGTAGATGCAATTATTTCCTTAAGAACTTTACCTCTGAATTAACAACCAGACACTCTATAAGAATGTGCTTGACTTAACTTCAAATTTGTTCACATTGTTTTTATCCAAAGCCATAGAGACACAATGGAGGGATGATTCAGAATGGAGTGAAGCAGGGAGCTTGTGGCCCCGCCAGGCGTATTTTCTACATCACAAATACAAACTTTTTCAAACATCATTTTTTTCATCAGGTCCTGATTCACAACGATTTGAATAAAGAAATCCTCAGCAATGCAATTTTAGGTTTGAAAAATGCTACAAGAACATGTTAGAAACACCAAGAATAATAAATTCAACCGAATCTTTCTGGTTTAAAATTGGACATTTAAGTCATTTAAATTGCATCCACTACGTTAGGTCTGAGAATAGTCAAACAATACAGTCAATAATCAGCTGTTTTTATAACATTTGTAGATAAAACTTGTTCTAATACAGTTATTATTTAAAATAAAAGCCAAAAATATTTAAACTTCACCTGTTCGATGGACCAAATGTGGGTTTGACATCTGCAGGGATGAGCAGACATGAGAACTTTCATCACGTCTGCATTCTTCAAACATCTCAGTGGAGTCCACACATTTACCCTGTTTTCCAGGAACCATCTCCACTCGCAGGCTGGATGCGGCCGCTTGTATCCATGGATTGTGTCTGTGTCGTCTGTTGTTGCTACAGAAACGTTAGCCCTTAGCGACAGGCTTCGCCCCTTAGGACAGTTTGAAACTGGAGACAGTTTGATTGTCCTATTCAGGATGTTCAACAGCAAACAGATGAGCTGGAGGAGCAGCTGAAAAACCACATGTGACGCAGCACCCTCTAGAGAACATCAGATGTTTCTTTGAGTTTTTGCTGCATCACCAATGAATCTTTGCATGGAAATCGAGGATGAAAACAACTTTTTACAAACATTGAAGGAACGACACATGAAAATAGGAAACTGCAGAGTCATGTTTACAATGTTATTTTATTGTAACAGAAACGTCCCCAAAAGTGACACAAAAAACAGATTTCATCCCGTTTTTCTTCTTTTAAAAACAGATAGAAAAACAGACACAAACGCATCAGACCAGATAAAAACATTCATTTAAAGGAATCCAGAACCAAAGCCTGGAGCAGAACCGGATGCAGAGGAGTCACAGTAAGACGCCTGTCATCTGTCAGCCAGGACGCTTTAACCTTGGAGAGGAAAATTAGCGACCCCAACTGGCAGATAAAGGCTTCTACAACCGAGGACTCAAACATCAAGTGTTTTGTCATGAATGCTCCCAACTGAAAATATAAGCAGCAGATAAGACAGGATGTTCAGATCACTGGAAGATTTTGTCTCCATTAACTGGGATGGAAACCAGTTTGTGATCCAACCGTAAGTTTTTCTAACAAAAACATTCAGCTTTAGAAGATCTGAGCCCTTAAAAACAGATTTTGTGTTTTTGCTAATCGCTGATGATTACAAGTTTTTCTTCAACTTGTATTTGTCTGAACATAAAAACTAGTTGTGAAACGTGGAAGAGACGAGGAGTTGAATCCTGAAAAGTGTGGAGAACCTAAAATGATCTACAATATTTGAAGAAGCCTCATCCATTGTGCTTCATGCCGTCACAGACCACCTGGAGGGTTTCTTACTTTGGAATTATGATTTAAATAAGCTCCCAGTCCAATGATCTGCTTTTCACCGCCAGGCTTTCCTCTCACGGTTACTCATCTACTCACACAACTTCTCTCCTCACAGTTATATCATCTGGAACAACAAAGATATTCTTTATAAAAATAAATCTCTATTTTTTGATCCCTGGTTCCAAAAGAATATTATCTTGGTTGATCAACTCTTTAACACAAAGGAGAATCTGTTCTCTTATATAGAATTCCTTAATATCTCCTTAATGTATCCTGGAGAATATGCAAAAATATTTGGTGCAATATCTTCTGGGATATGCATGTTCTATAACCAAAGACCAAGACTTGATCCTTTTCCTTTCAGTCTTTCTCTTCCACTGGCAACTATTGGTTAAATCTGTTTTACCTCCCTACAGCTACCAGATCCGAACCGGCAGCCTGTACCTGATGTTTGCCTTCTTCCACGCGCAGCCCGCCTCTCGTCCAATGCGGATCCGGTTGCTCTGAAGGACTGGGCCCACGTGGAGATGTTCCTCAGAGACAGGAGAAGACTTTCCCCTCCAAGACCCACCAGAACACCAAAGATGATGAAGATTCATCCGAGGAGGAGTCCTGCAGCAAAAGAGCCAGACTCCTGTCCTCCATCAAGCAGAAGAGCTACAGCAGCTTCCAGAAGGCACCGAGGTCCAGGAGACACCGGGATGCAGAGATCCCGGACCAGTCCGGCTCCGGTTCCGAGCAGGTTCAGGTGCCTGCTTCTCCCCTGTACAGGAAACCTCCTTCTTTGCGCGCCAGAACCTGGATGAGCCTGGGAAAGGAGGAGAAGAGCAGCAGCAAGTCCCACGCCTGGCTCCTGAGCGTTCCTGAACAGCTGAAGGACATGCCGACGAAGAGGTTGCGCCGAACCACGCCGTTCAGGCAGTGAGGAAGACGGCCTCCAAAGCTTCTTAATGAAGGCTCAGTTCTAGCATCTGCTCTCTTTAGACTTATTTGAAAGTCATCCACGTTTCTTTGATCATTAAATAATAAAGCAGATGACCTTCACAGTTCCTGATCCAAAGGCAGGTCTCCATTAAACACATCAGCACAGTTTTAAATGACTCTAAATCAAAAGGTAATCAAACTTTATATTTAAGAAAAACATTTTAGGGGATTAAATGAAAGGAAAAAACAAACTAAGAAAATATTTTTTTAATATAATAAATCGATAACATATACATTTGCTTCTTCCTACATCCTTTCAAGCAATGAATTAAAATTAATTTAATTTGATTATAAGTGCAATTAAGTCAATTTATGATCAAGAACAATCTTCTAAAAGATATATTTTAATCAATGTATGAATTCATAACTTCAAAAGATCCAACATGAATTTCTATAGTGTTTGTCCTTGATTTCTGAAATTACTTGAAGTAAGTTAATCAACTTTACTGACCACTTTGTGTTTTTTTCTTTTTTAATGTGTATTGGGGTTCTGAAAATTAAGTGTTATTAGAATTTTTAGTAAAGGAAAGGAGTGAACGTGGGTGGGTGTTTTAGCTCCATCTTGTGGTGAAAGACTAAAACTGCATCAACAAATCGACGGGTTTCAGCCGGAAATATCGTTTCCAGAAGTTCATCCGGAGCTTCCTGTCACTTAATCCACTTGTTGAAAAGGGAGGAGGAGCACGAAGAGACGAATAAAGGAGTTTAAAGGATAACATTTCGGGCAATGGCCGGTCCAGACGGCTGGAGATCCCCAAAACGCTGCAGTTAAAGTCCGTAGTGGAAGACCATGGTCGGTGTGAGGGAAGTTAGCGTCTTTGGCGCCTCTGCTGTTCTAGCGGGGGGAGTCGCCTACTTAATCTGGAACCACAAGTCGTTCTTCAGGCACAGGAACCCCCCTTCGACGAAGAAAAGAGGACAAAGTAACGAAGAAGAGCAGGGAAAAAGAAGACAGGAGCTTGTAAAAGAAACGTTGACTGCGGTAAAAACTGAGGTAACATCCACATTGAAGCGTTTGTGTTGATTAAAAACATTCCGAAAAGTAAAAAAAAAAAATCACTTTAAATAGTAGAAAAATGTTTTATTTAGTTTTTTGTTTACCGAGCACTGCACACCCATGATGTTTTTCTGGGCAGGGCCAAGCGAGTCTAACCCAATCAGAATGCAGCATTCTTATACGTAAGCGTTTCGTTAGCCAATAAAACGCTGGTGAAGGCGGGTCTACGTCTTTGAAAAAAATGTAATTTTGTGTTTAAGCAGAGTCAGAAATCGCCACGTTTTGCCCAAACTGCTTTCAGGATTTTTATCTTGCTAAGTAAGAACAAATATGTACATGTATTCGTTTTTACAGAGAACCATATATTAACTACGTGTTGGTTGAACCCGCCTATCACAGAATTTTGTTGCAGTGTGGTTGCGAGGCTGTTAAATCAGAGGGTATTGTGGGAAATGTATGCAGTATGGAATTGGGGAAAAAACAAAACAAATACTATTTTTAAAAAAAAGTTTTAATATGAATGAATTATTACTATTGTTTTTATAGTCAATAGCATTGAATTAAACTTAACATTTGAACGAACAGAATTATAATTACTGACAAATTATTCATGTTTGCAAAAATTATTACGTTTTTGTCATTGCCTATGAGTAAATCTAAGTTATTGATTTCCCTGGAATTTTGGAATATATTTTCATTAAAATCAAACAAACAGCAAAGACAATTCATAAGCATGAGCAGGTATCACACAACCAAATCTTAAATACTACTTAGTGAAAAATAAATGCAGATAAAAATGCTGGACAACTGCAAAGAGTTTAAAATCAAAATATGACTGGAGACAAAACGTCATGGGTCATCATAGGTCAAAATGCAATTTTCTTTTTTTTTTGTTTTAAGTGGGCTTTTGCTTCTTGATGTCAGTCACATCATTGAAATGACAAAACTAAGAAGTGGATGACATTTTATTAAGGTTTCCTGTCTTGAGCTTGTTCATGATGTTGAGATCATTTTTACCATAAGACACATTTTTTTTTCCACAATAAAGAAAATGTAACTTTTTTATGTAAAAAACAGCTGAACTCCTCTTTTGTTTGCTTGCCATCTTTCAGAGCCTTTCTGTGGAGAAGGGTGGGACCCAGGTTCTGGTTCTGGGTTTGGAGGGATCTGGAAAAACAAGCCTGCTGCATTGTTTTTCCGGCAGCAGCTTTGATCAGGACACAGAGCCGACAAAGGGTTTCAACGCCGTCTCCATCAGCAAAGACGATCTACACATGGAGTTTCTGGAAAGTATGTCTGAGCGCGTCTGTGGCTGAGAACACCTCCACTTACAGCTTCTCAGAGCTCATTAATGTGAAGTCTTAGGTAGATATTTTACAGTTAAAGGTGATTATACAGGCTGTAGAAATTTCCTTGAAGTCTTTAAAATTGGTCTGTCAGTTGGAGGTAACAAAGACCTGCGGCCGTACTGGCAGAGGTACCTGTCCAAAGCCCGGCTCCTGGTGTTTGTGGTCGACTCCTCCAACCCTCAGCTGTTTCCACTGGCGAAGAAACATTTAGACGATCTGCTGAGTCATCACACCAGCCTGCCCTTAATGGTTCTGGCCAACAAGCAGGTGAGCCTGAGGACCTGAGGTTCAGATCTATTTTGATGAAGATAGGGAGCAGGTGTTGTCTCAAGCTGCTCGCATACGCTCTTTGTGCAAGATTTATGGGGTAAGAAACTGTCAAAAAGAAACTTACAAAGTTGTGCACAAATTTATATTTTGTGCACAACTTTGCAGAAAAAATATGAATACAACCTTTACTTTGACGTTTCAAGTGTATGTTTTGTCTTTGAATACGACTTTTGCTGGTCTTGAATACAAAATTCTCCTGTTAAACCACTGTCAAAAATACGTCACGGGGTCACAGGCATAAACATCGAGTCCCGGAACGTCGATTCAACTGAATGGGCATGATAGAATGAAACTTTTTAGTTTGATTGATCCCCTGGCAGGAAAATTATTTTTCCTAATTATCCAGCTATGTTGGAAAAAAAAAAGATATTAACAGTGAAATCCTGCCAATTCTTTTTTACTTTTTGGGCCAGGCGACATCAGCAGAGTGTGAAAATAATGAAACGGACCCGGAAGTGGTGGCAAAAAATATATATATAAATAAAACAGAAGCTGTCATTCTACTGTCTGGTGTTGGGTTAGGGTTAGGGTTAGAGCTATGTCTATCAAGATAAATTTCTCATTATTGGTCAATAAAACTCCCAAAAGTTCTATTTTTTTTAAATTTTGATAAACAAGCTAACACGCATGCGCAGCTGAAGAATTAAGATTCCGGGACTCTAGGTTTATGTCTGTGACCTCATGACAGCGCCTTAACAGGAGAAATTTATATTCAAGACAAGCAAGAGTCGTTTTCTAAACAGACATGTGAAACATCAAACTAAAGGTTGTATTCATATTTTTTCTGCAAGGTTGTGCACAAAATATAAATTTGTGCACAACTTTGTATTTACGAATACAACTTCTTTATGAATACATTTCTTTATGACAGTTATCTTACCTCAAAGATTGGTCTTCATGATTGTTTGTCCTCATCTCCACCTTCATTTGGACTCCTGTCTCCAGGATCTTCCAGGTTCCTGCAGCATTACGGATCTCCACGAGGCTCTCAGCCTTTCTGAGGTCGGGGACCGCAGCCTCTTCCTCATCGGTACCTATGCGAAGAAGGGTGACACGGAGCTGAGCCCCGGCGTTCAAGATGCGCGGGAAGTGATCCTCCAGGTGGTCTGTGATGACAGATGAAGCACAAGTGAGGTTGGATGAGGCTTCATCCATCCCATGATGAAGGTTCACGTCATCCAATGATGAGGCTTCTTCAAATATTGTAGATCATTTTAGGTTCTCCACACTTTTCAGGATTCAACTCCTCGTCTCTTCCACGTTTCACAACTAGTTTTTATGTTCAGACAAATACAAGTTGAAGAAAAACTTGTAATCATCAGCGATTAGCAAAAACACAAAATCTGTTTTTAAGGGCTCAGATCTTCTAAAGCTGAATGTTTTTGTTAGAAAAACTTACGGTTGGATCACAAACTGGTTTCCATCCCAGTTAATGGAGACAAAATCTTCCAGTGATCTGAACATCCTGTCTTATCTGCTGCTTATATTTTCAGTTGGGAGCATTCATGACAAAACACTTGATGTTTGAGTCCTCGGTTGTAGAAGCCTTTATCTGCCAGTTGGGGTCGCTAATTTTCCTCTCCAAGGTTAAAGCGTCCTGGCTGACAGATGACAGGCGTCTTACTGTGACTCCTCTGCATCCGGTTCTGCTCCAGGCTTTGGTTCTGGATTCCTTTAAATGAATGTTTTTATCTGGTCTGATGCGTTTGTGTCTGTTTTTCTATCTGTTTTTAAAAGAAGAAAAACGGGATGAAATCTGTTTTTTGTGTCACTTTTGGGGACGTTTCTGTTACAATAAAATAACATTGTAAACATGACTCTGCAGTTTCCTATTTTCATGTGTCGTTCCTTCAATGTTTGTAAAAAGTTGTTTTCATCCTCGATTTCCATGCAAAGATTCATTGGTGATGCAGCAAAAACTCAAAGAAACATCTGATGTTCTCTAGAGGGTGCTGCGTCACATGTGGTTTTTCAGCTGCTCCTCCAGCTCATCTGTTTGCTGTTGAACATCCTGAATAGGACAACCAAACTGTCTCCAGTTTCAAACTGTCCTAAGGGGCGAAGCCTGTCGCTAAGGGCTAACATTTCTGTAGCAACAACAGATGACACAGACACAATCCGTGGATACAAGCGGCCGCATCCAGCCTGCGAGTGGAGATGGTTCCTGGAAAACAGGGTAAATGTGTGGACTCCACTGAGATGTTTGAAGAATGCAGACGTGATGAAAGTTCTCATGTCTGCTCATCCCTGCAGGTGTCAAACCCACATTTGGTCCGTCGAGACTTTTCTTGAAACACAAGTCTTGTTGCTGAAACGTAAGTCATAAATTTGTTGTGTTTTCAAGTTTCAGCTCATTTCTTTACAGATTAGTCAAATATCAGAATGAGTTACTGCAGTGCACAAAGAGTAGTAATCCACAGAGATGTTAATAGAAAAGATTCATCTTGAAAGAGCCGTAAGATTCTTTACAGCATCATCATGATCGCCGTGCGCTCAACGCCTCTTAGCAGGTTGTTTCTGAAGGTGGACCTGCTCCTCCTGCAGGAGTCTTCACGCTCCTCAGTGTGAGACCAACTGTCCTGTCTGGCACGTGCGTCCCAGAGCGCAGACGGCCCTCCTCACTCCTCGACTGCTGCAGCTCTCAAACCCCAAACGGGTCCATCCAGACTTCCAAAGTGACAGAGAGGTCGGCTATTTTCTGCATTCATTCAATGAAAAGAAGAAGAAAAACAAAACTCTGCTCAAACCCGTTTAGGTCTCCTTTCTGGCCCTGAATGTTTACATGAAGCTGCAGGTTCATATGAAGCTGATTTTCTTCCATCCTTTGGTGCAGAGTGTTGCTTCAGTGGTTTCCATCGCTTCCTTAAAAGCAGGAGTTTCTCGGAGACTCTGTCAGCTGTCGCTACCTCGACTGAAGGAGAGCAACATCTGTCTGCAGCTGGGACTTCCAGAGGAACCCATCTGGACTGTAAGAGCTCCCTGACAGGGTTTTCAGTCAGGATTCAGCTGAAAAAGAACAAATACAAGTTTGATCCAAAGAGATTTCCTCTCATTTTTCCAAAGACTTGAGGTGATGATCTGTAAATGTTGATTTGATCTTCAAGTTATGATGCATTTAGTGAAATGAAAACTATCAACAGCCTGCAGGACACAAACTTACTTTTTGCTTTTGAAGTCATGAAATCTTCTCACTTCTTCAGGTTTCGAGGGCAGCAGAGAAAGCCTCAGCCTCTGCTCACGTGAAGATGCTGGCAGCTCCAAAGCAGCTCTACAAAGAGTACCTTCCACCTCCAGAGCTGAAGCAGATCCGGGAAACGTCCATCTGAGCTTCTGCTGGGGTCTTCTGGCTTTTATCTTCACTCAAACCAACCCAGCAGCATTTAAACCACAAAATAGTGGACATTCAGTTTCAGATCTGTGCTTTGGACTAAACATGACTATTAGAGGAGATCTGGGACTTTGACTCTGATGTTTTGTGGACAAAGGAGTCATGATGGGAATAAAAGGATGTCTGCGGCAGCAATGGTTTGAATCGTTTGTGGATTGTTGCTGCAGCCATGTGTGTTTGAGTCTCTGCTCGGTGACGCCGCAGATCCAGAAACCTCCAAGAACAATTTCTGTTCAGGAAACAAGGCCCGGTTTGAAACAAATACTCAAAAATGCTGTTTTAAGAAAATTACTTATATTATTTGCTTAAAAATAATAGTGAAAAGGTTTAGACAACTGCATGTAGATAAAAGCTTCTCTCTTCTGGTTACAACACTGACTTACTTATTACCTTCAGATTAACAATCTAAAGTTTCAGTTGAAGTCTTTGTTATTACTTTATTTTAGAATTAACAAAAAGAAAAGAAAAACAAAAATATTCGTTGTTTTTATTTTCCATCTAAAAATGGATTTACTGTATGATCAGCACTAGTTTGTGTCGCGGAAGGACACGGCCTACCCACGGCTCGCCTGTCTTCCCTCCTGCAGCCTCATGGATGGTTGGACGGTTCCTAAATCTTTCTGCAAGTTTGTTTCATCAAAGTCTCCGCTAAGCGTTTCTGTCTCCAGAATCACCGACATGCTTCCGGAAGCTGCTGTTCTCCCACGCACGAGCTTCTGAAATCCCTGCGCATTTACCTGGACTGTACCACTAAACCCCCACCCCCCACCCGCACGCTTTACACATAATGGTACGGTCCTAAGCTGTAATCCCGTGATTGGCCAAATGCTTCGGGTCCCTCGGCGGTGATGTCATTTGACGTCATTTTGTTATGATGTCATATTAGGCCATGTCAAATTTCTTGGAAAATGATGTCAAATGACATCCTGAAGAGCCTTCAGAAAGTTCACAAATACACCCTGAAAATCCTGTTTCAGAACTCTTTACTACCTAAAGACCCAAAGACCCAAAGAGACTTCGCCAAGAGACTTTTAAACACATCTGTTTTCAAAACACTGTGCTTTAAAATCGTTTCTGAAACTTCCGTCTGCACGAACATGGGAAAAACCAGCAAGTGTACAGAAATGGTCGCTTCTGAATCCAAACCTTCAGAGCCTCCATCAGTTCAGACTGTTTCTGAGGAGGTAAAACCAAAAAGCCCCCTGTCAGAAAGGATCTGATGACCCTGGTAAGAGAGCGGGACTTTTTATTGCAAAAACTCTTTGATAAAAATGACCAACTTTCAAAACTCAAAGAGAGAAGAATTGCGACTGAAGAGGAGTGTGATTTACAATGGGAGCTGCTGCAAGACATGGAACTTGCAGTGGAAAAAGAACGCAGACTCAGGCTGAGACGTGAAAAAGAGCTCCAAACATGTCAACTCTTGGCAAAGGCAAAAGCCAAGAAAGTCAAGCAGGATCTGGAGGAACAGACCTACTTAAATAAACACATGAAAACAAAACTGAAATTGAAGAATACCTTGGTGGACAAACTTCAGGCCCAGGTGGAAGACCTTTCTGAGCAACTTCCAACACCTCCACCATCGATCAAACCTGTGAAGTCTGCGGCCCATTCCAAGGATCCAGAGGTGGCTTCTGAACAACAAGCGGTTCCAGAACCTTCCAAAAAGCGCAAGAAGCGCAAGAAGAACAAATCAAAGGAAGTCCCTGCCATGGAGGAACTGGAAACCTGTGAACCAGTCAGTGAACCTTTGGCTGAACAAGAAACTGAAGATAAAATCAGTCTTGGTCAGCAAAAAACCCAGGAAAGTGGCTCAGCAGCAGCGGTGTCCTTTCCTGAAGACACGGTCACTGAATCTCCAAAAAATGTTGTTGAGGAGGCATCAGTCCAAGTTTCAGTTCCAGTGTCTGTTTCTGAACAAGAACAACCACTGACTGCAGAACCTTCCAAAAAGCGCAAGAAGCGCAACAAGAAGAAGAAGAACTCCAAGGAGATCTCTGTCCCGAAGGAACTGGATACATGTGAACCAGTCAGTGCACCTTTGGCTGACCAAGAAACTCAAGATAAAATCAGTCTTGGTCAGCAAAAAACCCAGGAAAGTGACTCAGCAGCAGCGGTGTCCTTTCCTGAAGACACGGTCACTGAATCTACGGAAAATGTCTTTGAGGAGGCATCAGTCCAAGTTTCAGTCCCAGTGTTTGTTTCTGAACAAGAACAACCACTGACTGCAGAACCTTCCAAAAAGCGCAAGAAGCGCAACAAGAAGAAGAAGAACTCCAAGGAGATCTCTGTCCCGAAGGAACTGGATACATGTGAACCAGTCAGTGCACCTTTGGCTGACCAAGAAACTCAAGATAACATCAATCTTGGTCAGCAAAAAACCCAGGAAAGTGACTCAGCAGCAGCGGTGTCCTTTCCTGAAGACACTGTCACTGAATCTACGGAAAATGTCTTTGAGGAGGCATCAGTCCAAGTTTCAGTCCCAGTGTTTGTTTCTGAAGAAGAACAACTGACTGCAGAACCTTCCAAGAAACGAAAGAGATCTGTGGAGATGGACACCACAGAGCATCCTCACACCAAAAAACAAAAGATCTGCAAACCAGTCGTCCTAAGGACTCGTCTGGCCAAGCGAAGAGCTGCTCTCAACGCAAGAGTCCGTCAGACGTCAACAGACAAAAGTCACTTAGGACTGCCGTGGACCTTTTTTGATGAGCCGGAACCTGAAATCAAAGTTTCACCTCCACAAGTTCTTCCCCTAGAAGAAGACCTTAAAGAACTGTCTGATGTGGAAAATGAGGACATCGAAAACTGTGCCAGTCCATCAGAGCCACCCAAGAAACCCAAGAAAAAAACCCTGTGGCGCAGATTCAAAAAGGCTGTCACATTAGTCTTTCACATTAGGCCGTCACATTAGGCTGTCACATTAGGCTGTCACATTAGCCAGCATGCTGCTCATCTTCTTTTAATTAAAGAAGAAAAAACGTGTTTGTATATTTGTTATTTTTGTGTTTGTTTTATGTGTTTTAGTTTTCATCAAATGTCACAGTAGGACTTAGTTAAAAAGAAAAAAAAAAGTTCTGTGTGTTTTACGTGTTTAGTTTTTCGTCATCAAATGTCACAGTAGGACTTAGTTAAAAAGAAAAAAAAAGTTCTGTGTGTTTTACGTGTTTAGTTTTTCATCATCAAATGTCATAGTAGGACTTAGTTAAAAAGAAAAAAAAAGTTCTGTGTGTTTTACGTGATTAGTTTTTCATCATCAAATGTCACAGTAGGAATTAGTTAAAAAGAAAAAAATAGTTCTTTGTGTTTTTTATGTGGTTGGGTTTTCTCCTGGTGCTCAGGTTCGCCCTAAAAAAAAAATCTTCATCCATTCATCATTGTTGTTGTGTTTTGTTAGAAAATGAAAAACAAAAAAAAAAACAAAAACGTTTCTTTTTTTTACTTTGTTACTTGTGTTTTTTATGTGGTTGGGTTTTCTCCTGGTGCTCAGGTTCGCCCTTAAAAAAATCTTCATCAGTTATTTTTGTTTCTGTTTAAGATGTTTATGTATTTTTGGAAACTCAAAATTGTCGTTTGTGTGTGAATGTGAGTGTGTGTAGTTGTTAGTCTTTATGTGGGCCTTTGATTGTCTGGGTTCAGGGAGTACCCAGGCTTCACAGATGAATGGATGAATGATGAATCAAAAAACAAAAGAATCCTGCATGTATGTAGTGCATGATTCTTTCGTTGCATGTAATGCAACCACAAGGGGACACTTTCCAGTGGCCCCTTGTGCCGGTCCCAAGTCCGGATAAATGCAGAGGGATGCGTGAGCAAAACTAAATCAAACATGTAAATAATGACAAATATATGGATATCTATCAATCGACGATAGATAGACATCAATCAATTGATCGATAGAACGATAGAGTTCGATAAAGCCCTAGAGAAGGACTATTGATTGGTCTTGAAGATTTTCTAACAAGCCATCCAGTATTTTGGGAGGGGGGAGCAGTTTTCTGCTTCCCTGTGTTGGTGAGAGCTGTTCACTCCCAGCCAGCAAGGCCAAGTGGGCCCCATATGGTTCAATAGAAGGCTGAATAAGTGGGCTCCAGTTGGATTTGTCTGCAGTTTCAGTGGTGGCCTGTTTTGTGAAATTTCTCAGGTCCGGGAGCGGTCGGCGTATGCTAAATGATCACACAGAAACCACGCTTTGCTAGAATAATGTGGCAATTTATTCCCCACAAAATCATGATCAACAATTCTCTGACATCATCAGGGTTAAGCCTTTAGCAGTTTCTCATTTTCATTTCCCTACCTTGACACTCACTGGAGAGCCGTTCAGTCCGGCAGAGTGGCTTCAACCCGGCTGGGCGTCCGTACGTAAACCCGCAGCTGACTCTGCTTGACCTTCAGATCACTCCGTCTTTAAACACTTGCACAAACAACACGGCGTGCAGAAAGGGAGAGCCGATCCCCTCCTGCAGGCCCATGAGAGTACGTCATCTTTTTAAGGATATTTCAAAGCAGGCGTGCATACCAATATATATCTTCCAAGCAGGAAGCTCCCTTCCACAGATCTTCAAAGTAGGAAGCTCCCTTCCCCACATCAGCGTGCATACCAATACTGTACAAGGTTTAGGTCATTTCAGAACATTTAAACCAAGGTTCCACCATTCATGGCCACACCTGTGTTTTTTAGCCCATTTTGGTTGAAGTGGGCACTCAGTAGCTGCTTCCCAACGCTAGCCAGCCTACCGGTCCGGCAGAGCAAGCGACTTCCTCCGTCCAGGGGGCAGTAGAGTAAGCAGTGTTGCTGCCCAGGCTGCCGGTCCCTTGGAGGCAGAGCCAGTGTGGGCAAACACAGATAAGGCCACCACGGAAACTGCAGACAAACCCAATTGGGGCCCACGTATTTGACCCACTATTAAACCATATGGGGCCCGCTTGGCCTTGCTGTCTGGGCTTCCACTGGTGATACTGTCGGGCAGTGGAAGGAAAACTTTGAGTATCTCCTCAGTCCTGCTGACACTCCTCTTCTTGAGGAAACAGAGGCTGAAAACTGTCCATCACCCAAGCCACAGTCATCAAGGTAGCCAAAGAGCTCCTTGGTGGCGAGGCACTGGGAGGATCTCTTTTAGTCAGACAGACGGTGAAAGATTCATGTGTTGCTCTGAGCTCAGAAAGTTTGGTGAAGATTTTTGTTTGTCAGTTTTATTCAGACTAGCAAATTCATTCTGGGGTGTTTAATCCCACAGCAAATCAGCTGAACGTGACACAAAATCTGAAGCTACCAGTGTTTCAAATAAGGCTTTGAGCTTCTTCGTTACTCAGAGAGAATAAAGCCTGTTTATTTTGAGTCTTCGAGCCGCTGAATCACGTGTTACCACAATTCCAATGTTAGAGGTAGTAAGACAGATGTCATCTGACAGCTTTCAAAGCATTCATTCATTTTCTGAACCGCTTAATCCCTTTTGGGGTCACGGTGCTGCCGGACCCTAACCCTGCTACTAATGGGCGAAGGCAGGGGACACCCCTAGACTGGTCGCCAGTCTGTCGGAGGGGCCACAGTCACACACCCACACATGCTCACATCCACACCTAGGGACAATTTAGAATAACCAATTAACCTATGAAGCATGTTTTTGGATGGTGGGAGGAAGCCGGAGTGCCCGGAGAAAACCCACGCATGCACGGGGAGAACATGCAAACTCCACACAGAAAGGTCCCCATTGATGACACTGTTTTCAAGCCCCCCAGCCAGGACTTGAACTGGGAACCTTCTTACGAAAGCCACAACCACCTGTCGATGGGGATCTGTCGGAGTAGTTAACACCTTCATGAAGGACCCTTGGCGCTATTTTAATCCTTCCTCAAAGGCATTTCCTTTTTTACCGTGTTCATCACACATTCACTCGCATAGACCACCTCTTTGTGATAACAGAAGAAGTGGTCTAAAATCATATCAGCTAGACACTAATTTTTAAAACTTCCTAAAATACTGGAGGAATATTGAGCTGGATATTTGTTCAACATTGATAAATGCATACGTTTACGAATGTAGCTTCAACTATCCAACAAAGATTTAACGCTAAAAACTACAGCAGATGATGCCCAAACAGTGTTTATAATCTAAAATTTGAACACGTTTGAAAATAGTTGATATCAGATTGAATGATGTTGAATAATCCAAACTCCCACCTTCCATTCCCAAATTCAACACAAGCACACAAACACCAAATATTGCAGTTCCTAAAAAGACCACTGGGGGCAGGTTGAAGAAAGGAATGTTTTTCCTTGTGCTTTCCACATGAAAGCATTTGACCTTTTTAAACGTATTTATTTACTTTACTTTATTTACTAAAAAAAAAAACATTTAAAGACTTTTTCAAAAATGTGCTCAGTATTAATACATTTTAACACACTTAGTTATTTTCATTTGGTTTTGGATCATCAGTGGTGCAAAATGTTTTCTTTACTTTGTCCCGCCCATTTTTGGAATTAAGTTGAAGTTTGTGGGGTTACCTCAATGGATTGTAATTGAGAACTGGACTGAGTGAGTGTGATGAAAATGAATTAGTCCGGCTCCGACCACAATTGGTCAATGCAATTGAATGCGGGCCGTAGTTAAAAACAATCCAAACTTTGGGGAGGTCACTGCATCGCGTCTACCAACCTGGGACTTAACTTTGGCCACGTGACGTTTACAGCGACAGTGGGTAGAGTACTCATCCAATGCAGTGGATTGGATTTCCTGATCTCCCATGCATTTTCCTTTCGGGGCAGTGGGGTTTGCTGAACCCGTCCCGGCTACTGTTGGGCAACAGTCTGTCGTAGAGCCCACGGAGCTGGAGCGGTCACGCTCGCTATTCCGGTTAATGGCAGACGAGATGTGCAGCCAGACAGAGATCCCCTGCGGGATGGAGAGACATCCTGTGAAGTTTTTATTTTTAAGTGCTCAAATATACAACAGAATCACATGATTCCTGTTTAAACCTATGAAAAATCCACAGATGAACAAATCTTTGGTGACAAATCGCTGTCACCACGACTGCGGTTGTTACTGAAATTTTTGTCAATTTATTTTGATGGCCCGCGATCTACATGGAGACGTCATCACCAATGTTTTTGTAAAGATCTTCGGAATAAAACAAGATCTCTAAACATCGTCCGTGTCTTCCATGCATTGTAAATGAGATGAAGCTCATGGTCTCTCAGCAGGTTGTTTGTGAAGGTGGACCTGCTCCTCCTGCAGGAGTCTTCACGCTCCTCAGTGTGAGACCAACTGTCCTGTCTGGCACGTGCGTCCCAGAGCGCAGACGGCCCTCCTCACTCCTCGACTGCTGCAGCTCTCAAACCCCAAACGGGTCCATCCAGACTTCCAAAGTGACAGAGAGGTCGGCTATTTTCTGCATTCATTCAATGAAAAGAAGAAGAAAAACAAAACTCTGCTCAAACCCGTTTAGGTCTCCTTTCTGGCCCTGAACATTTACATGAAGCTGCAGGTTCATATGAAGCTGATTTTCTTCCATCCTTTGGTGCAGAGTGTTGCTTCAGTGGTTTCCATCGCTTCCTTAAAAGCAGGAGTTTCTCGGAGACTCTGTCAGCTGTCGCTACCTCGACTGAAGGAGAGCAACATCTGTCTGCAGCTGGGACTTCCAGAGGAACCCATCTGGACTGTAAGAGCTCCCTGACAGGGTTTTCAGTCAGGATTCAGCTGAAAAAGAACAAATACAAGTTTGATCCAAAGAGATTTCCTCTCATTTTTCCAAAGACTTGAGGTGATGATCTGTAAATGTTGATTTGATCTTCAAGTTATGATGCATTTAGTGAAATGAAAACTATCAACAGCCTGCAGGACACAAACTTACTTTTTGCTTTTGAAGTCATGGAATCTTCTCACTTCTTCAGGTTTCGAGGGCAGCAGAGAAAGCCTCAGCCTCTGCTCACGTGAAGATGCTGGCAGCTCCAAAGCAGCTCTACAAAGAGTACCTTCCACCTCCAGAGCTGAAGCAGATCCGGGAAACGTCCGTCTGAGCTTCTGCTGGGGTCTTCTGGCTTTTATCTTCACTCAAACCAACCCAGCAGCATTTAAACCACAAAATAGTGGACATTCAGTTTCAGATCTGTGCTTTGGACTAAACATGACTATTAGAGGAGATCTGGGACTTTGACTCTGATGTTTTGTGGACAAAGGAGTCATGATGGGAATAAAAGGATGTCTGCGGCAGCAATGGTTTGAATCGTTTGTGGATTGTTGCTGCAGCCATGTGTGTTTGAGTCTCTGCTCGGTGACGCCGCAGATCCAGAAACCTCCAAGAACAATTTCTGTTCAGGAAACAAGGCCCGGTTTGAAACAAATACTCAAAAATGCTGTTTTAAGAAAATTACTTATATTATTTGCTTAAAAATAATAGTGAAAAGGTTTAGACAACTGCATGTAGATAAAAGCTTCTCTCTTCTGGTTACAACACTGACTTACTTATTACCTTCAGATTAACAATCTAAAGTTTCAGTTGAAGTCTTTGTTATTACTTTATTTTAGAATTAACAAAAAGAAAAGAAAAACAAAAATATTCGTTGTTTTTATTTTCCATCTAAAAATGGATTTACTGTATGATCAGCACTAGTTTGTGTCGCGGAAGGACACGGCCTACCCACGGCTCGCCTGTCTTCCCTCCTGCAGCCTCATGGATGGTTGGACGGTTCCTAAATCTTTCTGCAAGTTTGTTTCATCAAAGTCTCCGCTAAGCGTTTCTGTCTCCAGAATCACCGACATGCTTCCGGAAGCTGCTGTTCTCCCACGCACGAGCTTCTGAAATCCCTGCGCATTTACCTCGACTGTACCACTAAACCCCAACCCCACTACCCGCACGCTTTACACATAATGGTACGGTCCTAAGCTGTAATCCCGTGATTGGCCAAATGCTTCGGGTCCCTCGGCGGTGATGTCATTTGACGTCATTTTGTTATGATGTCATATTAGGCCATGTCATATTTCTTGGAAAATGATGTCAAATGACATCCTGAAGAGCCTTCAGAAAGTTCACAAATACACCCTGAAAATCCTGTTTCAGAACTCTTTACTACCTAAAGACCCAAAGACCCAAAGAGACTTCGCCAAGAGACTTTTAAACACATCTGTTTTCAAAACACTGTGCTTTAAAATCGTTTCTGAAACTTCCGTCTGCACGAATATGGGAAAAACCAGCAAGTGTACAGAAATGGTCGCTTCTGAATCCAAACCTTCAGAGCCTCCATCAGTTCAGACTGTTTCTGAGGAGGTAAAACCAAAAAGCCCCCCTGTCAGAAAGGATCTGATGACCCTGGTAAGAGAGCGGGACTTTTTATTGCAAAAACTCTTTGATAAAAATGACCAACTTTCAAAACTCAAAGAGAGAAGAATTGCGACTGAAGAGGAGTGTGATTTACAATGGGAGCTGCTGCAAGACATGGAACTTGCAGTGGAAAAAGAACGCAGACTCAGGCTGAGACGTGAAAAAGAGCTCCAAACATGTCAACTCTTGGCAAAGGCAAAAGCCAAGAAAGTCAAGCAGGATCTGGAGGAACAGACCTACTTAAATAAACACATGAAAACAAAACTGAAATTGAAGAATACCTTGGTGGACAAACTTCAGGCCCAGGTGGAAGACCTTTCTGAGCAACTTCCAACACCTCCACCATCGATCAAACCTGTGAAGTCTGCGGCCCATTCCAAGGATCCAGAGGTGGCTTCTGAACAACAAGCGGTTCCAGAACCTTCCAAAAAGCGCAAGAAGCGCAAGAAGAACAAATCAAAGGAAGTCCCTGCCATGGAGGAACTGGAAACCTGTGAACCAGTCAGTGAACCTTTGGCTGACCAAGAAACTCAAGATAAATTCAGTCTTGGTCAGCAAAAAACCCAGGAAAGTGACTCAGCAGCAGCGACGTCCTTTCCTGAAGACACGGTCACTGAATCTCCAAAAAATGTTGTTGAGGAGGCATCAGTCCAAGTTTCAGTTCCAGTGTCTGTTTCTGAACAAGAACAACCACTGACTGCAGAACCTTCCAAAAAGCGCAAGAAGCGCAACAAGAAGAAGAAGAACTCCAAGGAGATCTCTGTCCCGAAGGAACTGGATACATGTGAACCAGTCAGTGCACCTTTGGCTGACCAAGAAACTCAAGATAAAATCAGTCTTGGTCAGCAAAAAACCCAGGAAAGTGACTCAGCAGCAGCGGTGTCCTTTCCTGAAGACACGGTCACTGAATCTACGGAAAATGTCTTTGAGGAGGCATCAGTCCAAGTTTCAGTCCCAGTGTTTGTTTCTGAACAAGAACAACCACTGACTGCAGAACCTTCCAAAAAGCGCAAGAAGCGCAACAAGAAGAAGAAGAACTCCAAGGAGATCTCTGTCCCGAAGGAACTGGATACATGTGAACCAGTCAGTGCACCTTTGGCTGACCAAGAAACTCAAGATAACATCAATCTTGGTCAGCAAAAAACCCAGGAAAGTGACTCAGCAGCAGCGGTGTCCTTTCCTGAAGACACTGTCACTGAATCTACGGAAAATGTCTTTGAGGAGGCATCAGTCCAAGTTTCAGTCCCAGTGTCTGTTTCTGAAGAAGAACAACTGACTGCAGAACCTTCCAAGAAACGAAAGAGATCTGTGGAGATGGACACCACAGAGCATCCTCACACCAAAAAACAAAAGATCTGCAAACCAGTCGTCCTAAGGACTCGTCTGGCCAAGCGAAGAGCTGCTCTCAACGCAAGAGTCCGTCAGACGTCAACAGACAAAAGTCACTTAGGACTGCCGTGGACCTTTTTTGATGAGCCGGAACCTGAAATCAAAGTTTCACCTCCACAAGTTCTTCCCCTAGAAGAAGACCTTAAAGAACTGTCTGATGTGGAAAATGAGGACATCGAAAACTGTGCCAGTCCATCAGAGCCACCCAAGAAACCCAAGAAAAAAACCCTGTGGCGCAGATTCAAAAAGGCTGTCACATTAGTCTTTCACATTAGGCCGTCACATTAGGCTGTCACATTAGCCAGCATGCTGCTCATCTTCTTTTAATTAAAGAAGAAAAAACGTGTTTGTATATTTGTTATTTTTGTGTTTGTTTTATGTGTTTTAGTTTTCATCAAATGTCACAGTAGGACTTAGTTAAAAAGAAAAAAAAAAAGTTCTGTGTGTTTTACGTGTTTAGTTTTTCGTCATCAAATGTCACAGTAGGACTTAGTTAAAAAGAAAAAAAAAGTTCTGTGTGTTTTACGTGTTTAGTTTTTCATCATCAAATGTCATAGTAGGACTTAGTTAAAAAGAAAAAAAAAGTTCTGTGTGTTTTACGTGATTAGTTTTTCATCATCAAATGTCACAGTAGGACTTAGTTAAAAAGAAAAAAATAGTTCTTTGTGTTTTTTATGTGGTTGGGTTTTCTCCTGGTGCTCAGGTTCGCCCTAAAAAAAAAATCTTCATCCATTCATCATTGTTGTTGTGTTTTGTTAGAAAATGAAAAACAAAAAAAAAAACAAAAACGTTTCTTTTTTTTACTTTGTTACTTGTGTTTTTTATGTGGTTGGGTTTTCTCCTGGTGCTCAGGTTCGCCCTTAAAAAAATCTTCATCAGTTATTTTTGTTTCTGTTTAAGATGTTTATGTATTTTTGGAAACTCAAAATTGTCGTTTGTGTGTGAATGTGAGTGTGTGTAGTTGTTAGTCTTTATGTGGGCCTTTGATTGGCTGGGTTCAGGGAGTACCCAGGCTTCACAGATGAATGGATGAATGATGAATCAAAAAACAAAAGAATCCTGCATGTATGTAGTGCATGATTCTTTCGTTGCATGTAATGCAACCACAAGGGGACACTTTCCAGTGGCCCCTTGTGCCGGTCCCAAGTCCGGATAAATGCAGAGGGATGCGTGAGCAAAACTAAATCAAACATGTAAATAATGACAAATATATGGATATCTATCAATCGACGATAGATAGACATCAATCAATTGATCGATAGAACGATAGAGTTCGATAAAGCCCTAGAGAAGGACTATTGATTGGTCTTGAAGATTTTCTAACAAGCCATCCAGTATTTTGGGAGGGGGGAGCAGTTTTCTGCTTCCCTGTGTTGGTGAGAGCTGTTCACTCCCAGCCAGCAAGGCCAAGTGGGCCCCATATGGTTCAATAGAAGGCTGAATAAGTGGGCTCCAGTTGGATTTGTCTGCAGTTTCAGTGGTGGCCTGTTTTGTGAAATTTCTCAGGTCCGGGAGCGGTCGGCGTATGCTAAATGATCACACAGAAACCACGCTTTGCTAGAATAATGTGGCAATTTATTCCCCACAAAATCATGATCAACAATTCTCTGACATCATCAGGGTTAAGCCTTTAGCAGTTTCTCATTTTCATTTCCCTACCTTGACACTCACTGGAGAGCCGTTCAGTCCGGCAGAGTGGCTTCAACCCGGCTGGGCGTCCGTACGTAAACCCGCAGCTGACTCTGCTTGACCTTCAGATCACTCCGTCTTTAAACACTTGCACAAACAACACGGCGTGCAGAAAGGGAGAGCCGATCCCCTCCTGCAGGCCCATGAGAGTACGTCATCTTTTTAAGGATATTTCAAAGCAGGCGTGCATACCAATATATATCTTCCAAGCAGGAAGCTCCCTTCCACAGATCTTCAAAGTAGGAAGCTCCCTTCCCCACATCAGCGTGCATACCAATACTGTACAAGGTTTAGGTCATTTCAGAACATTTAAACCAAGGTTCCACCATTCATGGCCACACCTGTGTTTTTTAGCCCATTTTGGTTGAAGTGGGCACTCAGTAGCTGCTTCCCAACGCTAGCCAGCCTACCGGTCCGGCAGAGCAAGCGACTTCCTCCGTCCAGGGGGCAGTAGAGTAAGCAGTGTTGCTGCCCAGGCTGCCGGTCCCTTGGAGGCAGAGCCAGTGTGGGCAAACACAGATAAGGCCACCACGGAAACTGCAGACAAACCCAATTGGGGCCCACGTATTTGACCCACTATTAAACCATATGGGGCCCGCTTGGCCTTGCTGTCTGGGCTTCCACTGGTGATACTGTCGGGCAGTGGAAGGAAAACTTTGAGTATCTCCTCAGTCCTGCTGACACTCCTCTTCTTGAGGAAACAGAGGCTGAAAACTGTCCATCACCCAAGCCACAGTCATCAAGGTAGCCAAAGAGCTCCTTGGTGGCGAGGCACTGGGAGGATCTCTTTTAGTCAGACAGACGGTGAAAGATTCATGTGTTGCTCTGAGCTCAGAAAGTTTGGTGAAGATTTTTGTTTGTCAGTTTTATTCAGACTAGCAAATTCATTCTGGGGTGTTTAATCCCACAGCAAATCAGCTGAACGTGACACAAAATCTGAAGCTACCAGTGTTTCAAATAAGGCTTTGAGCTTCTTCGTTACTCAGAGAGAATAAAGCCTGTTTATTTTGAGTCTTCGAGCCGCTGAATCACGTGTTACCACAATTCCAATGTTAGAGGTAGTAAGACAGATGTCATCTGACAGCTTTCAAAGCATTCATTCATTTTCTGAACCGCTTAATCCCTTTTGGGGTCACGGTGCTGCCGGACCCTAACCCTGCTACTAATGGGCGAAGGCAGGGGACACCCCTAGACTGGTCGCCAGTCTGTCGGAGGGGCCACAGTCACACACCCACACATGCTCACATCCACACCTAGGGACAATTTAGAATAACCAATTAACCTATGAAGCATGTTTTTGGATGGTGGGAGGAAGCCGGAGTGCCCGGAGAAAACCCACGCATGCACGGGGAGAACATGCAAACTCCACACAGAAAGGTCCCCCATTGATGACACTGTTTTCAAGCCCCCAGCCAGGACTTGAACTGGGAACCTTCTTACGAAAGCCACAACCACCTGTCGATGGGGATCTGTCGGAGTAGTTAACACCTTCATGAAGGACCCTTGGTGCTATTTTAATCCTTCCTCAAAGGCATTTCCTTTTTTACCGTGTTCATCACACATTCACTCGCATAGACCACCTCTTTGTGATAACAGAAGAAGTGGTCTAAAATCATATCAGCTAGACACTAATTTTTAAAACTTCCTAAAATACTGGAGGAATATTGAGCTGGATATTTGTTCAACATTGATAAATGCATACGTTTACGAATGTAGCTTCAACTATCCAACAAAGATTTAACGCTAAAAACTACAGCAGATGATGCCCAAACAGTGTTTATAATCTAAAATTTGAACACGTTTGAAAATAGTTGATATCAGATTGAATGATGTTGAATAATCCAAACTCCCACCTTCCATTCCCAAATTCAACACAAGCACACAAACACCAAATATTGCAGTTCCTAAAAAGACCACTGGGGGCAGGTTGAAGAAAGGAATGTTTTTCCTTGTGCTTTCCACATGAAAGCATTTGACCTTTTTAAACGTATTTATTTACTTTACTTTATTTACTAAAAAAAAAAACATTTAAAGACTTTTTCAAAAATGTGCTCAGTATTAATACATTTTAACACACTTAGTTATTTTCATTTGGTTTTGGATCATCAGTGGTGCAAAATGTTTTCTTTACTTTGTCCCGCCCATTTTTGGAATTAAGTTGAAGTTTGTGGGGTTACCTCAATGGATTGTAATTGAGAACTGGACTGAGTGAGTGTGATGAAAATGAATTAGTCCGGCTCCGACCACAATTGGTCAATGCAATTGAATGCGGGCCGTAGTTAAAAACAATCCAAACTTTGGGGAGGTCACTGCATCGCGTCTACCAACCTGGGACTTAACTTTGGCCACGTGACGTTTACAGCGACAGTGGGTAGAGTACTCATCCAATGCAGTGGATTGGATTTCCTGATCTCCCATGCATTTTCCTTTCGGGGCAGTGGGGTTTGCTGAACCCGTCCCGGCTACTGTTGGGCAACAGTCTGTCGTAGAGCCCACGGAGCTGGAGCGGTCACGCTCGCTATTCCGGTTAATGGCAGACGAGATGTGCAGCCAGACAGAGATCCCCTGCGGGATGGAGAGACATCCTGTGAAGTTTTTATTTTTAAGTGCTCAAATATACAACAGAATCACATGATTCCTGTTTAAACCTATGAAAAATCCACAGATGAACAAATCTTTGGTGACAAATCGCTGTCACCACGACTGCGGTTGTTACTGAAATTTTTGTCAATTTATTTTGATGGCCCGCGATCTACATGGAGACGTCATCACCAATGTTTTTGTAAAGATCTTCGGAATAAAACAAGATCTCTAAACATCGTCCGTGTCTTCCATGCATTGTAAATGAGATGAAGCTCATGGTCTCTCAGCAGGTTGTTTGTGAAGGTGGACCTGCTCCTCCTGCAGGAGTCTTCACGCTCCTCAGTGTGAGACCAACTGTCCTGTCTGGCACGTGCGTCCCAGAGCGCAGACGGCCCTCCTCACTCCTCGACTGCTGCAGCTCTCAAACCCCAAACGGGTCCATCCAGACTTCCAAAGTGACAGAGAGGTCGGCTATTTTCTGCATTCATTCAATGAAAAGAAGAAAAACAAAACTCTGCTCAAACCAGTTTAGGTCTCCTTTCTGGCCCTGAACATTTACATGAAGCTGCAGGTTCATATGAAGCTGATTTTCTTCCATCCTTTGGTGCAGAGTGTTGCTTCAGTGGTTTCCATCGCTTCCTTAAAAGCAGGAGTTTCTCGGAGACTCTGTCAGCTATCGCTACCTCGACTGAAGGAGAGCAACATCTGTCTGCAGCTGGGACTTCCAGAGGAACCCATCTGGACTGTAAGAGCTCCCTGACAGGGTTTTCAGTCAGGATTCAGCTGAAAAAGAACAAATACAAGTTTGATCCAAAGAGATTTCCTCTCATTTTTCCAAAGACTTGAGGTGATGATCTGTAAATGTTGATTTGATCTTCAAGTTATGATGCATTTAGTGAAATGAAAACCATCAACAGCCTGCAGGACACAAACTTACTTTTTGCTTTTGAAGTCATGGAATCTTCTCACTTCTTCAGGTTTCGAGGGCAGCAGAGAAAGCCTCAGCCTCTGCTCACGTGAAGATGCTGGCAGCTCCAAAGCAGCTCTACAAAGAGTACCTTCCACCTCCAGAGCTGAAGCAGATCCGGGAAACGTCCGTCTGAGCTTCTGCAGGGGTCTTCTGGCTTTTATCTTCACTCAAACCAACCCAGCAGCATTTAAACCACAAAATAGTGGACATTCAGTTTCAGATCTGTGCTTTGGACTAAACATGACTATTAGAGCAGATCTGGGACTTTGACTCTGATGTTTTGTGGACAAAGGAGTCATGATGGGAATAAAAGGATGTCTGCGGCAGCAATGGTTGGAATCGTTTGTGGATTGTTGTTGCAGCCATGTGTGTTTGAGTCTCTGCTCGGTGACGCCGCAGATCCAGAAACCTCCAAGAACAATTTCTGTTCAGGAAACAAGGCCCGGTTTGAAACAAATACTCAAAAATGCTGTTTTAAGAAAATTACTTATATTATTTGCTTAAAAATAATAGTGAAAAGGTTTAGACAACTGCATGTAGATAAAAGCTTCTCTCTTCTGGTTACAACACTGACTTACTTATTACCTTCAGATTAACAATCTAAAGTTTCAGTTGAAGTCTTTGTTATTACTTTATTTTAGAATTAACAAAAAGAAAAGAAAAACAAAAATATTCGTTGTTTTTATTTTCCATCTAAAAATGGATTTACTGTATGATCAGCACTAGTTTGTGTCGCGGAAGGACACGGCCTACCCACAGCTCGCCTGTCTTCCCTCCTGCAGCCTCATGGATGGTTGGACGGTTCCTAAATCTTTCTGCAAGTTTGTTTCATCAAAGTCTCCGCTAAGCGTTTCTGTCTCCAGAATCACCGACATGCTTCCGGAAGCTGCTGTTCTCCCACGCACGAGCTTCTGAAATCCCTGCGCATTTACCTGGACTGTACCACTAAACCCCCACCCCCCCACCCGCACGCTTTACACATAATGGTACGGTCCTAAACTGTAATCCCGTGATTGGCCAAATGCTTCGGGTCCCTCGGCGGTGATGTCATTTGACGTCATTTTGTTATTATGTCGTTTTAAGCCATGTCATATTTCTTGGAAAATGATGTCAAATGACATCCTGAAGAGCCTTCAGAAAGTTCACAAATACACCCTGAAAATCCTGTTTCAGAACTCTTTACTACCTAAAGACCCAAAGACCCAAAGAGACTTCGCCAAGAGACTTTTAAACACATCTGTTTTCAAAACACTGTGCTTTAAAATCGTTTCTGAAACTTCCGTCTGCATGAACATGGGAAAAACCAGCAAGTGTACAGAAATGGTCGCTTCTGAATCCAAACCTTCAGAGCCTCCATCAGTTCAGACTGTTTCTGAGGAGGTAAAACCAAAAAGCCCCCCTGTCAGAAAGGATCTGATGACCCTGGTAAGAGAGCGGGACTTTTTATTGCAAAAACTCTTTGATAAAAATGACCAACTTTCAAAACTCAAAGAGAGAAGAATTGTGACTGAGGAGAAGTGTGATTTACAATGGGAGCTGCTGCAAGACATGGAACTTGCAGTGGAAAAAGAACGCAGACTCAGGCTGAGACGTGAAAAAGAGCTCCAAACATGTCAACTCTTGGCAAAGGCAAAAGCCAAGAAAGTCAAGCAGGATCTGGAGGAACAGACCTACTTAAATAAACACATGAAAACAAAACTGAAATTGAAGAATACCTTGGCGGACAAACTTCAGGCCCAGGTGGAAGACCTTTCTGAGCAACTTCCAACACCTCCACCATCGATCAAACCTGTGAAGTCTGCGGCCCATTCCAAGGATCCAGAGGTGGCTTCTGAACAACAAGCGGTTCCAGAACCTTCCAAAAAGCGCAAGAAGCGCAAGAAGAACAAATCAAAGGAAGTCCCTGCCATGGAGGAACTGGAAACCTGTGAACCAGTCAGTGAACCTTTGGCTGACCAAGAAACTCAAGATAAATTCAGTCTTGGTCAGCAAAAAACCCAGGAAAGTGACTCAGCAGCAGCGACGTCCTTTCCTGAAGACACGGTCACTGAATCTCCAAAAAATGTTGTTGAGGAGGCATCAGTCCAAGTTTCAGTTCCAGTGTCTGTTTCTGAACAAGAACAACCACTGACTGCAGAACCTTCCAAAAAGCGCAAGAAGCGCAACAAGAAGAAGAAGAACTCCAAGGAGATCTCTGTCCCGAAGGAACTGGATACATGTGAACCAGTCAGTGCACCTTTGGCTGACCAAGAAACTCAAGATAAAATCAGTCTTGGTCAGCAAAAAACCCAGGAAAGTGACTCAGCAGCAGCGGTGTCCTTTCCTGAAGACACGGTCACTGAATCTACGGAAAATGTCTTTGAGGAGGCATCAGTCCAAGTTTCAGTCCCAGTGTTTGTTTCTGAACAAGAACAACCACTGACTGCAGAACCTTCCAAAAAGCGCAAGAAGCGCAACAAGAAGAAGAAGAACTCCAAGGAGATCTCTGTCCCGAAGGAACTGGATACATGTGAACCAGTCAGTGCACCTTTGGCTGACCAAGAAACCCAAGATAACATCAATCTTGGTCAGCAAAAAACCCAGGAAAGTGACTCAGCAGCAGCGGTGTCCTTTCCTGAAGACACTGTCACTGAATCTACGGAAAATGTCTTTGAGGAGGCATCAGTCCAAGTTTCAGTCCCAGTGTTTGTTTCTGAAGAAGAACAACTGACTGCAGAACCTTCCAAGAAACGAAAGAGATCTGTGGAGACGGACACCACAGAGCATCCTCACACCAAAAAACAAAAGATCTGCAAACCAGTCGTCCTAAGGACTCGTCTGGCCAAGCGAAGAGCTGCTCTCAACGCAAGAGTCCGTCAGACGTCAACAGACAAAAGTCACTTAGGACTGCCGTGGACCTTTTTTGATGAGCCGGAACCTGAAATCAAAGTTTCACCTCCACAAGTTCTTCCCCTAGAAGAAGACCTTAAAGAACTGTCTGATGTGGAAAATGAGGACATCAAAAACTGTGCCAGTCCATCAGAGCCACCCAAGAAACCCAAGAAAAAAACCCTGTGGCGCAGATTCAAAAAGGCTGTCACATTAGTCTTTCACATTAGGCTGTCACATTAGGCTGTCACATTAGCCAGCATGCTGCTCATCTTCTTTTAATTGAAGAAGAAAAAACGTGTTTGTATATTTGTTATTTTTGTGTTTGTTTTATGTGTTTTAGTTTTCATCAAATGTCACAGTAGGACTTAGTTAAAAAGAAAAAAAAAAGTTCTGTGTGTTTTACGTGTTTAGTTTTTCGTCATCAAATGTCACAGTAGGACTTAGTTAAAAAGAAAAAAAAAGTTCTGTATGTTTTACGTGTTTAGTTTTTCGACATCAAATGTCACAGTAGGACTTAGTTAAAAAGAAAAAAATAGTTTTTTGTGTTTTTTATGTGGTTGGGTTTTCTCCTGGTGCTCAGGTTCGCCCTAAAAAAAAAATCTTCATCCATTCATCATTGTTGTTGTGTTTTGTTAGAAAATGAAAAACAAAAAAAAAACAAAAACGTTTCTTTTTTTTACTTTGTTACTTGTGTTTTTTATGTGGTTGGGTTTTCTCCTGGTGCTCAGGTTCGCCCTTAAAAAATCTTCATCAGTTATCATTGTTTCTGTTTAAGATGTTTATGTATTTTTGGAAACTCAAAATTGTCATTTGTGTGTGAATGTGAGTGTGTGTAGTTGTTAGTCTTTATGTGGGCCTTTGATTGGCTGGGTTCAGGGAGTACCCAGGCTTCACAGATGAATGGATGAATGATGAATCAAAAAACAAAAGAATCCTGCATGTATGTAGTGCATGATTCTTTCGTTGCATGTAATGCAACCACAAAGGGACACTTTCCAGTGGCCCCTTGTGCCGGTCCCAAGTCCGGATAAATGCAGAGGGATGCGTGAGCAAAACTAAATCAAACATGTAAATGACAAATATATGGATATCTATCGATCAATTAATCGATAGAACGACAGAGTTCGATAAAGCCCTAGAGAAGGACTATTGATTGGTCTTGAAGATTTTCTGGCAAGCCATCCAGTATTTCGGGAGGGGGGAGCAGTTTTCTACTTCCCCGTGTTGGTGAGAGCTGTTCACTCCCAGCCAGCAAGGCCAAGTGGGCCCCATATGGTTCAATAGAAGGCTGAATAAGTGGGCTCCAGTTGGATTTGTCTGCAGTTTCAGTGGTGGCCTGTTTTGTGAAATTTCTCAGGTCCGGGAGCGGTCGGCGTATGCTAAATGATCACACAGAAACCACGCTTTGCTAGAATAATGTGTCAATTTATTCCCCACAAAATCATGATCAACAATTCTCTGACATCATCAGGGTTAAGCCTTTAGCAGTTTCTCATTTTCATTTCCCTACCTTGACACTCACTGGAGAGCCGTTCAGTCCGGCAGAGTGGCTTCAACCCGGCTGGGCGTCCGTAAGTAAACCTGCAGCTGACTCTGCTTGACCTGCAGATCACTCCGTCTTTAAACACTTGTACAAACAACACAGCGTGCAGAAAGGCAGAGCCGATCCCCTCCTGCAGGCCCATGAGAGTGCGTCATCTTTTTAAGGATTTTTTCAAAGCAGGCGTGCATACCAATTTATATCTTCCAAGCAGGAAGCTCCCTTCCACAGATCTTCAAAGTAGGAAGCTCCCTTCCCCAGATAAGCGTGCATACCAATACTGTACAAGGTTTAGGTCATTTCAGAACATTTAAACCAAGGTTCCACCATTCATGGCCACACCTGTGTTTTTTAGCCCATTTTGGCTGAAGTGGGCACTCAGTAGCTGCTTCCCAACGCTAGCCAGCCTACCGGTCCGGCAGAGCAAGCGACTACCTCCGTCCAGGGGGCAGTAGAGTAAGCAGTGTTGCTGCCCAGGCTGCCGGTCCCTTGGAGGCAGAGCCAGTGTGGGCAAACACAGATAAGGCCACCACGGAAACTGCAGACAAACCCAATTGGGGCCCACGTATTTGACCCACTATTAAACCATATGGGGCCCGCTTGGCCTTGCTGTCTGGGCTTCCACTGGTGATACTGTCGGGCAGTGGAAGGAAAACTTTGAGTATCTCCTCAGTCCTGCTGACACTCCTCTTCTTGAGGAAACAGAGGCTGAAAACTGTCCATCACCCAAGCCACAGTCATCAAGGTAGCCAAAGAGCTCCTTGGTGGCGAGGCACTGGGAGGATCTCTTTTAGTCAGACAGACGGTGAAAGATTCATGTGTTGCTCTGAGCTCAGAAAGTTTGGTGAAGATTTTTGTTTGTCAGTTTTATTCAGACTAGCAAATTCATTCTGGGGTGTTTAATCCCACAGCAAATCAGCTGAACGTGACACAAAATCTGAAGCTACCAGTGTTTCAAATAAGGCTTTGAGCTTCTTCGTTACTCAGAGAGAATAAAGCCTGTTTATTTTGAGTCTTCGAGCCGCTGAATCACGTGTTACCACAATTCCAATGTTAGAGGTAGTAAGACAGATGTCATCTGACAGCTTTCAAAGCATTCATTCATTTTCTGAACCGCTTAATCCCTTTCGGGGTCACGGTGCTGCCGGACCCTAACCCGGCTACTAATGGGCGAAGGCAGGGGACACCCCTAGACTGGTCGCCAGTCTGTCGCAGGGGCCACAGTCACACACCCACACATGCTCACATCCACACCTAGGGACAATTTAGAATAACCAATTAACCTATGAAGCATGTTTTTGGATGGTGGGAGGAAGCCGGAGTGCCCGGAGAAAACCCACGCATGCACGGGGAGAACATGCAAACTCCACACAGAAAGGTCCCCCATTGATGACACTGTTTTCAAGCCCCCCAGCCAGGACTTGAACTGGGAACATTCTTATGAAAGCCACAACCACCTGTTGATGGGGATCTGTTGGAGTAGTTAACACCTTCATGAAGGACCCTTGGCGCTATTTTAATCCTTCCTCAAAGGCATTTCCTTTTTTACCGTGTTCATCACACATTCACTCGCATAGACCACCTCTTTGTGATAACAGAAGAAGTGGTCTAAAATCATATCAGCTAGACACTAATTTTTAAAACTTCCTAAAATACTGGAGGAATATTGAGCTGGATATTTGTTCAACATTGATAAATGCATACGTTTACGAATGTAGCTTCAACTATCCAACAAAGATTTAACGCTAAAAACTACAGCAGATGATGCCCAAACAGTGTTTATAATCTAAAATTTGAACACGTTTGAAAATAGTTGATATCAGATTGAATGATGTTGAATAATCCGAACTCCCACCTTCCATTCACAAATTCAACACAAGCACACAAACACCAAATATTGCAGTTCCTAAAAAGACCACTGGGGGCAGGTTGAAGAAAGGAATGTTATTCCTTGTGCTTTCCACATGAAAGCATTTGACCTTTTTAAAAGTATTTATTTACTTTATTGACTAAAAAAAATAAAAAAAAAATAACATTTAAAGACTTTTTCAAAAATGTGCTCAGTATTAATACTAAGTGTGTTAACACTTAGTTATTTTCATTTGGTTTTGGATCATCAGTGGTGCAAAATGTTTTCTTTACTTTGTCCCGCCCATTTTTGGAATTAAGTTGAAGTTTGTGGGGTTACCTCAATGGATTGTAATTGAGAACTGGACTGAGTGAGTGTGATGAAAATGAATTAGTCCGGCTCCGACCACAATTGGTCAATGCAATTAAATGCGGGCCGTAGTTAAAAACAATCCAAACTTTGGGGAGGTCACTGCATCGCGTCTACCAACCTGGGACTTAACTTTGGCCACGTGACGTTTACAGCGACAGTGGGTAGAGTACTCATCCAATGCAGTGGATTGGATTTCCTGATCTCCCATGCATTTTCCTTTTGGGGCAGTGGGGTTTGCTGAACGCGTCCCGGCTACTGTTGGGCAACAGTCTGTCGTAGAGCCCACGGAGCTGGAGCGGTCACGCTCGCTATTCCGGTTAATGGCAGACGAGATGTGCGGCCAGACAGAGATCCCCTGCGGGATGGAGAGACATCCTGTGAAGTTTTTATTTTTTAAGTGCTCAAATATACAACAGAATCACATGATTCCTGTTTAAACCTATGAAAAATCCACAGATGAACAAATCTTTGGTGACAAATCGCTGTCACCACGACTGCGGTTGTTACTGAAATTTTTGTCAATTTATTTTGATGGCCCGCGATCTACATGGAGACGTCATCACCAATGTTTTTGTAAAGATCTTCGGAATAAAACAAGATCTCTAAACATCGTCCGTGTCTTCCATGCATTGTAAATGAGATGAAGCTCATGGTCTCTCAGCAGGTTGTTTGTGAAGGTGGACCTGCTCCTCCTGCAGGAGTCTTCACGCTCCTCAGTGTGAGACCAACTGTCCTGTCTGGCACGTGCGTCCCAGAGCGCAGACGGCCCTCCTCACTCCTCGACTGCTGCAGCTCTCAAACCCCAAACGGGTCCATCCAGACTTCCAAAGTGATAGAGAGGTCGGCTATTTTCTGCATTCATTCAATGAAAAGAAGAAAAACAAAACTCTGCTCAAACCAGTTTAGGTCTCCTTTCTGGCCCTGAACATTTACATGAAGCTGCAGGTTCATATGAAGCTGATTTTCTTCCATCCTTTGGTGCAGAGTGTTGCTTCAGTGGTTTCCATCGCTTCCTTAAAAGCAGGAGTTTCTCGGAGACTAGAATAGAATTCAAATCTATTGTCATTGCACCTGCAGTACAGACCAACAAAATGCAGTTTGCATCCATCCAGAAGTGCTTTTTAGCAGTATAGTATAAATTATATATGTTACAATGTCCACATATATATACATATATACACACACACACACACACACACACACACACATACTATGGTCAGATATTTGTATTAGAGTTATAATAGTTGTATGTGAAATGGTTATCTTTGCTTTACTTACAGTAGTACAGACTCTGCAGTGGTCCATGCACCAAGCTTTGTTGATATAAATGCACAAACCTCCACCTCTGGTTTTGCCGGAGTCGTCTGCTATCCTGTCGGCTCGGTGTGTGTGGCGTCCTGCTAGCTCAATAGCATTGTCTGGGCAGCTGTTGTTTAGCCACTTTTCGGTGAAAAACATGACATTTCAGTCCATAATCCGTCTGTTGTTGGTGATGGAGAGCCGTATTTCATCCACTTCGTGTGCCAGAGAGCGTACATTGGCGAGCTTTAGCTTTAGTTTAGCTCGTAGCCCTCCGCGCTTACCCCGTCTTTGTTTATGTTCTTGGCGCCGTCTGCGTGCACTTCCGCCCGGCCGGGAAGAGTGAGCAGCCTCTGGTGTTCGAGATCTTCGGGATGAGTCGGAGATCGGCAATAAAACAGTTGGAGTTTTGAGTCCAGAGGAACCCATCTGGACTGTAAGAGCTCAAACAGAACAAAGGATCTGTTTTGTATTTAAACATTTCGGGTTTTTTTGTTGCCACACAAACGTAAGAATGTTGTAATCATACAAACTTAGATATACTAGAACTCAAGCTTTTAGTTTTATTTTGTTCTAGTTGTTTGATAATTTTAGTATAAAATCATGTATTATACACAGCCTCAAACATAACTTTAAGACAAAAGTAGTTGAAACCATCAGAACTCAGTGAAAAAGGGTTACTTTACCAATTACTCTGGCTAAATTTTCAATTTTTCCAGTCTTGTTCAGCAAATTTCCTCCACATACAAACGTACAGTTCCACATTCACAGACATCTGAAATGAAATGGTAATGACAGTCAGCAGTGATATGGATCTCACAGTCAGGTAGGATCCGTCTGTGGTTGAAGTCAGTGTTCAGACAGGTCAAAAAGAGCCGAACTGAAGAAATATTCTTTTTAAGTCTGTTCTGTGTGAAGGCTGTTGTGCAATAATGCTTTAGAAGGAACTTCAGTTTCATCAGATAGAGAAAAGCGTTAAGATCCAGTTCAGTTTGATTCCATGGTTCGAGCGCTGCAGATGATTGCATTTGAAACAGTTTCTTCTTCAGAAAACACCAGAGATCATGCAGCTTCAAAAGCGCACAGAGGAAAGTTCATTTCACCAATGACTTTTTCTCCAGGGTAATGTTGCATTCTCATTTGTACTTTTTTAAAACTAGGTTTCCAGGACTTCTGAATCTACAATCCAACCGAAAGATCCGATTGATGAGGGAATCACAACTCCATTATTTCTGAACACCTCTTTCAGTCTTCTAAAAATATTAGAATGGTTCCTATCAAACATTCCACTACATTGGACTCCAGCCTCTCGGTGGTTGTATAGTTCTCACAATTGTCCAGTTTGACCAGAAAATGCAGATTCTGGATCTTTAAACAGCATCTTCAAGGATAATGAAAACCCTTTGAGACAACAGTTTTAACTATTGCAGAGAACAGCTTTTTATTGTACTGGTTTGCAACACCACAGAATTTCCGCCTTAGAACAGAACCTCTAGTTCAACCCACAGTCATTTGGGTTAAGAGATATAGATAATTGAATGTTTAGTTGAGCCCACTGAACTGTTCTAGTAAATGCGGCAAATCAGCCCAAACCTGAATCAAGTGTCGAATCTACAAACCAGACACTACGTTTTTGTGAAGAAACAGAAGTGGGCCCAGAGAGGACTATGTCAGCAGACCACCATTTTCACGACAATGAAGAAATACAGATACTTAGAAACTGTGAAAATTCCCATTGAAAATGACAGGCAGTTTATTCTGCCACCAGACAAAGTTTTGCAGTGTACCAAGGATCAGAAATCCCTAAACTTCAAGAGAACATCTGCAGAAGAGCAGCCAAACACTAGGCCATTCAACATGCTTTTAGTAAATGAGTTCTACCGGTTTGCAGAGATGCAGAACACACGTTGCAGAATAAAGTACTGCGGAAACCATCTTCAGAATAAAAACTGGGGGGCTTTTAAGGGTGGAATGTTTTTAAAAACCACAGTTCACACAGGTAAATAATCTACACAACTCACCATCCACACAAATTGAAATGTAGTGAGTGTGGAAAAAAAACATCAATGATACATTAGCATGATTTAGAGTACAAACCTGTTAAAAACACTAATCCATTACAGAGTCTGCAAAATATGTTTTACCTGCAAGAATGTTTTTATAGGCTATCATTTTTTATCATTAGAACACAATCTTGTTGCAGCCTTCTAGTCAACACAAGTAACGACTGCATAGAGAGACTTGAGGTTCTTAAAGAGAGAAACAAACCAGTCCTCTTTAATGTCATATTAACAGGATGACAGCACTGAAATGAATTAAGTGAAGGTATGAGTAACAGATGCACCTCGGAAGAGACCCAACCATAAGTGTACATGTGCCAAAATTGCACACCTTATTACTGTGGAGCATTTGGTTTAAATGGTTTGACATACCAAGGAGTTAAGAGTTTTAACCTTTTAAATACAAAACAAAAATAACAAAAAGTCCTGGTTGCAAAATACTCTTAAGCTAGCCAAAACCACCAAGCAAACATCAGTCAAGTTCAAAATTAAGTTCAAGCAGGAACCCAACATTCAAGAACCTATTTAAAACAACTGACCCTTATAAACTCAAGTCAGCCACTTTTGGGGCTGATCAGAATGCAGTCCAATACATGACGAGGAGGAAATTTTAACTAATAATTTTACGAGGCTAGGCAACATCTTGCTAAATAAACAGAGGCATTTTGTGTGTTTAGGCTAATGTGACGCAGTCGAGTGTTTTCCCGAGGTTAAACAAGCACTTGCTCAAAAAACAGTGTTTTTTTGTATGTTTCGAATGGAGTATTTAGGCTAATGTGATGCAGTCGAGTGTTTTCCCGAGGTTAGGCGAGCACTTGCTCCAAAAACAGTGGTACTTTGTGTGTTCTGCATGGAGTGTTCGGCTAATGTGATACAGTCGAGTGTTTTACCTAGGTTAAGCGAGCACTTGCTCAAAAAACAGTGGGTTTTTGTATGCTTTGAATTGAGTATTTAGGCTAATGTGATGCAGTCGAGTGTTTTCCCGAGGTTAGGCGAGGACTTGCTCAAAAAACAGTGGCTATTTGTATGTTTCGAATGGTGTATTTAGGCTAATGTGATGCAATCGAGTGTTGCTCAGGGGTTAAGCGAGCACTTGCTCAAAAAACGTGTTCTGCATGGAGTGTTCAGGCTAATGTGATGCAGTCGGGTGTTGTCCCGAGGTTAAGCGAGCACTTGCTCAAAAAACAGTGAGTTTTTGTATGTTTCGAATGGAGTATTTAGGCTAATGTGATGCAATCGAGTGTTTTCCCGAGGTTAGGTGAGCACTTGCTCAAAAAACATTGTGTTCTGCATGGAGTGTTCAGGGTAATGTGATGCAGTCGGGTGTTGTCCCGCGGTTAAGCGAGCACTTGCTCCAAAAACAGTGTTTTTTTGTATGTTTCGAATGGAGTATTTAGTCAAAAACAGTGGTACTTTGTGTGTTCTGCATGGAGTGTTCGGCTAATGTGATACAGTCGAGTGTTTTACCTAGGTTAAGCGAGCACTTGCTCAAAAAACAGTGGGTTTTTGTATGCTTTGAATTGAGTATTTAGGCTAATGTGATGCAGGCGAGTGTTTTCCCGAGGTTAGGCGAGGACTTGCTCAAAAAACAGTGGCTATTTGTATGTTTCGAATGGTGTATTTAGGCTAATGTGATGCAATCGAGTGTTGCTCACAGGTTAAGCGAGCACTTGCTCAAAAAACGTGTTCTGCATGGAGTGTTCAGGCTAATGTGATGCAGTCGGGTGTTGTCCCAAGGTTAAGGGAGCACTTGCTCAAAAAACATTGTGTTTTGCATGGAGTGTTCAGGGTAATGTGATGCAGTCGGGTGTTGTCCCGAGGTTAAGCGAGCACTTGCTCCAAAAACAGTGGGTTTTTGTATGTTTCGGACGGAGTATTTACGTTTTGTGTGAAACCAACATTATCTAATAAAGCTGAGAAAGCATGTCCTAGACAGTCACTAGAGTCATCAACATGAATATTAAATCCCCTACTATTATTATTTTATCAGAGTCTAAAACAATAGATGATAGAAAGTCAGCAAACTCAGTTAGAAATTCAGAGTACGGGCCAGGAGGACGATAAATAATTATGAATGAAACAGATTTTGGAGTTTTCCTGTTTGAGTGATTTATAGACAAAATTATGTTTTCAAAGAAACTATAAATGTGTTTGGCTTTAGTGTTAGGAAGTAAGCTAGACTGTGATATTACTGCTAACCCACCACCTTTCCCAGAAATCCTGGATTTCTGATAGTTATTATAATTAGGGGGGAGTTGCTTCATTCAACCTAACAGTCATCCTGTTGGAGCCAGGTTTCTGTTAGGGCTAGCAGGCTAAGTTTGTTATCATTGATTAACTCATTGACTAAAAGGGACTTAGAGGAAATGGATCTAATGTTTAGTAAGCCACATTTAATGACATCATGATTTTGCTTGTTGTTATTGAGAGTACGAGTAGCTTTTACTTTTAGGTGTCTGTGTTTTACTCGCCTTTCAGTGCATAAGCTAAAGCTAGCAGCTGCTGGGCTAACTATGTGTTGTTCTGGGGTTTGCACTGACGCTAGAGGGAACTCAGAGGAGAGTTTTAAACTGCTGCTCTGTGCCCAGAACCTGTCCCTGGGTTGTCAGGTTGAACGGTTTATGCTCGCAGAAATGTTCTTAGAAAGAAGAGCGGCGCCGTCAAAAGTGGGACGGATGCCATCTCTCTGCATGAAACCGGGTTATCGACAAAGCTAACGCCGTTTTGTGGGCACCATCTAGCTAACCAGCGGTTAAATGATGAAAAGCGGCTGAACATTTCATCACTGACTAGGTTTGGGAGGAGACCAGAGACAATGTCAGTGTCCGACATCGACTTAGCAAGTTTACACACAAACTCAACGTTTCATTTAAGAACTTCTTATTGTCTCCATCGGGCGTCATTACCGCCTGCGTGAATCACAACTCGACGGAACCTGGGTTTACTCTGAGCTAATATTCTAAGGTTTCCTTCTATGTCACCAACTCTGGCTCCCGGATCACACCTGACTGTAGCTGTCGGGAGCTTCACGTGTCTAACTTCAGAGGAGCCGATGACTAGAGTCGATGGTTCATCTGGCGTGTTGCCGAGGGGATAAAACTTATTATGTAGCGGGAGCTTCGGCAGCTCTAAGTGTTTACGTTTAGCACCATGCTTCTTTCCCACCGGTACAAATCCATCCTGGGTTTTCCCCGGCTGCTGCCCGAGAGGGGCTTTAGTGCTCTGCAGTTTCGTTCCGGTATTGCGAGCTGCACTGCGGGTAATAATCTGGCAAACAGGCTTAGCATCCGATGTGCGTAGCCGCGCTTCTAACTGCTCTAATGGATTGGAATGGAGTTCTCAATGTCAAATCCAACAATTGAAGAATCTACGAAGAACGGAGTTTTCAAAGTTTAAAATGTTTGGGTTTGTCAATTAAACCATTAAGCAGTTAAAAAAAGCAAACAACAAAAATGTTTTCCTCCGCAGAAAGGGCCTCAGGCCTTTCGAGAACTAAATCTTCGTCCTTCTCAAATGTTCTACATGAACGAACCTCTAAGGTTCTCCAGAAGGAGAACAGCTCCATAAAACACGACATTTACCTCCAAAATTCAGGTTCAAGAGCAGAATTTTCCCCAAAAACCGAGCAAAATGAAGGACCACTGACCTGAGTTTCCGCATCCGCCGCATCCCGGAAAGGCAAACAGACGCAGCTGGAACTAATTAGCCTTAAAAAGGCCTCTGCTGCAGGTGCGGAGAGCACGTGACCCGCCGCGGAGCACCTCCGGGCGGGGGGCGGGGCTTATACTGGTCCAGAGAGGAAACAATCAGTTCTGGAGGATAGTTTTGTTTTTAAAGGGACAAGTGTTTTTAAAAATGCTTCTTTAGACTTTTTTGTATTAATTAGCCGGCTTTTTTTTGTTTAAAAAAGTGGAAACATTTAAAGTTTCTCCATTTATTATTCACAATCTATGTTCAAAGCGGCTAAGAAAACTCAAATAACCCAGCATTCTAGCAGCAAATAAACGCATCACTTGCGCACCAATCTGGGAGACGTGAAGAGTTTCACATCCGATTTGTGTATAAATGCGGTTTGTGTGCGCGTAATAAGCGATTCGTGCGTCATTTTTTAAGATTTGTGTGTGTAGTTTCAAGCGGTTTTTATTTTAAGTTGTGTAAATTTTATTTTTATTTATGTTGTAATTGTTGTACTTGTATGCATAACATGTATTATATGAATTACAAGTCATGAATTACGCACGCACAAATAGGGGTGATACTTATTTCTCTCCATACTATTAGATTATTTTCATATTTGAATAATTTTCCACATTTTCAGCGTAAAACGTTGACAGGGGGCACTGATTCCGTCAGGCCGCAGGTCCAGCCTGCCAGATACAGAATATTTTTGATCGACATACGTTTATTTACTTCTATCAAATGAGAACTTTGAAATTAAATAAACACCTTAATTTACCCTCAAGTTTTAACCCTTAAAAATGATCACGTTTGATTAACTTTTGATTTAGAGTCATTTAAAACTGTGCTGATGTGTTTAATGAAGACCTGCCTTTGGATCAGGAACTGTGAAGGTCATCTGCTTTATTATTTAATGATCAAAGAAACGTGGATGACTTTCAAATAAGTCTAAAGAGAGCAGATGCTAGAACTGAGCCTTCATTAAGAAGCTTTGGAGGCCGTCTTCCTCACTGCCTGAACGGCGTGGTTCGGCGCAACCTCTTCATCGGCATGTCCTTCAGCTGTTCAGGAACGCTCAGGAGCCAGGCGTGGGACTTGCTGCTGCTCTTCTCCTCCTTTCCCAGGCTCATCCAGGTTCTGGCGCGCAAAGAAGGAGGTTTCCTGTACAGGGGAGAAGCAGGCACCTGAACCTGCTCGGAACCGGAGCCGGACTGGTCCGGGATCTCTGCATCCCGGTGTCTCCTGGACCTCGGTGCCTTCTGGAAGCTGCTGTAGCTCTTCTGCTTGATGGAGGACAGGAGTCTGGCTCTTTTGCTGCAGGACTCCTCCTCGGATGAATCTTCATCATCTTTGGTGTTCTGGTGGGTCTTGGAGGGGAAAGTCTTCTCCTGCCAGGTGAGGAACTCGGACATGCAGTCCTCCAGGCGCTGGTGGAAGTCTGGCAGGGTCATTGTGACCCGGCTGCTCACCTGCACGGTGCCCCCTTTGAGCTTCTCATAGTGGGTCTGGATGTTCCTCAGCTCATCCAGGAGGTCTGCAGGCATGAGCTCCTGCACGGCCGTGGTCCTCATCAGGTGCTCCGGACACTCGGGGTTCTTCTTCAAGTGCATCTGCTTCTGGAAGCAGAGGAAATGAGGCATGGCGGTGTACTGGAAGGCCTTCTCTGCTGCCAGCTTCTCATACACGTAAACCACGTCATAGTGCTGCGCCTTCACGGAGTCTCTGAGGAACATCTCCACGTGGGCCCAGTCCTTCAGAGCCAGCCGGATCCTCATTGGAGGAGAGGCGGGCTGCGCGTGGAAGAAGGCAAACATCAGGTACAGGCCGCCGGTTCGGATCTGGTAGCTGTAGGGAGGCAGGAAGAACCGGACGGCGGTGGCCAGAGCGACCCTGCAGAACCTCCTCACTTCGCTGTAGTTGCTGAGTCCTCTGAAGACGTCCGAGAAGCTCCGGTCCCTCCAGAGGGCGGAGAAGACCTCATACCGAACCGAGTCCGCCTGCTGGAACCGGCCCAGCAGCTCCTCCACGTCTTCGGTCAGCGGCTCGTAGAAAAAGTCCGAGTAAATCGGATGAACGCGAGGCATGCTGGCTGCAGGTGTCTGTCACTGCGCCCAGCCTGAACAGGTGTTTCATCAGTGACGAAAGGATGAGCGCCCTCCAGCGGCGGAACAGGGAATCTCACGATGAATAAAAAGCATTCATGATAGTGCTGTCAATCGATTAAAATCAGATTAATCTCACTTTTGGATTGCGATAGTCATGATTAATTTAACAATACGCGGCTTTTGAACAAAAAAGGCCAGAGAGAACATTGTTCCTTAATTGCTATGTCTGAAATGTTTTAATCTGTTAAGTGTTAACTCAGATATCCCAAAAATGTAATTGTTGTGCACAAAGCACATCAACAGTAAGATAAGCAGGACTGTAAAGAATTTAAGGTCTGCAGTATTACTCCAAGAAAACAAAGATGCTGATATACAACCATAAGAAACATTGTGTTTCTGGACTTTAAATGGTGAGAATGAATACTCAAATCTGGTTCGTATTTGAGAAAAAAAATAAACCTCTTGTACATTCCGGCCACAAAGCTGGAATGTTCTCAATCACTGTGCAGGTGCCTCTAAAACAAACGTGTTTAATTTTCTGGACAAAAACTAGCGGTAAGAGTTGAACTTTCTCTGGGCTGATGCTTTATTGAACTTATCGTGACGATGAGCATCACTATTACTTTTCCTCTGCGGCAGGTCTTCCGGTCCAGTGACGCATTCTCATGTTACCATGACAACGGACCGCACCATGTATAAACTAGTCTGCTTTTTGTTGTCAAAAAGCGATTAAACCCCCAAAATAACAAAAAGAAAGTTCTATAAATAGGGTGAATATTCATTTATATCGTAACTGACCATGGTAGTAGTGGAATGTTGCCCGACACGAAGAGGAAAGCAGTCACTTTCTGACGTGTAATTAATCTGCATTAATAAATAACGCGTTCATTTTTTTATTAATCGCGTGCGTTAACGTTGACAGCCCCAATATATTATATAAGAGATGCAAAAAAAAACAGTGTTTACAAAGCGTTATTTTACAGCTTAGGAAGAAAAAACTCAACCACGTTTTTTTGAAGCTTTAAAAACTTTTGTTAAAACTGTTGTATGTAATTATATTCAATACATTGACACGTGACACTCTGATCCAGTCAGTTTTTAACCATATGTTTTTTCTGCTAGAACAAATAAATTATTTACTTTTCTACAATGATTAAACATTTATATAATATCAAAACAGAAATCCATTTTTGTAGAAGACATGGCATTTATTAGTTTATTTTTTACTTCTTTCTCAGTTAATCATTTGAAATGATTTTTTTCTCCATAATATTTTGTTTTTTGTTGGACAGAAACTCTCTTAAACCTTCTCAAATGTATATATTGTCAAAATAATTTCTCTTGCTCCACAGAAACACTTATAAGATGATATTTCCTGAAACAGAATGACTGACTGGATTTTCTAAAAAGACTCACAAAGTATGAAAAATGGTTCCTTTAAATAAGAAAAAGAATCTACATCATCTTTGTGCTCTCGTCCCACAGTGAGAAGGCCCTGGTTTGAACCCCGGCTGGGACCTTTCTGTGTGGAGTCTCCTCGTGCATGCGTCCAAAATCTTGTTTCATAGGTGTCTCTAAACTGCTCCTAGGTGTGCATACCTGAGTGTGTCCCTGCAACAGACTGGTGACCTGTTCAGGGTGTTCATCACTTTTAACTTCTCACTTAATTCTGACTGTGGTTTCAGCTTACGGGTCGAACAGCAGCTCGGAGTACACAGCTTTCTTGGTGTCTCTCGAGAGGTACTGGAAAGCGCCCGAACGGGGGACTCCATTGTCCTCCTGGGCGACTTCAATGCCCACGTGGGCAATGACAGTAGCACCTGGAGGGGTGTGATTGGTAGGAACGGCTTCCCTGATCTGAACCTGAGAGGTGTTTTGCTGTTGGACTTCTGTGCTCGTCATAGTTTGTTCGGATGCCCCCTGGGCGCCTCCCTAGGGAGGTGTTCCAGGCATGTCCCACTTGGAGGAGGCCCCGGGGAAGACCCAGGACACGCTGGAGAGACTATGTCTCTCGGCTGGCCTGGGAACGACTTGGGGTCCCCCAGAGAAGCTGGAGGAAGTGGCCGGGGAGCTGGAAGTCTGGGCATCTTTACTTATACTTCTGCCCCGCGACCCGGTCCCGGATAAGCGGAAGAAAATGGATGGACTTCTGACAGTATTTTTGTTTTAAAAAATATTTAAACAAGACTTCAACCTGTTTTAGAAAAAAATAATTTATCAACTCTTTTTCGCATAAATTACATTCTGAACCTGTTCACACAAAAGGGAAGAAGAAGTTGAAGGGAAGTTTGGCGTTAATGGTGGGCGTGGCTCTGTAACCAGGAAGAGCATCTGCCGAAACAGGAATAAAGGCCACAGAGCTTCTGATTGGCAAGCTGCTGCCGCCTGCAGTCAGCAATGGCTGTGGAGGACAGAAAACAAAGTGAGGGTTCATCCCGCCTGGAGATGCAAAATGACACAAAACACGTCGATTTATGACAATTTTTTAAAAGAAAAATGCAGCATGAGCGTTTGTCTGTGAGTAGAACTTCATGTCTCTCGTCTTCAGAATAGGTTCGCTTTTGATTTCAGATTTCTCTAATAAATCTAAACAGAAAGTCAATCTAACACAGCTTAAGTCTGCGGTAAACCCATTGAGAGAAAAAAAAAATTACAACGGAATCGTCAAACTCTCAAACATGTAAAGACATTCTGGAATCTTTTAAGCTGTCAGGAGCAGTCACAGATGAGTGAGAAACACCCCTGGTGTTTTTTTTTTAAATTTCCATCTATTTAAATAATAATCTGATGCAATGATAAAAGTCACAAAATGATCAAAATATCACTGAAATAATTTGCTCAGAAATGCCTCATAAAGCTCTGAATGCAGACGGTGTCTTTAAACACCTCATTCTTCACATGCTTCTTCATCTCCATTTCTGTGGCTGAGGAGGCGGAGCTTAGCCACTTTTGTTATTAGATCATCTAAAAATCCAGATCAGATTTTTTTTTGCAAACATAAATCATCCACAAAAATGGAAACATCTTCCTAGAGTCTGATGTGCTGAAGGACCTGAAGTTCTGAACCTGTTTCTCAGATCTTACTTACCAAACTGCTGCTGTTGGTCTGGATGATCTCCTTGACACTCACAATCTGGGCCTGGGGGTTCTCCAGGGATCCGTATTTGGTCCATTCAATTTCTAAATGGAGTGAGAGTGGGATGCTGCAGCTTTGGTCATCCTGCAAGTCACAGTCATGATGAAGAGGAGTCAAACCTGAACCTTTGTGGAGCGAAGAACCTCAGCAGAAGACAGGGTTTATTTCCATTCAGATCTAAGCGGTCTCACCACAGGACTGAAGCTGCTCTGGATGGAGACCCAGTCTAGCTGATTGCTCAGCTGGGAGTTTCCAAAGGAAGCCACGTACTGCGGGTAGTTTGGTCCTCTAAGGACCTCCAGGAGCTGCTGACGGACCAGCGAGCAGTTGGCTGTGTCCTCCAGCCTGCACAGGGTCAGAGGTGACGTGAATCCCACAGACGACGTGTCCACAGTGAGTGAGATGCTTTTACCTCAATGTGCATCCGGACACGGAGTTCAGACCAAAGTGGACCGGGGAATGCCGGTGAGGACCTCGCAGACAGTCTTGCTCCTCTGTGCTATGGAGCAGAGACAGAGCATCTCTGAGGTCCATGCTCCTGCTGATCCCTGTGGGGAACACCGTCAAGGAACCTTAGAGAAATAAGGAGGAACTTTCTTTTCTTCTCTTCAGAAGGATATTCTGCGGTTTTGGTTCCAGACAGGAGAGGAAGTCCGACCACATAACCAGGATTTCCGCTGAAACGAAGAGCCAGCTCACCACCATCCTGCAATCGACAAATGGCCATGCGATCAAAGACTCATAGGAAACTACTTTACCCGGCTCCTGATGGAAGTTTGAGGCTGTAGGTGAGGGAGGATCTGCTGCAGCACCTGGACAAAGGTGACCTGGAAGTCCTGCTCCAGCAGCACTGAAGCTTCACGGATGAATCCAAGCACCAGAGACACGGCGGCATTCACCACCTTTCCTGCCGCGCTGTATCGGATCACATAAACTACCTGAAGAGACAAAGTTATTCAAAATCCAATCGTTTAAAACAACTCCAACATTTATGAAGAACAGGTTCACCTTTAGCACCACACGAGCACAGACGCCGTTGCCAAGGAGAACGGGATGCAGGTCCTCTCCAGTGCTGACCATCATCTCAGACTGAGTTCCTTCTGTGGATTGAAGAACCACTGAGGACACGTCCACAGGAACCCCCTGGAACAGGAAGTCAGACGGTGAAAACCTTTTCTTAAGGGCCGAACCTCTTCTGTCTGTGGTTCAGTGATGTTTCAAAGGTCGGATGGAAGAACTGGCAGCTTCTTAAGGGAGACTTGAACATCAGGAGCTAACGATGAGATTCAGAGATGAGCCTTTTTATCAGAAATGTCATCTTATTTTACAACTTTTATATGAAATAATTAATAATTAGACTTTTAAAAAATGATCTAGCAAACTGGAAACATTTTCCCAGCTGCCACTAAACGCATCATTACTAGATGCAGATTTTTAACCATCAGCACAAAAGCTCAGTTCCTAGAGTGTCCTGCAGAAACTCTGAAGCTGATTTCTCTTTCTGATAAAACCTTTGAACAGGTCATCACAAAACCAGGAAAATGTCTGCAGTCGAACAGATGAAGGAAACTGTAGAGAACATTGTCAGATTATGACAAGGAGAAATAATTTCTTCACAAACAGAAATGAGGAGATATACTCACTGCTGCTTCTGAATTTTTCCCCTGCGGAGCAGAAAAAGGGAAAAAGTTATGTCACAACTGTGGTCATTTGGTGGAGATACATGAAATTTCAGCTTCTCGTGTACAAAATATTCCCCTACAATGAATACATTTTTGGTTTTAAAGTCGAAACAAAGTCAAGGTGGAACTAAAGTATCTGAATTATTCAGATAAAGCATCACTTTTCAGTGGGAGAAGACAAAAAGTGAGGATTGAGAACCTCTTAGTCCTGTGTTTTTAGGATGAAACCACTGAGCCTTACGTTAAGCAGCAGGATGTTGGAGTAGGAGTCCACGCTGAGAGCAGACAGGAAGCTGCAGTCTGTCTCCAGGATCACACGCCGGGAACATCGGCTCTTCTGATCCTTCAGGAATGCTGGGAAAAAAAACAGCAATAACACTCTGATGTAAGAAAGTCTTCAGCTTTAATAAAAAATGCAAACCACGTCAAAAAACGAGAATTTAAAGGTACCTGCGGGACTCTTGTCCACACAGGCAGCAGTGACACCTGCAGCAGGCAGGTAAAACACGCCCCTCTGCCCCCTCTCGTCTGCAGTCCTCAGAACATCTCCAAACTGGAAGCACAGTCAGAACCAACAACCTCATTCAACATGTTAACCACTTTCCACAAGCTCTTCATCACAGTGGCGCTCCAAGTTATTGGAGACTGTTAGTCCTACTGGCATTGCTGGCATGGTGCGTAACTTTTGATGTGTTTTTCTGAGATAATTGATGCTGAACTATTAGCAAATCCAGCATTTTTTAATGTGTATTTCTGAGACAGTTGATGCTGAATGGAATGCTAGCAGTTGAACCATATTAGCATATATAGTATAGTTACCATCTTTTATTATATATGTGTTTCTTAAACGGTGCATAATCCAGAATGTTAGCAATGCATGTTAATGCAATGCTAGCACAGTTAGCAATGTTCCCATAGTTACCTTATATCGCATCTTTAGTTTTTCTGAGATAGTGGATAACGCAGAACTCAATGCTAACACTATTAGCAATGGTATCATTAGTAGCATAATTAGCACTTTGAGCCAAAGGGAATTTTAGCTGCAAGAGGCGTTTAGAGGCCACCTGAGAGCGGGTAAAAAGAGGGTGGTTTGGGTGGCAGCGAGGGTGGGAGCATGTACCAGATGCAGCCAATGAGCGCAAGCAGTTTACTTTTGCAATGACAATATGAAAATAAGGGTCATGAAAGTCCAAAGGAGCAAAGAAAGTAAATTAATTAAAAACATTAAAGGCAGAAGTGTGGCGGCAGCTCCTGAAAGGACTTCATGGTTTAGTTCTAGCTTAAATCTGTTTTAGTTCATGTTCAACACTTCCCTGACCATAGCAGTTAGAGTTTAAACTTTTGAACAAAAGATCAAAACAGACAATAGGTTAAAAGTTACCTGGTATCCCGGTGAGCTCTGGACTTCAGCAGGAAGCTCCTGGTTGCTGCTCTGTGGGCCGAACATGAAGCTGCTGAACTGTTGAAAGAGACTCTGGAAGTTTCTGTCGGTTGGAAGAGCCGGCGGAGGAAGAGACAACCCGTCTACGCCTGCAAACATGCAGCAGCTCAGACTCCGACCCGCTTGGGATACGAGCTTTCCCAGGGTGTGACCCTGCTTTACAGGGTTTAAACCTCTTAACCAAACACCTTTCAGACACATGAATGCTTGCAAAAGTAGCAAAAAAACAACAACAAAAGTATAAATTAAGTTCAATTGGCAAAACAGACAGGCAACTTTATTAAACAAAATAAAAAAATAAACAAATAAGACACCTAAGTTCTGTTGTTATTATTGTTATTTTTTCTGATTTTCCTTTAAAAACTGCATGTTTGTGGAAATGTTTTTGTTTAATAAAGCTTTAAATGTTAACAAACAACCAAATTTCAACATACTTTTGACATACTTGTAGAAATGTGAAAAAAAACCTGTGTGATTTGACTTTTAGAAATAATCAGTTTACTGTTTAACATTTAAAAAAAATTAAAATACAGATAGTTTTGTTCAGAATGTGTCTTAAAACCACAAACAGTCTCAGAGTCATGTTGACAGCAGGTGTTGCATCTGACATCAGTTTAAGGAGGAGCTCTGACTCACGATTGTATGAATGGATACAGAAAATGTCGTAGTTTGTCTCTTTTTGGACGGATGTGAGCAGCTCTGAAAAACCATCAATTCTTGTTCTCAAAGCGTAGGTCGCCACGTCGCAGCTGCACAGTTGCTTGCTGTCACTGTAAATTAAAAAAATACACAATTCATGATAAAATACTGATCTTATTTATTCATTAAAATGAAAAGATTCCTTAACCTGCACTTAGGAGCTCATTTCATTTTGTATTCAAAATGTCAGCAAAGACGAAGCATTTCTTTGAGTCACAGCTGTGGATTTAAAAGTAATGACTTACTCTCTACAGACCACAGTCATGCAGTAACCCTAAATATGTGGAACTGCAAAGCATGATGGGTCACGACGAGCACGTGTAAGGTTAAATGTCTACAGACGCAGTTTTATGTTCTCCTGAAAGTTAGAATTTGTAATGGGTTGGATTGATGCTTTTCTTTTGAGGATCTCATCCAGCTGAAACTCACCTCACAGCACTGACTGAGCAGCTGGTGAACAGCGCCACCTCCTGCTGACAGTCAGCATCACAGCAGCAGTTGCTGTCACAGACGTGGATGAGCTCGTCACAGGGACAAAGGCTGTTGACTGAAACACAAAGCTGAGGTCAGAAAGGCAGAATTTAACCACAGCTTGATGTTTATTCAGATGTGAGAAGTTCAAATAGGAAACAGTCACTATCAGTTTTCAGCAACAAAAAAGCCCAACATGGCAAACAGAAGCCTGAAACGTTAGCATTTAGATCAAAAAGATGCTTTTAAAACTTTGATAACATAGAAAAACTTAAAGCCGCCGATGGGCCACTGCCGAGCAGCTGCTCAACTTTTTGGTTTTTTTGCGTTTTTGAAAACACGCCCACATTTCTAATGTGTTTATGTTGCTTTGCACAGCTTGAGCCAACAATTCAGTTACTATATTTTGCAAAAACAATCTAGTCCTTCGGTCCAGGACTGCATGACGATGATGATGATGATAATAATAACAATAATGTAAATTGTAATGTGCTGACGTTTATAATGCAGCAGATGTGTTTATTTTGAGCAAAATAATTAATGTAAACAATTTAAAGTCCAAATAAAAACTGAATACTTTGGATAAAACAAACGATGTTGCTGTCAGGGACACTCACCAGCGGTCACAGGCGTGGGGAGGCGGCCGGAGACGGGCAGGGGTTCGGCGGGCAGAGGCGGCAGCTCCGTAAAGCTGGAGCTCTGGGTTGTTGAGCTAAACACCGTGGGCTCCGTAGATGCAACAAAAGTAGTTTCAGATGTAAAGTTTAGGTCATCCCACGCTGTGTAATTAAAGTAATTGCTCGTTGAGTTTTCGTTTGAATTTACAGAAACAATTGAAAGGAAAAAAGAGAAAAAATCTAATAAGAAGAACATAAACGCCGCCATACTTGTTATACCCCCGTTGCTATGGATGTTTCTCTTCTTCGGCTGTTCGTTATTGCTCGTAGGTGTTCGGTTCGGAGAGGGTGCCCTCTACTGGTCACCTACGTAAATGCAGATGCCTGAAACTTTTTCCCTCCGAAATATTTAATAACCTTTTTAAATCATCTTGTTTTTTCTGTAAAATTCTGAACAATATGGAAAAATATTTAGAAATTGTAATTTTTTTTATGTATTTGCCTAAATTAATTCCTTCATAAACATGTAATTTCTTACATTTACAAGGGATTAAATGTATTAAAAATACCTAATCAAAGAAACGGCATGAAAATAAAGTCATGAGATTTCTAAAATTACATTAGAAACACTTCAAAGCAATATTGTAATACAGTCAGTGCAGTCAGAGTAACTAAAACAAACAAAATAAAAATAATCTTTTTAAAGTACAAGACAGATTTATCGTGTAAATTTCAGGCGCAACAGATTTATTTAGTCTTGACTAAAACTTGAAGGCACAGCACCGTGCAACTTCTTAGACCTGCAGACGTAGGAATGTACGGATTAATGTCATGTTATTTTCGTGAAATAGGTATCCATGTGTGTAAATCATCCTTTTTTTAAACTAGACGTGCAACGTCCATCCTCTGATAGTAGATCAGGTGATGTTGTTTACAAAAACAACGACGCTTTTATGAAATAAAGTCGTTTTCTTTTTCTTTTTGCATTTTTAATTACACACTTAAATGAAAATATGAATGGTATTGTTCATATCAGTAAAGATAAAGTGCAAACCATTTAATAAAAGAAACATCTCTGAACTCAAATTGGAAGGTTGATTTTAATCTTTGTAACCACTAGATGGCGACAAAAGATAATGAATAATAGTTTCCAGTATTTAAAGATTTTTTTTTGCACTTTAATGGTGCAGTGAGTTTTGCGGGGAATTTATAGCTTCTGGGGAAATAATGACAATAATCTATAATATTATGGGGAAATATTAAATTAGAGTTCCTGTTTGTAGTTCATCTTGTAAGAGCATTTTTAAACCCTCAATGCCTGAAGAAAAACCATAAATAAATGACTCCTGATTTAGGTTACACTCAACTGACCTGAAACTGGACTGCAGACTGTTTTGGACTATTTTCAGAGTCTGCAGGGTCACATTTCTTAATCCAGCCTCCCTAGCTGAGGTCCTGCTGCAAAACGATCACACACTTCCACATCATAATACCGCCACTCATCGAACCTTTTGGAGGAAAAACTTACTTTATATTCAGAGGTCAACATTTGAGCCAAACATAAAAAATGTTCCACACTGTTTGTTTTTTTATCTGTTTTGCAAAAAACAAATAAAAAAAAATCAGGCAGATCCCCTGTGAAACTGTAGCGCCTTAACGATGTAATTCCTCAGGTTTGTTTTCTGACAGTGTCCATCCCATCAGCAGCAGAGGCGTCTGTTTCTGAATCTTCTGAGCACTTTTTAAAGGATGATCCTTCAGCACTGTAATCTGTGGCTGCTGTGTTGTTTTTGTTTGTGTGACCTGTGGCCCTGCTCTCCCGCTCTTGGCGAGCACATGCTTTATTTCATGTTGATGGCGCTCTCATCCACCTGCAGGGAGCAGATTTTATCCCTGGGCATGTTGAACAGCGGCACGGCAGAGGTTGACCCCGGCTGCAGTCTTCTCCCTGCAGGTTTCTGACCTCTCACGTTCCTCCAGCGTCGCCTTGATCCTCGTGGTCGATTTCCGGCACACCTGTACTGTGCATGGCTCCTGAACACGGGTCATCAGTGGTGTGAGCATGTGGACTGGTGGCACCATGAGGAAGGAAGTCTAATTAGAGCATTAATTAGGAGGAACGGCTTATTGAATAAATCCTTAGAGGAGAATTCAAAGCAGCAGATCCTCCTTTACTGAGATTCTGTTTCTGCTGTGACCAAACAGATAGGCCTGTTGAAATAAAAATAATCTTTCTTGTTTTAGTAAAGACAAAACCAGAACACTATCAACCAAATGTCTTATTTGAAAAACAAAACCACTTCTGGTAAAGAACAATGGTCCTCCGGCAGTAGAACCCTGACAGGGGTGCTTTTAGAAATCTCAGGGTCCAGGGCAAGCTGATGGACTTCTGATTCACTTTCTCATTTTTTATTTAGAAATGGAAATCAAACTTTTTTATTTTCTCAAAGTAATGATAAGCAAAAGCATTCACTTATTTTCCTGAAAACATTACCATATCAGAGCTGTTGGGTTGAAACTGGAGGACAGTAAACTCTCTTCCTGTTTTGTTTAGGTTGAATGTAATGACAATAACTAAACCAAAACGCATTAAAAACTAGAGTAAAAATATAATATTCCATAAAATATGAACAGCAAGAATAGTTGGCTTTTATAGTTATATTTTGTGCTTAAATTCACTTTTGTTGTTGTTTGCTTTCTCTTGTTTTTTTCCCTCATTTTGTTTATTGTTATGAAATAAGAGGAAAAAGGTACCAAAGGCTTAAATAATTAAGTAAAAGAGACAGAGATAATATGCTAATTAACCTTTGTGTTCTTCTTTCCCTTTCATTGTATTTGTGGTAAATAGATATAAAATAAATTAAGTGACTTGATAGGAGAGCCCCCCTACCTCGTGTCTTTTTGCGTTCTCAGTTATCAAATCCGTCTCAAGTACATTGGTCACATGACCTCCTGCTGACATGTCATTGATAAAACCATTTTGGTGAATCACGTGACTCTTTAAAAGTTGAAAGATGTTTTAACTTCTCTTCTTTGCTTTTCTCAAAATCATAAGTCCAGGGTTTTTTGTCTCATTAAGAGTTGGGATCAAGAAATAAGGACATTTTTATTCAAATGAGTCAAAATCCTTTTTCTCCAAACTCTTGACAGCGGAAAAGCTTCATGTTTGACTCAAAAAACCTCACATTTCACTGTAACTTTTGCTTCAATGTTGTTATGTTTGTTGTTATGTTATTTTATTATTTATTTATGTTATATTATTTTAAAGTTCTAAAAACATTCATTTTGTAGTAATTCTATTTAACAGTTTGCTTTCTTCGCTTATTTTCCCCTTTTTGAACACGTGAGTCTAAGATTGTAATATCTCACTATCAGATTTGTTAAGTAAAACTGACTTGCTGCATGAACAGATCATTTTCTACTTTCTAGTGAGTTTCTTCTTGAGATGAGTGATTTTCTCTACTCATAGGCTAACTCTTTTTACAGTGACGACACTACTTTTTGTATTTTTCTGGCTTCCTAAAGATGTGGAATCTGTTTGCCTCATCAACTGTTCTGTTTGTTCATTTCCAGTCGGACAGTCTGTTTGCTGTCATCGTAGGATGTTCTTGTGTTCATTCTGAGTACAGTATACTTGGAATGATAAAGATGGTGCACAAATGTAAAACATTGGCATGAACTGTTAGCATTTTGGTGGTAAAAAGGTGGCGTGAAGTGAAAGCCATGTTTTTAAAAACCTGTTTTCAGTTTTCAGGTGTGGACACGGGCGGAGCTACAGGAGGGCAGCTGCCAATATTAGCATCATCATTGACAAAGACTGAGAAATCATCAATACCAGCTTTTTTAAGCAAAAATCATAAAAGCAATTATTACAAATAAAAGTTAGCCCCTACCTTTGCTTTAATAATAAGGTTGTTATTCTTTCATTTCTAATAAACCCCTTTCCAGGATCTTCTGCCCCCTCCTGCCCCCCATATAAAACGTTCTAGCTCCACCCCTGAGCGGACATATTTTTACTCAAATGTTGCATAAATCTGTAGTGTATCATGCTCCGGTGCTGCGGAGCACCACCTCTGCTCCTCTAATCCTCTCAGCCGGCACATCTCTGTATCTCTGTCTCCACCTATCTGTCCAGCATCACTCCATCTGTCATCAGGTCATCGTCTCTCTTGGTTCTGCAAACGTCACATCCTCCTCCCTGTCTCCGCTGATATCTCTGTCCTTCACAAGAACACGTCAAAAACCTCGTCTGTATCTCAGGAGACTCATCCATGAGTACATAAAACCTCGGAGTACTAAAGAAAACCAAAACCTCTTCGGACCAGTTTTATAAAAAATATGAGTTGACAGGAACACAAATAACACCCCTCCACCTTTCTCTACCTTCAGCATCTGTCCTGATAGCATCATGTTATCTCCTTCCCAAATTAAAACAGCTGCCCCAGTGCCCTTCACTGACTCCTACCTGTGAGGCGTCCATGTGTGTGGAGGTCACCGCCTGCTGCCACATTGTCTTCCAACAAAGACCAGGCGAGGAGCTGTTTATCAGCTTTATGATGAGACCTTTACAGAACGATAACCACTGGATTTAGCAGCACACGCTAACAGGATGAAACCTTTGTTTCGTCCTGTTTTACTTCCATGTTATTTAAACTAGTGAGGAAGACAAGTCTGCATTTCCTCAAAAAACAACACAAATGTTTGTTGGAATGTTTGTTTTAAAATCCAGAGCAGAGATTTTTGATTTGAGAAAAACTTCCATCCCAGTAAAATGCCCGCGCTCACGATAACTGAAAAAAAATGGAAGTAAAAGAAGATAAAGAAACACACATGTGTTGACACTTTTTAGCATGTGAACTACTTAAAACACATAAAATAATGCGAAGTTTTCATTTTTAAATGCTTAAACATACAACCAACATGCGGTTACAACAGAAACACAAGATTCCTGTTTAAAAACCATGGAAAATCCATGGATGAACAAATCCTTTCGTGACAACCTGAGCGAGCCCTTCACTCAGCATTTTGTTGGTAGCTGTCTTTTTAAAGTGATAAACGCTTGTATCAGTCAGCTAAAACAACATGAGCTGGCAGCTCTGGCTGCATGAATTGCGTTCAACTTGAAGTGAGTTTTGTTCTGTCTTCTCTGGACATGTATTGACTTAACTAAACCTAACTAAGGACTCTAAACTAAATGCAGACATGACCTCTAAACTGCTAAAAGAAATCAAATCAAATCAGTCTTTATCTATACAGCCTTTTTCAAACACAGTGACACAAAGTGCTGTACACCAAAAATAAATAAATAAAACAGAAATCAACAATTTCAAAAATTGTGTGGACTTTTATTCTGAAATATAAATTGAAATGTCATTAATTTGTTTTGTTTAGTACAGCGTAGTTGCAGAGGGTGATCAAAAATATAACATTTCCTGAAGACAATCCCAGGAAATAGTTGGTGACCAGACTGAACTAAGATGTAAATCTTTGACCTTCTGTTTGACGCTTGTTCAAAAGAAACAGAAGTCACAGGATTTAGGTCAGTTATGATGCCTGAAATGAGTCAGTTTGAAGTCATCCAACTTTACCCTGAAACCTTTTAGCTCTTAATTTAAAGGAACGCTGCACTTTAAGAATGTGTTTAACTATGCAATTGTTTGTGAAGTAATTTTTGATTTTAACATCTGTAAAATGTATTTTATTTTGGGAAATAAACTTGCCATCAAAACCGTTAGGACTCAAGAGTTTGCAGATAGAATCCTATGGGTGAGCAGAACATTCAAATCAATAATCCCTCAAAATATACTTAATTAAGCATTAAATGAGGCTATCCACATGAAGGGCTCTCGCCATTACCTCATTTCTTTTGTTAAAATTAACTTCTCGAGTTTATTGAAGCTGACTTCCTTAAATCACAAAACTGTCTGTGAATATTCAAGTGGGCGTTGGGAATGACCCAAAGACAATCTGTGCTGTATTGATCTTCATATCAATCAGATCGACGGTGGCTGGACTTCACCATTAACGCTCTGCTTCTGTTTAATGAAGGGACAATCCAAAGTTTATAAAAGTCTGCGCGCCAACAGGCATTCAAATAGGAATTATCCATCACAGAAAGACCTTGGCTTTGCCAGATTTTATCCCAGTTATTACTGCAAATAAAAATATATAAAAACCGAAGCCCTGATTTATCCCCAGCTCCGCTGTGTGCAAAGCTCAGCTCATTTCAATCACAAACGGCAGCATCTTGATTTACGCCGGCCACTGTTTAATAGAGCCACCCATGGTCAAATTTAAACTAGCCCGATTAATCAACTAAACATTCAATACGCTCCATTCAGCGGGCCAGCCCAAAGCACGCCACGCTTCTCAATATGAATTTTCCGGGAGATTTCTCCATCGATCGACACGCAGATGATTTGTGAGATACATTGTGTGCAGATCAATAAGTGGCCAGTCAATAGCTCATAGGAAGAAATTAACTGTGGTGACGTGAAGGCCAGAAAGTCAAGTTTGCTTGTGGTCTAGTGTCAAGATGAAGACGTACTCTTCATCCCAGGAAGTCAAACTGGCAAAAGACCCTAAAAGCACGGGAAGGTGGTCAGTGACTTTTACAGCAGTCGGACGTTCCTCTTCCCTGCTTTTGCTGTGAAGGAAACCTGTTTCTCTTTGGCGTACAGCTGTGTGTGAGCAACCAGCGAGGTTAGAGGAGCGTCAAAGACAAGCGGATGATGAATAGCGTTAGTTTAGTCCGTCATTACTCGCTGTTGTTCTACGCAGGGGTCAACTCTAATTTGAGGAGAAGGGCATTTTGATGATTTTAAACTTCAACCAAAGGTCTGCAAAGGCTTCAGGGGATTTTGCTCCAAAGCCACACAGTTATACTGTATTTTCAGTGTCTAAAAAACTGTAGAGATCATTGCAGCCTAAGCAGGCCTCAGCAAAGAAAATCGAACATATCAATTTAAAAGTTACATTTCTTTGACATGTTTTAATGAATACATGAAGACTGGAGGACAAAGAACAGCTTTTTTCACAGTTAGCTAGCTGGCCATGCGGCTCTGGCCGCCCAGCTGTTTCACGATTTCATGATGGCGTCATCCCCGCCTGTCAGCAGACCATGATGCTACCTCAAAAGGCGGCCACTGCCCGATATCAACTTTTAGTGAAAAATCGTCCTGTCGTCTTGTCTTAAAACGTCCGCAGCCGCTGCGCAGCGTGTAAAAATGCAACTGCTGCCTTCCGATTACAAATGGCGCCACGAGGCCATCTGCCGAATTTGCTGAAAAACTTGAATTTTTGGTTCGCCGTGCAGTGGCATTCTGGGATATATGACCGTAGCCTAAAGGGTCAGATTGGGGGGTTAAACCATTGACTGTTTCCTAGAACTGAGAGTGTGACATCACTCCCTCAAAGAAGATGGTTTAATTCCCGCCTGTTTATAACTTGAGTAATTCAAACTACAGATAAAACATTGTTAAAAAATGAGGACTGTCAAGAAAATGTTAACAAGCTATCAGAGCAAGAATTCTGTTGGTCAGAAGGATTTTTCTGAAGGAAACAGCGGATTTTTTCTCTACAGAAGTCTATGGGATCTTGGCTTCATGGAGCCAGCGTGCACTTCCTGTTTGGAACGCCAGGATGTAGGAGTCACTGGTGGAACCACCCAATGGCTCCCAGTCACAGCTGTGTCTGTAGCTGACCGCTCCCTCAGAGAATGGGTCAAACGCAGAGAAGGCATTACCCACACCCAGCTGAGTGATAACCAACAGGAACTTCACAACAACAGGGACATTGACATGCAGGCCCTGCCTGCTCTGTGCTTGTTACCACGTTGTAGATGGCGGTTGGTTCTGACCACTTTTTCTTCCGATAAGGACTTTGTCTTCATAATGAAGAGTAAGAGGTGATGAGGAGACGAATACAGAGGAAGAAACAAATCACAGAAGACAGAGGAGGTATGGAGATGGAGGAACGAGTGGACGGAGAGCGAAGGAGTGGTTAAAGGACATGCTCCCTGTGGTCACTTTGGGTGATGGGGCATGACTGACCCCCCCCACACACACACACACAGAGGCAGCCTGTCAGAGAGCCCGGCTGCTGAGACAGGCAGGATGTTTCAGTAATCTCCACCAATCAGCTGCCTGCTAGTCTGTGTAATAACCAGCACATGAAACAAAGAGAGATAGGGATTTGCTCCAGTTGTTTTAAATTACAGCCTACACTCTCTCTGTGAATAACCCTTCACCCGCACACTTTAGTTGCTGTCACACACACACACACACACTGGCCAATGAATGCTGCATTAGCCACCTTGAACAGACACACACTTTCACCAAGCATCGGCTGGGAGACAGACCCCCGGAGGACAGCGGGGTCCTGCTGGCTGACCAACCTTGTTATTAAGTCAGGGTGGCCGAACACTCCCAAGCAGCGAATCAAAGCGGCCCCCGCTGCAGCCTGTCAGCCGCCTGGCTCTTTCACTCGGAGGGCCACACCAGGTGACACCTCGATGTGTTGTTGAACCAGAAGCAGGTAAAAACAAACACAAACAGATGTTTTCAGAAGCCTTCTGAGGACCCAGAGCTACACGCGCTCAAACACGCGCTCAAACGCGCGACTTGCATTTCCCTGAGGTTAACTGGGGGTTAAATACAAACACAACACATGAAGTTTTATTTTCAGCTTTTCAAGGAGTATCCTATTTTAAAAGAAATTCAGCTTTTACATAGTCACTTTTTTAAGAGACTGAATCATTTAACTCTTCCACTATATTTTAGATTAAAGTTTTAAAGTTTTAAAGTGTTCAGATTTTGATATACTAAGAAAATAATTGAAAAAGCTTAAAAACTTGAAAAAACTTTTTTCTTTTCAAACACATTAAATTTAGGAGATAATTGGATTTACGAGTGTCTTAGTACATTTAAAAATTATTTTAGGCTAATTAGACTCAGTAATTAGAAAAATTGCAAGGAGCCCATTAGTGCTGTCCATGTGATACGTGCGCGCTCCTTGCGTGCAACCTGTCTGTTAGAAAGGAGGAAGTCAGACAGTGTGTAGTTTCTGTGGACACCCTACGGGTACTGACGGATCACGTGCACACTTGTGGGTGCTGCGTTAGTACGCAGTCAGAAAGAAACCAGTACTGGTGCCTTACTATCGACTAGCATAAGGACACCGTACGACAGCATCAACCGTACGTCATAAGTGCGTGAAACTTCCATTATGCTTTATGCATAATACAATGGTACGCTCCATTTTCATGTCGTCCTTTGAGATGGCTGTACGACACACCTCTGGCACCCTACGATCTTCCATGGACCGGACAACCCAAATACCTACAGAACCCGTATGAGTCCATGTAACTAAAACTTCATTTTGGAACAACCTTTAATTTCTTAGCGTGTTTCTGTAAGTCTTTTTTATCGTTTTTGCTGTTAATTTACTTGTGTTTTTATGAGCTTTCTGCCTTAACGCTTCATATTTACAGTTTCCAATCAAAATACACTAATCCTGTCAAAAGAAACATGTATTTTTTAAAATGTTTATTTTAGCATTTTTAACATTTGACTTTAATAATTTATCATTTTAAAAGCACCAGTATTTTTGTTTCTAAACACTTTCTTTAGCGTATTGAGCGCTTCTTCTAGTGGTGAGACTTAAGACAGTCTCATTAAAACTATTTAGCATTGCTCCATTATTTCTACTCCCCTTGGAAATAACAGACGTGTGTTTTTCTCACTGGATCCCTGTTCAGGCTTCACCTCTGTCGTCTGGACCTCCAGCATGACAGCAGGTGGATCACCCCAGAGTCCTTCATTGGCCCCAATATATTTTCCTGGTGTGCTTTTGGACGGGCGGTGTGTGTCGGTGTGTGTCCGTGCTGCTCTGTGGGTCAGTGTGATGTCCTGAGTTCAAGTGCAGCTCGCAGCCCTCAGCTGGATGTCAGCCCCACTCTGCCTGGTGGGCTTGAGCGCGCCTAACCTCTGCCTGCGGTGGGGCTGCAGGGTCAATATGGTGTTTTACCAACAGGAAAGTGATTCTCCGCAGCTGTCAACATCCATCAGCCTCAATCACACACACATGCGTAAACACACGCGGGCCAGCCGTTCAGCCGCACGCACACACCCACGGAAGCACAGACACAGCCGGGTCAGCCGCTCATAAAGCCGTAAACAACAGAAAATGGTATGTGGTTGAAAAAGTGTCAGCTCAATTGGATTCTGCAAACACTGCTCTGTTTTTCCACAGCTTCTTTATTTTCACTGTCCATGTTGATACGTCTTCTATCTTCTGTGCTCAAATGGAGGTTTTTACTCCATCTAAAGCCCATCTGAGTGGCTGATGCTCATGGCTCAGTATTTTCACCCCTTTACTCACCAGAATCCTCCATCAGACTGAAACCATTTATTGTGGAAGCCTTGAACTGCACCAGAAAAAAACAAAGACCCTTTTAACTGTTATTCAACTGGGCTGACTGGTCAAATTCATCTGTTAGATTGCTATTAATACTTAAAGACTGGGTAAGTGTTGCAATGAAAATCCTACCAGTGAATATGTGAAGGAACATACGGCATTCACCACAGTGAAAGAAATGAATGAAAAATAAATTAATTGCTTATTGAGAAATAAAAAGGTGATTTGAGAAAAACCAACCAGAGGTGAGTAAAGTTGACACACAGAAGGAGTAAGGATACATAAAAAGTAATTTTACTGAAGTAGCAGAACACAAAAGTCATCTAAGCAATGACTAAAGTAACAACCAGAAAGTTTGTCATTTATCACAGTTTTCAAGCCACCAGTCATCAAAGGAATTTGACAGTTTCAGGTATTTGAGGGTAAAAACAGTCGCGATCATTTAAAGTCTTAGTCACATTGACCCGTACAGGTGCTGCAGGTTTTTGGGTTGTTTTGAGTCACATCTTAAGCGTTCCCTAGAGCAGTTCCCTAGAGGTTTGTACCACCTCTTCAAGGAACATCATGAAAATGGAATGTACCATTATCGTGCATGTGGTAAGTTTGTTTTGAAGTATCTGTAAGACTAGTGTAAGTTGAACACACTGATGACGTACAGGTGATGCTGTTGTGCGATTGTACTGGCTCCGTACTGACCACGCGTAAATGCTGCATCCACAAGGTGTGCACGTGATATGTAGGTGCCCATAGGACACTGCTGCACGCACTTGCGTGTTGTTGAAGTGTTCCGTACGACCTGTCGCCCGTAGCGTGCGTCCATGACGGTTTTCTCTCCATGGATTCACAGAGCGGTCTGCGGCCTGAACATTTGGTTTGGGGCACCTGCTTTAACCATTTGTCACCTGAAGAAAACACGTGTATCCACCTGCCAGGACAGTTGTGACTAAGACTTCAACAAAGTCAACCGGACAAAGATATTTTATATTTGATAAAGCTTGGAGGTCAGGTGGATGACCGCAAGTTCTAGCATAGTCGCTGTTTTAGTTTTATTATTTGTGTTTCCTTCGTATCTCTGCTTGTCTCTGTTACTGAAAAAAATGATTTTTTTGGCCCTTTAATCATATGAATTATCCACATGAATCCTGCAGAAAGTATGAATTCAGTGCTTTTTACTTAAAAGGAGCTTGTTTCCATGTAGAGCATTACTTGGTGATTTTTTTGTAATTATGTTCCTCCGTTTAAAAAAAAAGAATCTATTCAAATTTTAATGTTAAATAGAGAAAATATTTAAACTATTCACTAAGCTGCAAGTATTTGTTTTGGGAAATAGAGAAATATTATTTTATACAATGGTAAAAACATATCTACTTCATTCAATTAAGGCTAGATAACATGTCATTTATAAACATTACTTAATTACATTGAATATGAAAAAGAAAAAATGCGTACGATTCACAAAGAAACCTCAGTAACATTTACTTGGGTTTTGTAATTAGATACAATGGTAAAAATGTGAGTGAAAGTTACAATCTCGAGGTGAGAATTGGCAGTGAAATGTTTATTTTTTTATGAAAAATAAGTGGTTCTAGTAAGTAAATGTTCTTAAAAAAAGCCAGAGTAAACATTACAATCACTTTCGGTGTGGAAAAACTGTCCTGGCTTTTTTCTAAGTAACATTTTTTTCAGAGCATCCAGACCTCCTTCTCTTGCTGTACTGGAGAGTTTTCTGTTGGTCAGAGGAGAGATGCTTTTCACTGTTACTCAGATTTATCAACCATCACCAACCTGCAGTTGGATCCGTCCTCCTCCACCAGCTCCTGGAGATGAGTCTTCAGTGGTGAACTGTTCCAGCTACCGGCCGGTCTGTTCAGTTTCTTTCAAATGATTCTGAAAGCAGAGAAGTCAGAGAATTGGAGTGACTATCGTTTATCCTCGCTCTGAGCGAGAGGACTGTTTGGTTGTAACTTCACATTGTAAAACGTCATCTATTGTAGTGGTAAATTTGGGGCATTAGAAGGTTTTTCAGTTTATTTGAACTTGTTCAGCTTCACGGATCACTCAATTCTGTGTCATGTGGGTCTGAATTCTTATTGGCTCTTCATTGACTGTATTTGTGTATCTGTTTTCACCGCGCTTGCTTAAGGATTTGATCTGTGTTGTCTAATGGGATGAATTGGACTTTGTGTGTTAGTGTGCGGTAGCTTTGATTTAGATGTTCAACCCTATATTCTCTCTGCCATCTTCATTGTTTTATCTCCCACACACATATACGCACACCTGACAGGCCTTTCCAGGTTAATAGATAGTATTTTAAATCATATTACCTCCATTACAAACTGTTTTATTGTCCTGGCGCATCTGTCAAGGCGGCGAGCGGCTGTGTGTGTGAGTGTGTGTGAAAGAGACATCAAGCTTCTTCCTCTCCTCTGGCCTGCCCTGATGCTATCGCTTCAGGGGGAATTGAAGAAAGGCTGGAGGAGAGTGTTGGTGCTGGAGTTAAGAGATTGAGCTGCAGGACATACATCAGAAAGAGGGAAGAAAGAGACAAAGGCATACCAACATATAGACATTAGGAGAGGCACAACGAGAGGATGAAGGATATGAACGGAGGCTGTGATCAGTGGTCCTGACCCCACTTTGTCAGCATTGTGTGTGTGTGAGACAGAGATAATAGGGGAGAATGATCGCATGTTTGGCACCATCTGAATCGACGATCTCATGGGGGTTAGAGGCGGATGGCTGGAGATACAAGGCTGCGGAAAATCCTCGTTTTCCTTAACTGGTCACTTCAGAAAAATTCAAGACAAAAGGAAACGTTTTGTGAAGAATTCATTTATTTTTATGGCACAGATTCCTCATTTCAATGTGGCACAGAGACATCAAATCCTATTGGATGCTCACTCTAAACAAACCAGTTCAGTTTATGCTCAGAAAAGCACATTTGTTTGATGCCAAAACAGCCGATTTTGAATCAGTTTACTGTCTTGAGACAGTGAAGACGTACAACTCCTGATTAATGTGAACCAACTACCAGCTCAGCAAAACACAGAAAGAGACATACTTCCTGTTGAAAGAAACAAACAAAAAGCCTCTTGTGTTAAAAAAGGAATTTAGACATTTGTGTTTATGTTTTTTTACTATAGAATTACAGAAAGAGTCACTTTTTAATTGAGCTAGCTCAAGAATGATCATTTAATTTATAAAAACACTCATCTTGGCTTCAGTAAATTAGCTCTGTGTGTTCCTTGTCTTTGTTTGGATCATGTTTCTGAGAAAAATAAGATAAGAGTTGTCTTAAAAACAAGTTCATTGTATTGTTCATTAACATTACAGTTTCAACTCAAACCCTAAACCCACATTATATTTAACTGAGTTTCTCTGATGATTAGGGTTGAAGGTTAAACAAAACGGAGAAACTCGGGTCCTGAAATCCACTTGAGCATGAGCAGACGTTTAATCCTGTTTCCCTTGTAATTAATCCCAATCTCAGATGATCCAATAATTATCAGATGACTGCTAGCACTTATAAAAACTAGTAAACTGGTATTTTTGTGTTAACTAGAGGCACTAGTCAGTACAAAAGCTGCTGTTGTAAATGAAGATGCTTTATTTCAGGGATGCAGAGTAAAAGCTGAATTTTTCTTTTATGGTTTTTATATAAAACCATATAAAACCATATATATATTTATAAAAAATCAAAACAATGTTTCTCCACACAGAAAGTAAATGGTGTGTAATTGTGTTTGCTGTAGGCTGGAAACACCTGGTCCAGGTAACCAGTAGAGCAATCATTTCTGAAAAACATGCAGACACACCAGCCTTTGTGGCATCGTGTGTCCCACCCCTGGCTCAGTGAATGCAGCTGGGATTGCTGGGATCCTTTTAGGATGATTAGAAACCATCTACTACCACAGAGGTACCACGGTCCAGGAGGAAGTTCAGAGGAGAACTAACGTTTCTACACCTGAGCATTCTGCAGGTATCCTCAGTGTCCATTAAAAAAAAACAATAAACTCATTTTTTATTGGCAAAGCACGAGACTCTGCTCTGCTCTGTCATGTAGTTTGTTCAATTTGGTCAAACTGTCAATAAACTGAATGTAAATGTTTGATTTACGGTTTATTCATGTTGTGTTCTTTAATGAGTGGCTTGCAGGATCTCTGCGATGCTCATTGCTAAAACCATCAGCTGTCCAATCAGTCCAATCACTTCCTCCTCCATGACAGCAAACACGCTTCCGTCTGATGAGGCCCAGTTTTTGGCATATTCTTTTCAATGTTTTAATGTTGATAATAATGTTATTGAATTTCTTTGTTTTTTTAAACCTATTCAGAAATAAAGCTTCACGTCTTTCCTCTTTCAGCACGGCTCAGATAAACAAACAACTTTGATGTTTTTTCTTGCAAATTTCTGACTTTTTTCTCATAAGTTTGTGATTTTTTTATCCTGGTACATTTGTCTTTTTAAAATAAATCTATATGTTTTTGTAAATTTACGAGTAATTCATTTACATTTACTTTAAAACAAGTAAATTTGCAAAAATAAAAGTCTTCTTTAAAAATACTTTATTTACCAGTTACAACTTTTTCTCATTAATTTGCAACTTTAATCAATTTTATTTGAGAAAATAGTTTTTTTTTTGTTTTTTTCTCATGGAAATTTTGGCACAAAATTGAGATTTTAATCCGAGAAGAAGGAACGATTTCACACAAACACTCAAGAGGAACATTTATCTCCACGTTTCCTGACCCTCCATAGAACAAAACTCATTTCCTGAAGAAGCTGTTTCATTTAGTCTCACTGATGTGAATCTCTAACGCCATAGTCATATAGTTTGTTTAGTAACAGGCAGCAAGGTCACAGTTAATGACAGCGCTGAGCGCGTGTTGAGGAGTTGGAGGTTACGGGGCAGAGCATCGATTCAACCACTGCATCCAGCATGTTCCGCAGCCACACGAAAATGGAGATTGCATCAGTGTGTTGATGCATATGCTGCCATGCAGAACACTCTTAAGAGACGAAAATACACGCAAACGCACACACACACACAGTCAAATGCGCTGATGCACACGCTCACGTTTGGATCCCTTCATCCAGAACGTTCTCTGATGGCTTTATCATTCTGCCCGCTCCCAAACACCCCGCTGATCTCACTTATATGTGTGCGAGTGTAATATGGAATAATATTCATGGGGATTATTCAGATTTATAGTTGGGTTATTAATTGCGGCAGCGCTTTAAGTTATTCCTATTTTATGGGGCGGAAAGATAATAACCTAATAAGTTTCCCCTTGTGTCTGTGTGTGTGTGTATATGTGTGTGTTTGTTTCCAGTCTGAATATGCAGTATGAGTTCCAAGCGCATGAACGGTATAGCTCATCATTACAAACAGCATTCACTTGACTTATTCTGTCTCTGAAAGCTGCAGTCGATTCAGTCCACACAGCTCTAAAGGGACAAACCACTTATTTTAAGAATGAGTAATTGTCAGTGGGATGATGCAGGGCGCTCCTATCAGTAACTGGTTTCTATGAGGCTGTTAGGAGGCTGATGGAGGGATTCATTCATTCATTTAGTTCTTTGGTTTTGACAATAAAGGGAATTGGGATGTGGTCAAAGGTTGTCAGCTGCTTCACAGAATGATGATTGCTTCAGACTTATATCATTTAAGTTGCGCACAGGAAGCAATGCTTTCTATCTACAGCAGGACAATAAATGAACACAACAAGGACTGAGCTGTGGAAAAGAAAAAAGGAATGTTATGAACAATTACTGCTGGTTAAAATGCAGAGTCATGATGTTAAAGTCCCATCATCTTGATCTATTTTCAGTATTCACTATTGTTTTTTTTTTCATTATTATCATTCTGTTCTTAGCCTCCCAAAAAACAAATTTGAGTCGTTTTCTAGGACATAGTTTCTGCACAAATTCATCAGAAATTCATCTCTGAGTGGTGGCAGGACCGTTGGCGTGGAGCAACTCCATCCCCACTTCCCCTTCTCTGTGCTGAGAGCTCGTAGCAGAAGCTTGTGGCCGGCCAGCGTATTTTCTACATCACAAATATGATCTTTTACGATATCCGCTCCTAATTTACATCAGAAGTACAATTTTATACAATTTTAAGATTAATTTTCCCTATCCATGTCCTCAATCATCAGAAAAATGAAGAACAAGAACATTTTAAAACACAATTTTAATCAGAGTGGATCTAAAAATATTTGCAGGTGAGGCTAAAGACAGTATTTTGTTTAACTGAAAACATGTTACTCAAATACACTCCAAAAGACAGGATAGAACATTCAAAAAAGAAATGTAGTAAACATTTATAAAACTATGACAACACAATAAAAACTGCAACAAAAGAAGTGTGTGTCCACTCCATGGACACACACTGACAGGCTGGACTTCTGTCTTTCTACAGCCTGGGCTGTCCAGTGCACAAGAGCTCTCTTCGTGTTTGTGCAGCTCTCATCAGTGAATATAAAGATGTCACAGAGATGTTAAAGGACGTTGGTCAATATTTCAGGCCACTGGAACCCACTGCTGTGGTTTCTTGTTGTGTTTAATATGCAAATTGATCTTTCTTGTGCGTGAGCTGCAGGTCAAGTGTCCTCATGGCCTTTTCCATTTTGTTTGCAGCTTGATGGGTTCATTAAAGGCATCTGACCCTCCCCATCCCACCACTGTGTACACACGCACACAAACACACACACTCAGACATCCACAGGGGACACTTTAAAAAACTGCTAATTTGATCAATACTTAATTTTTCCTCCTCAATGCTTTTTTCCCCTGTCAAGCTAAGATAAGAGGAGCGAGGGGGCGGGGCCTTGAGTATCAGAGTGTGTTTGTAAGAAGCCTCCAACTGGGTATGCGTTATCAGTGTGTGTCTGTGTTTCTATCACAGCAGTGTGTGTGTCAGAACTGGGAGCTGGCTGTAATTACCTCATGGCCTCCTATTACCTGTGTGGTTGTGTGTGTTTCTGTGCGTCTTTGTGTGTGTGTGAAGACAGTATCGGCCCATCTGGTAAATGGATAGGTTGGCGAGGTGTCGTCATGGCAGCCAGTTAGCTGGGGGGATCCAAATGATGTCATCCCTCACCGTGGCAACACTTAAAGAGATAAGTTCTTTAAAGAGGCGACCATTAATCAGCAGCCAATACACTGAAACACACTCTTTGGGGTGAAACCCACACTTTGAAGCATCACAGAAACACACACACTTTATTGTTGAACCATCTGACCGCTCTGGTTCCTGTTCTCCATTTGTAATCGGGCCGTCACAGCAGACAGTGAGGAGGAAAGGGTGCAGTGGTTGCATCATGTCTAAAATTTAAGATAAGCTCTGAGAAGAAATTGGGCTGTAGCCTAAGGAGTATTAGGTCATCTGTAAACATTTGCAAAAACTTAAAAAAAAATAATGGCAAGCACTTCAAATCAATGCTTTAATGTGTGATGTTGGCATGGCAACCACAATACGAGTTTTTACATGTCAACATCATGCGTGTTGGTGACATCAAGGGTTGAAGTTTACAGGACTGCGAACATACACACTTATGGAGCCTTTTCACTCTGATAGTTCCACTTTATCAGAAGGACTGGACAAGAATGTTAACAGTTTTCACACTTTGGCTTTCACATTGAAGTGGACTTAAGCCCCAGTCTGATGTTCCGATGTTCTGGAATTTGAACTAAACCTGAAGGCACCAAACACTTCCAAAACAATCCGTTTCTCATGGATTCCTGAGGAACCAAACTGGTTTGAAAAAGGCAAAATCCAAGAGCAAGAGAGAAAAAAAACATGTCTAAGTTTTTAAATTAGACATTGGGCACCTAAGGGATTTCATGAAATGACTTGTAAGCACAAAAAGAACAAAAGTAACGCTCGTTGTGAACTAAAACACAAAATAAAACAGCTCAGAGGAAAACTTTTGCCAACTTTGTCTCCCAAGAGAAGAGAAGAAGACGCATCACATCAACCAATCAGGAACTCAGCTTTGTGACGTGATCAACGGGTGGAGTTATTTCTCTTACTTGTATAGAAACAATGGTAAAAAGATCTTCTAATTTCATTTAGTATTTTTTTCCTCCTCAGACTGATGCAGGAGAGTGCTTTCAAATAAATAAATCAGATTTCTAAACATCCTCAGAGTATCCCACGCATTGTAACTGAGAGATATACAGACACCGCTCTATGTAGCGATCAGACTAAAGCATTTGGCTCCCCCCACACGTATTTGCACACACATGCAAGATTATGAACACATTTTTAGACAACTGTCAACATCATAGTTGTCAACATTTCCCTTTGTGTTTTTTTGCAGTAGATTTAACTGGTCAACACTAACAGAAACTGCATATGAAAGAAACTGGGAAAACATGTTAGCAGTAAAGTAAAGTAAAGGGAAAACGAAGAAATGACACAAACAAAAGAACAGAAGTTGTACTTTCAAAGTAGAGCAGAAAATAAATCTAAAATTGAAAACTGAGAAAACCAAAATGAATGTAGAAGAAAATGTAATTTTATATCAACAAGACAACGAAATACCAACTGTAGATCAAACGTTTATTATTACGTCTCATTACAGAGACATAATTGGATGTAATTAATGCTGCATAATTAGGTTTAATTAATGTTGTGTAGCCTCTTTGATTTAGCTGGACTCCCCAGGCACCAGTTGGTGGTTCACGTCTAAATTTTGCAGCTCTGTCTGAGCAGTCACTGCAACAATTAAACCTCTTTACGGCTGAATTCTGTCTATTTTTTGCAAACCTATTGCCTTTTTTAAAAATCCAAATGTACTTTCACTAGCACTCCAAAACCATCCTACAAAATGCTATTTTCTTTTTGCAAGGACAATTTAAAAAAGTTTGGCATTTATCCAGTGCAAGCTTGCAAACTGAAGTGTTTTGCAGAGTTTGACCTGGATGTGAACTCACTGGGGCTTACTTCTCTGGTGAACACTGGTAACTGTCTAAAGGTTTACATTTATGAACATTTTCTCTTAATGCTGTAACTGAGCACTGTGGGAAATGTTTTTCTTATTTCTCCTTTACGATCGATGTTCAAACCGTTGGCACTTCCGTGCTTTGCAAAGGACGCAACCCATATATCACTTCCAAATCCGAGTCCCTGATTAGTCAAACTTCAACCCGGTTTAACTTTCTATTCATGTTCAGTGGCTGCTCATTTTGCACGTACAGTAGAGCCTGAAAACAGACCTAAAAATGTGCGTAGTGATGGATGTATACCAGATGCCCAAGATGCGCATATACACACATTTAAATAGACTTTTCATTGGACGTGGTCATGTAAAGGCGTGAAGCCGGCGCCGGTGTGAACACAGCATTGGTCACATGCATCCGTATGAGCAGTTGACCAGTACTGCGGGTTTTTGGGTTGTCCGGCCTATGAAGGGTCGCAGAGAGAAATGGTGGCATCTTAAAGGGTTTGCCTTACAGTTCCCTTAAAGCTGGTACAGCTACCTCATAAAAATGGAACATTCCATTGTCATGTGTGGTGTGTCGCCCGCAGCATGCCTACAGAAAAAATGTGCATGAACATTTTCTCTCTACGGGTTCACTGAGCGATGAGCTTGCTGTTACAGGTCACCTGCATCCGCACGTCCAGATTTGACCATTTTTTGCCCGCAGACATCCCGTATCCACCTGTAAGGGCAGCTGTTGCTCAGACTTTAAGGACCTCTTGTGTAACAGCATCCAAGTTTGAAAAGAGATTGAGGAGGTCGCCTGGTGTCATCAGCAGTGTTACAGGAGTGACTCACACACGTGCCGCTGCCTCCATATATTGTTTCCTGGGCTCGGTGCCACGCTCCTCATCATGTTTGTTCGGGCTAATCGCCCAGTTGCCGCCTCCTCCCTGCATTAACTTTGTTAGAACAGAGACACCTCGTTAATGACACTGCTAATTGAATGAAATGGCCATACTAACGAGCATAAAACCTCCCACTCACATTTTACTAATTAACAGCACACTGGCTTAATTACAACAGTAGAAACACGCGCACTTCTGTCTCGTTACTGTTAATTGCGGTAGCTTACAGGGATTTATGGTAATTGGCTGTATGAACGTTGTTAACGAGAAACTGAATTAGCAAGACACACAGAGACAAGAGGAAAGCATAATGCCAGCGCCATTTAACAAAGACTTCACTCTTCAGCTGCTGATCAGACTGGGTGGTCTAAATCCTGGTATATCTCATGCGAGGACTGCTCTGCAACGCTCTCTGCTGAGCCCAGAGAGCCCACAGGTTCCATGCTGCAGAACAAACGGAAGGCAAATGAGACAATTATTGCTTAAAACATCTTCACTGATCAAACCTAAAGTAAACTCATTAACACTGGAGGGAAACTATATGATTAGGAAATATGTTTAAATTAGGGCAGAAAAGAACAAATCCGTCTTAAGTTTATCTAGTCTTTTCTGTGTAGTAATGTGAACAGGCACACATTTTTAAATAATGAAAAGTTACTGTTGTTGACGGTTTGTGAACAGATTTCACAAGCTTTCAAAATAAAAGCTTTGGCTTTCTTAGTTTTGCACATAAGTTGGACAGATGTGCTGAAACAGAACTGGATTCGCATAAGTTTCACTCACAAGATAATGTACAGAATATCAGGTCATCATCTTTTTCTAGACCTGAGTCATTATTAATGATTGTTGGTCACCAGTTCCTAATAAAGCTGTGTCAAACCTCCTGACCTAGGCAGAGATTGAGGTCACTTCTACTGTTGTGTGATGGAATAGAGTCAAAAACAGAACTCCTTTTGCTGCTTTTATTGTAGTTTCATTTAAAAAAACAACTTTTTCACAAACGGCTTTTGAGGAACTCAAATTTCTTTCCTAAAGTAAAACATTTTTCCTCACGTATAGATTTACATTTTTACTGAAAAAATTGAAGAAAATAACCCCACCATCATTATAATATTGTGTAAGACTTTCTGCCACTTTCTTTCTTGTTATTCAACCTTTTCCACTCTTTCTCCTCCTCCTTGACTTGCAGCACCCTCTCCTCCTCCTCTTCATATTCACTGGGTTTTGCTCTCCTCCCTCTGACGAAGTGATTAAGGTTATGTGTTCAGTTGAGGAGCGCTCAGGCAGACATGACTCGGTTGCTTTGCATGCATTAATGTTGTGTGTGAGTTTGTCCTGGCAGGCCTCTCACAGCTCATTGGCTGCATATGAGGGAATGTCAGTCAGTCATTGGTTAAAAGATCTGGTTAGCATCCGTAATCACCTCTTATTACAGCCCATGCCCAACCAATGCAGTTTAGTGTGTGTGCATGTGTGTGTTAGGATGACAGAGAAAATGGTAAATGTTCTCTACTGAAACAGACAGACGGATAAGGAGAAGAAGTGAGGGGTGGAGTGATGGAGCAGACAGATGGAGAATAACATGATGACTTGATCACAGATGTGATTCCATGCAGCCAAGCCTGATTCCACACAGGAATCCTTAGTAGATTCTCAACTGTCAGTCAGACAGAGGCTGACTGACTGACTTTATTACAGAAACCCATTTTTATGTGTTTCTAAAAACATAAAGCATACATTTGTCTTCAAATTTTAAAATGCATAAATGTAAGAGGTCTCCTGAAGGTGGAGATCTTCTCAGAATCTTGATGCTTATTTTGTGTTCAGAATTGTGAAAAAAACACTCCTGAATAAAACTGCTGAATTGTGGGGATGGGTCAAAGCTTCATACTCACATTACACTTACATGATTTCATTTAGAACTTTTGGTATTTAACTTGGTATAATTCTAAAAAGGAAATTACAAAATGTATCTAATGTCAAAATAAAGTTTGTTTTTTTAAAAAAGGATCTTACTAAAAACTTCAAAATAACCACTGAACTCGGTTGTTTGGTTTTTGGTTTTAGATAATTTACAAAAGAAGACATTGCTAATGTTAAAAATAAAATAAAAAAGACTTTTTTTGTGATTTGTGGTAACTATTTAACATTTTCAATGGAGCAAACTTTAAAGGGTTTTAGGGCAGAAAGGGTAAAATAGAAAATGTATTAAAATGTTATTATTTTTAAGCTACATTTCCCATATGAACACACATTTTTGATTATTCTGTACTATTAGAAATGAATGTAATATATTTCTAATCAAATTGTATTAACGGAAATAAAAAAGGGACTTTTCACAGTTATTTTAATGTGCATCTCTCGTTTAAATGTTTTCTGAACAATTTCTATGATACAATGCTGTTGATACGGATGGAACCAAAAAGAAGATCTTTGAACAGAACCAGCTTGATAGAAAACAGTGCTGAGCACCTTTAGCTTTTACACTGCATAAAGCTTGTCCCCTTAGGACCATGTCAATTTTTTTCTGTTGTACTAAACATGTAAAAGTATAAAAATAAATGTGTTTAACAAAAAATAAGTTTTTTTAAAATGATGATGACGAAAAAGCTCTGGCGTTTATCAGGTGTGAGCTTTCAGGCTATAATGACAAACTTTACCGACGTATTACATTTTCCCTAAAAATGACTTTAATTTTTTTTAAAATGTAGCAATAGAAATAAAAAAACACCAACAAATAATAAATCTAGTTAATTTCTGATGCTTTGGTTTTGCTAAAAAAAATCCAAACCCAAAGTTAATGAATATATTTTTTAAGGTTATTATTGTTGAGATGCTCATCTAAGAGAAGCAGGCTATAGTTAGTTACATACATGTTCTTTTTTTGTTCTGTTCCTGTGTGAAGTGTGTGTGCTGTGTGAATATGCAGATGAGCTGTGTGTGTGTTGCGTTGTGACAGGGACTAATGTCTAAATCAGCCAGACTCCATCGCCCTGTCGCCCCGCTCCCCTACAAATGTCACCTGTTCCCGGCCAGTGATTTGCATAATGCAAAGCTTCTCAGTCGTAACGGTCCGATTAGCGGCAGGGAGCACCAGGACCATTCCTGACGCACCAAGCCGTTAACTGCCGCTTTCTGCCGGGAACAACTGTGATTAACTAAAGGGGGGAAGTGAGAGCGACAGAACAGAGTCTGGCCTGGAGGAGAAGAAAAGACGCAAAAGAAGCCGGGCGGAAAATGTTCATACTCTGCTTGCATTAAATACCCAAAGGCAAGTTGGCTGCAGGTGACGGGTCCAAATGTTTTACAGTACACCTATAAGCACTGGACAGACAGAAAGGGATGATGAAGAGGCAAAAGGAAAAGAGGAGGGGAAGGCTACAGAAAAGCTAGTTTACTCAAAGAGGTACACAAGCAGATAGTTAGTGTTGTTTTTGGTTTATTTTTACACAAGATGCTTCTATAAAAGTGAGTGATTCTACGTAATTTCTTTGGGCTGGACCCGACTGGGCCCCATGTGAGGAGCTCTGGTCACCAGGCGTCCACCTGCAAGCACCAATCCCCGGCTTGGCATTGGTGACGCCAATCTGGGAAAAGTAACAGAATCCTAATCGCAAGATAAACACCAAAATTTAGAAAAAACATCCACCTTTAGGAGACCTCTGTACACATTTTAAAACTTGAAGACAAATGTATGCATCGTGTTTTAGGAGAAGATATAAATCTGTTTTTGTCAAAACAAAATGACCAGAATTTGTCTGGGATGCAAAACAGAAAAAAAACATGGCCATAATTTGTGTAAGCTGTGGTAACTGTATAACATTTTCTATATTGCCAATATAAAAATATATAAATTTTTGGCCAAAAACTGTAAAAATATATATTTCTCATTTTTTAAACGGTAACACAACGGTAAATCAACTTGTTTTTGGCTATTACCTATACAAACCAAGCTTTAAAAGTGCAGACTGCTGGTCCTTGCCAAAGTTTTGCCAATTTAAAACATAATTGTTTAATTCCTGAAAATATAGTCTAAAACCGACTGTGTACTACCCCGAGAGGTTGAAACGAGGTAGTACAGTTGAATTTTGTTATTGGTCAACTGGTGTAAGTTTCACGTCATTTCAGAAGTTGCACGCCATCATGCTCTGCAGCTCCAGTTTCTCAGCCTGCCTGCCCTAGTCCCGCCCATTCTTTTTCTTTCATTTTTTAAAACTGGGCTGAGGATGGAGTCAGCCCCCAACTCTCCTGCTGTGTTACCCTATATGTTACATTTAGCATATAAACATTTATTTCTGAGGAAGTATTATAAATGACTGTAATTGATAAAAATCAAATTAATAGATGTTTTTCTTAATAGTAACAATAAAAAAACCAAAACATCCCTTTAGTACGAATAAAAAATTAAAAATGTAGCAATTACATTATTTGAAACAAGTTACTTGCTTGTTACTGTGTCAAAATAATGCAAAAAAGCTTATGTTTAAATAGTAGAAAAATACCTGCAGTTTTAAATAGTTGTAAAAACAAAAAAAAAGGTTTTTATTGTTATTTGCTTTTTTTTCTTTTTTACTTCCTAATCCTTAAAGTTGCTTCTTCTTTCTCTTTTTTTGGTTCCTCTGCCTCCATATGACAGATGAGGCAGAGATGAGAGGATGAGAGTGGAGATGTGTTGCACCTCACTTCTCCTTCTAATGTCTCTGGCTGCTGAGAAACCATGTGGAAAACTAAGGACTATTAATGCCACAAACAAATCTCTCCCAAAACGGAAGCTCTTTTGCATGTTTTAGTGCGCGGGCTTAATGACATGGAGAGAAACTGGGGAGGGAGATGAAAGAAGAAGATGAGAGAGATGAAGGGGCGATTACAGAACGGAGATGGAGGAAATGAAGGAATGATCTAGAGGAAGGAGAAGATTGGCTGAGCTGGAGAAAATGGAAGAGATGCCAAAGGAAGAGAGGTAGGAGTTTAAGTGGAGGAAAAAGTCTGGTGGTTAGATCATGTGTAGTGTCTTGCGAACATATAATCACCTGTGCAGGCGTTTCTGTCTCTGTCAGTGTAGCAGCTGCTTGACAAAACTATACAAAACAAAGCTCACACTTTCCTTTTTTCCTGAAGAGCCGAAACACTTCAAGTCAATGAAAGTTTCTGGAAATATGTTTTTATTAAAAAGCCTTTGTGCTGAAGTTATTCTGTACGACATGAATGTGTTGTTTGAAGATTTTTGTTATCCTTCAGAGAATGATTGACGACATGATTACACACGTCTCTAACTACAAGGTGTTGATTTGAAAGCTGAAGACACTACAGAGTCCCAGTCAAGTCTAATTCCTTTCTGACTGTCTCAGAGGTTAACAGCTATTCCAGTTATTAACCTGCACCACCTCAGATAGCCTCAGCCGAACAGTCCAAGTCTTAACCAAGCCTTCAGAGATAGCATCACGGTGTCGGAGTGGAGAAGAAGCGCTCCCATTAGATGTCCAGCTAGATAAATAGATTATAATGGGCTACTGGAGGTGTGTTTGGTCGTTTGGCTTGACGCTCTCATCAGATGTGATCTCAGGGTCGCCGCCATGAATCAAGCAGCACTGCGACGTCATTGGTCATCCTGACAGCTGAACAAAGCCCAGCAACTGCAGAGGGACAGGCGCTGCTAATGGAGCCAGATTAGGATGAGTGTGCTTCGTAACTACTGCTGGCACTGTAGGAGTCGCTCAGGTAGGAGTGACTTCCACACCAGGTTCCAGAGCAAGGCAGCAGACCGCAGCAAAGACTGCTGGTTCTGCCGGACCCAAACTCTGCTGGTGTGTGAACGCACACCCTGGTGGTGTGGGAGTGGTGGGGCTGATAAGAAGCAGATAAGGCGTTAGGGCTAATGGTTTCCACTAATGAGAAAACTGGCTGTGATTATGACAAATAGGTGGAGAGCAGCAGGCTAAGCAGCGACACAGAGCAGCTATTGTTAGGCAGCCGGGCTTCAGCATCTCATTACACCAACTCCTGATAGACCTCCTCCTCTGCTTCCATGACACCTCATCTTCTTCATCTAGTATTCTTCTTTTGACATTTGACCCCATCCCTGTTTCCTCTAAGTTTTCTTTGTTCACATTCACTTGAAATTTTCCTCCTTAAATCCTAAAAAAAGTTCATTCTTCCAATTTTCTCCTTTTCAAGAGTCCCAAACCCAGTTTATTCTTCAAATTTAAGTTTTACTTTTTATGGCAGGACCACGAAGGCACAATTGCAACCAATTTATTGACAAATGTTCCTGGTTTAATAAACACAACCGTTTTCCACAAATATGTTAAACTGAAGGTAATATTAGGAATAGAAATAAACAGGTTTTATTCAGTCATTCTGGTTGTCAGAGTAATCATTGCTCTGACTGTTCTTGATATTTAAAAAAAATATATTTTCTGTAGTTCAAGTTATTCAAGATCTAAACTGACCAATCAGATGCCTCAATAGAAGTGGGTGGAGCCTGCTGGTCTCTACGGCCGACGGTCAAACAGTTTGACAGATTTTGTGTAGCTCACTTTTAGGCAGAAGGGATGTTGACTTTCAATAATCTCACTCCTGCCACTCCTTGCCATAGAAACAATAACTCACACCGATCACTGTGTACTGACAACTTCTAGCTCTAACATGGTGGCCACATTGTGAAAAAAATTGTATTTCTTTATGAGCCCGCCTTCAATTGCTGGAAAGGTAAAATTATTGCCTAGAATTGTAGGATACCTTAGTAGATACTAGTTATTCACATGTTTGAAACAAAGCACCAAAGTGAAGCAACAAAATCTGCGTTTTCACATGGTACCTGTATCGGTACCGGCACTCATCTCTAGGAAAGTCAGAGCACCAGATCTTTCCACAGAAGCTCCAACAAATGACTGTCAGATTAGGAAAAGTTCATCGCAACACGACACAGTTTAAGTAGTCCATTTGATTTGATTGAACTTGTTTTAATCCTGCTATATGATTAAAAAAAAAACCTCGAGTTTTTAAATTACTTATTTGCAATAATGTTAAAAATAATAAATCTCACCTATTTTTGTCGTCCATCTGTGAATTCCTGACATTTCCATTAGGTTTCATGGGCATCAGCAGACGTATGTAACACAATGCAGCAAATCCACTGTGCTGGTCGTAAGGTGACTCACATCAACATGGGTTTGTTCTGAAAACGAATAAAGTCACAGAGCAGACACAGCTCGAAGACTCTTTGGTTTTCTTATTAAAAACACATTTTCAGATTACATGATCAAACTACAAAAATGAAAAGTAAATTGACAGTTAAATGCCACTTTGAATTGTGGGTGAAAACAATCTTTCAGTCTCCACATTGATCTGCACCTTTTATTCACCACTCTTTGCTTGTTTTTCATTACTAATCAAATTAAGAGCCTAAACTTACTGCAGAGAAATCATAACTTTGACAAAAACACAAGAAAAGGTTCAAGTTTGGAAAAACTTGTGAAGGAATCAGACTGGGCTAAACTAAATAAATGGTTCATACTTAGATTGCAGAGGACAAAATTCCTCTGCGTTTACTTTCTAACCAAATTTCCTTTTACATTTTATGATTTGCAAAATGTGTGATGATAACCTGCTTATAAGCAACATTTTCTTTTTATTAACATTTTTTGTGTTTGTTTTCCTACTTTTGTACTTGTCATCACTGAATTTTTCAGTTCAAATATTTTCTGATGGAGCAAAAAGTGAGAAAGGTTCAGATAATCCCAGCATCCCCTGAGTCGTCCTCAGGTCTTTTACACCTCCCACCTCTTTAATAATTGGAGTATTTATCTGGATGCTCACAGCACATTAATACAGTTTAATAACAGCAGTTAGAGTATATCAATATTGCTTAACCTCCACTCTACCCTTAAAATCCCACCACCACCTTTTAACCTTCCCTCCTTCCATCACCCTCCACCCTCCTCCAGCCCCCCCCCCCCCCCCCCCCCCCCCCCCCCCCCCCCCCCCCCCCCCCCCCCCCCCCTTTTGCCGCCACCGCCGTTTCCTCCCCCTCCTTTTCCAAACTCATTTCAGCATGAGATTATAAATGGAGCCCTGGGAATATGTGATAAATCAATTAATCATTTGTAGCTGTGTAGCTTAATGAGTGAACTGAGGTGTCATAATTAGTTCTCTCAGTATCAATCATTAAAGTGCAAGTTTGCTGATAAACAGGCAGCAGATGAGAGCAGAGACACGGCTCAGAGTCTGCTCCTGATGAGAAATCACATGATAGCTGGGCTAAATGTGCATTAATGAGCCCCACTTTACTGCCCTGTATTTGCTTTTCCGTTGCTTCTGAATCTTTCTTTTTGTGAGAAAACACATAAAAGTCCTTTTTTGGGGGTTGGTTTGGATTATTGGATGTTCTGAAGGCTAAAGTCTGGTGATCGAACCTCTAGCACTTTTTTCTGTCCTCGAGCTTCAGAGTAAAACGATAAAAAACTACATTTAACAGGAAATCATCAACAACTGTCAGGTAAAGCATGAAAAAATGACAAAGAAAAATAAAACATGAGACTGCTGACTGCAACCTTTGAGCTGGAAACGTAGGGGTTTTCTCTGACATGTTTGTTTTGTTTGTGCAAACTCAGACTGTGATTGGACCAAATATGCTTGCAACTGAACTCAGAGGGGTTGTGTCAGGAATGGCATCCAATGCAAAATCTTTGCCAAATCGAATGTGCGAATCAGATCTATAATTTGAAGCTGAGTCACTGTGGCGACCCCTGAAGGGAAAGAACGAAAGGATGAGAAGAAGAAGAAGCTACTTGGCTGCCAGTTTGCTCCTACAGCCCCTCTGGCCATCATCACCGGAACATTCTGGGCCACACTGGAGGCAGAGAGGGTAAAGCGTCTTGCCCAAGAACACAACAACAGTTATTTATGGATATGTCGTCTTTGTAACAGTCTTGTGATATGTTGGGACCATCGACTGTCTCTCAGAACTGGACTGACTCCTCCCCCTGGCGTTCCCAACAGGAAGTAGCTGCTGGTTTCAAGAAGCCAAAATTCCATTTACGTCTACAGACAAATAAACAGCTGTTTCTCAGTCATTCTATTTGTCAGAATAATCATTCTTGCTCAGACGTCATACATTTTTTGACATGTTCTCGATAATCCTTGATTTTGTTCATGTTTATTATTTCTGTAGTTCAAGTTATTTAAGTTATAAACTGACCAATCAGCTCATTTAATAAAAGTAGGTGGAGCCTGCTGGCCATCACATCCAACGTTCAAAATGTTTGATCGACAGATTTCATGTAGCCCACATTCAAGTGGTAGGGGTGTGGCCTTCCAACAAGCTCACTCTAGACTGGAGAGAGTGGTTGCCATAGAAATGTTGACTCAGATCAATCATGGCTCATTGACGACATCTGGTTCTAACATGGCGGCGTCTATATTACGAAAAAGTACCGACTGAAGCGATTTAATTTGGTTGGAGCAAGAAGTAAACATTTACTATGAATGACGTCACACTCAGTCCAGTTCTCATATAAACTACTTTGATGATTGGAATGTATCTTGTCGTGACCTGTGCATCATAATTTGTGTATCGTCATATGTATCATCATATGTTGTATTATATATATTGTATTTTATACATACAATATAGAATATATATATTGTATTGTGACGTTTGTATCGTCATGTGTGTATCATTATTGTATGTGTCGTTTTGTGACGTGTTTGTTGTTAAATGTATTGTATTATGAAGTATATATTGTCATATGTATCATATCGTGATGCGTGTATTGTCATATCGTTACGTGTGTATCGTCATATCGTGATGCATGTATCGTCATATCGTGATGTGTGTATCATCATATGAATCGTATCCCTAGAATCTGCCAATACGTAACCCTAACCTGAACTGCCCGTTACTCCAACTACAAGAAGCTTTTGTTGATGTAGTTTTGCATTTTTCCTCCCTGTTTGTTTGTGCATTCCATGATTTTAAAGATTTTAATTTTTTAAGGGCGCATGTGCTTTTATTGTCTCACATTTGTCACTTTAGATAAGAAGGATATTTTAACATTATTTTCAACAGTTTGGTTAATTTTACTTGTAGTCAGGTTTTGATCTCTTCATGTTCAAATAGGAATAAAAATGTGACTGAAAAATATTTGATGGTTCTGACCCCTTTTGTTTATCCGTCACAGCAGCATCTTTTAGTGACCTGATCTTCAGTTTGAGCTCAGCTCCAACAGCTGCTGCACTACGATTCAATGACGGAAAAATGGAAAACAACCTTCTGAAAACGGACCTGCTGTCACAGGTGGTTCTGCTGATTGAATTCCGTCGTACAGAGATGTGGGTCCGTCTCGGCGTGGATCTGTGTGTCGCTGCTTAGTGCGAACAGAAAGTGCGGCAGCAGGGGTTAAACAAGCCTGCAGCTTATTACAGGCCTCCGTGTGAGGACTTAAACTAACTCATGCATATATAACACTAACATTTAGAGGGGGTGTCACTGTGTGAGTGGGTCATAAAGAAGAAGGGTCAGCAAAGAGGCCCCGAGCTCATAACTGTGTGTGAAGGCTGCTAATGGTCTTTCTGGCATAGAAAATGCCCCAGTGAGCAGCCTAACTTATTGAAATCACAACCTCAGTGCTGGAAACCATTATCGCGCTCATTTGCATAAAGACTCTTTCAAATAGGCTCTTGGAGTGCGAGACACGCCTCCACCACCCCTGTCCTCTGCATGGCAGTGTCTAATATCAGTTGGAGGTTCCAGTTAGGTTAACAAAAAGTTCAAGCTAACCCCCACGTTGCCTCCTATCAATATGGAGCAGGCCGGCTCCCCCTGACCAGTCACAGTGATGTATGTTCAGGGTGGGGCTTCGACGGGGGGGTGGGTGGCGTGGGCAGGCAGGGGCCACACACACACCAGCTTACACACACACACAGAGCGGATGGTAACAAGCCATTAACGAAGCCTTAATTGATGAGCTCGTTAAGATCTGTTATTAGAGAAATTGATTTCAAATAGCCACTTTAATCTGCTGGCCACGGAGAAACAGGCCACAATGCAAATTGAAGCCGCTAAAGTACATAATGGAGCAAGTAATTCATAGATTTCACTTTCACTAATTAATAACTGGAGATTGGAAGAGGTGGTAGCAGTGTGAGTGTGTTTGTCCGCTGGCTGGCAGTGGTAATGCGGGTCTATTGTGCATCTCTTGTTATTAATTAATGAGTTTTATTCCCAGGCAACCTATTAGTCATTAACGATGGGTTTGTGAGTTTTGTTTTGTGTGTTTTACTCGAAAGGATCAGTGAAATTAAATAATCTGGTATGAGCAATGATATGATAAATGTGCCTGAATGCATTTCTGAAGCTAAGATCACAGAGGATGCTGGGAAAATATCCAGCACTGAGTGGAACCATTCTATGGAAAATAATTAACAGACTAACTAGAACAACCTTAGATGCTAGTTTTAGTCCTTAAATCTCAGTAATTTTTTAAGCAAACTTGACTTTACCGCCTTCTTATTTCAGTTTAAAACACAAATCATTTTCTTGTCTACAGCTGATGTTTTTTCATTGCAAATGCAAAAAATAAAAAAATTCTATACGTTAATTATATACATTATTATTAGAATAAACATTTAAAAAATATTTATCTGAATATATATTACTCTAAAATTGAGATATTTATTAAGACTTCATTTCAACTAGAGCTTGAAGGGTTGTGTTTTATACTTTGTTATGCTTTTAACTTTTACTAACACATCCCATTTTGCTCACATGAAATCCAGAGGAAGACATGAAGCTGCAAACTAGTTGAGGGTTTAAAAAAAGTACTTTTCCACTGAATAAAAAAGAAATAAATGATCTTTCTGAAAGGAGCAGGGAAAGAGTAGTGTCAGTGTCATGTTTTGAGTTGCTCTTTGCCAGTCACAGCAGTATCGGGTTCATCATGATCCACAGAGGACTACATCTGTCGGGAACTGAGGGTGTAGGAGGCAGGACACAAACTTAACCTTTAATAAATGGATCAGAACATAACAAAACCATCAGAAAAACCCAAGTACAGAACCCTCACAACTGTCAATCAATCTCGCGATCAGATCTTTGTTTTCATTCTGCAGTCCTGGACTTATTTATTTCTCTATAAAGATTTGAACTTTGAGAGTTTAAACGAGTTAAAAGTGTTCAGAAGTGTTCTACTTTGTGGATTTTGTTTTTTGTTAGAACGCAACCTCCCTGTCTGTCCATCATAAACTGCATTTACCTCTGAACTAAATGCTCCGCTTCCTCTAATTTAAAGTCTAGTTTGTGACTTTCGGCCTTTGTTTGAAAAACAAATAAACTTTGCAACTCTCCGTTTTCTTCAGATGTACGTAAAGGTTTCCTCTGAATGATTCTGTGCTGCTAAATCTAACTGTTGGAGTTTTTGCGGGTCCTCGCACATAGATCTGGAGCTTAACTGGTCATGAACCAGAAAGTGTAGAGCGAGCTTCAGCCGGCTCCCAGCGTTTAATCTCATCTTTTTCTTTATCTGTCAGAAAAGGCACACACACATAAACATGCACTCGGTGTATAATTCCAGCATTAGTGGGGGTATTAGCTAGAGTGGGGCAGGTACTTAACACTGAAAGGACTGAAATCACTTCCCAGGGGAGCTTTTATACAATGTGTGAGTATGAGCGTGCATGTACGTGTGCATCAGTGTCAGGCAGCAACCATTGTTGGCGCGTTAGCTTTCTGATTTCTGTGTGGCTTAAGCTGGAGGAAGTGCTTTCGCAGCTGTGTGGCGGCAGCGGCGGCTCAGGCCCCCCCGCGTTGATTTAATGTGGAGAATTGGCTGCTGCTGTATTGAATCAGACTGGGGCCCATATTGTTCGGCTGCAGGGGATTACACGTTTAGCAGCTAGTGATCTGGCTTCAGTTATAGCGCCAGTCGCAGAGAGAAGCAGCTCTTATCAGCCACTGGGAGCCCAGTCTCTGCCACATTCACAAGCCTCCAATACACTTTAATTGAATTTCTTTTTAGAGACAGAGAGGCTCAGACGGCTCATGGCATTCAATTTGCCGCCTCCCCTGTCAACGTTTAGATCCCTCACCCTCTTTTACTCCCCCAGAAAAAAGAGAGCCAGCCTTCATCCTACAAAAGGAAACTTGCAAATACTACATTTATCTCTGTTCCCGCTCTCTCTGCTCCTCTCTTCCGCCGCTCCCCTATCCATGTCAGTTATTATATCATTTCAATGAATACTCGCCAGGAAATGGGCTTATCTCCGAAGCAAAATATCTATTTCTTTCAGGCGTTGATTTACTGTGTTTAAAGCCCGCGGCGAGGACAGGCAGACTGTCAACTCGGCGCCACAGTAAAGCAACGATGCTATCGGCCGGGAGCCGAAATACTGATGAATGGAGAGACGGCTGCGAAGACCAGGCGATGGACGGATCTAAGAGAGGTGGAAAACGGGGAATGGGATGAGAGTGGAAGGAAACAACAGAAGACAGAGAGGGAAGCAGTCAGAACCCAAATAGGAGGAATATTTATCTATATTTTTGATTTCCCGTGGGGAGATTCATAGTTATTTGATAAAAAGACTGCCTTCCTGGTGTTTAATCAGCTTTACTTCCTGTTTTATTTTGAAAGTGCACTTAGTGTGTTATATGACTAAATGGACTTTGTTCATTTTTCAACCATCTGCTGATCCATTTAAAAAGCGATGCTTCTTCTTCTCCTTCCATCCAAATGACATCAGTCTGCAGAGATCGTCCTCACTGAATTTTAGATGGAACGTCCAAAACTGCTGTACCTGCAGGAGAAAAGTCCAGCGATTTCCTCACCATAAAAGTGTGCATGAGAGTCCCACTCATGGTCATATTTTCAAAGCGTTCACAGGGGTCATTCAGTTATGATTATCTTTAGCCAAAAATGATTAAACTTGTGTCATTTTCTAGGACATAGTTTCTGCAGAGCGGCAGAAGTTCATTAAAAATTCACCTCTGAGTTGTGGGCGGGACTGTTGAAGCAGATTAGCCCCACCTCCGTTTCCCATCAGCTCAGTAGTCCCCAATTCCCGGTCCATGGACATTACCGGCCTGTGGGATCGTTTTTGTCTCTGCATTTTATTTCTAATTTGAATCTGAAGGAAGTTTTATTTTGAAAAACTACTGAATTCTCCACCACAGCCGACTCATTCTTGACGCATGCCAAATCGCTCTGTGACATGTTCAAAATCATCCGCTGCTTTCTTTAAGCCGCTGCTCCAAAAAAAAACTGAACCCTTCCCCAAAGTTAACAAAAAGCAAACCTGTTTGGAAAGAGGAAACAGAAGAAGAGCCTTCGACTTCAAAAATAAAAGAAAGCTGCATTTAACAGATAAAAACCTCCAAATATGGATTTATTGAGACAGCTGCTCCCACAGACCATAATACCGTAATAATAATGCTGAATATTCAGCAACCGGCCGTCTAATGTAATGAGGATGCTGCTAATGAAGTTGTTCAAGCTGGCGTCTGAGTTTTTAGCTTCCACTTTGATAGTTATGGGTCATTTTAATGATCCCTACATGAAATCTAGTGAACAAATAAAGTTGAAAGCAGCTGCGGATATTTTACAGAGAATGAAGATAAAACTTTACCCTCAAAAGCTAAGGGAAACCAGAAGCTAAAAAAAAAAATTGCCGTTCTGTGATCGTCTGACATTGACATGAGACCACTGCGTTACTGACTGAAAGATACAGTTTCATGTTACAGTTACATGACATGTACTTTAGATTGAGAGACTGCAGATACAAAGTGGTTTCAGGTTTCAGGCCCTGCGCCTACAGGCATGTAGCAGGTAAAAGCACAGGTGTGTGCGTCTGTGTGCGTGTGTGTGTGTGTCAGTGACACCCCTGGCCAGAGACCTTGAAGTCTAACATGGTTTAACAATGTCACGGTGTTGGACCCTGTGCTGCATTGCGCATTCACCCTAACACGTGCATGCGAGCCTGCCGCTGATGGCTGTGCGGGGTGTTATGGAGCAGAGCAGCTATTTTTCTTTGGTGCCGACTGGCCGCCGCGTGGCCCTGAAACACACACACTCACACACACGTGCAGCCATCTCATCTAGGCAGTATAATTCCATTTGTCTGGTCCAGCAAGCAGTTGGCTAACTCCATGAATTATTACAATCCCATAAGGCATCTGGGGTGCTGCAGCACTGGGAGGCCTGTGTGTGCCCATGTGTGTGTCTACCATTTAAGTTACCATAGAAGATGAACTAGCCACACACTTCTGGACACACACACACTCTTTCTGTCCCTTATCGGAGTGTGTGTATCTTCTATCTTCAAATAATGTTTTGTCTCTTTCCTTTGTGCTATCACGCAGCTACAAATGGAAAAAAAGGCATCTCATTCTTCTCTCCGGGGTTTTTTAGCAGCTCATTTTTTTGTAGCTGGGGTCGTGTGTGTCTGTGTGTGTTTGTGTGTGGTAGTTGCGGGTGGCACAGTAACAGTGGCAGACAGATGGCCATTTCTCTCCCTCTCTGACCATGTTGAACATTGCCTAGAAAGATCATCGGAGCAAAAAATGGATTTCATTTCGGACTGTATTACAGGATTTAAAGAACAGCAGGCCCTCTGTAATCGGAGAGCCCTTTGTTATATTCTGCCCTGATTGAAGCTGAGTTTTTGAAGTGGACGCTGAGCTTTTTTTTTTTTTTTCCAAATCTGAAGTGAAATGGAGCCGGCGCTGTAAAGCGGAGGGAGCATCTCTAAGTGTGAGGCAGCTTTTGTGAAAGAAAGCAGAGTGGAGTCATTGCAGAGTTGTTAGACAGACTCCGGAGCTGCAGAGATATAGAGGCGTCTTCAGTCCATTGGGCTAACACTGTGTTAGGATTGAATGATCACATGAGGCATTTACCGACACTGTCAGACTAGTTCAGCTCCGGGATCCGTCAAACTCAACAGAGTCCGCAGTAATATATTTTTACAGTTGTAAGATGTACGATGAAGATACTTTTAAAATCTTTAATTATTCTGTAGGGCTGCAGCATTCTAAACACGGATGATCCTGTACATGGGTCTCTCATTTATTATGTACTAAAAGTCACCTGCAAAAAGGGAATTTTTTACAATAATTACAGATGTTTTAAGGCTGTAAAGCTCGTCACTACACGCTTCCTTCACTTTTCTCAGACAGACAGGAACATTTTCACACTTTTTATTTTCTTTAAATTCATAAAAAAAGAAGTGCAGGATCATAGAAAGAAAACAATGATCTGATCGTGATTGAAGATTTCTGTAGATTTGGCAACTGAACTGCTTTTGAACAGAAGACACGGCACAGAAAAGATTGACTGATGATGTCTAGAGCCAATCAGGACGCAGAACACAGTATGCCTATAAAAAACAAAGCATTGGAAATTGCCCAAACGGCAAGAACTGCGTTCAGGAGGGATGACTGTAGATTATTTTTACTTTTTTCTAACAGTTTGAAACAATTTAGATGATCAAACTGTCAACATCAGGCTAAAGTGAACAATTATTTGTTTTAAATTACGTTTTGATTGTAAAAGAAACGGTTCTAAACGTATTTTGTTCTGCAGGGAAAATCTTCCTTCTACAAACCAAATAACTGGTTGTTCTGCACTTGGTTGGCTTTAAATCTTTTTAGCAGAAATTTCAAAAGCATATACACTCTTTTTTCTTTTAACAAGAGCAGCTGTTTAAATCACAGGCCTTGATGGCCAGAGTCCTACATATGTTCCAATAAATCAGCCAATTCAGCTCATTATTGGCTGAGCTCACCTGATCCAGGTAATCAGCAGCAGATAAAGCAGGATGTCGACCACTGAGGCCTGGAGTCTGGCATCCCTGATTAAAGTCTTGGTTAACCAGAAACTCTTGAGGTTTTATTTAAAAAAAAAAAAAATTATGAATTTGGAGAAGGCGTTTGTCCGCGTCCCCCGTGGCGTCCTGTGGAGGGTGCTCTGGGGTCCAGGGAGCCTTACTGAGGGCTGTCTGGTCTCTGTGTGACCAGAGCAGGATCATGGTCCACATAGCCGGCAGTAAGTCAGACCTGTTCCCGGTGCATGTTGGACTGTGGCAGGGCTGCCCTGGAGAAGTTTTACTGCCTTAAAACATCTATAAGAATTGGGAAAAAACAAAGACGTCTACTTCACAGATTTTGTTTTGGCGCAATAAACGAGGGAACACTGCATCTTGTTTTATCATATAAGTCTTTGGTTAGTTAAGTTTGGGCTCCCTAACCTGGTACTATAAACCTACCAATCTGCCCTTCCTGGTTATGTGGATCAGGTGATTTCAGGTTTGGATGAACATTCCTGAGGATCAGGGCCATCTATGTTGAAATTATACAAAGACTCTTTTAATATTAAAACACTATTACGTCTATTCTATTCTGAGTGTCTGATCAAACTTCATTTCACAGTTTCTTTACGGAAAATGTGGAGAAAAGAATAAATGAATTCAGGAGTAAAACTCAGCAAGAGAGCATAAGAAATCTCAAAAGTTCAGAGATGGAGCAGAAAACATTACAAGGAAAGGTAAGAATACAGGATGAATCCTCTTGAAACACTAAACACCAGAGAGAGCTTTTTTTTTTTTTTTTTTAAAGCAGAGGGTTCGATTTCCGCTGGTTTATTATCACTGATCACAGATGGTATAATAGGCATTCTGCAGCCGTTACTACGGGCTGTGGACAGGAGGGGGGCATACAGGAACCACAGCACACATTCTTCATAGACAGTAATCTCAAATTGGATCTGTTGGCTGGTTTCCTTAATTATACTGTGATCCACAAAAGGAAGAAGAGGAGAAGGCCTTAGGATGCAGTTTGACTGATTTCATCAAAAGAAAGAATCAAGAACAGATTTTTTAATCTTTGTTGAGGATTCTCAACGCAGATTTTAATTGGACTGAAGTCTGGAGATCCTTTTTGAAGAACTCCACAGGTTTTTCTAGAGGAAATAAACTGGTGCTGAGTCTTCTTGACATGTCCATGAGATGCTCTAAGGAAACTTTGTTCAAATGTTTCAAACCTTATCTTCAGAACAGTTACATATTGTGTTATGAAAGGCATTTCAATAATAGTAGAAGAAAAGTTATATAACTTATGTGGTCAATTTTTTGTTCTCGTTTTCTCCTTCAGTTAGTCAAACAGGATGAGAAGAATGTCTTAAGGCAAATTTTACTTAGAGACAGAGAGGGCAGATGAACTCCTCTCGGGATGACAGAGGTATAATCAATCAAACCCCCTTTGTATCGAGCAAAAGTGTATCACTGATGTGGTCGTTGTTTATGCTTTACTCCTTCATGCAGATCTTGGTGGTAGTGGCAAATACTATAGTAGCAAATATAGAACAAATAAAGATCAAAACAATTAAAAATATGATAATATATTTGGCCTTTTGAGCTCTTATAAATTAAACTTCACAATAAAACTGCACTAAAAACAAATGTATATTTATTTATTTACAAACCAGAAATTTTGTGTTCCTCAATTTATACTAAAACTAACAAAAAAAAGGTAATCTGGTTTCTAAAAACAAAAATTTATATCTTTTTAACAAAAATGTGTCAATAAGATAAAATAAAGGCGAAAACGTTTTTCTGAGCAACACAAGGTTTGTTTTTGAAATAAAAAGACACATTTTCAAATGTTTTGTTAAAAATTGAAGGCCATCTAGCTGTCAGGCTAGTAGAGCAATTTAAACATTTTGTTGTTTTTAATTTAGTTTATTCTTGTTTTTAACATTTCTTTAGTAAAATAAATACATTTAGTACAGATTGGATACATTTATATAACATAATATTTTTTCCAGTTTTTTATTCTTCCTTTTTAATGGAATAGTTTAAGAAAGTACATCAAAACCTATACAGTTAATGTGATCAATTTACAAGAGTCTGCTTTCATTGCACACAATGTGGAAACAAACATTTTAATTTAGTAAACAATAAAGGAAAATGTTTGTCCTTTTTGGTAAAAATAAATGTTAAATAGTGTTTACTAGTATAGCGCTTTTATACTGTCTTTGAAGGCCCAAGCCGTCTTACAGTCATAGTCCCATTCAGCCATTCACACACTGATGGCAGCTCTGCCGCCAAGCACTGGCGCCAACCCTTCTCCAGAGGCAATGTGGGCTTCAATGTCTTGCCCAAGGACACTTTGACATATAGGAAGGGAAGGTGGGAACCGAGCCTGCATTCTTCTGACCACCGCCCTACCGCTGCACCACAGCCGCCCCCCACTTTTGTGATCGATTTCCATGAACTGAGGTGGAGAAAAAGTATCTTCAGAAAGTTCCAAGTCAGAGATTTTATTCTTCTAGTTTTTCCTAAAGGAAAAACTGAAAACAGTTTGTTGAATTTTGGTTTATTTTAAAATACCTCTGCTAGGGGATGAACCTGTGATGGTGAATTTCTTGCTGTCAAAAACTGCTAGTAATAGAAAAAGGTTGATATTTGTGCCCTGCCACAACAATCTCATCTGCTTCAGTTTGAGTAAAAATTCAGACTCTTAGGACGTAGTTTTAGTCACCAAACGCTGCACTAAGTATCAATCCAGGAGTGCAAACGTCCTCTGAATGGAGCATTAACTGTTAAGTGAGCTTAATAAGTCCACCTCAGTTAATGGGAAACTCTTTACCCAATGAGCAGATGGGGTTAGGATGGAGGAAGAGATCAGATGAATTAAAAACAGATGAAAAAGGTGAAGAATGGAAAGAGCTTGATGATTGTGATCGTTAAGTTTTTATACCATTACATGGCAGTGTGTCATTCTACCCATTCACGGCTCTTATTACAGACACAGATTAGCCTCCATGGACACAATTAGGGCCTTTAGTTGAAATGACTTTTAAAGGGACAGGGCTACTTAAGTTAAAGCTGGGAGCATTTAGCTGATAAGAGGTAATAGTGTGTTGGATTTTTTGGACAATGCAGACTGCTGGATCTGCAGGGAAACACTGGAGAAGATTCAATGCTTTTTAATTTCTGTTTTCTCTGCTCGTTTTCCTGTTTCTGTGGTGGGAAAGGCTTCATTTTCAACACACATGACTGGGATTGGGTTAAATACAGGAAGGATAACTTCTGACATGCAAAGTTAGAAGTTGACCGGTTTTTACTCTGCCCATCTCAACAAGCTTCTAAAACAGTGTTGCTTAAGTTACTTTGAAACTGTAACACAATATAGATTATTTGTTATTGTTAATTAAAAGCAAACCTTTATCATATAACACATCCTGCAACAAGACAGTGACAGATGACTTTCACATTCAGATAAAACGTGACCTGGAGTAAAAACGATTCATAATTTATTTTTATATTTTTGAAAACTTTGAAAACTCAACTTTAATCAGTTTATTCCATAAAATAAGTATATTTTAATATGAAACCGTACTGCGTTTAATAAAATAAAATATCTCGTATTTGCCAGATAATTTTTTTCAATATTTTTTTTATTTTATAATGAAATGAATGTCTGTTTTTTTAATAATAATAATTATTTATTTTTTTTTTTAGATTGATTTCTTCCAAGATAATTTATTATTGAACTAAAAATGCAAGAAAACTAAATAAAACAATAAAAACGTTAGAAAAAATGTTATTTTGAACACTCAAAAAACACCTTTATTAGGTTTTTCTTTGGGATGGGGAGTTGGTAACATCATATTTGGCATTAAAAAAACAAGGATGTGAGAATGGAGTTTGAAATACTTAAAAAATTCAGGGCTCTAGGCATGTCCAAAGTGTGGCTCATGGACCAAACACGGCCTGTATTTAAATTTCCACCGACACACAGGCTACTTTTATAAAAACCAATAACTCGCAGCCTCTGGCATTTTCTAAAAACTGTGTGACTGATTTCTTGATTTTTGTTTTCTGTAAAGAAATGAAACGTTTGCCATTGCAATAAAATGCTCATGAAATAGTTCATGTCATGTTATTAAAATAGTTTAAGGAATGTCAGGAAGTCTCTCAAGCATTTTCACCTCACCAAATCTGGACCTCTTTGCAGAAAAGTTTGGACACCCCTGACCTATAGTCCTGCATTATAGTATTTTTAGTAGTTAGGAAGTAGGGAGAGATTTCAGACATCGCCCATCTTGGACCAATCACAAAAAAGGTGATTGAATTGAGTTAATTTGGTTGGAACCGTGACTCGCTCCAGTTCTCATTGGTTGTTCTCTTTGCTCCAACTGAATGGTATCCTTACTTCCATCATTTTTAGGTCTTTTTCCTAGTCTACCTCTTCTGTCCTCCCACTCTTGACCTCATGTTCCCCTCTTATCCCAGCTTCATCCTCTCCTTTTTACCTCCTTTTTGCAGTTCAGTATCTCTCTTCCAAGACCATCATCATCATCATCCCTCCATCCTTTTTCCTTTTCCAAGTTGGTTTTCTCTTCCTTTTTGCCTCCTTTTTCTTCATCATATCTTCCCCCATTTGGCCTTATCTGGATCCATCTCTTCCTGTTTCACTCTCCCTCAGTTATCTCTTTTTTTAGACCTCCGTCTCCTTCCTCTCGTCTTCCTCCTCCTCCCCCGTGCCCTAATAGCGCAGTGACAGCGGCAGTGTTTCTAATCAGAGGTGAGGAGAGCGAATGAGCAGCCGTCCGATCCTCTCTGCTCTCTCATCAATCGGCTCTAACTGAATGGGAGCAAATCTCAGCCGGGACAAAATTAATATGTAGCAGATCTGCGGCGCGCTCGCCTCTCCTGGAATTGGAAATGGCTCCTGCGCTGCCGGGGCCGCATCCCCGTGCACGTGGGTGAGCGAGCACGCGTGTCAGGAGGTTGTGGTGGCAGATTATTGCAGAGACAATTGGCTGTACGGCAGTAATCAGAGGAACACTGAGGTGTGTCTGTCTTATGACTGCTTACTGACACCCCGCACGTGCACGCAAATACACGTGCACACACACGCATGCACCAGGATGCCCCCTCCCCGGCCCTCCGCCTCCACTATCCAATTCAATCAGACAGTCCATCCGCCCTGCAGAGCAATGTGGCACTGCCCCCGTGCATGACAGTATCAATTCAATTACCCAGGAAATGGATCCATATTCAACCCATATAAACTTATACACAGAGCCAGGAGGGGCTGCAGCCGCCGCCGAGACAAAGAAATGCGCATTTACCCTGTAATAACTTTCATTTGGAGCGGCTTTGAAAACCATTCTCAGGCAGGCATTTGTCGCTGTCACATCGCGTTATCCACAAATCAGGTTTACAAAATATCAATTCAATTTCTGGCGCAGCGCGAAATGCTGCGGGAGCAGGAGACGCACACAAGCAGGGGCAGAGCGCCGGCCGCTGAGGGGCCCCTTGTGGTTTGGGCAGATTTTCAGTCAGAACCAATCAAAAGCAGAGCAGACCATGCTAATCTCCTCAATTTCATCCTGCAGACTGCTGTCTTTCTGCCCACACACAGGCAGATCCGCGCATGTGCGCGCAGGTAGACAAAGCAGAAAACATGCTGACTTCAGTTTAAGTGGATATAATGTGATTGGGGGGGGGGGGGGGGGGGGGGGGGGGGGGGGGGGGGGGGGGGATGCAAGGAGTGTCAAGAAGTTTGTCCAAAGGTCGCAGGGGTCCAGCACAGGAGGAGTCAGATTTAAGCCCCGCCTCCTCATCTGAAATAGGATGTTGCGCTTTTGCTGAAAACATTAATACTCGATTGGAGTCTGAACACACACATTTGATGATTTATTAAACTAAACATTGAATGGTGAATCGAATGAAACACAAAGGAAGTAATTCTTCTAAATACTCTTCGCACAATGAATGGTTTTCAAACTTGTCAGATATGAGGTGCAACAGACTAGATTAAAAAGTCAAAGATTAATCAGTCGATCCGACTTTATTCACAGTAATTATTTGTAACACGCTACACGTTAGCCATGTTAGAAGTGTTGTTTAGCGTATTTACTATACCTGTAACTCACGACCTTGTTTGCATCGTGAAAAAAACTGCAACTGCAAATACACTAACTCCCAACTTTGTTAGTAACATGTTTAAAAAAACAGTCCGATACTCCTACATGTTAGCCACGCTAGAAATCAGATTTTAATAACTGCATTCACAGTCATTCTAAAAGCGAATACGCTAACGTTAGCCATGTTAGCGTATTAACAATACCAGTGACTCCCAATCTTGTTTGCAACACATGTTAAAACAGACTAATACTGTTAAAATGTTACGGTGATAACTCTAACTCCCCACCTTGTTGGTAACACATTAAAAAACAAAGTCCGACACCGCTACATGTTAGCCACGTTACTGTATTTACAATACCTGTAACTTCCGATCTTGTTTGTGACCCAAAAAAACCCAGACAGATGCAGTTAAAATGTTGTGACAATGCTAACTCCCAACCCTGTTAGTAACACGTATAAAAAAAACAAACTCAAACCCGGCAAACGTGTTACTGTAGGGGTTATGGACCCAGGACATTAATTGTTGTTGTGTTTGACACTTCCTGTTTTATTTTGTTGTATTTCCTGTGCTCACCATTGCTTTCGAGGTCATTTGACACTTCCCTCCTTGTGTGTTCCCTCCCTCCTGGCACACCTGTATGTGGTTAACCAATCCTCTCTCCCTGTTATATGGCCTCGTCTCCCTTGCACGGGTTGTCGGGTGGTTTTGTTTGTTTGCTCTGGTTTAATGTTCCTCTTTCGAGCCATTAAATCTATTTTTTTCTTCATTCCGAGTTCCGTCTGCATTTGTGTCCGCACGTCAACCCTGACATTACCACCCGACCAGTATAATGGACGCAGCAGACGCGGAGACGTTACGGGCATTACTCCGCCAACAGGAGGAGCAGATGTCTTGCTTACGGCAAGGATTACTGGAGATGTCAAGCCGTCACGAGCGACAACTGGCCGCATTGGGTGAGCGATTGGAGCAGTTGGCGGAGCGGATCCAACATCCACTGTCCGTTCCTTCTCCGCACCCTTCGCCTCCCACGCCAGTCCAGGATGGGATTCCTGTCGCCCCTGCTGCACAGCTGGCCCGCCCGGAGAGGTTTTCCGGGGACTCCGGGGACTGCCGAGCATTCATCACTCAGTGTGAGCTCCATTTTCAACTGCAAGCGCCTCACTATCCTTCGGACCAAGCTAAGGTGGCTTTCATCATATCCCACCTCACCGGGAGAGCAGGCGCATGGGCAACGGCAGAATGGCAGCGTGGAGCACCGACCTGCGCGTCTCTCGCGGCATTTCTGGAGGCGTTTCAGCAGGTGTTCCAGCACACCAAACCGGGCCGAGAGGCAGCTCGAGCCCTTATGCAACTTCGGCAACGGGGCAGAAGGGCAGCTGACTATGCCATCGAGTTCCGGACCTTGGCCTCCACTAGTGGTTGGGACACCACTGCGCTCATGGACGCTTTCGTGGAGGGACTATCCGAGGAATTAAAGGCCAGAATAATTGCTCTCGAGTTACCTTCCTCCTTGGAACCCCTCATCGCCCTGGTCATCAGAATTGACAATAGCCTGCAGGACCACAAGCAGGAGCATGGCAGGGTGGCACCCCGCCCCCGACGCAGTCCTGTTGAGCACAGGATCATGGACTCACCTGACTTTGCTGCTTTTTCCGCAGAACCCCCGTCTTTAGTCTCAGAAGAACCCATGCAGCTCGGCCGGGGCAGACTGACAGTTTCCGAGCGACGGCGGCGGATGGCGGCAGGTGAGTGCCTTTACTGTGGCGGCCGGGGTCATTTCTGCAGGGATTGCCCCAACTCATCAATAAGAGTGGGCGCGCTTAAGAGCCGTGGTCCGGCTCCCACTATCCCGAGACCTGCTTCCTGTGTTTTGGATGTTCGGGTTATGTTCCAGAAAGGGGAGTTTCTGTCAGAGCATTGGTGGATTCAGGAGCAGAGCAGAACCTCATGGACGCCGAGCTAGCCAAACAGGTCGGTCTGAAGTCTGAGTTTTTGCCCCGTCCTTTACGAGTGGTCTCCCTCAACGGCCAAGAATTAGCCACCGTCTCACGAGTCACTGAGCCGGTTCATCTGATTGTGTCAGACAATCACCACGAGCACACCCGTTTTTTCCTTTTTTCCTCCCCACAAAACCCTCTGGTATTAGGTTGCCCTTGGCTAAATGCTCACAACCCAGTCATCGACTGGCCCTCCAGCCGTGTCTCCGGCTGGAGTGAGAAATGTCACACCACATGTTTGCGTTCAGCTCGGCCTCCTGGGGAGATCCCGCCGTCCCAGTAGGGCGGCCGCCCTCACCTGACCCATTCAGGGTTCCGTCTGAATGTCATGACCTGACTGTGTTTTCCGAGTCACGAGCCCTGTTGTGTTCAGGGGTTTCCCACAACAGGTTGCCAGATCGTCGCCGCACGCCAGCACCATCCTACCTACCTGGTCAGTTCGTCATGTTGTCCACCTCGCACCTCAGACTCCGGACAGAGTCAAAGAAGCGGTTCCCCAAGTTCATCGGTCCTTTCGAGATCATCAAGGTCGTCAATCCGGTGGCAGTCAGGCTGCGCTTGCCCAGGTCCTTGCGCATCCACCCGGTTTTCCACATCTCTCAGCTAAAGCCACATGTCACGAGTCCCATGCAGCGGCCATCCTCTCCGCCACCCCCTCCCCGCATCATTGATGGCCAACCGGCCTACACTGTCCGTCGCCTTCTGGACGTTCGGCGACGGGGTCGTGGCCTCCAGTATCTGGTGGACTGGCAGGGGTACGGGCCTGAGGAGAGGTCCTGGGAGCCTGCTTCACGCATTCTGGACCCTGAACTCATCAGGGACTTCAATCGGCGGCATCGGAACAGACTTCCCCCTGCGCCAGGAGGCGCACCTTGAGGGGGGGTACTGTAGGGGTTATGGACCCAGGACATTAATTGTTGTTGTGTTTGACACTTCCTGTTTTATTTTGTTGTATTTCCTGTGCTCACCATTGCTTTCGAGGTCATTTGACACTTCCCTCCTTGTGTGTTCCCTCCCTCCTGGCACACCTGTATGTGGTTAACCAATCCTCTCTCCCTGTTATATGGCCTCGTCTCCCTTGCACGGGTTGTCGGGTGGTTTTGTTTGTTTGCTCTGGTTTAATGTTCCTCTTTCGAGCCATTAAATCTATTTTTTCTTCATTCCGAGTTCCGTCTGCATTTGTGTCCGCACGTCAACCCTGACAGTTACCATATTTACAGCAGTATCCAACCATCTTTGCAGCAGAATTGATCCATAAGGCACTCCAGATCATAATGTTTGTTGGTTTTTTTGGAAAATAAAAACTTTTTAGTGCACCTTATGGTCTGAAGAATATGCTAAACCGACTAAAATTTAAAATTACATTTAGAATCATTACTGTAGCAACAAAACCCAGGGTCTCGCTGGGCCAGTAACAAACCTGGATAAATACAGAGAGTTGTGTCAGGAAGGCCATCTTTGCCAAACCAAAAATGCAAATCAAATCTATGATAACCATAAAGGATCGGTGGAGGTCCGGGCTAACAATGACCGGACTGAGGAGCAGGGTTCAAGCCGTTCTATCATGGTAGAGATGGGAGGAGAAATGGAGGAGTTTGTTAGGAGTGTTAGGAGGTAAAAAGAGTGTCAGAGTGAGTCTGAAAACAGCAATGGAAGCTGTGATGTTTATTGTTAGTGGGTATTTCTGTAAATTACTTTTTTATTAAAAATGTTTTTTTTTGTTTTTGTTTCTGGAATTTTGTCTGGATTTCTAGAATTAAATGCTGTTTAATAAATAAGTGTTTTGCTTTTTTAACTGTGGTCTTTAAAATGTTGCTTGTTGAGTGATTAGATGATGTGATTTGGACTTCAGGGCCACCGTAGTTGACCAAGGCTTTTTTGCAGTTATATTTCCAGAGATGACCTTCTGGCTACTTTCTAGTTGGGGATTATGTGATTTATGTGTCCTGCAGCCTAAATGAAAGGTTTATTTATAAACAATAAGCAAAAGTTCAGTCACTTGATCCTAAAGCATCCATCCATCCGTCCGTCCGTCCGTCCGTCCGTCCATCCATCCAACCTGTTTAATCCCTTATGGGGTCACCGGGCTGCTGGAGCTTAACCTGACTACTGTTGGGCAAAAAGTGGACTCTTGGGATTTGCTTATTTTCACTTTAGCCAAAATAATTCCCTCAACAGATGAATCATCTACTGCTGTCGTCTCAGAGGCATGAAGCAGGAACGGGAGTGTGTTTTCCACTGTGGAGAAACGTTCTGCAACAATCAGACACACGGAGCTTCCTTCATCTGGGAAACTGTCAGAGGTATAAATGAGCGGCTCTTCGTGAAATTTTCCACGGACACACTCTGATGCAGTCGCACACAGCAGCGACAAACCGAGCGCACAGAAACGGCGTCAGCTCTCACAGTAATTACACAGTAGCAGAGAGCGCGGGGGCTCAAAACGCTGTTTAACAAATCAATTTGGGAATGCTTACCTTGTAAAGCTGTATCTATTTGTGTGTATTTCCTTGTGTATGTGGGCACTTTCCTGAGCTGATCCATTTAAGCGTTAACAAAGAGCTGTTCTTGGCTGCGCCGCTGGAAATTTGTAATTGGAAGGATAGCTAAGGACCGACACACACAAATACACTTTATTGATCCGCAGCATCCCCCATAAAAAGCCTCCAGCTAAGACTCACATCCAGCCTCAGCAAGGCTTCTTCTGACTTCACACCCATACTGTTACCTCCAGAGGCAGTTTATCAAACAATCGATAGTCTTTTATTTTCTCATATCTTTAAATGGACGAATATCCTGAATATGATTTTTACAACAGCATGGGGGAATGTGATGGAAAAGAAGGGAGGGAGGGGAAACCGCAGATGGAAGAATTTCTCCCTGAGAGAAGAAAAACTAAACAGGGAGGAAGAGGAGGGCTGGAAACGTTGGACCACCGCCAGCAGTCAGGAAACCGCCGGTTGACCCGAGCACCATTTGCATGTTAAGTGGTGTCAATCTGCATTGATTCCCAGCCAAATGAAATGCAGCGGTCTTCAATAGAGCCTTGTGCTTTACAAGGGCCTCCTAGCTGCTACATCCAGCCTATTGGATTCAGATTAACGGGCTCCGTATGGGAGCACACTGAGCAACTTATCTTTAATTAAAATCACTTCCGTCTTGGGACCAGCCGGACTGGACTCGCCTGGAAGGGGCTTCGTTTGGAGGAATGCAACAAAGAGACGTGGATTCTGACGTTAAAACCTGTAGCGCACCATTCTCTCTGGACACTTTTGAGGCAAAACGGAGAAAGTTAAAATGTCTTAAAAGTCCCCTGGTGTGTAAAAAAAACCCTTTAACACCAGAGCTTTAGCCCCAGGGTTGACTTTCTTTTGACTGCAGCAACTCTTCAAGTGTTTATGCAATGAACATCATTCTGAGGTGAAGAAAAACATCCTGGTGCTGATGTGCAACATTTTACAGTTGTGAAGTGCTTAAGCAATCAACGTGCAATCAAGCAATCAATGTCCAAAGACGTTTTTTGTTTAGGTGTCACCGGTGACGAGGTCCAAGAGTTTGGAGGAAGACTGGTGAGGATCAGAACCCAAGCAGCTGGAGGTCCTGTGTGAAATCTCCACAGCCAGTCATGATTTGAGCTGCAGCGCGTTGTCCAGCGCTGGTGATGGTAAACTCTGCTTTCTTCCACCCAGAATCACTGCAACAGTCCAGCGGAATGTTCTAGAGGACTTCACGATTCCTTCTGTTGATGCAGATTCCATCTTTCAGCAGGACCTGGCTCTGCCCACACTGTTGAAGGATTGAAGATGGACAAGCCATTTGAAAATACTTTATTTGGAGTGATTTGGCAAGATCATATTCTCTGCCTTTATCTTTCTCTACAGTTTTCAATTTTTTTTTAAATTCTGTTTTCATGTGTTTTCTGAGCTGGAACCCTAAATTTACGTAAAAAAACCCAAATACTTAAAATGAATTAAACAGTGGACTCTGAATCTATCTTTTATGAAAGTGACATTTTTTGCATGAAATTTAGGAAATGAAAATACTTTTCCACGAGATTAATTTTTAAACGGGTCTGTATGTTTGCAGACAATACTTTAAAAGCAGAGACTCACAGAAGAAAACTTCACATATTATCAGTGTGCCTTCATAGCCATCGTGTCCTCAGTAACCTTTGCAGCATGCCTCCGCTGTACCACAGCAGCAATACAAGGCGTTGTACCGGACGCTGATCCGGACGTTCTAAACCGGTCAGCAAAATATAAAGTTTCAATCAGTGAACTATCCCCACAAGGATTGGAAAGCGCAGGACTTCTATTATTCCTTCGATCATTGCTTTGCCTCGCCCTCATATGTCCTGGCCAATGAGTGAAAAGATTTTTAGTCATGTGGTTTTGTTTAAAAGCTTTGGTTCAAAACAAACCCCTCTCGGGTAGGCAGCAGTCTGAGTACAGACCAAACACAAGATGTAGGACTCAGTCCTGTGGTGTGAACCAATGGACTTTCCCAGTTTATATACACCCTTAACATCAACGGCTGGACCGTTCACTCACAGCAGCAGAAATACATTTAAAGAAATTCTTCTTCTGAGCAAGCTGGAAATGCGATTTGAATAAAAAGGAAGAGAGCTGGAAATCTTCTCGCAAAAGTACATGCCTGAAACATCTCAATAAGTGTAAGCATTTGTTATTTATTTGTTTTGTAAAGTACTTATTTGACATTTTTAAGTATTTTATTTTTGTGTGATTCTGAGGCGCAGAACTTTGTGTTGCGCAAATAAACTTTCTGCTTTAACGTCACTTATGGAGTTCCATATGGCAGAAAGATTCAGAAGAAGAAAAGGTGAAAAGTTATGACGTTGCATTAAGTAGTTTTCTTGGTTTCTTTTTTCTGTGAATGCGGCCAGTGAGGTACGTGTTAACATTGTCTGTTCATGTAGTTTGTTGTGTTGAATCTAGTATTGAAGTTGTCTATTTGTGTGTTGTTTGACAGTGACTCTGTGACTTCGTGGACAAAGAAGAAGAATAAAATAATCACTTGCAGCAAAACTGCGGTCCAGTTTATTCATCCGAGAGAGCGACATCCACTGATCTCCAGATTGCAAACCGCTTACATGTGATGAATCTACCTCAGCTGTCTTCCTTTGGATGCAGAGAAATACAAATTTTATGCCTGGATCTATGACTGATCTTCAGGAGGATCGTCATCTCACATGGTTGCACTTGGAGTCTAATTCTTCATCCAATAAATTATGACAACAACACGGACCAAACTGGCAGCTTTAGCCCTCGGACCAGTTTTCGCGTCACCACAACAGACCGGTGTAATCCACCTGTCAGTCTCCTGCTCCTGAACATGACCAAGCTTCACTCTCGTCCCATGCAGGAACTGATTATAGGCTGAGAAAACCGATGTTTTCTCTAACTTTTTTCCGTCTCGTCACGTTAATTTTCCCTGTAACTGCAGAACTTCATGGATCTGTGCACAAACGGCACAAAAGATGAGGCTAATTCCTGCTGTTATAGTTAAAGTGAGGTGCATTACGGAGAAGACTAATTCCTGGAAGGTAGAAAGAGCCGGTCTAATTAGCATGCTTCTGTGATCGGGGAAAGATAATTAATGATGAGACATCGAAAGTCACAATCCTTGCGCTGAGTTGTGTGTGTGTGAAAAAGTGTGCATGAATGAGTTTTATTTAGTGTCAGAAGAGTATGGCGTTCACACACGCACGCACGCACACACACGCACACACACACACGCACACACACACAGACACAGACTTACATGAATCTCCCATCTGTAGTCAGGCGTTAAGAGGATGTAATGAGCAGCATCTGATTACTGTCACTAATTAACAAAACGCACATGCACTAATAACACACAGTGTGTTCTTCATCATCATTCCGTGGTGCTGCTTGGGCTGCATGATCTCTGTCATCACAAAGGTTAATGGTTCCACCAACGATCCCTTTGGGGAGCATTTCAGCTTTAATTAACAAATCATACACAAACACACTTTAAATGATGTGAACAGGAGCAGTTAGTCAGTTAAATAAACACAAAAGACTGATCTGTATTTAACAACTCATCACCGAGGGATGAGCAGCAAGGATGCTGCTGGTAGTCGACACACTTAGCCCATAAACGGACACAACTCTGGAGTAGATTTTGTCAGTAAAGAGATGAATTTGCACTGACGCCTGAAACACTTATTACCTGTGAACCTCACTCTGTATGTTCTGCTGATATGAAAACTCAAAAAAAGTCAAAGGAATGCTTCCCTCAAAACATCTGGCAGGGCTTTTATTCTGAAATCCCTCTAGGATCCAGATGAAGCAAGGCATCCTGAAAAACCATGTAGTCAGTATGGTTACATCAAAGAATTAAGATATTTCCAAACAAAAATTAGAACTTAGGAGCTGTTTTAACGTCAGGGTGGTGGATTTTCTGGTAAACTCCGACCTCCTGATCCACTTTCTAAAACCTGTGCATACCTACTCCGAAAGGAAACTTTCTGAGGCGCCATGGGCTCAGGAAAAACTCCTGTGGGCTGATGAGATGATAAAAAACCTTCTGCTTCCCTTCCTGGTACGTCACGAGTTACAATGATTAAAAAAAAGATATCAGAGCAACAGTAAAACATGGTGGTGGTAGTGTGATGGTGTGTGGCTGCTCTGCCGATTCATGAATGAAATAAAATATCTCTGACATGTTCTGCGTTTGGAAAGCAGCACGTTAAACAACCTGCTGCTGCTTTCTGCTTTAAATGCTACTGAGATGCTGGTTTGAGTCCTTAAATACTCAAACAGGCTGGAGTTTCACCAGACCAGTTCATTTAAAACGGTTCCATTATAACGTTTTAGAAAAGGTCCAAAACAACCCAGTAAAACCTTTCCAAACTCTTAAGATTTCAGAGGTTGCTGCTACAGTATCAGGGTTTCGAAAAACTGAAGATTAACAAAGTAAAAGACAAAAAAAAAAAGTCTTGCATGAAAAATAAAGTTAATCTATAGCAAAATAACATTAGTTTGAGAAAAAAATGTCCTAAATTAAGAATGATTGGTAAAAATATTTTTCTGACCCCACTGGGAGGTTATTTGGGGGCTGAGAATATTTCACTTATTTCCAAGGGGCCTATTTTTACCGAGACGTCTTTTAAAAAATGAAGTTAGCTTTCAGTTAGATTAGTGAGGTCAGACAGCCGTTTAGAAAACTGGATTTTAAAATATCTAATCAGAAATGTGCTTTTGTAAAGTGAGCCATAAAAGCACAGAAATGCATATTCCTGCTTGATGTGTTGCTTCAGCTCCCGAAGTGTTTTGTGATTCTCCTCAACAGTCATTAAAGTGGGTTCAGGTCTCAAGGGGGGGGGCAGCGTCGCCTGTGAAGGCTAAAGTGCTTAGAAGAGGATTTCCTCAAGTTACAAATGTTTATGAGCTGGGATGTATTTACATGTGGTCTGAATGCGAGCGCACAGCGAGGGGGTGGGGTGGGGGGTGGTCCTTTTTTATAATAGCCACGCCGCTATCAGCCGTAGCCTCTCACAGCTACTGTGGGACAACCAATTCCCTTTATCAGGATGCTGATAAAGGCTTAAGCTGTGCTCTGCTGTCCCACATACACACCATCACACACAGGCGGCTAAATAACTAATTAGCTTCTCTCTGGGGGCTGAGGGGCTGGGGGGTGGAGGGATGGGGTGACCTGCCGCTCTGACAAAGGCACGCAGAGTTTTAATGTAAAAAAATGAAATCAATAGAGGCGTCGGGCAACTATCAAGCGCCCCCCTTAACATTAACAATTATAGTGATTAACAGTGATACCCAGAGCTCATTATTCAAAGGCAGCAGCCAGAGAGGGGGAGAGATAAGCTTGTTTATTGGAGAAGGCCCTTTTCACAAGGTGCAGTCGTTCATCATTTAGGCTGAGGGGGGCTGGATGGGGGGGCGGCGTGGCGTTGAGGGGATGGAAGGGCACCACAATTTAAAAACACACTGTGACCTTGTGGCTGGAAGGACCTACAGAGGAGGAAAATTCAAACGACATGGAGATCAGGAGGGAGGCGGCCGGCTTCAAAGTCCTGCTTGATTATTTCTGCAGTTTTCAGAGCTGATGATGAATGGGGACCGGAAACATCGGCGGTTTGCAAATGTTTACCAAACCAGTGGCGGTGGCGATAGAGTTCTCTACAGACCCACCCCAATGGCATTTTTTAACATGTTCTTGTGTTGTTTTTCAGATGATGGAGAACATTTATAAAGTTCATTAAGATTAAAACTGCATCTCTGACTATTTTTTAATCCACATTGTTGTCAGTCAGGAGCAGACAAAATAATGCAGTTGAAAACCCTTGTAGCGGTGAAGTATGTGTTACAATGGGCGGGGCCACGAGCTCTGCTCCGTTCTGATGCACCCATCTGCAGACAAATAGATCCATGAACGTCTTTGTTTTCCGCGTCTCACCTGGAATCTGGATCTAAACTGGATACCTCTGATATCTCTCTCATTTTGTTGCACCGCTAATGTTAGGTTGGTGTGTGAGGGGCTGTAAGCTAGTGGGAGAGCATGTTAAACAAAGCTCACTCTGCATCAGCGGTCCCGCCCACAACTCAGAGGGGAATTTCTATTGAACTCCTGCCGCTCTGCAGAAACGACGTCCTAGAAAACCACATCGGTTTTTGATTTAGGCTAAAAACAGCATCATCGTAATTAAATTAATAATGAAAAACTCTTAAGGTTTGACGCAAACCATATTCTACGTTTCAAACAGGAAGTCCTCCCATGGAAGGATTCTTTGCACATTAGCAATACAGATTATCCTGTTATTGAGCTCATTTTGCTGCTACATTAATAAATATGGAAATTAAAGATAGTTTACATGAAAAAAAGTCAATTTCTTCACAGACTTTTGCTACAGTTTCTCCTCTCAGCCTTAAATTTGACATAGCTTTCATTCTCTATTCCCTACAACTGGATGTTCCGTACCTGTGATGTCATAAATACTCTTTTACTCATTTGGCGTGAATTACTCATGTTTGCTCTGAGCTGATGGACCATTGGAATGAAGCAACCCCGCCCCCTTTCCCTTCCCACAGCTGAGAGCTTGGAGAAGGGAACAGCAGAACCAAATTATCACACTATCACCACTGTGTTTGACAGCTGTTCCAAACTGATCTCTATGTTCTTAGTTTGACTAAATCTTTTTAGTTTGATCAAAGGTTTTTTGAAATAATCCAGATGTTTACGTCATACAATTCTCCATTTTTACTGACCATCTGGATGAGTTGATGTTATCCTGTTGACATGTTTCAGATTTGTGATTTTTAACATAAACATTCATTCATTAATTTTCTGAACCACTTTATCCCTTTCGGGGTCACGGGGCTGCCAGACCCTAAACCCGGCTACTCATGGGCGAAGGCAGGGGACACCCCTGGACTGGTCACCAGTCTGTCGCAGGGGCCACAGTCACACACTCATGCACACTCATATCCAGAGTGACCAATTAACCTATGAAGCATGTTTTTGGATGGTGGGAGGAAGCCGGAGTCCCCGGAGAAAACCCACACATGCACGGAGAGAACATGCAAACTCCACACAGAAAGGTCCCCCATTGATGACACTGTTTCAAGTCCTCCAGCCAGGACTTGAACTGGGAACCTTCTTGGTGTGAGGCAAGAGCGCTAACCACTGTGCCACCGTGCAGCCTAACATAAACATTTTGGGTGAAATTCTTAGAAAGGAAAAAAGACCATCAGTGTTATTGTATCACCAAATTAGCAACTGACGTTCAGCTGGTTTGAAGGAAATCTTTGAAGGAAAAGGAAGGAAGAGAAGCTCATTCTAATATCAGTGGATCAGTCATATTAACTCCACATAACACACATTCCAGAGTGTGGTGTGAGGCCATAATTGATGCTAATTAAACATATTTTCATTAGTGTAAACACTGTTCTCGGTGGGGGTTTCTGCAGTGTATTTCTCCTCGTTTCTATCCTTCCATCTCTGCTCTGCTTTTGTGTCCGTGCTCCTGTGCGATAGATGCTTAATGATCTGTAAAATATAATTCAGAAATGATAGCAGCCTGAAAGAGATGGAGGAGGAAGGAGGGATGGGAGCTCCGTGCCGGTTTATTGTCAGTGGAGATTCCAGATCAGCAACATTTTTTTCTCAACACCTCCAAGCCTGAAAACAGAAAAACGTATTACGTTCATAGCTTAAGTCACCACAACTTTTGTCATTTGTGTTGTGTTTTTATGCCCCAATTGATTTTAAAATTGAGCTTATAGATGAAATAAAATGTCTTTTAATGGTTGTTTCAAAACGGTTGATAATTTAATTTAAGGTGAGTGATGGCGTGAAGGAAGTTTTCAATGTGAGGTCCTTGTTGAAAGAGTTTAAAATGCTTTTTTTCATCTGTGTCTCATGAAAATGCTTTCATTTGTCCTACAATCATGACAGATAAAGAAAAATAATAGTTTCCCTTAAACAGAAAAATCGTGGCGACGTCCAAATTCTTGATTCAAGTCTTTCATTTAACAATTAAAGCCTGGAGCTTCGGTTTAGTCTCTTTGCACAGGAAATGACCAAAGCTTTCACACGTTTGTGACCAAACTCAGAAACCTGGACAGGAAGGCGAAAACACCCTGTAACAATAAGCTGTGTGTTTATGAAAAGGGTCTTTGAAAGGAAAAAGGCCCCTGACTGTGCACGAGTGGGATGCAGGGTTTACCCTGAGGGTTCAGCTCTTTGACCTGTGTTTGATGCTTTTAACCCCCGTCACCATCCTCATCTCCTCTTCATCTTCCTGCTTCTCCTTTTCCTCTCTTTCTCACACATCTGAGTTTAACCTTTTATTATTATTATTGAAGAGTTTTAACAGATCAGCTTCAGAGCCCCACAATGCAAATGGGCCCCTATGAATACGAGGGCCAATAGGAAAGTGAGATGAATTTTCATGATCAGGGATCTGCTTTATTGGATTTGTTTGCAAAAATAAAACAAACAAAAGCTGCTTTAGATTCCTCATGAAATCACAAACCATAATTAGAAGCTTTAGTTTGACTACATGACATTTTTAATAGTGATGTCAATCTTTCTGGGTTTTTTCAAACTTTTTTTCAGCCTTAAAATGATCATTTTAATGCTGCGACATGTTTTCAATCATTTGTGTGAAGACGTCCACAGGAGACAGTTTGGTCGGAAGCACCAAATTATTTTAATAACTCCAGAAAAAATTGGCATTTTTGGCATGTTTGTATTTTTACGCAACTGTTTGCTACTAAAAAAAATGCTTGTATTTCCAGCTTATTTTGGTTTGGTTTGTTTAGATTGGAGGATTAAATTGCAGAATATAGTTTAAATTTGAGTTAAGTTGGGATCATTTGGGTTTACTGGAAGACCAAGAACAATCATTAGCTTTATAAATGACTTCATTAGTAATTATTAGAATTCTAAAGAAACTTTGATATTGTTTTTGATGATTCATCAGAGAAGCCTTAGTTGTAAACTGGTGTCTAATTATTAATTATCTTAAAATGAAATCTAATTGTCTTTTTTTCCATTCGATGTGGTTGCGGTTGGAGAAGCTCAAAAGTTGTCTCCTTCTATGAGAGCTTTTATTCAGAAACCAGTAGAAATGTGCAGGATGCATGGGAGCTTTCGGATCAAATCGTTACCTGAAAGCACAAAAATCCTTTATGATTCTTCGCCTGTAACCACAGAAAGGAAATGCAGCAGACCTTCTCTAGAGCTTCTCTGGCAGCTGCTGTGACGGTTTCAGTTTAAACGGTTTATCAGAAAAAGTAAGGCCACTTAGTGATTCTCACAATTTGGTTGGGACTTTTATCCATAAACTAAAGAATCAGAAGCGACGCCGTGGTGAAAGAAAGAAATTCTTCCAATTTCGCTGCTGCGGCTGGACATATTTTACCATTAAAGTGACTGCAGCACTTCAGGTTTCTGCTCTGTTGAAAGTGATAATATATTACGAGGTCTGACCCCACCAGAGGGCTCATTTAGATTTGACACTGACATATTTTATTGATTAATGGAAACCAGTGCAAGTCTGTAACGGGTTTACAGTGACTGTCGGGGCCTCCGAGGGCCAGAAAGATCTGTTGAAGGGCCGCTGTTTTTTCTTCTGCTTTCTGAACGTTGGGACTGTGTTCCACTGAAGACCTCTGGAAGGATCCCTGTCCTTCTTTAGGGTCTTCATACATCAAAAATATTCTTTGTCTGCATTCAGATTTCATAATACACATCATCAGAACTTCTGGTGTTCTGGCATAAAAAAAAGTTGAACAAAGGCAGTGTAAATGTCATCATTCACATCATCACAGATCACTTCTTCTTTTCTACAACTGCAGCCAACTGAAAGACCTCCTCTACCCTCCTCCTCTCCTCTCCTCCTCTCTCCTATCTGTCTGTCTTGGTGAAAGGCCAGTTGGAGCACAAAAGCCTGCTGTGGTAGGTAGTTATAGAGCTCCTTTGTGGCACAGCCTCCTTCTATCTGCTCCATCTTAATAAGAGCAGTCATCATTTAGAGTCTAAGTCGCTCTCAGCCTCCTGGCTTTAATTATGACATATCGATTGTCTCGTTAAGTCTAGTTTGGCTTAATGAAATCTATTGTAACCTCTAATTCTTTCTTCCATTGTCCCGCCCTGCAGTGCTCAGAGTGTGATGTGGACCCGGCCTGTCTTTGTGTTGTCTAATCTGACTCTGTGTGCGGGTCATTCCCGTGTCTGTTTCTATATCTTTGTGGCTCTGTTTATCTGTGTTTGTGTCTCTAGTTGTGTGTTTTTTTCCGCCCTTTTCTCAACACGCGTGTGTTTCTGCCTCCAACCCATGTGTGAGTTTCTCCGTCTGCAGCTATGTGTGTCTTTGCGTCGATGGGTTCCCGCTCTAAAAGGCGCCGCTGTCACCGTTTATCTGCCGCTTCCTGATTCCCTTCCATCGACTCTCGGCCAATCAATTCACTAAATGATGCAATTATACGCCCTCCCTCTCCTCGCCCCCACATTTAAAGTTGAGAGGTTTATTTTGGATCAATCCAGACCACTTTGTGTGCAAATTACACGATTGCATTGCTTTCGGATTCTTTAGGCAGCCCAATTGGAGCGAGCCCAGGGTGTGAATGCCTAATGAGAGGCCCTGTCCTTCAAAAAGGCTCTGTCGAACACAAGCAGAGACAATTAGAGAGGTGGCAGCAGAGAAGAAAAAAAAACAGCCATTGCTCTTTCACAACTGGTCAAAAAGTCTCTGATTTCAAACACGGGAGATTTCAAACTTTATTCAGATCTTTCTTATCAGCTGTCTTTCATATCCTCCTGAGAACTAGAAAAACAATTACTTTAAATCTTCCAAAAACTACAATTCCAGCGCCTCACCCCTGTCACTGACAAGCCCCAAATATCTTCTGTAGTGAACAAAAGGAGTTCAGGCTGGCCTTTGTCACACGTTGCAGGTTTGAGGGTTGTTCGTGCCGGTGTGGTCATAGAGAGGAGCGGCCGCATGTTAATGGAGGAACAGGTGTGTCTTGCAGTTCCCAGTAAAACAGATCATACCATTGTTGTACGTGAGTTAAGTGTATCGTGAAGTGTTTATGAGGACGATACATTGCACATGAGGGATTCATTTATACGCTGTTCTTACACTACACTCTAATGTCTTATTGTCTTGAAGTTCTCTTCACTCATACGGCCACCTCAAGGGGCATCATGACAATGGAACGTACCATTGTAATGCGCTTGGTAAGAGAATCGTGACGTATTCGTAAGGATGATTGGAAGTCACGCAGACTTATGGCATATGGGCGATGCTATTGTACGGTGTCCTTACACCACATTCCAGTCATTAGAAAAATGTGAGCACTGGCTCCTTACTGACCCCGTGCAAATGATCCATGCACAGGGTGCGCACGTGATACGTAAGTGACCATAGTCCGCCTGTAGGATGTCCACACAAGCTACACTGCAGGATTTAAATTCCTACGAAACGCCTGCTTCTCACCTACTTACCCTTACGTGTAATATACATGTTCACTATGACCTGTCGCCCGCAGCATGCCCGTAGAAAAAATGTGCACCATCCCTCGTATTTTATTGTGTTTTTGCCACCAAACAGCCCGTATCCACTCACCAGGGCAGCTGTGTCTAAGGAAGACATCAATAGCATGCAGTGGTCGGGATATGTCCCCTGCAAAGGACACATTTGCATCGCTGATAATCTGGAGGCTGCGGTAGATGTTCCACTGTTTTAGTGCTCTTCTCATTCTCCAGCAGATGATCCACCAGACAGCAGAGTCTGGATCTGCTTCCTAAACCATCCTGAGAAATGTCTCCCTTTGCCCTCTATAAAGTGTCTGGCACCTTATTTTTAACTGAAATTGAAACTGATGTAGAAGTAGACGCAATACATACTAAATTAACCCCCAGAAGCTTTGATCTTTTGAATGTTCTGTGATGACGTAACGTATTGTGTATGTAACAATACCTGATCCTTTTAGCACAACTCCAGCTTTTCCTACTTATGTTAAAATCTTTTCTCCTTTTTTTGTCATTATGTTACACAATAATTCCACAACACACCTGATATATAAAAACTCTATTCTGGGGGGTAAAATTTCTTATTATTTTAATGCAAAGAATTAAAAAAATTGGGATCAAACAGTTTTTTCATGTTTGATAAAGTTCAAACATGGAGAGACAAAATAAAAAATGTATAAATCCAGAAACAAAGCAAGGACAAAGTCAAACTATGTGAATTTTGTTTTCAAAAAGCAGGCGAAGCTCCACTAAACTACAATGTTCCGAAGATTTATTCCAAAGGGAATCACAGTCATGTGTCAAAACTTTAAGTTGTTTGTTTGAAATCAAATATTTCAAAACTGAAAACGTTCTGAAACGTTGACGATGAATTTTAAATTAGCACTACACTAAGGTGGTGGAGAACTCATTTATGTCATCTTAACCGACCAATGGGATTGACAAACTCATTGATGAGCTCAGAGACAACTAAGGATTATATATTTTTTTTAAATAATTTTTTCCTCAGAAATCTATTGAACTGATTCCAAAAACAGAAATAAAAAACGTGCCTCCAGACTAAGAAACAGTCTGAAAAATGAAATTAAAAACCTCTTTCTTTCTTTCACACAGTGGTGGAAGTTGACCCTAAATAACAGCTGAGGCAGATGAAGATGTTTTCTGCTCCGCTCTGGTCATCTTGTTCTCTAACAGCAGCAACATTATTGAGAATATGTGATGCTGAAGTCAGTCCATATTTTCTTTTGGGGAAGGACGCTGAGTCTGACAGCTCAGCTGCAGTTGTGTGGCTTTAAAGGACCCGTTGACCCGAATCCCCATCTGACCTGGCCCTTCAGCCCTGCCTCTGTTTCAGCTGCGCTTCATTCGGGAGCCAACGTCAGTCAGCGGGAAAACCTTCAGTTCCTGCGCGCCAGCATTCCCTTGTGTTTGTGTGTGTGAGCGGGCATCTATTCCCAGCAGCGGACCCGACCCGTCAAACATGGCTGACTGTGCTGGTTGGCTGGCGGGATGAAAGATGGAGGCTTGGTTACTTCTGCATCACTCTCTGAGCATGAGGTTTGCTGTCGTAACATCACAGGTTAAAGTTCAGAGATCTGAGTGGGAGGTGCGACCCCTCAACGTCCTGAAAACACCTGGACCCAGCGTTTCTAGCGAGCAGAGACCGATTTCCCAGCAGGCAGCTGTTCAGACTGGGTTTGGAAGGCTGCATATCCAGTCGGAGCGCAATCATTTTGGCTTTTTTGTGAAGGTTTTACTCCCATTCAGGGATCAAACATCTAGTGTACTGAAATAGTACCCTCCACCAGCATGCCAGCCTTCCAGCACAGTCATTTCTCACAGTCCTAAGCTGTGAATCGTCCCAACCGGACACTCAGAGATTTATTTTAGTACAGATTCACCTGACAACCAAGATGCTTAAAAAAGCACTGAACAAACGGGCCTCCTGTACTGCAAAATAAAGTCCTTCTCAAATTAACTCGAAAAATATGAAATCCAAGATGTTTTTTTAGGTGAAGTAAATCTGCTAATAGAAGCAGTGGAATTTGTCTTAATGAGATAAGTTGTGTTGTTCTGTCCTTTTAAGACAAAAAGAATCTTCCATTAGTTAAATACACTTCATAATGATTCGGTAAATGGAAATGTGTTTTGGGATGTATTAAGACTGGAAAAGTCCATTGGTCTGGACTGAACTAAATAAGGATTTCTTGGATATATGTTAGATACTCTCTGTTATATATCTGGACTTTGTGGAAATGATTTTCAAACTTTGAACCATGTTGGCTTAAACTAAACCCCTTGGTTTGGAGGCCAGCCAAGAAATTACAAGTTTAATCTCAGATTTTGTACTTTGAGTTGTTTAAAAGTTTCCTGGAAATGTGGAGAAAAATGACAAATATATAAACGGTTGTTTTAAAAACGGACTTTTCATGCATAAGATTACAGTGACTCAAGTGTTAAACATGTATGAAGATGTTCAATAGTTGCATAATTGTCTTGTTATCATATTTCCATGAATGAAAGTCAACAGATGCATGAGGACTTGAGTTTTTCTGCCGCTTTCCTGATCTTTGAGCAGGTGAGGCCGCAGGTGGAGACAGCTGTGCATGAAGGAAAAGGAGGCAAAGAGGAGAAGCTACCAGAGGGATGACAGGTAAGGAGGGATGAGGAGAATAAGGAGGAGGAGAGCAGGACGGTGCAGAGCAAGAAGTCAGCTATGTGCTGGGAGAAGCGGTGCTGGTGGGTGGGGGGTGGGCCCAGTAAATCAGCCAGCTTCTTGTCAACACCTCCCACCAGCTCCCCCCCAGGGGCTTCTGAAGCCACTGAGCTGAGAATAACAAATGGCCGTCATTGGCCAGGCAAAAAGCTGTGATTATAATTATCACATCCCACACTGACCTTGCATAAACCTTAATCCTTCTCCAATGGAGCATTTAAATGGGCTGCCAACAGCGACAGAGATGTGGAGCGAGGGAGGGAGGGGAGGTGACGAGGGGGAGTCAGGAGAAGAAGGGAGGCGAAAGAGTAGAAAGGGAAAGTAAAAAGACAAACGAACTGTGGGGAAAGGGGTGAAGCGAGAACGAGGAACCACTGAAGAGAGGAGGTGACGACTGTGAGGAGTTTGGTGGTTCAGCGGCTGAACATGAGGAGTAATGAGGAGGTGAGGCTGCATGCTGGTGAGCTCAGGGACGGGAAGGAGGACAGTTGGACCAACGGCGTCTGAGGAGCCAAATGACAACCCCACAGAGGAGACTTCACTCCAGCAGCATCCAGACAGCACATGCGTCCAGATATTCCTGCTGACGTTCAGTGGATTGATGAGGGGCCACAGCACAGCGCCCCCTGCGCTTTGAATGTGGAATTACAGCAGGAGTCTCTTACTGAAGTGACCTCTGATCATGCAAGACAAATCCTACTGCCAGAAAGACAACACAAAAAGAACACTAAGTACATTTTAAAACGTTTTAGCTTGTTTTAGCTGCTTCACTGCCAAACTGTTTGACTTTTCATCTCCACTTAAATAAAGACGATACGTTTTAGTTCTGATTCTCACAAAAATATCACTGGATTAATACAAATGATCATTTTTGAAATTTTCTGTTAAAAAAAAAAAAACAAAGCAACTGATGTGGTCCAATTTTTGCTTCTATTATTCAAATAAAATAAAAACCAAAGCCTCATTTCCATTGAGCAGTACGGAACCGTCCGGTCTGTTTTTTTTTTTTTAGCATTTCCGTTATGAAATAGACCCATCAAACCGTTCCAAAGAAAAATGGAACAGAACGGTAAGGGTGGAGCTACTTTTGTCACACAAGCAGACCCGTTGATCGATGATTTTCTGTTAAAGCGCTGCAGTGTAGTTAATATATTGTGCATTATACCATGGTCTGGGTGTGGATTAAAAAGTGACAATCCACACCTGAAAAAGAAGTTCCGGTCACATAGCCCAAATGTTCTATATCACTGCGCCGGCTTCTTTGAGCTTCCTTCTCTGGACAAAAACAAGCGGTAAGAGATTAACTTTCTTTCTGAAGTGATGCTTTATTTACCCAAATCGCTTTCCTTTGCAACTTTAGTCGAGGTTGTGCTGGCTCGCCAGTTACTATGACGATATATCAAAAAGCCCGCTTTTTATGAGAAAAATAGCACGAATAAAGAATTAAAAAAAGAAAGAATAAAATAGAAAGAATATAGTAATAAATAGAAATAATAAATAATAGAAATAATACAAATTGATTCTTTATTTAGTAAGTGACCATGGTATAAGTGGGATAATGCCCAATGAAGTGTGCATTATCAGAAATGAAAGCACTTGGTGGAAGCAACCATCCTCTGCTTCACGTTAATCAGTTCAGACTGTTAATTTCTGATAATTATCCCTTACATATTGTTGTTGGGTGCATAGATTACTATTTACAAGCTGGTTAACACTGAAGTTGCTTACCAGCTTTGTTTTTGCCCCGCAAACATGTACCTCTTTTCCCGACTCAAGATCGAAGCCAAAAGTTTTCTCCTCTTCACCTCCAGCAGTCTTCTCTCAAAAAACATTAAATGCTTTGTATTTACAGAATACCAAAAGCCAAGCGGGGGAAAAAAAAGACCAGCTGGATGTCCTCCTTTCTTGTTGATAATTGCTTCACTTTTGCCATAGTCGCACCACTATAACACTACACAATTGGTCCACACCCCGTATGCGCCGTGGCGGTCCAACCCTGAGTGGAAACGCTCACCTGAATTTCCTGGACCATTCTAAACTGTAGCCTACCACTCAGTGGAAACAAGTCTTAAATGCCTGAAACATGTTCAATGTGTTTTCTAAGTATTTTATTGTTTTAAGTACCTTTTTTTTCACAAATGTTAGTGAGTTTTAAGCACAAAAATTAAACTTAAAGGGAATAACAACAATAAAAATGGTCAAGCGGAAGAAAATGGTTAAACTCTGCAAGTCAGTAATTTTTTAACCTCACAGACGGTCACATATTAAAAAAAAAATCTGAGAATGGAATAAAGAGGTTTCCACTTCTGCACTTTTCTGCAGAAATGATGATCTGATGGTGGCGAATGCAAGTGAGAGACAAAGCCTCAGGGGAGGTCAGAGATCAAGTGATCTGACCCTGAGGTCAATTTAGAGTTGCTGGCCTCACTGCTGCAACATTTGACTCCCATCCAAACACACACACATCACCTTAATAGGAAATGAAGAGCTGAAAATGTGTTGATAATGCTGCTGGTTGGTCATTGTTCTGCTGCTCTTCTCACCATGTGAGCATGCACATCAGCTCCAATAATCGCTGCTCATCCTGTACTTTGTAGCATTAACCATGAGGAAAACATCTGATTTATGTCGCTCACACGAAGAGCGCTTACAAATTAAAAACACTTGTTCTTTTCAGTCATAATCACCTGCTGTGAAAAAAGTCAGGGGGCTGCGTCAGCTCGGAGTTTCTGAGTTCAGAGGATTAGTTAAATGGACTGAAAAACAGCTTTTTCACAGAACATCACCTTTAAAGCTCCAGCATGTAAAAGATGGAGTGCAATAAATGCTGTAATTAACAGCCTGAAATGTTTAGCTCACAAACTGTCTTAATTTATTGTTGTCCTCCTTTTGTCTCAGGCCGGTCTGGTCGAGCTTTACGTCAGTGAGATGATGTCGTCAGGTTGAGTATCATTCGCTTCATTTTAAGACAGGTTTAGCTCTGTCTTTCATGGGAGATTCTTTTTTTTTTACAGCTTTGATTGAAAAAAAGAAATATGGGATTTTCTTACATCATTTTTTGGATGACTTCTGCAAATAACTACAAAGTCGCACAGTGATGATGTCACAGCAGCAGCAGCAGGTGCCCTAAGCGTACAGGGAAACTCAGGGGTGTCAAGTTTCATTGCTAAGTCAATGTGCAGATGCAATCTAAGGTCCTGCGGCGCGATTTGGAAGTCAGACGCGTCAAGAGTTAAAACTTTAGCGGGGTTCTAAGGACTCAGCTTTGGGCACGTGACAGTTTCAGTGAAAACAAATCCAAAATGGCTGATTGATGTGAGGGTTCTTGTCCTGAACTTCCATTCATTTTCTTAACAAGCTGGGGGTGCGGGGTTGCCGGTGCTTGTCCCAGCTACTGTTGGGTGAAGGCAGGATACGCTCTGGACAGATCGCCAGCCTGTCGCAGGGCCCACAGGGTTGGAGTGGTCGCGCCCAGGCGGACGGCAGAGCTCGCTCCCGACTCATCGGATACTGGCAGTGGAGCTCGCTACGCTAGGCGGCAGAGTTCACTTGCTTGCTTCGCCGGATGCCAATCTTCCTACAGAAAAATATCTTTGAAGAACTTTAAGACTTTTTTTAAAAAAAGCACCAATTTGTCTGTGATTGATTAATCGAGTTAATCGCGATGTGAAACTGTTCGCACGGTGTGGAGAAGTCAGTCTGTCCAGTTCTCTTATACAGTCAAGACCTTCAAAACTCCACCCCAGATCTGACAAAAGCATCAAGTCCCTCATGACAGCCGTCAACATTCTATTGGTTTCTGTTCCTACACATGTGTAGGAGCTCCTCTGCTTGTTTTTTTTTGGTTCATACAGAAGGAGGGGATGATGGGAAATCAGCTGCCAACTTGAGTCACACACACAAAAACAAGCCACAAGTATGAATGTAAATTGAACTCAGATTGAATCCATGTGGACTTTTACCAGCAGACTGATTAAACCTGTAAAATACAAACCCATGATGGGAATCATTTTCAAGACACAAACAGTAAAACATTTAAACAACGTTTTAATTAATAATGCTTGGTTTCCAGATAAAGTCACAAAGGTGCACAAATGTTGCTTCTATGCCACATTTTGTAAATTAGTAATTTACAAACATTTGGGCAGCATTGACACTAATGTCCAGCCTTTCTGTGTCCAAAAAGTCATAGTTGAAACTTTTGGACACTTGCAGGTGCTGTAAGTTACTACAACCAGATGGGGGCAGTGTTTCTGTCACCCAGGTCTGGGCAAATACAAGTTATTTCAAAAGAGCGCAAAAAAAAAAATGAAGGAAAATATAGATTTATAGATTTGTTCTCATGCAGGTTTGTGGAAATTACTGAGCCAACTTCAGTCATCAGAGGAACCCTGACGCCCTTCTAGAAATGTATCCCGAGAGATGAATGAGACCCTAAAAGTATTTTTTATCATTATTTAAAAAATGAAAACATCTTTAGCAGTAAATCCAGTTAAAAGAAATGTATTAAGGTGCAGAAAGATCATAAATAAACACAATTATTAAATGAAAATCAAAATCCTTGATGCTTAGATGAGTTTCTTCAAAAGAAATGGTGGTGGGAACCCAAAAATAATTACTGGATTTCAGAGACATACGAGTGAATTTTGTGATTTAATTACTGTACAAAGATAAGCTGGAATTCAACACACTCCTGCAAACAAACAGGCAACACACACACACACACACGAGCGCTCCTGTACACAGCGCAGGCCACCGGTGCCGTGCTCCCATTCCATAAATCATAATGTTTCACCAAAAGCAGAATTTCATTTCCCTGCCGGCGGCTTATCAGGCTAAGGAGGGATATACAGCCCATCACCGCGCTCGTTTATTATCTCTGTGAATAGTCTGTGGCAGGGATAGGGCTATAACCTGGCCACAGCAGGCAGGGGACTGGATTAGACGATTAACTGGAATAGCATATCAGGGCTAAGTCTATTACCTAAAGCACCAGTATGGCTCTCCCCTCTGGACCATGGAGAAGCAGCCGTGGCCACACCGTGGGTTCCTTTCATTTGTTCCATTATTATCTGTTCACCTTCTTTTGATTTGCACAGCTGACTGATTGGTGTCCCTGCAAAAACCAAGTCCGGCCTTGACCCGAAGCCTCGCCTTGTTGAAGTGCTACAGTATTGGCCTTTCAGGCTGATGTGTATTAATGCACCTGGACCTGCTGCTCACAATCAAATCATTCTTTATTTGCGAAGGTGTAAACATGTTTAACACATCAAAAACATGTGAAACAGTGAAAGCCGGGACTCATCAGAGTAAGAGAAAATACTTTTATACACATGTGTCTGAAACTCTCCCCCAAAAATCACAAGTTATTTAAAAGTATTTTTTGGACCAAAAGCTCCTATGGAGTATAAGTCGCAGCAGCAAAAAAAAAATAAAAAATAAAGAAGAAATATTAATATTTAAGTTTCACTGCAGTATAAGTCAGACTTTTGGGAGAAAAGTGTTGCACTTAAACAATCCGAGCTCAGGAACCATTTGGTGGTTTCACCCCTCAACCAACCCCTCTAATGCTGAGAGAGGCATCGGACCCCATTTTTAGAGTCTTTGGTATGACTCAAACTAGAAAATCACAACCTTCCAATCTTAGGAAAGACACTCTTCCACCAGGCCACTGAGTTGGCTGCTTTGAGTAACATTTATATTTGAATCATTCAGCCCTCCTCACCTCAAATCCTGCCAAACAATTGCACCAGTAATCCTTCCAGAAATGTAACCCCCAACCAAAATTTACTGGAACCAGAGGCTGCAGATAAAACAATTGCTCTTATCACCCCGTTGGATTCCATTTTATTTCGAGCTATGTCTGTGCAGAAGAAAACCTTCAGCAGACATGTAAAATTCACAAATGAATTCTGTCTCGAAGACGAGCGGCGCCGAAGAGGTGAAGCGGCCTGTTATACGCTGAGAGCAAATTACCTTCACAACCATTTGTTAATTTTTCCAGGTCTCACCTCCTGCAGACTTGGACATTAGTTCGACATCAGGATGCTGAGATGGAAGTCAGCAGGCAGCTAATGGGACATTTTCACAGCTCAGGACACAATCTTATCTTTTAATAATGAAATCTGAGGTGTTTTAATAACATTTTCATTTCAATTAAACTAGAAGCCAAAGTTATTTACCCGCCTCTCTCCCTCTCAGGGCTTCATCTTTTGAACCTTTTATATTTTTCTGATCCAATTTGCCATTTAACCTTTTATTACATGTGAAATCCATATAATGCTTTAGGAGGATAAACAATAAAAACATACAACTGTTTCTCTTTTAATACCCTTGGAGCTATGAACTAAACAGCAGTGCAGATTTTATAGAAATGAAGTTTTGCAGCTACATTCCTCAGAGCGTTCTTCAAAGAAAACGGCAAAATGCAGATTTTAAAGACTATTGAAGATAAATTTTTAAATCTAAAATGAGTTTACTATGTGTCGGATTTCAACCACACTGAGAATAAAAAGCAAAAAACAACTAGTGGTAAATGTTTGCACACAGCAGTTGAATAAAACTTGTGAAAACGTTAAAATCAATGTCACATTTAGCTGTGAAGAATTCATAATCCGACCTCTAAAAATGTTGGAACATTTGTATTGTGCTTCAAAAAGTATACAAGACAAAGCAATGAATGTGCAAATCAACAAGTATTATTTCACTCTGTTACTGATGCCTTAATGTTGCACCAACAGTAAAAAAAACATGAGGTGTCTAAATGTTTTCACGTAATGGTTGCATATATTCATAAAATAGTTTTTATGGTTTGTCAAAAACCTAATCTTGTGATGTTGTTTACCCATCATGTGAGCTTTTAAAGCGAAACATGGAGGCCTAAGAAACATTTGCACACTTTTTGAGAAAGGTTTTGTTTGATAAAAGACTTTGCAGTTTCTTGCAAACTTTTCAGAGTTCTTTGCAAATGCTGCTTGCAGTTAAAAAAAAATGTCTACTGCTTTGTGAACTACAACTCAGAGATTTGACATCAAAGGATCAGCTTGAACCAGTGACTGTATATGAGAACTGGACTGAGTGACTCCTTCCCCCTAGAATTCCAAACAGGAAGTACAAAATCTTAATAAATCATAATAAATAAGAAATTTTGCATAGTTCAAGCTATTCATGTTTATATATAAACTGTCCAATCAGATGCCTTAATAAAAGTGGGTGGAGCCTGTTGGATCCCCACGTGCGACATTCAAAATGTTTGACACATTTTGTGTGGCCCGGTTTCAAGTGGTTTGGGCGTGGCCATTCAACAAGCTAACTCCTGATTGATAAGAGTGGTTGCCATAGAAACAAACAATCACAGCTTACTGATGACGTCTGGCTCCAGCATGGCGGCAATCGTACTCTGAAAAATGTGGTGGTTAAACACTTTAATGCTGATGCAATTTTAAGCCACTGCTTAAAGGGAAGCGAAGCTCGTCTCTTTAGCTCGAGCATTTCTAAATGTTTTGTTGGTTTTGCTTCCTGCTCGTGATTTTTTTTTGTGCTTAAATCCATTTGTAGATGGTTTTTGTACTAAACTGATGTTAGTGTCCCTCATTTGCCATTTTAAATATTTTTAGCACAAAAAAGTCACTTTTTCAATTTATGATAAAAAGTTGAAATTGGGCTTTCAAAAAAAAAATAAAGAATTTGAAAGATGACATTTTGTTCCATCTTCCTGAAATAAATAATCCCAAAAGCCCAGAACAAACATCTCAGTATGTCCCTGTAGGACGTGAGAACCTTGGGAACCCATGTTAGGTGATGTCAACATGGAGTTCAGACGTCTCTCTATCCTTTGACTGCTCATCAACCTAAGAGGAGGAGACATTCGTGTTTCTGACAGCTGATTGGCCGTCGGGATGCAACCATGCGTCGGATTGGCTGCGCCCGTCTCAGACAAAGTGACATGCTAATTTGATGGAAGTAGACCACAGTAATGTCACTGCAGGTAGATAATGTGTTTTGACTGGACTGAGACAGAGACGTCATCGCCGTGATAATGAATGAGGACAATGAGAGTGAAGATACAGGAGATGATCAACACTGACAGTCACCAATGAATAACTTTAATTTTTTCTACTTTGATGAAACATTTTCCTCTAATTTGTCTGCTTTGATCTGAGCTTCAATTGAGCGGGAAGCAGCTTAAGAGCGAGTCCTGATTCAGAATGACACCTGGGATGGAGCTCCTCCTCATTCTGTGTGGAGGAGATGGAAACAGATTTTTAATAATCTAAAGAAATCACTGACAGATGCATCTGGAACCTGCATCCTTTTTGAACAAAAACAGTGTAGAACAACCACAGACATCTGCAGAAACCTGATGTCTAATTGGTTTGTTCATCCTTATGGGAGTTGTGGTCACATTTCCAGTTTTCCACTCATGGATTCGAAGCCACAGAACAGCAACTACAAGAATGTAAATCTATGCTTATAGGAATGGGTCAAGACGGACATAATGAAGTAGAAAAAGAGGGTTTCACAGAGAAAACGACAGAGTATTAGGGCCATTTTAACAATAAGAACATTTACCAGAATAAAGTTATAAAATTATGGGGAAAAAAGCAGAAATTTACAGGATTAAAGTCTTAAAACTTTAGAAAACGTCAAGAATAAATGTATAGATTTATTTTTAAAAAAAGTATTTTTGATAATAAAATTATATTTAGGTTATATTAATGAAGTTTATCATAAGTTGAGAACTTATTAGATTAAAGTAATACATTTGTAAGGTTCTTGAAGAACCAAAATCAAGGTTCTTTTAAAGGAATTTTCCTAAATGGAAAATTCACGAAGAACACCAACAAACAAATAATGCTAGTTCATTGTGCTTTCACATACTCTCATCTGACTAACGACTAGAGCGCTGCGAAAGGACCCGTATGACAGCATCATACCACACACACGACAATGCTACGTTCCATTTTCATGAACTGAGGTGGCTGTAGGAGCCTCGAGGGAAATGCAGACAGCTGCACTCCCCAAAGATGCAGCTGCTGCTCGCTACGACTCTCCGCGGACCTGGACAACCCAGGAGTCGACTCGTACAGTCGACTCCTGTACGAGTTAATGTGTTGATGTTTACCCTTTTTGTGCACTCATAATGTAGTTAAATGTCTTTAAAACTTAAAAAAACTTTTTTTGTCTGAAGTTATTTACATGAGCTGCTTCAGACTGTATGGGGCAGCAGAAAGCTGCAGAAAAAGCGTTTGTGTTTGTTTTTCTCTGCCAGCATTAAGCGCCTGTCTGCAGTGAAGTCCTCACTTCCACCGTGAAGGCCTGCCGCTGATGCTGCCGCCGCTCAGGTGCTGATTCAGTCCAACAGCAGCTCCTTCCAGGGCTGTGACAGGGCCCGGACCAGGCCCGCGCCGGCAGCTGCTCCCATTCAGATGCAGATCTGCACTAATTAATTCTCATGTTTAAAGGAATTAAACATATCGTGGCAAAAAAAGGAGGGCGCTGGTGTGAGCCGCCCGAGTATGCAGACCAGATAAAAGGAGGAGCGCGCTTCTCTGTGACGGACGTACATTTATTCACACCTCCCCAACCAATTTCATTTCAATGTAAAATAAGGAGATGAGGTTAGGAAACAGCACAGAGCAGAGTTAGCTAATAGAAAACAATGAGAGGTGTTTTATTCTCTGGAGGCCATTCTGCTGTTGTCAGCGCTCTTCCTCACCGGCCGCCCGGCGCCGGAGACAAAGACGGAGAGCAGCGGGGCCAAGTGCCTCTTCTAAAACACACAGCAGCTTATTAACCCCAACATGCACACACACGCACACACACAGAGCGCAGCAGAGGGCTGCAAAGCCATATCAGCCTGTAATATATTGAGGTTATATTCAGGTTGTAATGGTGTTATTAAAGCAACAAGCTCAGGCTGAATGGAGAAAAAAATCCTATTAAAATAATTATGGAGGCTTGGTGTCGCAGTGTGTGTTTTTGTGTGTTCAGAGCAGTGAGAGGAACACACACAGAGGGCTGCATATGCACAAACACAAAACTCTGCGCGTGTGTGTGTGTGTGTGTCCTTGGCTTACTAATGTGTAGTAATTGACTCGACTAATAGTGATTGCCAACTAATCTTAGAGCTGCTTTTCGTCAGCCTCTCCCTTAATTAGAATGTATTGCTGCTACATTTAGTCCTACTAGATCTCTTAAAAAATAATTATTCCTACATGTAATTATGCACTTATATTGTTTGAAGATTACAGTCCTAGTGGAGAGCACTTCCAACTGGATTATGAAGCCCCCTCAGATCAATAGCATGCTTTTATTTCATTGCATTGCTACAGTCTTTGAGCAACAGATTTAGGTCTGATTCATTACAGTTTAACTTCTATAAAATAATCAATACGTTTCCACAAATCTGCCCCACAAACTGACTGAACTTTTTCTCCTTTCAGGTGTTGAGGCCCTGAAGTGCAAATCACAACAACAAATGCAAAAACATAAAACAGATCACGATAACAAATAAAAAAACATTTTAGAAATTAAAACTAAATTCCAGAAACTAAAACTTAATTAGCTTCAAAGCTTTTTTTTGGCTGAGCAGGTGCTACACACCCCTTAATATCCCACTTCTGTCCCTGCTACCTTGGATGGATCTGCACGGAGCAAACTCAACCAAAAAAAAAAAAAAAAAAACACAAAAAAACACTTTTTTAAAACTGCGGATTTTCTGTTGGTTTTTTCTCCGTAGCAACCATTTTATTTTTTGGTCGCCTGGGGGTGAAGAAAAGGTTTATGCCATTTTTGGAAGAATCAGCAACAGTCATTTTTTGGATTTCCTTAGGCAACAGAGGTTTTTTGTTAACCACGCCCACATTTCCTAATATTTTCATATCACATGTCATATCCTTTTTTTTCCACTTTGAGCCAACAATTCATGTATTCAATTTTTACAATATTCTGGTAAAAAATACGCGAGCAACAGGAAAACGCCACTTTTGTCAGCTAGCTATGCTAACGCTGTTCCCAAGTAGCTTCCCAGTGATGCTCCAGGAACTAGGAGGCGGTAAATTAAAATACTTGGGAGGAGTTTAAATTCGTAGTTAATACTAAAGGTAATTTTTTAAATTTTATTTATGGGCAGTAAGACTGAAAAATTGCGAAATTACTCGTCCTTCAGTCAGGGGCTGCTGCGGGACGAAACAATGTCGTGTGACATACTGTTTGCACTAAAAACAGAAACAAATGGAAAAAATAAACTCAGACATGAAAACACTTGAAGATTTAAGGCAGAGATGGTGGAATGGACTGGTCAGGATGCTGATTTCTATGTCAGACGGTCAGATTTTCATTTTCAAAGACCACTTGCAGAGAAATCTCCCGGGTGAGATTTTTTTACATCGCCGACGCGATGGTTAAATGACTCTATAATCACTTCAAACTCGCTATAATGACCTCTACAGTGGATGTTGGCAGCACTTATTGTTAACTTTAAAGAAGATGTAGGTTCAGCGAGGCGAGTGAGGAACATCTCCATCTTTCCAGTCTTCTGTTGCATCCTTCTTGTCCAACACCTAAGGTGGAGTCACAGAGTTTGAGTTGAAATCTTGATTAAAGCAGATTTACACAAATGTTTACTCTTACAGAAAAATAAATCTTTTTAAACCTCCTCTTGGTCTACTTTTTTTTCCCAGACAATTTGATGTAACTTAGCTCGTGCAAATAAAACATGATGTTGCTGAAGGTTCTCACTCATCTATCAGTCAGACTGATGGATTCACCTGGACGGGCGCTGAAACGCTTCAAGATTTTAAGTCCAGTTTTTGACTTCAAGGACAACATTCACTTTTCATTCTTTAAATTCCACTCCATCACCTGAAGACAGTTTAGCTGTGATGACACAAAACACTGCAGACATTAAAGCCTGATCTATGTATCTGTGATCTTGAAGCCCAGTCAGAGTCAACAGAAACAACACGATGTCCAATCAAAAGCTCTAAGTTTTAGCTTTCAGACCTTTTGTCTTCTTTTCTCAATTTTTTACCACAAAAAAACATTTTTAATCCAACAAAAGCCACAAGTCCCAGAATCCCACTCCTCCACATTTAGTATCACTGAAAAGCCCCAAATGTCTTCGTTCAGTAGTTTGTGCTGACTGTATATGAGATCTGGACTGAGTGAATGCAGAAAATGGTTTACTTCCAGCTCCAACTACATGAAGTCAATTCAGTCACCAATTTTTCATGATACAGACGCCGCCATGTTAGAGCCGTACGACATCAGTAAGCAGTGATTGGCCCAAGTTGGTCTGTGTCATCATTTATATGGCAACCACTCTGGCCAATCGGGAGTGACCTGTTGGAAGTCCACGCCCCTAACCCCTGAAAGTTGTATTTTTAAAGTTGGTGTTTTGGTCATTTTCACATTGGTCATTTTGGGAAATATTTTTGATGGTAATTATTTAATCAATTTATTATTAATTTTCTAAAATACAGAAAATTCCCAGAAGAATTTACGTTGATGTTAAAAATGCATTGATGCGCTTACATACATTAAAATGTTTTTCTATGCATTTGACCCATCCTCTTGGAGGGAAATGAGCTATATTCACAAGCGCCGCCTCCTGGATCAGCATTGTCAAGCATGAGGTGGTAAAACTAATTTAAAAACCAAGTTTCAAACAAGTTCATTTTAAAATGATAATCTCTTTAAATTACAACCAGAATCTGACGTTTCCTTCTCTTTTCATTACCTGTTGTATATCTTAGTTTCAAATTCTTAGGTAATTTGTGAAGATTGTTGAATCAGAAAATCTGATTTGCTTGTGTGTGAGTTGCTTTTATTATACAGAGATAAATGTGGGTATTTCCGCTGGTCAGAATCTCAGCGTGCACGTATAACCCTCTCAGTGTGTTTCTGTGGCTGTGCACGCTGATAGACATCGTGGAGCCAAATAGCTGAAGGCTGAAGGCATTAAGAGACGAGAGGAGGACATTAATCTAAAGAAAATTAAAATCTGGAGCGGTACGTTTAGGATGGAGAGCGGCCGCCACTTCTGATAAGAAGTGGTTAAGGGGAGCACAGATTTAGATAAATGGGCAGGAGAGAGGAGGAAGATGAGGTGGAAGAGAGACGAGGACAGCCAGAGGGAAGGAGCAGAGGAGGCACGGAGGTGAGGAAAAGTGGGCTGTGAGGAGGGTGCCGAAAAAGCAAGGAATCAGAAAGAGGAGAGGAAGAAGGAGGGAGTATGGACAGAAAAAAACAAAAATCAAGTGAAATCCCTGCTCTGCCGGCGCTTTATGCAGCACATGTAGATAGCAGTGGCTCTGTGGTCTTGAGCATCAATAACATCAGGTTATCTAGAGTGTGGTCTGGTCACACGCTGCGGCACACACGGTGAGTGATAGCGGTGCCACAGAGGTGGCTGTCTGGGGTTAGCAAAGCTGTGCTCAACAGAATGTTGGAGATTTAAAGACTCCAGGAAGCAGCTGAGATATGGAGCAGAACCAACTGCAAGCTGCAGCCTCTGCTGTCCACCCCACACGGAAGAACATCAGCCTCACTTGCAACGCTACTTTACTAAACGCCCTCTTATGCTTATGCCAAACGGTGGACAGGGATCCGCTCTGGAGTTCTGGATAAAATCTACAACAAACCTCTTCTGGAACAGCTGGAAAAGACCACATTGGTGTCATTACAAGGAGTAGTTTGTGTTTATACAAGTGAACATCGTCAACCAGACTCTAAACGTTGGGTTCGATTCTTGAACGTCTGCTCTTCAACCTGTTTGTGCTCCTTCTGTGTCAAAATGATGCACTCAGTCTCATCTGGTAAATGCAGGCTGGACCCAACCTCATGTGATCTACCAGCAAAATTGCCCTCTGCAACGTGCATTCAAGCAGCTGCTTTTAATGAAAAGTCTACCTGAACGCATGTGTACGTGCATTTTGGGCTTCTGCATTCAAAATTCTCGCGTCAACGTAAGAGTTTCTATGACCGTTTTCTAAATTACGAAACACGCGGACACTAAAACTGCGTTGCAAGTTGAACCAGATCAAGCTTTGACCAATCAGGGACTCGGATTTGGTCGTGGCTTTTAATTTATGGAAGTGCCAACCATTTGAAAATTCATCATAAGGGAGAAATTGATATTGCAAGATATCCAATCCTCTCTGAACTGTAGTGGATATGCACTAGTTAGAAACAGAAAAACAATAAGCTCCTCCCTGCTTGTCCTGTGTGAACTCCATGAGATAAATGCACATTTTAGGAAAGTGTATCACATGCCCGGTGTGGCCGTAGCATAACGGCCTCAGACCTGAGTTTCAGTAATCAAATTTCAGCCAGAAACAAATCAGCTTTTTTCAGTCTTAACAGAGATTCAGACAAGATTTAAAGAAAATGATTCAGACCTTCATCTCATTAAGCTGGACTCCTAAAACTGTCGCTGGTCATTTTCTGAGTTTTCACAGTTATCTCAAAGCTACAACCCAATAAATTAATTTAAATAAATGTTTTTTAACGTTACCTCATGGAAATAAGATACAGAATGTCTGACTTGTGCAAAGTTATGGTTTGATTTCACCTAATTATGGCAGAAAAACTGATGAAAGCTGAATTTTTAAGAGTTTCTATTATAAAAACTTCAACTAAAATGGAATAAATAAAAAAAAAGTAATATGGATACAAAACTGTTTCTGAACAAATTGAAAGAAAAAAATCCTGCTCTAAAAGATTTCTTTTTCCCAGAAAAGAAGCTCACACTAGTTTAAAGAATTTAAAGACGTTTATGATCCCATCCACAGCTGCTATTTCCTTTTTGTATTTCATATTTTGAGCTGATCCTGTTAACAAAAAAAGATGGTATGATCCAATATTTAACCAAACTAGGTGAATAAAGTTGAGATTTGGCGATAATTTAAACTCTTATTGTATAAAATCTTCAATTTTATGATAGTTTGCTGCACAAACTCTCCATATGTTGTGTAAACAAGTGAACTGAACTACCGCTGACGTTGCGTGGCTTCCACTTAGCACCGCAGTCAATGCGAGGAGCGTTTTATTCAAGAAGAAAATCCTCCATCACGGATTATGGGATCAGTCAGGTACTCTAAATGTGTGTTTGTCAGGTGGACTGACAACTTTAGGCCACAGTGAGCGGCCAGTCAATCACTCAGAACAAAGCTCTGAAGCCTGCAGTCAAGCCTGGTAGACCAGGAGAAGGAGTGATTGTGTGTGAGGCTGTGTGTGTGTGTGTGTGTGTGTGTGTGCGCTTTGTGTTAGAGGGACGACTACAGCTGCGGCAGAAGAATCGCTACAAGGAACTGCTCTGAGATTCAATGATATACCAGAAGTACAGAGATAATAGAGATATGTTTAAAAAAACTGATTTTAAAGCAACACAAAACAGTGATTTTAACTGTAAAAAAGAAGTTCATGATTGCACTTATAGCTATAGTTCTCATGAAATGCTTCCTTATCATGCATTTCTTAATGTAAACAAGTCAGAAATGTGTTATCAGGGCCACAGTCCATGAATCGCACACACGTTCTGCACATAAATGTAAGTTTCTGCATCTTTGGGCGAGTAAATATGTTTTGTTTTACCTGTAGAGGTTTTTTTTTAGGTAACTGTCAGGTAAGCTAACAGTGAAGGCAGAGGAAGCCTAAAGTCGAGCGCTGCAGAACCCGCTGGCTGGTTTGCAGGGCAGGTCGAGTTCCTGAATAACAGTTTGATGAGGTGTGTTTAGCTGATATTTTGCGGTGTGCAGGTGATTTCTAGTGATAGTGTTAAGGTTGGCTAGCTTTCCATTAGCCTGGACAGCATTCAGTCACCTTCACTTTCACCCTTCCTCAGGCCATACATTAGAATTCACTCCATCCTCTGTGTGTGTGTGTGTGTGTGTGTGCGCACTGTTTGTCTTATAGTTGTTGGCCTCTGTGAGTTTGTGTGTAAATGTGTGAAAAAGTGAGAGCAAGTATTAATCTCCTCAATATTGCCTCCATGAAATTGACATTTGACGGTAATTGTGTGGCGACAGCGATTCGCTCCTTCTCTTGCTCTGATTGGCCGAGGATATTACCCCCAGACGCAGACACACACATTGTGACCGGTCACACTTCCTGTTGGGCAAAGGTAGTCATACAACAGCAAAACAAATCCCAAAGCTTTACCATAAATGGAGCAATATAGAATAAGAAAAAAATTATGGATTTGTTTTTCTAAACTACTTAAAGACCCCCTCAGATGAAAATGGTGTTTTTGACATGTTCTCGTGGAATTTTTCTGATTCCTGAGCATTTCTTTATTTCAATCATTGTGAATCAGGAGCAGACAAAAAAATGCTGTTTGAAAAAGATTGTATTGGTATAAAATGGCTAAATCATGACTAAAAGACCACTGGGAATGCTTTGAAAATAGATCGGGAGACGTTTGGAGTGGGACTTTAGGAAAACCTGCAGACTTAATCGCAACAGTTCTACAAACTTTATTGCCAAATGATGTCTTTACATGCACATAGATGTAGGTGACATCCTATTCATAACTATAGGGGTTAACACAGATCTTTTGGAGGATTTTTTCCAGATTTCATCCACTCTAAACTCTCATCCATGTCTTCTTTGTGCTCCGGTGTTGGAACAGGAAACCATCATCTCCAAACTGTTCCTACAAAGGTAGAAGTGTGGGATCGTCCCAAATCTCTGGGTCTGCTGAGACATTCATTTTGTTTTCACTGGAACAAAACTCAGTTTCTCAGTCCCACACTATTATTCTCCCTCCTCCACCGCAGTCAGACCCGTACGGGTGCTGCGGTTTTTGGGCTGTCGGGGTCCATGGACGTTTGTGGAGAGAAGCTGCTGCATCTTAAAGGGAGCGCAGACGTGTCTCGCAGTTCCCTTGTTCACCTCAAGGAACATCGTTAAGATGGAATGTATCAATTTCCTGTGTGAGATTAGTGTATTGTTACGTTTTCCTTAAAGCTGATGGACGTCACTCACTTATGGCGCACAGGTGATGCTAAAGAGTCTGTAGGATGTCCACACAAACTACACTGTCAGGCTGCATGTGAACAGCACGGCTGTACAGTCTGCAGGATTTGTGAGGGTTGAAGAAAGAATCTGTGCGACACACCTGCGTCTCACCTACTTCCCCCTTACGTGTTGTATCCGTGTCCACTACGGCCTGTCGCCCGCAGCACGCCCAAGCATGTTGGACGAAAATCTTCCATGAACTGGGAACCCCAAGCCAATGAAAAGCATTCATTATTTCCACATTTCTACTAGTTTAGTAAATGCAGTGAGATGGAAACATGTGAAAACTATCCAGAGGAGTTGGTCCAAATCTGAGAACTGGTCTGTGGGCACTTGTGCGCACGCTGACCTTTTGATGGCGGATTTGCTTCAGTAAAGTGACCTCAATTGGTTTATAAAAGACCAGCAAATCATCAAATGTGACAATTAGCCAGCCTTTGGCCCTCCTCATCTCTGCACGCTTCCTTCCACCTCAAAGCACCTTGGACAGGACCTACAGCCATTCCCCCTCTGATTAAACCGAATAATTAGTTGTGTGTCTGCGTGTGTGCGTTTGATTTTTATCATAGTTTTGAGGACATCCTATTCTTCTCCAATCATGGGACAGCTCCCTGTGGGCATTCACTAATTAAAATCAATAGTCTTCTCAGACTGACACTGACAGTCCAGCTACAGAGAAACAATGTGATCAACAGAAGAAGAGAAAACTCGTACTAATTTAACAGCTTCTACTATGACGGACATTTTTAGAGAAAGTTAAAAACCAGGGGCTTTTGCTTAAAACAAATCTCATTTCAAAGCTAAGAGGTGACTTTGTTCAGGTGAGGAGAAGAGGATGTAAGGAGGTAGAAGGTCACAAAGACCTTGTTGACCTGAAGATGTGGCCAAAGATAAACTCGCAATGCTTTTGTGCGTGCTCAATAGGCAACACCTTTGGCAACAAAGCACAGAACAATCTTTAAAGCTGAAAAAGAGTAGAAGAAGAAAGCCTTTTAAGAGCAAAAGAGCAGTTTGTGTGTGTGTGTGTGTGTGTGTGTGTGTGTGTGTGTGTGTGTGTGTGTGTGTCTATAACTGATGTGTTAATAGTGGAATGGGTGTAGATGATAGCAGCGGAGCAGTGTTTAGTCCCATCCCACATATTAACAGCTGCTTTCCATCCATCTATCACACACAGTCAGTGTGCCCGAAACACACCAGCAAATAGACACATTCATCAAAACCTCTGAAGATGGCAACACACAAACACACACATCACTGCAGCTACAGTAAGTGCTTCTGCAGACACACTCTAATAGTGTTGTGGTTGACAGAGTTCTGTGTGATGAATTGTATGTCTCTTCCAGACTTCTCAAAGTTAATTTTCTAAAGACTGCTGCCCATTGGAGAGGAGAGGAGATCATAGGAGGCTTGGAGTGTGGTCACTGTGTGTGTTTGTGTGTGTTTGTGCCAGAGCAAGATGAGATGTCAGTATCATTCAGCCGGGATTCTGTGGCTGCCGGTGGCAGCTGTTTAGATGAAGGCTTTACCCTAATTTGCTCTGTATTTTTTTGTCCCCACGCGAATTAAAGTGAAAGTTTAATGATGGCGGATAAACTGGTGGAATCCGGTTTTTGTGAAAAATGCACTTTGCTGCACAAACAGGGATGTTGCACTTGTGTGCAATGAGGGAAGGAAAAGCACATTTTTCATCACAGTTAGGTGGTTAACATAATCGGGAAGCATCCAAAGTATCTGACACTGCAAAAATATTCTAATTTCAATCAAACTTGTGGACATATATTGGAGAAAAACAGAATCATTTTATGACTGTTGCCTTGATGGGCTTCAAATCCTGAAATCCCCAATAAAATCTAACAAAAATGTCACTTAAAAGCAAGACGATGCAGCTGAACACAACTAGAAATTCCTTGACAAATACAAGAAGCATTCACACAAAAAAAGCTAAGATTAAAACGAAAGCAGTGAAAGACGCATCTTTAACTTTTAATCTTTAACTTTAGTCAAAATGCTGGATAGAAATACGGAGAGAGGAGGATCTGCAGAGACAACGCGAGGAAGAGGAGGAGAGGAACATAAACTACAGAACAAAAAAAGAGAAAAATCCAGGATAGACTGCTGAGCTGAAAACAAGGATAAAATAACATTAAAAAGCTATTTGCTAAAATCTGGTTGTACAATAAAAAAAAAAAATCTTTCAAGGGTTTGCTGCTTCCTCACATTCCTGTGCGTACATTCAGCGTCCTCATTTGATCAAAACATTCACTGTTAAGGTAATACTTTCAAATATTGTATTAAATTGTAGGTTTTTTAGTAACTGGAATGTGTTTCTATCTGGTTTGCCATATTTGGTCTTACTTTTGACCTCTTTGACCTTCATACCTCTGGTTCCTCCTGGCAGCTGAGATCATCCTCCTTCAGGTTCTTCTTCTTCACTCAGCTTGGTGTTTGTTCAGCTTCATCTGATATTTGTCCCAAACAAATCTTCAGAGACTCCAAACTTTATTCAAACAAATGGCCTGGAATGAATAAAAGGACTACAGTCAGGACTCTTTCTGAGCTGCATGGGAGTGTGGCCACTCGTGAGCAAAGGCAGGGAATACCCTTGGCAGGTAGCCAGTCAACTTTCATCATTTTATGACCAAAATTATGACTGTCATCATTTTTTGGTGTAATTCTCTTTAAAAAAAAAAGTTTTTTTATAGTTTTTTTTATAATCTTATGACTTTATTCACATAAAATCACAACTTTCTCATAATTTTACAGTTGTATTCTTGTAACGTTGACTTTTTAAGAAAAACTTTACTCTCATAAAATTATTTTTTTAATTATTTGAAGACTTTATTCTTGTTAAAAAACACAACAATAATTTTATAACTTTATTCTCTTAAAATCTCCCATGTCTCTAAAGTGGGTTCTGTGATAGACTGTGAACCAGTCCAGAATGTAGGCCTCCCCGTTTCCTCCCAATGACTGCTGGGAAATGCTTCAGCCCATCACCCTGATTTGGGATTTTAAAAAGTAAAATTGTGACCATATAATTAATGGATACTAGTGCAGGTAAATCCCTCAGAGGAGCTACACAGGAACATATTTTAAAGCACAAATGCAGGAAAATTCTGAGTTTTAGTTTGAGCTGAGCTTCTATGTGCTGGCTGGCTAACGCACACATTTTATGACAATTAGCTGGTCCTGTTTGTGTGTGACAAAGTGCTGCCATTATCTCCCGCTGACAAAACCTCTGAGGGCAATTTCTAGAAATTATTTCAACAAAAGCGCACGCCAAATGTCAGCATTCCCTAATTATGTTTATGCTAATTGTTAATTAGTGTCTTAATGGGATGATCTTAATTAACAATAGGCTTGCAGCTGCTGCTGCAACAGGACTGCTATAAAAGGGGATGTAATTGCTGCGCAGAGCTGATGAACATGGATTTATTGGGCATTTTAACCGCTGTGCTTGTCGTTTAATTCTATGATGGATAGAATCACTGAGAGGAGCAGATAGCGTACAGGCTGAGGAGAGGAGGCCTGGCAGAGGTGAAGTGATGCCTTTTTACAGGTGTGCAGACGGCTGAAAGCTCACAGGAGGAGAGTCCAGTCCTGGATTTCTGCTTTTTCAAAAAATGGAGGCAACTTCAGAGAGGAACAGGAGGAAGAGGTTTATGAGGGGAAAGATACGGTGGCCCTGAAGTCCAAATTGCATCAACAAATAACTTAAAAAATAAAGACTACAGAGACAATTAAAAAAGTAAAAACAAACAGTAAAAAAACAACGGTACATTTTAGATGTTTTTTGGTTTTTTTTGTTTTGCTTTTTTTTTTAACTTGTCGTTAATAAAAATACGTTGGATTTTTCTGTGCTCTTCCTGACACTCAAAGTGCTTACAATGTGTATCCATTATTCATTCATAGAAGTCTCATTCATAGTAGTTTAGGCCACCCTAGAAATGAGAAACAAGTCAGAGTAGAACAGAGACAGAAACTTTGAGGAACATTTGATGCACCATGCAGCCGAGCCCGTTTAGTTCTACCGGGCCTGCTACTGACCATTTCTGCAGATCTCAGAACTCCTCTTCACCACAGGGATTTAGAAATCAGCAGCTCTTACATTCATTTGAAAAGGACACTTTAGTTTTGGAAAAAAAAAGTCAAATCTTTGCATGGGTTTTTCAGTTTTCTTTCTTAATTTCTCGTGTATTCAAGTCACTAAAACACTGCCATAAAAAATCTTTTCTTGAAATGTCGGTTATCAGAAACACTTTGATGCTGCCTGAAACTGTTCTGTTAAGGACTAATAAAAAGTCATTGACATCTTAAGTAAATGCATACAAAAGTACTTTAAACTGGAGAACATTTTATCATCTTAACCCTTTAACACCAGAGCTTTAGCTCCAGTGTTCACATTCTTTCATATCTTCAACCATTTACGTAATTCCAGTGATTTCTGAAGCAGAGAACAGCAGCTTTGTGTCAATATTCAACACGTTACGTTAGAGTAAACACTTAAGTTTGCAGCGTAAAGCATTGGGCATCTGTGCAAAGCTGACATGAAACTTCTCTCTGTCAGAAATGCTGATTCTCGATGGCAAAAACGGCTGCAGGGTACATGAAAGAATGTATCATTTCAGTTTGTAGACGTTGGATAATGTTTAGAAATTTTGCAGGAATATTGTATTTTTTGGGCAATATTGATGTCAAATCCAAATTCGTTAAACAAACTGTGCTTTGACTTAATATCAGGTAAGTGGATTGTCCACTAAACAATCGAGGACACACACATCAGGACTGGTAAAGTGAGCAGGTTTGGCAATCATGGCACAAAAAGCATCAAAACGATTCAAATTTCACTTCATTTTATAGTTTTTGCAGAAGTTTGACAATGTTGTGAAGCAGTAAAGGTTAACGCTGCACGAGGAATGTGTGTGTTTTTGTTAAATCGCTGAAAGGCCATCCTTTTTCTTTCTTTTAATTAACAGCAGCCATGAAGAAGCCATGTCCGCGCTCAGCTCCATAAACAGACGCCTTCATTCATCTTTTTGCTGGGATGCGTGCGCCATCAGTATGTTGATTGCCTCGTGGCGTGTTTTTTACGGTGGGTGTGTCTTGGTGGCGCAGAGGTCATAAACTGCAGAGTGGATACATTGTGTTGTGGAGATAAAAGATTCCAGTGGACAGATCAATAGGCCATATCAGCCTGCTGTTAAATTACTGATAACACTATTTGCTTTATTTGCTTTTTCCCGCTGCTGCACAAACGCCACAAATTCTCCCCCTGCAGCATCGATGTTAGACTCCACATCTGCGTGGGTTTTGTGTGGCTTCACCTCAGGGAATCCATACAGAACAAATTCGACGATGCTCAGAAGTTCAGTTTTTAGTAGAAATCTGCTGTTGTTTAAAGAGTTCATTTACGTCGCTGAACCTGAAGAAATAACTGCAGATTTGAAACAAAGTCTGCATTTCTATACATTTAAAGAAAAAAAAACAGGATTTGATGCAATGTAAATGTCAAAAGATGTTGGAATTGGAGCACAGGAATTCTGTGTGGTGTTATTTGGACCATGTTAGCTTTTTTTAAATACATTTTAAATAAAACCTCTATGAAACCATGTGATGGTGTGTCAAAGGTCATCTCTCAGTTTGTGTTGGGATGGTGTTTCTAAAGGCTCAATTTTCCGATTTTCAGAATCAAAGCACCATAATTGACACTGGGAAGGCTTTGAAAAAAGATCCATCGATGATTGGAGCGGGACTTTAAAAAGAATGAACAGAATTTGTGCCTCTTTGTCTGAGCTAAATATTTTATGCACCATTACACAAATAAAATCCATAAAAATCAAACAAAGGATTCGTTTTTATATTCTGTCACAGTTAAAGTTTATCGATGAACACTACAGACCAAACTCAGCTTTTTGGAGTGGAATCAGGGACTGACAAACACTTGTTTGGCTCATTTTACATTTACAGTAAAGCAGAATCTTGACTTTAATGAATATGGGTCGATTTAAAAACCATTTTCATGGTTTTATGCTTTTATAAAGTGTGTAAATCTATTATGATGAGCATACAAATGCGGACAAGTTCATTTTTATGGATGTAATAGCAGTTATTCTCTTAACAGTCATGTCAGTAACTCCCCTGATGATGTTTCAAGTCCTGCTGTTGTTTCCTTCATTGGGGATAAATCATTTACAGTCAGAGGTGTTTTCCCAAAAGTATCAAACAGATCAACATGACTCTGCTGTCTGAGAGATTCCAAACCGAAATGCAGAATATGAACATCAGAGTTCTAAAGATCGTGAAGTGAATGTGCTGTAATGTGGGCCTGCACTTTCATTAGCCCAGGTATCTGGTGAAGGGAAGGGTTCCTTCTCCGTGTCCTTATAAATGTTGTGGAGTGGCCAGCTATGACCTGACGGCTGTTTGTGTGCGTAGGAGCATGTGCACGTGTCCCCGCTGCAGTAAAGTGTATTTTATTGGAGTTAACACTAAGGTCAAATAAAGCAGATTTATTTCTACGGATTACTAGCTCTCTGCTGGCCAGTCCATAAAACAGAAACCAATCACTGACACACACACACACCCGTGCAGCGGCACCGCAGAGCTGTGCAGCGGAGATATCATTGCTACAGTGTGAAAGAGCCACTCAGAGACTAAGGCGTTATGTTTGGCCGTTTTAGCCCTGAAGGCCCTCAGAGGTCTTAAAGTGATTTCAGCTCTGAAATGCTGGACAGCTTCTCATCTGGGTCAGCTCTGCAGAAATCCATTTACCAGCTACTTCAGGTGCTCTGATGCAGCGCCACATTGTGACACACAGAAACACACAACTAATGTGAGGGATGATCGTTTCCAGTCCAAAGCACATTTCAATGACCTTTTCATTAATTACTCAGAACAAATGAGCATCAGAAAGCCCCTTTAAAAAGGTTTTCTCCATTTTTACAAATATTTTATTAATTTTGGTTGATGTTGCTCAAAGAGGCAAAACCAGTTATTGGACCAAAACGGCTTTTATTTTATTTATTTATGCATTTTTCATATTGAGTGATCATTTTGCATCATCTTCCCCCTAATCTTTCAAAAAGATTCCATGAAATCTCAAAAACACTTTAAGCAGGAAAAGTTTAGCGAACTATGAAAACTTTATGGTGAGAATAACACTACGACAGAGTATTAAGGTCACTGTGAAAGAAAAAAATAAAATTAAAGTCTTTAAATTATTAAAAGAAAAAGTTCTACAATTTTGGAAAAAAATTCACATTCATTTTAGTTTGTTTTTTTTATGTTGGCCCCTTTAGGCCACTGTATAAATTACCAGTTTTTAACTATTTGCTGTACTAGAAAAAATTTACTTAACTTAATAAAATATAATGAAAGGTTAAAAATGTGCACACGACTAAATCGCCTTAAAAACATGTTCATCTATCTAAAGCTGCAATTTCTGTGAAGTTCTTGCATATTTTTCAAAATGTCTAATGATTTGAGCCATAATAAATGATACAAAAGTATATCTACCCCTCCATGAACCGCCACCTTAACGGGCTGGAGGGGTTTGAGTGCTCGAGTGAGCTCAGGAGCTATGCTGTCAGCCCCTGGTAGGGTCTCCCATGGCAAACAGGTCCTGGGTGACAAGCCGTGAAGAGCGGCTCACAACCCCCTTCGTGAAAAGAACGATCGTAGATTCAGAAACGTCGCCCGAAATGGGGTTCAGATAACACCCAAACTTTTTGCAACAGTGGATGTGCATATTTATATGTATAAAATGAAAGTGTTTTACAGATCGCCGCCGTCTCTGTAGAGACAGTATGTGTTAGCCTGGGGGCGGAGCTGGCAGCGCAGACTCTTCCTGAAAGGGGCGGTGCTCAATCTATGACGTCAGCTCGTGAGAAGCCGCTCGTTTTCGTGGATAGGGGAGGGGCTACTGCAGAGAGCACAGGTTTTTAGAGGATTACTCAGAAATACTGCTTTGAGGTTGTTTACAGCGAGGAACGAACCAGATAATACACTTAAAAGCTCTAAAAGCTGGTTTTTCATGCTATGGCCCCTTTAGGTCCATCCTGATGGCTGACATAATTTCTTGCTTTGTCAGGTCCACTACAGCTCATAAATATTGATCCGTGGGTCCAGAGTGTGTCTGTGCGCGTGGAGAATCACACTGCAGGGTCAGCAGTTTGAGCCTCATCGTTTGCTTGATCAACCAGAACTTCAACCCTCATATTCCAACTGGGGCGGTAATATGAGAAATAATAACCCAGTGGCACTTAAGGGGAACGGACTGTAGCTCGTCAAAGTCAAACTGAGACTTTATGTGTAACCAAAAAGTCGAAAAAATGTGTTTTTATATTTATTTTTGTCTGCTCAACTTTACTTAAGACATTTCATGGAGATGAATTCTGTTTAAAAGCACATACATAATAAAAGAATCAGCAATATATTAAGATTATCTTCCAACAGATAAAATAAGATATAATAAGTCAAAACATCTGCTGTTATTTTTGCTCTGTTGGCTTTGTCTCTTTCAAAATAAAAGTCCCTGTCTTTTTAAGAACAAATCCTGTCAGAGTAAAGAGTTCTTAACTGTGAAATTACGTTATCTTGTTACAGTTAAAACAAATACATTTCACAGGAAATTCAACAAACTTGATTGGCTTCATGATGTTTGCAGTCAAATCCATATCTGGTGGATATGAAGAACATTTGTTGTTTCAGTTCCTTTTTTAAGAGCAATTCCTGAAAGACAGAGATGTTCAAAAGTGAAAATGATGATTTTTAACAGATTCTGACGTTCAACATTCATTAACCAAAAGCTCATAAGTTCTTCACAGAACTCCGGTTCTAAGAAGTGAGGCGAAGAGGTGACATTCAAAACTCTAAACGAACAGTTTGATGTTTTTTGGCTCATCGTCACTGGAGTCCTACAGGCGTATTAAAATCCAACCTATTATAATGATTGCTCTGATGTATGGTGGAGGAATGATTATGGTATGGGGTCGTTTGGAGATCAGGAGGACCTCCTTTAAAGGCCAGAGGGTCCATTCCTCTTTAACTGACAGTGAGGGTTGGATGTTAATGAACTTTGAACTTTGATCGCTTGTTTCTTGCGGCAGTTTTTTTCAAAATATTACCTGCAAAAGAAAAACTGGTTATCTTTATTTTTTTATAATTATTGTAGAGGTTTTAGGGTTGTAAAACTTGACAGTTTATGCACTTTTCTCAGACAAACATGAACATTTTGACCTTTTTCTCTCTTGTTTAAACTCAAGTTCTAAAATTTTTTTAGTCATAAAGTCCAGTTTTGTAGAATGAAAACAAAGATCTGATCGCGATTGAAGATTTACTCTGCCAGTACGGAGACATGACACGGAGGAGACTGACTGACAATGGCCTACAGCCAGTCAGGATGTAGAACAGAATACACTATAAAAAATATATAAACAGACTATAAAAACTGTAAAAAAAAGAGAGTAAAAGAAACATTCAGAATGAGACTGCAAAAGGGGAATCGCGATACGGCGAGTTTCCACAGTAGTAGTATTTGCTGATTCTGTCGCTTCCCTGAACAAACACATTCAGCATACGTGACTTATAGGGTACGTTTGATTTGTTGTCCGGGGTACACTCAATTCATCTACATTCAAGTAGACATTTTTCTGTGCCAGTTGGATGTTGGTTAGTTTGCAACAGGACAAGATAAAAAAAAATGATTCCTGCAGTTTTCTGCACACCACTGTGATTGAAATTACAAGATAAAACCTCATCCAGCTTTGTAGTTTTTGAAAAAGAATGTAAATAAACTCAAATTGTGAATAAATGTCTATATTAAAATGAGAGATTTGAGTTGCTCATGTTTTAGCCTGTTCGGCTGGATCAAGTCGTTCTTGTCTTATATACTTCAGAGGACCAGGTTCAACTCATTGATCATATGTGGTAAAAATGACCCAATAAATTTCCCAGAAACATCTGTTTAGGTGGAACGTCGTAGGCACAATATGTTATCTTTCTAGTCTACATCCAACAATCTAATCAAAAATCTGAAGTCACATTTCAGTCTTCAGTGTTTTAGAATGAACAGCTGCGTTGTGGTTACTCGGATTGCAGCAGATAAAAAATCTTTTCATCAACGTTCAACGTTTTGGGGATTTTGTTTTGTTCGATTCAACAGCAATAACGATCTCAGAAGACCTTTGTATTTATCCTGTTTTCTAGGAACACTGCAGATCAGGAACTCTTCTGGGCATTAGCACAACTCTTTTTTTGTGTGTACATTTGTCGTTCTGCATAACTGACATGACATCCCTTGGACACCCTGTGGCCAAACCTAAAAATACATTTTGCAGGCATCGCTGTACACACCAAACCCAAAAGTATTAATTTTTTTTTTTTTTTTTTTTTTTTTTTTTTTTTTTTTTTTTAAAATGGGACAACTTGTGATTCTGGTGGAGGGCTTGAGGTTCTAGCCATTGATGTTTGCTTGTGTCTTCAGACTCAAACCCAGCAGATGTTCATCATCACAGAGTCTGGTCCTGCAGGAGGTTTGAGAAGAAAAGGGAAGGAACAGTATATGTTTAACATCCAGGCTGGTTCAATCATTTGCTTTTCACTACCAGGGAGCTCAGGAGAAAAAGGTTGACAAACACAGTCAAATTAGGATAAAAATAAGAAAAGCATCGTAAAAGCTGCAGTCCGTGACAAAAGTACTGAATGTTTGAAATATTTCTGACCAAAAACTGAGGCGGGAAGAATCCTCAGCGTTTCCTTGTTTAAAAAATGAGGAAAATATGAATGAATGGCCAGAAGAAAATCAGGTGGGAAAGAGAGACGGAGAGTTTAATGATTCCAGATGAGATGAGTGGTCCGGCTGACAACTGGAATGAACAGGAATCAATAGTGAGAGCGTCTGTCTGCAGCAGATAAGACGCACACACACAATGTTGACTATTAAAGACGACAGCTTGAGATATTACACTATTAGTTATGCTATTTTTAATCAGCTATCATATTTAATTAATTCTTCAGGTCAGATGCTATCTGAGTGTCTAACTGAGGGTTTGAGCGCGTGCGTGACGGCGGTGCTGGGAAGGGGGGGGGTCATCACTCCTGTAATGGGGAAACGGAGGAGTGTTAATCTAAAGAACCGTGAAACGACTCAAAAAAAATAGAAAAGCGGGAGGAATGGAGGAGGCAGACAGATGGAGGGGAACACAAATCTGAATCAAAGTCTGAGTTGAATGTTGATAAAATAATAAATGCAGGTTTTTACTGTGATAGTCACATTTGACACCGTCTGTGGAATAATTATTTAACCCTTGTGTGATCTTACCATTCTGTTTACTTCCTTTGTTCTAGGGGTCAAAAATGACCCACCCTACCAAAACCTCAACATTAAGCAACGTCATTGAATTTTAAATCTACTGTGCATGACGAAACATCACGTCACGAATGAATTCAACTCTGTTTTACTTTTTTACAACACAAAAAAAAAGGATCATTAGACTTTTTTCAACCTAAACCAACTGATAGAACAGGTTTCACAGTAAAACATTTTTGTTGCAATGATATAGATATGAAGTGATTACTTCTGTGTTTTATATATAAGATAAAGGAGAATAAGTGACAACAATCTGGGACTTCTTTGTCTTTTATGTTATTTAAGAAGTAGTGAGTTAAAAAAGAACTTTTCCTATAACGCAAATCAACAAAATGTTGCTTTGACTGTGTAAAATGTTCATTGTTAAATAATCACATGTATGTGCAATGAGGAGAAAAGGCTTTGCAGATGTTTTTCTCACATGTGCAGCAAACAGCTTTTGCCTTGTGCACCTTTGTACCGTAATAGTGACCAGCCCAAATGTACACAGAAGCAAAATGAAGCTTTCATTTTTTCTGATGAGTTTATCATTCACGGGTCAGAACGGACCCATGAGACAGTACTTGCACATTAGTTGAGCACAGCTCACATGTTTACATAAAAAACAACTTATCCTTTTTTTCTAATGCTTTTATAATTCCCGGGTCAAAAATGACCCGTAAGACGATCTTTGTACCCTTGTGGAATACAGTCCACATGTACACGTAAATATGAACAAAATATCACTTTTTCTAATGACAGAGTTGCTTTAGGAAAAGTGATAACATTTCAATTTGGAAAATGATTAATTACTGTATTTTTGGGTCACTTTTTACCCACAACTCAACATAAGGGTTGAAGAAAAGGCATTTAGAGCCTCAAACGTGGCGTTTCAACTAACCTATGAGCTCAAAGATGATGAGCTACACTTCAGCAGGACATGCCAGGTCTGGGAGTTAAACCCTTAACCCAAATGAGCATCTATAGTTATCAAAAATGGTATCTAAACATGCACAGAAATGAATGGATGCCTCCTGTGAGCTCGGCTGTGATCCGGCAGTTGTCATCGCCTCGCTCCAAACCGGCCGCCAGCAGAGCAGGCAGCTCAAGCTGCTAATTATAGTAATTATGATTCATTACTGGCTCAGATTAATTTAATAAAGAGGAGGCTGAGCAGAGCTCGTTAACCTTCATTAGAATAATTATAGACACACGACACACTCCAGCACACACACACGCACGGTGGGGGGGGATCTTCCCAACGAGGCTGATGGGGAAGGTTTTATGAAGAGCAAGTGATCATCATCATCAGATTATTGTCTTCAGCTTCTATGAATTCTATCAAACGCAGAGACGTCAAAGAGCAAAACAAAGTTCCTGTTCTGAAGGTAAAACGTATTTATTGATACTTCGTCCATGTTGTGCTCCTAAACTGGGGTATAAACCAGAATTCCCACTTCCTCTGAGGGCTGCTTTATGCTTCTCCTTAAAATGCTAATATTTCCCAAAGTGAATAAGATATTTTATATGTTGAGGTTTTTAAAATGAAGCCATAAAGGCAGGAAGTTGAAATGGCCGAGCTCTCTGATTGGCTAATCATGTCCCTTTGTTTCAGCCATTATTTTGTCCAACTTTTAATTTCTTCCTCCTAAGGATCATTGAGCAAAGCAATTACATGGAGCTGACCTTGTGTATTAAGGCAGAGGAGGAGGACAAGGAAGACGTCCCATCACCTCTCCTCATTTCTTTCTTTTTTTAATGTCTTCCACAACAAAATAAAATAAAAAAGAAGTGAGGAGGCACCATCAAGCCTCCCCGAATATTAAGTCTCTCGCATTAGAATAAACACGTCGCGTGTTAAATCAAAATCCAATTCTGTGCTCTATTATTTTCTGGCATAGTAATGACTGCCGCGGATTAAGAATCGATATTTCACCGCGGCGGGGACATCAGCGCCTTTATTCAGGCCGTAATTGAGTTTTGAGTTGAGGCCCTGCCCTCCATCTGCATGCAGGATAAGAGCTGCCTTTATGCTGAAACACAAACTCATAACGCGGACGAATCCGTTATGAGTTTGTGTGCAGGGGCGCGTGCAGCCCTTATTTCTATATTTTTTTACATTTCTTTTTTGGAGGGAAAAGTAAATGAAAAAAGGCGCAGGGGCCGCCCCACGCACGCAGCGGCGGGATAATAGCCAATTAGCGCGCGCGGGATTAATTTGTAGCCAATTAGAGACGCGGAGGTGAAGAGAAGCGCGTGAATATGCGCGAGGGTTCCGGGGGGAGGGACACCAGAAGAGGAGGGGAGAGAGAAGCTAGACTACCTGAGAGCGCGCCTCCGCCGGGTCAGACGCAGCGCGTGCGGAGCTCCAGTTTGGGATGCGCGCGTGAGGGCACGGAGAAGACCGCCCCCACCCCCCCGGAGAAGCTGCAGCGCGCGGCGGGAGGAGGAGCAGGAGGAGAGGCTCCTCGTCTGGCCGGACCGGGACCCGCGCGGGACGTCTTTGGAAAAGTTTCGGGGCTGCAGAGACCCTGATGGGGAGCGGGACGGGACCCCCCTGAGGTGTCCTCCCCGTCTGCGCCTCCTCCCCCCTCCCCGATCCGCAGCAGCTTATGGGACAGTAAAGTGATGAACAGGGACAGAGCGGTACCGGGACCGGATGGAGTCCAGGCCGTGCCGAACCGGGACCGAGCGCCGGGCAGCGGGGACGGGGGTCAGAGCCTGGGGGGTCCGGAGAACGGAGAGACGCTGGACGGAGCTCCCGCCGAGGACAAGCGGCTCTTCCCGGGAGCTCTGACCGGAGGCAGAGACGCTCAGGCCGCGGAGAACCACTGCGAACCGCCGCCCACCAACCCGGTGCTGGCCGCGCCTCCACAGGTACGGAACCCGGACCACGTCACGGACTCTCATCTTTAGGAAGGAAGAACGAAAAGTCATTTAAAAGGAAAATAAAGAAAAATCCAAAAAGATTTTCGTTTCTTTATAATCAAAACCTCATGAGTTCGGTTCGATTTAAGAACATCCCGATCATTTCGAAGGATAAAATGTACATTTACAAAATCAAACCCTTAAAATAGATCCTGAAAAATCTAAAAGTAAGTATTTTGTCTTTAAACTTCGTTTGGAAAAAAAATCAAACGCAACTTTTGCACAAACCAACAATTGTGTTGTTTTTTAAATGCAAGAACAAAAATATTTGAATTTTCTTTAAATTATTATTTTAAAATAAAATAAATAAATTACATCAAAAGTAAAGGAAAAAATTAGCATTAAAAATGAACTCCAAAGCCGTTCAAGATTTTTATTCTGGATCTCTGAAAAATAAAGAAAATTCCGCCTCCAACCACAGAGGAGGATTTGGATTTTCATGGATAAAGTTTCTGCTGCAGAAAAATAATGTAATGTCATAATAATAAAAAATTATGTGGGATTATTCTGAATCGGATTACCAATTCCAGATGAAATCGGATTTATGAGAGACGGGAAAGACATCAATGGAAATGTGTGAGAATAACCAAGTTCACCTTTGTAGAATACCGACCTAAAAGGAAAGGAAAGATGTCAAAAATAACTGAGAAAGTACATGAAAGATTTGGCTTTTATTGTGTTTACATAAACGTGTTCAGAATAATAATAATAATAAAGTACAGATACACTGAATTGATCTGTCATTGATCTCGTGTTCCAGGGCCCTACCGTCCACCGGACCACCTCCTTCTCCGTTTTGGACATTTTGGACCCAAACAAGTTCACGAGCAGCCGGCGGCATCAGCAGCTCGCGAGCCTCCGCGCAGAGCGCGAGCGCGAGCCCAGCGACTATGAGGCTCGGAACCAGAGAGGAGGTTCGGCGGAGCGGGAGGTCCGGATGGAGGGCGGCAAAGGCTGCTACGGAGCGGAAGAATATCAGAGCAGTAAGTCTACACTCAGGACACAAACAAACAAATAAACAAATAAACAAATAAACAAACACTCCGACAGTTCGCGGCATTTTCCTTTTTTCCACATTTGATTCTGTTCAGAAAAAAATACAACTTTTTTTTAACTTAAAGACTGCAACCATCTTTCTTCTGGTTTTCTCTCCTCCTAAAATAAATATCGATCATTTCATTTTGCTTCTTTTTACTCTAAAGATTCATTTATTCAACTCAGATCTGTGAAGATGCGTTCATTGTCAGCGCTGATGTGATGCGGCGTTCACGGACAGCTGACCCTTTCATTTGACTAAAAGCTGATTTAAAAGAAATTAAAAAAAATAAAATAAAATACTGCGATACGAGAATGCGAAACCGGAATTAATATTTGCTTTCCAAAGAAAAACATTTCAACAAGTTTTCAAACAGGCTCTGCGCGGGGCACGTGAATGTGCGCGCGTGCGTGTTATTGATCCGTCTTTACTTTGTGAAATTTGAAGTCAATTATGTGCAATCAGTTGCTGGTATTTTACACGTGTTACTCATTTTCTATTTTTGTTCAAACTTGTGTTTTTTATTTTTATTATCTATTCATTCATTCATTCATTATTATGTATTATTATCTAATCAGATTTTTTTATTGGAAAACCCTTTTATATTTTTTAAAAACGAAAAAAGTTAAATAAAAAAAGCATCTTAACAGATGACAAATTAGACAGTGTTTGTCAACTTTTAAAAAGAACTCAAATCAATTAAATCTAATTTAAAAAAAAACAACAACTTTAAACAGGATTTTTTCAGAATAAAAAGTGTTTGAACTTTTCTACTTTTTAACGTTTTTCAGCATTGTGCCCTTTTTCTTTTTTTCAAAATAGCATTAAATACCCATTTCGGTGGGTTTTTGTTTTTCGTTTGCTTCTACACGACATTTGTTAAAAGTTTAAACATTAGTTTATGTTTTCGTAAATTATTTGATCATTTCAGTGTTTTTAGAGGAAAAACGAATGACATAAAACCGAGGAAAAAACAGAACTCAAAGATGAAAACTACGACTTTTCTGACAGTTTTACATTATTTTCAAAAAGTGTTCAAAATTTGAGCAGGAATTACCCAAGCTTTACTATTAAATTCCTTCAAATAGAGTCACTTTTTGGGTTTTATTGTATAAACCCTGCAGGCCGGGAACAGTAAACGTTTGTTTTGAGTGTAAAATAAATCCGGTTGATGTTCTTACCGTAAACGGAGTTTTTTCTCCTCTTTCGGACGTTTTTCAGCATAGATTTAACTGAGCCAGAATATGTTTGGTTTCTAAATAAAGACGAACTGGGCTGTTTTTATTTTTCGTCCAAACCCTCATTTCTGTTCGGCTTCAGTCCAGCTGCTGCGGCCTTCCGTCATTATCTATGACGCATGCTCAGAACGACCCACGGGGCTTGCGTCAAAAGCAGCCTGTGGATCATTTCAAGAAAAATAAAATGAAATAAAATAAAATAAAATAAAAACGATATTAGCCCACTCTAAATGACTCAAGTTGATTATTTTAGAATGTGTTTAAAAATGTTATTTTATAACAAAAATAAATAAACAATATTTTTTTTTTGTCTGAAAACTTTATTCACAGATTTACTGATTTCTGCAGTAAATAGTAAACGGTTAAGATTCAATGAGACGTGTGATCAAATGTAACAACAGTAAAAAGCCTAAAATTACTGTGATTTCTGTGAACTCTCGTTTTAACTTGAAACAATTAGTTTTTGCTTTTTTTCTTAAATTCTCTTTGTAAAAAAAATGTAACTTTGTGATTTCTGGGTTAAAATGAAAATAAAATCAATAGTCAAAAATATCTATGTTTTAAATAAATACAGATAAAAAATGAAATATAAAAGGAAAAACAGATAATGGTGTTGTTGGAGAGATGCATGATGGGAAAAGCGTGTTTTCTGTAAAATATTGTGAAGAACAGGCGGACACTTCCTGTAAAGTTCTGCAGCTTCCTGCAGATGAATCTCCATCCCTGAATGGATCTGATGAGTTTTTGCAGAACTTCTGCACATTCACTGTCTTGAATGTTTAAATGATGTTTAAAACATTTCTCAGAAATGCTTTAACTTACACATTTGAGGAGTTTTTTTTAACTGAGAGCATGGTTTCTGGTGCAGATTTGTTGGACTTAGGTCTTGCTTGTGTTTTTCAGAGGAGGGCTTTGTGTACAGAAGTCCAGAAGAGGAGGACTACCACAGATCCGGGACTCCAGACTCCGAGGCTCCAGACGGGACTTACAGCAGCGAGGAGAGCAGTTCTGCTCTTCCCACCAACGGTGACAGAGATCTGGGCCAGCACAGCCACTCGGACCCCGGCAGAGACGCCAAGAGCCCCAGCGGAGGCTCGGGGTGTCCGATGGGTGGCGGCCAGGCCACGGGGGGACAGGGGGCCAAGCCCAAGAGGAAGCGCTCCGGCTCGGACTCCAAATCGGGGAAGCCCCGCAGAGCGCGGACTGCCTTCACCTACGAGCAGCTGGTGGCGCTGGAGAACAAGTTCAAGTCCACACGCTACCTGTCTGTGTGCGAGCGCCTCAACTTGGCCCTCTCCCTCTCCCTGACTGAGACCCAGGTCAAGATCTGGTTCCAGAACCGCCGGACCAAGTGGAAGAAGCAGAACCCCGGAGCCGACACCTCTGCCCCTACCGGGGCAGGAGCAGGGAGCGCAGGAGGTGCAGGGGGAGGCTCCGGAGGAGGCCTGGGGAGCCTGAGCCCCTTGAGTCCGTCCCCGCCGGTCAGCGGCCACCTGGCCATGCATGCGGGTTACGGCGGCCACCACCACCCCCTGCAGGGAGCCTGGTGCAGCTGCCCTTCCTCACCGCCAGCCACGTCCTGTCTCCGTTTATGCTGGGGACGCAGAGTTACGCCGCCCCCGCCTTCTACAGCACACACCTGTAGACAGGTGTCCCACCGCAGACTTTTTACTATGGGAAGGCTTTAATTTAAAGGGATTATTTTGATAGAATATCTACCAGAAACTGTACATAAAGCTATGTTGTAACTCCTTCTGGATGCTTTTAAACCGTGTGATAGACAGCTAGATGGTTTCTCCCTTTTCCGTGTTTTTTTTTAAAGCCTGAACCATCATGTATGCTTTAAGGAATGGCTTGATCCTTGTCAGTACTGTGTATATCCAGCTGTGATTGTTTTTCCTTTTGGTTGACCTTTGGCCTCCGTGGAACGGTTGGATGAACCGATTCCTCCACATGGTATTGTCCTTTGATATTGATGATTAAACAGAAAAGAGGAACTCATGTAGTGTGCCGACTCATGTCGGGAGGCGGAAGGAGGTCAGGGGAGGGGGGGTCCATCTCACCAGGAGGAGGGAGGAAAGCGCCTGATGTGGTTGGTGTTTATGGTGTCAGGTGACCGATGATGCTCACAAATTCATAAAACGCAGAGGAGCAGCATCAGGTTTCAGTTTTGGACTTACATACATATTAATCAAAGTAAAATTAATCAAATCTGCGCATTTAAACACAGGAACACAGCAGAAACTTCAAATAAAAGGAGCCTTATTTCAAGGAATGATCTTAATTTCTGTTTCTCAAGAAAAACAATCTTATCAAGAAAGTTTTTCAAATAGCAAAATAATTTTATAAAACATGCATTGAACACTATTTTTTTTATCTTAAAAAAAGAATTCTTAATAAGACTATATTTCTTTCCCCATTGGCAGATTTTTTTTTTTATATTTGAAGAGAATCTGAAGATTTTTGGACTTTACAGGCCCTGTTTCAGCAGTGCAGTACAATATTTGGTAAATACTTTAAGCAGCAGGACATTCATTTTATGTAAACCTGATTTTAAAACAGATAATAAAATAATAAATGGGGTCTGAAGCTGGAATAGGAACCAGACTACATGTGACGCCTCCAAGGAACTTGAAGACCCACTCCTATTATCTTATGAATTGTTTTCAAAGTGTTCCCAGTGGTCTTTTAATTATGATAATGCTGTTTTTAGCCAAAAGTTAAAAAAAAAAAAAAAAAAAAACGCCAACGTTTTCTAGGACATAGTTTCTGCAGAGCAGCAGGAGAAGTGAGAAATTCCCCGCTGAGTTGTTGGCGAAGCAACCCCGCCCCCGTTCCTGTTGCAGGGAGCTTGCAGCCCATTTTCCATATTACAAATACGATCTTTTTCAATCTGCATTTTTTTGTCTGCTCTGATTCACAGCGATTTGAATAAAGAAAAACTCAGAAATGTAATTTTGAACTAAATTCTCTTTATATTTGTCCTCCATCATCAGAAACATGCTATAAGAACAAGTTAAAAATCTGATTTTCATCAGAGTGGGTCTTTAAAAGTGTGAAAAAAAATAATTAAAACAAATGTTTTCTAGTAGATAGAACCAAGGAAGTGAAAACCTTTAGTATCTTTAACCATAGAGAACCCAAGAACAAGTTCTATATGGGCTTTGAAACTTAATTTTACTGATTATTTTGTTACATTTGTTCATTTTTGGGTAGCAGAAGCCAGCAAATGAAATTAAAATGATAAAAATAGAACAAAATGAAATAAAAAAAAAATGTCCCTATTGGGTGGATGTGTGGGAAGTTCTCACAACTGGAGGAACAAAAAACAGATGATGAAACGGCAAATTCAAAATGAGGCTTTAGTTTCGGGGAAATCGGCAACTTTTGGAATATTTGTCATGAAACAGACCAGTTCAGACTATTGACAGGATGTGACTTTTGTAAAAAAAACAAAAAAAAACATTTATTTTGTAATATCATTTAAATATTTATTATTGATCAGGACTATTCTGATATTTTAGTGTCAAGTGAAGATTCTTTTCAGTCAAAAATACACAAATTATGTAAATCCATTGGCGTTTGTCACATATAAATCATTTCTTTCATTTAGACAATGAAACAGTAACTTCATTTGAGCAGAAAAAAAGCAAAAGCATTACTAGTTTTAGAAATATCACAGAAAATAGCTTATAAGTTGGCAGATGTGAGACCCCAAACACACCCTCTTTTTTTGCTGATGATAGATCTTCATCAGGACTTTGAGGTGTAGATCACTCACCTTCCTCTAAAACTCAATTAAATCATCTCAGCTGCATGAAACTCAATTAAATATCATCGGAGCACCAAAATGTAGTCTTTAAAGAACGGCTTTGACAGTTTGAATCTGCGTTGTCATGGCAATCGTGTCCGGTCAGAGGTGTGAGGTTTTGCTGGTTCCTTCAGGTGGAGACCTGCGGCTCAGTTGAGAGCGTAGTTGAACTGATTGGAGAACTTGTCGTGCTTTCTCCTGTCGGCTTTACTCAGCACCTGAGCCACTCTGCGGACAGTGCTCCTGCAGAACAGAGCAGAAGCTCATCAGGTGATGTCAGCCCCGCCTCCCTCCTCACAGGACATTCCTGCTGCCCCACGTACTTGTTGAAGACCTTCCTCTCCAGCCTGGACCGGGACGTGTTGCTGCTCTGCTTCAGGTCGCTTAGGTTGGGGTACTTCTTCTTCTTCCCTTTCTTTTTTTTTCCGCCCAAGCGATCGGAGCCCAGGTTCTCCCCCGTCGCTGCCTCGATGTCACGCATCAGCTCTGCATCTCGCCAGTCTGTGACACAGAGATCCGTTAACCTGTCCACCCGAGCGCCTGTAAACTCCACCGTCACCCCAAAGCCGAGCTGTAAGCGGCCTCTTAGGATTTGAACGCTGACTGATGAGGCTCCAGACGCTCCAGGTCAGTCACATTGAAAGCAGCAGAAGCAGATTGAGATGATACGGACAAACAAACAAATCTCAGATCTTTTCAGAACAAATTCAATTTCTGATTTGAATCTTTGAAACTTCAACACAAACATAAACATATAATATGCTTAATTTTCTTTACACATGTCCTCCATCATCAGAAAAATGCCACAAGAACACGTTAAAAACACCATTTTCGTTAGAGTTTGTTTTAAATTCCTTAAAAAAAATGTTTTGGCAGCTTAAAGGTAAAGTATCTGCATCTAAATGAAAGAATTGTTGTGGCTTAATCTCCTCTCTTCCTGCAGCCATTAAATCCCCTTAAAGTTGAACAAAAAGTCTGAAGTGTAATGAAGTCATTACAGCTGATAACACAAATGAGCCCTGCCGCTCTGGTAAACAGTCTCCTGCCAGCTAATGTGGATCTGGGTCGGGCGCTAATGAAAAGTGCAGTGTCATAATTTTGGCCGATAAAGTAAAAGTGGCGGTAATGCGGAGTAACGGCGATCTAAACGAAGAGAAACCTCCGGTTTAATGATGTACCGCGGCGGAAAGGGAGATAAACCTGCAGTAATGTCCAGTAATTACAGCCTGATGGTGACTACGTGGATGCCGGCTCCTTCCGTTAGGTCTCACAGTCACCTCAGCGCGGCCAATGTGGTGATGATGAGGAGGTCTGGACCCCCACCCCCTGAATGGAACCCCAAGTATGCAAAAGCTAAAAGCAGCTGCTGCTCTTCAGACTCATTTCTGCTGAAACAGAATGCGTGAGTTTTATTCTGCAGCTGAAAGTTTGACTGATGCAAACACAAGAAGAAGAAACAGAAAAGCAGAAACAGAGGGTTTAATCAGTGATGCAGCAGGGCTCTGTTCTCTGTCAACACCTTTTAGCCCTTCCAGCTGGGGTCTGTGTGAGTCTGTGTGTGTTTGTGTATGTGTGAGGGCAGGGGCCAGGCCACACACTCATCCACTGAGGCATCTGGGGTCTTTGGTGGCTCCATCTCTCAGCTACGCACCACTAAGCACAGTGTGTGTGTGCTCACAGCATCAGCTCCTTCCACTACCGTCAGTCAGCTTCACACATCAGAGGTTTAAATAGGTTTAAACAAACCTAAATAAGGTTTTACCGTCAGACATGGAAGAAGGAAGGAAAGCGCCAACAGCAACTTAGAAGAGTTTACACAAACAGGAGAAGCGCTATTTTATTTTGAAATGACAAGTTGGTTTTTGTTTTGGTCATTTCTATTTTGGTAGTCTCCATCAGATCAGAAATCTACAACTCGTATGAACACTAGGGGCCGCAGACCCGTTGTTTCATGTTGATGTAATTCATAAAAGATGCTTTATTGTTCATGATTTTGTCAATAAAACATTGACTGTACGTAGAACTGGACATAGCAGGTGTGACATCACCTAATCATAGGATTTTGGCTTCTTGGAGCCACCAGGAACTTCCTGTTTGGGGAAGGGGTCACTCAGTCCAGTTCTCACATACAGTCAAAGATAAAAACAGTTTTTTCATGGTGTGCAGTGACTAATTGTCCACAGGCATGAAAATTTGTGTCGTCCAAACTTCAAGAAGAGGTTAAAATTAAGAAGTGAAGGAAGGAACAGAAACAAAGATTAACCTCTAAGAAGAGTGACGGATTCGAATAAAATATATGAAAAACCAGGTCGTATTTAGAAAAAAAAAGCGGAGGTTTTTAAATAAATGAAATTAAAACAAAAGTTTAAAATATAACGCAACATTTGATAACAATTCTTTTTTTATGTCTTTTTAATTTAAATTCATAATTTCTTTGCAATGTTTACATTGCAAGTTTACATGTACTTTCAACTTTAAAACTGTTTTAAAATTTTCAGATTATTTTTTTGTTTCAAATTTGCAACCTGGTTTTGTCATTCACTTTAACCCTATCCTGATTTGACCCAATGGAGGAGCTCCAAATGTTTTTCCTGGCATAAAAATTCCATTTCCTCTAAGTTCTCATCAATCCACAGAAGTCCGTCCACTCAGCTGTTTGCCTTTACTTCCTGTTTCAGGACTTGACCAGCTGCTCGGTGTCGTCTGTCACCGAGCAGCTTCAAACAGCTTCATCTGAGAGTTTGTGACTCAAACCAGGAGGTGTCATGTGACCCGCTGCAGGTTTGAGTCCTCCAACTGAGAGCTTCCGACGTGAACTTGAATTTGGAAACTTTTAGAGAGGAAAACCAAAACTTTTCCACAGATGAAGGAAAAGAGTGAGAGGAAAAAAACATCCTAAAAATAAAGTTTGTTTTGGACTTTTGACTCTAAAATACAGAAAAATCAACAAAACTGTCAGCACATTCAGGATCAAAGAAATTCAGACATTTTTATCAGTCTCCAGGTAAACTCTGCATCCTGAATTCAGGGATTTGCAATGGGAATTCTCCTGAGAGGTTTGTTGTTACTACAGGAAATGTCTATCTGGTTATTTATTTTTCATATTTCAGGCGTAAATTTGAGCAGAGTTTGGAGCCTTACGACCTGCTGTTTGTTTGTGCGTTTGATGGTGAAGGTGGCGGGGGGGGGCGAGGCAGGCGGTCTATCAACTCTGTCATACCCCCCCCCGCCACAGTGAGATTGATCTGTGTGTTTGTGTGGGATCGCCTCATGGATCGATATTGTAGTTGATAACAAAAGATGCTATTTCACAACTCACTGGACTGCGTGCCTCCCCACCGCCACCACAACCCCCCCTCTCCCAAACACACAGAGCTGGTGGTTAACAAGACACTGCAGTCAGCAGACGACATCCAGCAGATCGGAGGGTATCAAACTAAACGAATGCAAATAAAGATGGCGTTCAGAAGAGACACTGGTGTCAAAGCCATGCCTACACGCACAAAAAAAAAACCACACACAAACCACGATCTGATGGTTGTCATGCCAACAAATTCTCTACACAACCGCTGAACCACTGTTGTGTCTCACAGCATCAACTACTTTGATGCCACCTTGTGGCTAAAGTGATGTATTACCACCAAGACCATAAAAACTTCAAGGTGCATTCACACCAAATGCAATCCGCACATCCAATTCGTCCCGCCCTTCCTTCGCCCCGCGAAGAACTCGCTGCTCGCCACGTGTCCAAAAATGTGTTTCCCTAGCTCGCCGCCTCGGTGGCGTGTGGGAGGAGCGAGCAGCTAATGCTTTTAGCCTGGATGCTACATGGAGCTGCGTCTGTTTATCTCATTTACAATGCGTGGAAGACACGGATGATGTTTAGGGATCAGGTTTAATTATTTGGAAGAGCACTACAAAAACATCCGTGATCACGTCTCCATGTTTGGGTTCATGAAAACATTTAGTCTCCCGGTAGCTACAGCCAGTTTCTCTCCTGCTGCTGGGTCTGATTGACGGCCGCTTCTGCGGTGTTTCCGTCCTCTCTGACCGAGTTCAAATGCTTACTGTTCTGCATTAACCTGGGAGGACAAAAACAAGAATAAAATGAGGGGGCCTTTTTTTTTTTTAAATTGGCAGCGAGCTCCTCTACCGGTATAGTGAGCGTGTCTACTACAGCTCCATAGGTCCTGCAACAGACTCTCCAGAGGGTACCGGCCTTCACCCAACAGTAATCAGGACGGGATCTGGAAATCCCACTGCCCAGAAAGGGATCCAGTGGGTTACAAAAATGAATGGAAGTTCAGGAGAACTAAGGATCGATCCACCATATCGGATGTTTTCTCTCCGGTCACTGAAAAAAATCACATGCCCGAAGTTGAGTCCCTGATTGGTTTTATATATATATATTTGGTTATAATATATATATTATGGTAGAGCTATATATATATATATATATATTTATTCATATATTTATATATATATATTTATAAAATATAATGTTGGATTTGTACTTTCTAATTTGAGTTTTCCAGAGAAATCCCCAAAAACTCAGCTTTGTCTGCATATGAAAAAAGAAAAAGATAAGCCAGAAGCTACTACTTTCAATGAAATATCAACTTAAAATAATCTGTTATAAAAAATATTCACTAAAAATGTCAGAAAAGAATCAATAAAATAGAGAAAAACTGTCAGATGTAAAATAGAAAAAATCTCATGACTTTTGAGAAGTCAACATGACATTTTGACAGACTAGAAATGTAAATATATAGAAGTTAGTTAAAAAATGTCCTTACCAGGCTCCTGCTCCCTCTTCCTCCTCTCCTCCTGCTCCTCCCTCTGCCGGTCTTCTGGCCTGCAGGGTCGACCCTGCTCGTCTCTAGGAATGATGGGGCCGTGGAAAGGACACTGAGGACAGGCAGACACAGCTGAAGACCTCGCAGCTCCAGAAACTCTCACGCCAGCGCCTTTGAGGAGGGCTCACCTTGAGGCGGTCCTGCCGCTGGCACAGCTTCCCGCTCCCCAGCGGGGCTCTGCAGAAGTGATTGACGGGAACGAAGTGCCCGGGGAAGGAGATGTATCTGCTCTTGCTCTGTTCCAACAGCTCCTTGTTCTCCACCTCCTCCTCCACCTCTGCAGGAACCCAGAATTGATGCTGTGAGGCTGACCTGCAATAAAAAGTGACTTCAGAAATGCATTTCTAAAACGTCTTAACGCAGTTTTGAGCCTGGGTTTTAGGGGTTTAGAGCAGGAAACCACACCTTTATTGAGTGTCAGCGTTTTTCTATATCTCTTACTTGATGATTTTGCCGGCGTTGGGCTGCTCCTGACCCCAGTAGTAGAGGTCCAAACCAAATGGAACCACTGGAGCCTGAACTGCCTTCTGGTCTGAACCGCTCTGAGAGGAAGCGGCTCCAGAGGAGGTGCTGCTGCAGGAGAGGACATGGAGGAGGAGAGCTCAACGTCTATTCTAGCTGAGCGTTTAGATTTTTACTCTCCAAGTTAAGGGTGTGATAAAACAAGAACATATTTATGAGAGCAGGGAGGGAGGCTGGAGATGACACCTCGACTCCTGGGGCAGAGAGATCTTCTGTCTGAGGAGGCTCAGAGTGGCAGCCGCTGAGGTTGGATCCTGTTCTTCTTCTAAAAGTCTCTTCAGGCGCCTGGAGGTGGAGAAGGAGGTGGTTTTAGGTGGAGGAGGTGCGGGTCGTTTAACGGGAGGCCTCTTCTGCGTAGTTTGAGCGGTGGAGGTGGAAGGAGACGGATCCAGACCTGCAACCAGAGAGAAGAACATCCAAATCAAACATTTCATTGGAAATGTCAGGTTCTTTGAGGTGATCTCGACTCTGAAGGATGGAAATTAAAAATGATTTCATCTGTAAACAAAATCATTTCACTGATTTCTGCACAACAATAATAAACAAATCCCATGGAGATCTGAGGACCTGACTATTTCTAGACTTCACACTTTTGTGTCCTCTAACAAAAACCTCATGACTGATCCGGTTTGTTCTCAAATCTGGAAAAAGTTTGGAGTTATTTTGCTCCGTGGGAGTCTGCGTGTGGCCGAGGACACATGAACCGCCGTCTCTGGGGCCTGGGGGGGACTTAAGCACAGACGCCCACGAGAACATCCAGCAGGAGAGATCAGAGGGAGGCAGAAGACAGCAGCTGGCCCCACGCTGATCCCTCACATTATTAGGACTGACCTGTGTGCCTTGAATCAGATTCACTTACTGACCAAACATCATTTAGACAGGAGAGGCTTTTCTAAACACCTTAGATGATCAACGCACGATCATCGGTCCAAATACTGTCTGAATCATGGACAGACGCTGTCTTAAGGCTTTGTATTTAGTGAACAGTCAACTTTCATAAAAGAAATAGATCTGTTCCTTCTGCATCCATCCATATTGTTCAAATAAGTTCTTTTAGACATATGAAGTTAAAGCTGAAGAAAGAAAACATGGTGGAAGATGTGAGTGCTTTGAAACTTGCCCTCCAAGTCTACAGATGATTGTTAACAGACAGTTTCAGTATGATGCTGACAAGATTGAGGTTAGCTTGTAAAGATCTTCAGGTGAACAGACCTGTGTGACAGAATTTCACTTCCATCAGTTTCTGAAGAGACTCAGAAACTGTCCGCTTTAATCTGAAGGGTCATTCCACAGCCCCTCCCTTCTATCATCCCTAATTCTCTGTCGGATGGTGAAATACTGACTCAATCTGCTCGCTGAAGGATCCAAACGGTGGAGGATTCTCTGGGTGTTGCAGGCGTTAAGAGCCACAGATCGATGCAGGAAATGAGTACAGTTTGTGTGTGAGAGGGTAAGAAAAGAAAGAGTGGGGAAAAAGAGACAGAGAAAAGCCGGAAAGGGGTATTGATTTTCCAGGGTTAAGCAGGGCCTGTAATTAAAATGTTAATTTGAGAAAGAGAGAGATAGTGTCCTGACAGCAGAGAAGGGGATAAAGAGACTGATAACTGGAATGACGGAGCGGGACGGAGGCGCTAAGAGGAGGAGGAGAAGGAGGCCAGATACAGAGGAAGGGAGGGAAGGAGCAGGTGAAGAAAGAGGAGGAGGGGAAGTGTGAAGGAATGATAAATGTGAAGCGCTTGTGGAGATGAAAAGAGTGAAAGACGAGGAAACAGCATCAGAGGGACCAAAGGAATCAGAGATATTAGAACAGAAAAGAGGAGCTAATGTGACAAAGAGAACAGAAAAACGCAGAGACACTTCACAGGTTTATAAATTAAACATAAAGATAGTTTCCCAGGTTCATCACTGTTGACTTTTTCCTTTTAAACAAAAACATTCAGGCGCTACTCAGGTCCTACCTTTTTAATCTGGCTTCTAGTGGTCATGTGGGAATATATTTATTTGAAATATTTTAATTTTTAATGATTTGGTGTTTTTAATTTATTATTTTAGTTCACTTTTAGTGATTAAACCCATCCATTAAAGTTTATTTATTGATGTATCTATTTATAAATCTGTTTTTTATTTTGTGTTGGAGGGTGTTGCGAGTTTTTTGTTTTATTTATTTATTTCTTTTTGTGAAGTTTTGCTTTTAGCTTTTAAGTTGAATAATGTTTTTAATGCTTTTTGCTCTTTTTTGTTACCCACGTATGAGAAGTGCTTTATCAATAAAGTTTGATTTGTTATAATCATTGTGAAGGACTGTGTCGATGACCAGTGGTTTCAAAGAGACGTCTGTCAGTATTAGACAGGTAAGGAACCACGTAATCTCTGAGGTTTCACAGTTCTTTTACCTTAAAGATCTGCCATTTACTGTTAAAATACATTTAAATGAAGTTTTTTGAAGTGAAAAATATTTTTTTTGCCAACTTTTAAGGTTGATAAACCGTTGTCCTCAAGATTGACCGCATTTTTCCCAGCAACCCCTGCTGCTGAAAGGCCGTATCATGTGATTCCAGGTTCTCACTGACTGAACACCCTTGATTCAGATAATCTACAGGCAAAGGATGAAAAAAGAGCTAGAGAGAACTGGGTTTCACAGGGACAACAACCCTCTGCTTGTGTGCGTGAGTGGTTGGAACGTTCGGTGTAACACAAACGCTCCTGAGCGAATCCCTGAAGCAGTAGACACAGCGTCACACAAGGAGCAACATCAGATATCGCTCCACAAAAGTACAGAGCAAAAAGAGGATTTAGGTCTCCTAACAAATGTTCTGCCTAATTGCTCAAAGAAGAAGAGCTAAAGCGCAGAACACGTTTTAGTGAAACGAAGAAACGTCTTCCTAAAGGATCGCCGGAGCTTGAGGTGTGATTTAAGCAGGACCTGTCGGTGCAGGTGGTAAAATCTGGGTGCAAGGCTAATAGGAGCTCATTAAAGAGGTTGCATTGTTAATTTGGCACGGCCCCTCTAGATCATTACGTAGCCCACTAATCACCCTGACACACACATGCGCACAGATGTTTGGGACCCATCAGATACTATCTAATTACTCCAGCTTCTAATTGATTAGTAATGGAGGGAGGTGCAGGTAAAGAGGCTCCATGAGAATGTAATGAGTCAGGAGGCTGCTGGAGGGGAGATGGCCACAGGTCAAAGGGCATGCAGCTGTGCTGCAACAATATGGCTGACCGAGCGATAACTGCACTGTCGACATGTTCCGTTATGGAGCCATTAACCCAAACACATAAATACAGTTTCTCTCTGTGAGCCAATGATGGAGAGACGCTTGAGGGCGACTGAAAGAGCAGCTGTGAGGGGGTCTGAATGTTCACTGTCGCCTGAAGCGCCGCCTGCTAAGAAGAACAGCAGCTTTCAAACTATATTTAAGGAAATTGAATGTTGTATTGCAGCTGACATAGCAATAAAAAGGAACAGGCAGTCTTTTATTGACCTGAATGTGTGACCTCTTGCAGCCTGTAGGCCAAACAAGATCCACAACAACCAAGGAGGAGAAGATGACCGTGTGAAACGATACTGGCTGTTGAAAAGATGTTTTTGTAAATCCACTTCAATGAAAATTGTATTTTTAACATTTTTTTGTGACATTTTGTCTGACATAATTAAGATTAAAATTATATTTCTGAGTATTTCTTTGGTCAAATCGTTGTGAATCAGGAACAAACCAACAAAAGTCATCAGAGAAAGCTTGTACGTATGACGTAGAACCTACAATGGCGGGCCACAAGCTCCCTGCTCTATTTTGATGCATCAATTCACAAACAGATCCATGTACGTCTTTGTTTTCCTCGACTGAGCTGGAATCTGGATCAAAACTGTACAACTGGAAAGCTCCAGTATTTCTCATCATTTACTGAAAGTGTTAAGTTGGGGGTTTAAGGGACTGTAAGCTAGCGGGTGGAAACAAAGGAGCAGGCTTACTCAGTGCCAACAGTCCTGCCCACAACTCAGAGGGGACTTTCTAAAGAACTCCTGCTGCTCTGCAGAAACCATCTTCTCAAAAACGACACAAGATTTCAGACTTTTTTTTGGCTAAAACCGGCAGAATCATATCAAAGAGACCACTGGGGACGCTTTAAAAAAGACCAAAAGGTAATCAGACTTTAAACAATAAAGAAAATGACTTGAAAACGAAAGATATAAAAATCAATCAGTCTCTTATAAGACAGGGGTCCCGCAGGCCTCTGAGACCCTCGTGGTTAAAGCCACTTAAGAGTCCCTCCACCTGCACTTCAGCAGCTGCCTCTTTGAAGTGGATCCTTGTGTTTGTTTGTGCGTTTACATAGCATGTGTGTGAGTCTAAAGAGATCAGCTCAGCAGCAGGTCTCTCCTTTGTAGCTTAACTTCCCTGTTTTTGCACGTGTTTGTGGGTTTGTGGTGCGCACGTGTGTTTGTGCAACTCAAACTGACCGTACTCGGCACGCAGATGCTCGGGAATGTGCGGCTCGTAACCTTCTTTTTCCGGCACTTCGTCAAACTCGTCGTCATCATCGTCGTAATCTGAGCTGTCCGTCTTCTGAGGAAGGATATTAGAACCGAATTTTTAAGAAATAAGATCCAAAAGAAAAAAAATGGAAGAAACCAAAAAGAGGAAAGGTTTATACAGATGAAAAAAACATACATAAAAAAAAACATGTTTCTGAAAAGAGTTGAGTCATTTTAGCACAGATGAAATGACCAGAGGAAGAAAATGATGAGAATACTGATCTGAAAATATTGCAAAATTATACCAAGAAAAAAGTTCCATTTGCTTCAGCAGGAAAAAGCCCACCAATGTTTATCTTTGAACACTTTTGACCAATGAGAATATTTCAGAATATCACCAGCTTTCACTTCCACATTCACCAAAAAAAAAGAAGAAATGAGAAATAAAGTGGAAACTAAAAAACACAAACGTTTCTCCAGCCAGGAAGCTTGGAGGTGAGGAACATCAAGAAAATAATAATGATGAACGGCTGCAGGATTTTCATCCTCCTGAGGGATGCGCTCTCTTTGGGTGGAGGGAAGGGGGGCAGAGAGTGTTGCATTTGTGTGTGTGTGATGAGCTGCTACCAGAGGTGGACAAAATTTATGGTTTTTAATTTCCGGGCGAGGTTGTTAGCCATTGGTTTGGTTACAATGCAGAACACAACACTTTTATACAGAGGGGTCATTTCCATTAAGCAAATGTGTGTGCACCCTGCACTAACACACAAACACACACACCCACACACACACACACGCTTGGAATGATCAGCACAATAATCACAGTGATTAGCGTTATGAGGAGCAGTAAAACCCAACGTTAAGCTAACCTCTTATTCCCAAAGGCCTCTTTTCATTTATTCACTTCATTTGTGTGAACTCCTCCTGCTGTGTGCGTCTGTCAGTGTGTGTGAGGTGGTGGGGGGTGTTCCAGTCATCATCTGTGGACTGACTCATCATTTGTAAACTAATTCAAACATTTTAATGGGCTTCACTAGCAGAGCAGCCGTTCATCATGGGCTGTAAAGCTGCAGAGAGCAGCTCCGTCCTCTTCAGGGGACCAACTCAAACGCAAACTCACATCAGCCGCTTAACAAGCAACCCAACAATGAAAGCAAAATTAGCTTCATTATTGCAGCTACAAGCACAGACATCGAGAACGGAGAGACGTCATTTCTGACCGGTCAAATGGGCACTTTGAGAAAAAATTACAAACAAACAAACATCCATTTCTAACTTTATTTGTGAGTCTGTCAGCTCAAAATCATGCAGGAAACGTATTAAGTTGTGGATATTAAAACAAAACCACAAACACAGTTTAAGGACCAAACATTAGATCAGTATACTACAATAGTAGAGAACAATTAGGCCTGGATTTATTTTCAGCTATGACAACCGACTTTCCAGTAGATGCTAATTTAAGTTAATTTTGGAGCCAAAGTGGTTTGATGCATATTTGCATCAACAGGTTAAATGTTAATTCTCATTGTCAAAATCATTATTTGCTATTGTCATCCTGTGTAGATGCAGGATGAGCAAATATCATAAGATAACGTTCTTCTGTTAAAGTTTTTATGACAACCACTCTTCCCAAACAGGAGTGAGCTTGTTGGAATGCCACACCCCTACCGCTTGAAAGCTGGATCAAGACAATCTGTCAAACGTTTTGTTGGACGTGGACTCACCACATATGTTTATCAAGGCAGCTGATTGGTCAGTTTGTAACTTGAATTACTTGCACTATATCATGTAAAAGAAATGAGGATTATCAAGAAGATTGACAAAAAGTATCAGAGCAGGATTGGTTATTCTGACCCATAGAATGAGTAACAGCTATCTATTTCTCTATAGAAGTCTGTGGGGTTTTGGCTCCCAGGACTTCCTGTTTGGAACGCCAGGGGGAGGGGCCACTTGGTCCAGTTCTCAGATACAGTCAATGGTTGGGATGAACAATGAGCAATACATCCAATATGTATTGCCTACTGTGTTTTTGTTACACAGGAATGACAGACCTGAGTTTTTAACATAAAAAACCATAAAACCAATGGACAGCTCAGCCCCTCCCCTCGTGATCCGAAATAAGAAGTACCATCTGGTTCTAAGAAGTCAAAATCCCATAGACCTCTATTGAGACAGAAACAGTTCTTACTCAGTCATTTTATTTGTCAGAATAACCATTCGTGCTCTGATACCTTCTTCTTAGCATCTTCTTTCTAAGCATAATTTTCTTAAATGTTCTCCACGTTTGATTCATCCCTTGTGGGATGAAATAAATAAGCATATAATAAATAAACATCCTGATTCTGGAACCACTGGTGGTTTAGGCCCCCCAATCCAACCCCTTAATGCTGAGAAAGAAGCATTTGGTCCCATTTTTAAACTGGACTGTTGATTTGATCTTACAACCTTCCAGTCTCAGAGCGGACAATCTACCTCAAGGCCATCGAGTTGGTTTTGCTGGTTGTTCTGCTTTTCTGTTCTAATTAAAATTTTCTGCAGGTAGCATGCTTGACAGTATTTTGTACAAAACATTTCAGGAAAAACATAAAAATAAAGATTAATGGATGTCAAACTTGGGGGAAGTAGAGCTGTCCTGTACAGTGACGTCCTCTGCTACATAGCTAACTCCTAAAATAGGTTTTCTCAGACTCAACAACATCAGTATTATCAATAAAAACAATTCTCTTGATGTTGGTAAAGATGTTTTCTTGTGGGAATGGAAAGTTTTATTTATGTCCTGACGGAGAAGAAAGACAATGCAGTTAAACACGGAGGAACATTTTAAACACCAAAGCATACTTCCTGCATTACTTTCTATTGCTGCAACGATTATTCATCCTCAGAGAGCGATGGATTCACACTCATGGTTGTAGTCTCTATAGGTTTTGCGCTTGTCTCCTTTAATCCCAGGTGGTTTATTCTGCTCTGATCAATGACCTAAAACTAAGGAGTGATCACCGAGCTGCAGGAAAATCCTGCCCTAACATCATCCCTTTTCCCCTTCTTTCTGCCTCTTTGTCTCTAATTCACCCTAATTTAATCCTGATAGCATCGAGCGCTGTCGGCCAGCCGGGCAGAGCTGTAAGTCTCACCGCAGGATTAGCTTTCCTCCAGAAACATTTTGCTGACAGCCCGCCCGGCTAAAATATGGCCTCCATTCCCTCCCCCCGGCGGCTGCGTGAGGGGCTGCTTTGCATTTTAACAGACCTTTGGTTTATTCTCACTGAGAGAAAATCACATATAAGTTCCAGAGAGAGATAAAAACTGCTTCTTTAAGAAAAACTCAAGATTCAGCCAACAAATTAGAAGTAATGGTTTCAGTAAAGCAGAGCCATGAGTCACTGTGATAGGAAAAGGACCTGAACATTAAAAAACAAACTAAAATAGAAATTAAAACTCAGTTTAAAGCTGAAAAAAATCTGTTTCAATAAGGGGTTATGAATAACTGCAATCTCAGTTTAGTCAAAGATAAAAACCAAAAGAAAAACACAGTAAGAAGCAGTTCTGAAAACCAAATTAAGGAGATGTGGGATTACAGAATATCTCAAAAACTAAACACCATCATGGCTAACACAGAACAGGTGTGTCATGCAGTTTCCCTTGAGGTTTGTACGGCTACCTAGAGGGACTTCGTGAAGACGGAATGTACCATTGTCATGCATGTGGTCAGTGTATCGTGAAGTACTCGCAAGGATAAAAGTAGTTACATCCTTACGTATGTAAGTCACTGAAGATGTACGTCATCTTCAGTGACTTACGTATATAAGTCATATCCTTAACTAAATTAAAGTCCTCAAAGTCCTAAGAGCATCATGAGTGTTTTTGTGTAGTCGACATTAACACCAACATTACTGCTCTCCATTCAGGTTGTGGAGGAGCTCTGCAGGCTGGAAGTCCCCTCCTGACTTCAGTCTGGTCCTCCTCTTTTAACTCGACTTAACGGTGGGAACAGCAGGTCAGGTCACATCAATCAGACCTGGTCCTGGACCTCACAAATCCTCATGTGTGAACGGCAGGAAGCTGCTGCCTCCACAGGTGTCTCTTCAGCTTCCCTCCAACCTTTCCTTTAAGTAAGACTCTTATCCTTTATGAAAATGATTTGACGGAGATGCCCCAGACAACTGCTCCCCCAACTTCATTTGTCTCTTGGCAAGTTTGATGGCGCTGTGTTTAAAAACCCATTCAATCTTATAAACCAAAAATTAAATGTAGTCGACTGTGATGGGCACTCAGTGCATCTGCTATTTATATGCTAATGTACACTCGGGGCTGCCAAGGTCTGGCAAATTATTACTGCACAACCATAAGTCAGGTGTATGGCAGGGGGTGGGGAGGGGGGCAGGTTAAACATCACACAGACACACATACAGGAGGAGAACGGCAAAAAAGAGCAGAGGGAGGAGGAGGAGGCGAAGAGGAGGTGAAAAATCTTTTGGAGACGTCTCTATTGTCTCCCCTGACAAGGTAATATAGCTCTCCACGTGGACACAAACACACACTAGTACCTCCTCTGAGAGCAAATAATTTCATTCTGCTTTAAAGCTGAAATGGGAAATGTGGTAGAAAAGCTGAACATCTCTAATGCCATCATTGCTCCTATGCATTCCTTAAAGCAGTAAAAGAAGAAAAAAGGATTCCATTAAATACGTTTATTAAAAAAAAACTAAATTTGTATTCTAAAAACCCATTTGTGAAAAGAGTGTTTTTTATCTGAGATTTATCTTTATCAAGTTAAAATCAAACAAATGACAAAGCATAAAAAAACGAATACAATGAGAGGAACTTGAAGCAGAGCTGCATCAACTGATTTGGAATAAGTTTAAATAAAAGCAAACTTTTTATTGTTCAAGTGGTCAAACTGAGAATCTAGCGACCAGCGTGTTGTTGACACTAACGTTTATCCAAAGAGAAAAGAGATGGGCTTCATCTTATTTTATATTCTGTTACTTGTGGGATATTATGACGCCAAAATGTATTTCTTGAAAGTTTAAATTATTACAGTAAATAGAACCGACGTCCTCATCATGTCTTTTTTTTTACCTGAGGGTGTATTCAGAATGGAAAAGTCCATCCAGATATCGTTTTTAATTTGCATTTGGTTTGAACACTTTCTGTTTTAAACCAAAGCTTGTAAACAAACCACCTTACTAAAGATCTCTTCAGTCATTGGCCAGGAAGTGTGTGGAATCGAAGTATAGTGGGAAATGAACTCTGGTTCACTTTAAACGAACCAAATGTGTCCAGTCTAAATACACCCTGAATCAAAACCACCAGCTGTAAATGAGAACTGGGCCGAGTGAGTGTGACGTCCAGAGGAAATGGTTTACTTCTGGTTCCAACAAATCAAATCAATTCAGTCACCATTTTTTTCGTGATACGAACACTGTAATGCTGATGCATATTAGATGTCATCGGTAAGCAGAGATTGGTCTTCATCACTGATTCTATATAAAACTAACATTTTCTTGCTATTTTTTCCATAACATTTTTTCTTTATAGATTGACAGTAGAAATGCTGATTAAGTCTGACTGGGACCAATCACTGCTTATTGACGTCATCTGAATCCAACATGGCGGCATCTGGACGCAGGGTGAAGTGGTCTATGAACATTGAACATTAACTGTGGGGAGCAGCGTCAGTTTTGGAACTTAAAGAACTTGCATTACAACAAAAAATTTGATGAAAAAATGAGGATTATCAAAAACATGTAAAAAAAAAAAAATTTTTTTTAGAGCAAGAATGGTTATTCTTTTTATTCTCTATAACAGTCTAAAGGACTTTGGCTTCTTGGAGTAAGCGGGTACTTCCTGTTTGGAACGCCAAGGGGGAGGAGCCACTCAGTCCAGTTCGTACATAGAGTCAATGGTCAAACATTAAACCTCATAAAAGCATTTCCTGACTAAAACATCTTCCAGTTCTCAGTGTTTATTGTTTGCTGAGGAGACCGTGATTACAAATCATTACAAACTAATTAGGCATTAAGCTTCCAGTTGAGCCTGACCTTTTCAGGGCTTGATTTGCCACAACATCCCACATCTCTATTACCACCTTGCGCTTCTATTCATTACTACCTAGAAAGGATCCCATGGGATCCTGTCTAATGAGAAAAAGCTTTCCACTCCCCCCATCTCTGCAGCTTCTTCCCATTATACCCTGCCCCCCCCTCCCAAAACACACATGCGTCGATGCAGTCGTCGTCTCCGGGGAGCAGTCAGCTCACATGATGTATAAGGTGACATCTTTATTTCACTAACCCAGCCTGGCAGGTCTATTAGCCGTCCCGGAGCTTCCCAAACCTTTTGCTGTCAAGGAGCTTATTCTCAACTGTCGGGTCCACTTCCCCCCGTCCAGGACCGTCTCAATCTGTGATTGAAACAGTCGTGATTAAACCTTCTCACCCGCCGCCGTCACCGCATCGAATGCGTGTTTTCTTCTCATATTTCTGTGAAGGGGGGTGGGGTGGGGGGGTCCTCATCTCACTGATATCAGATCAGTTCAGAGACACCCCCCCCCCCATGCCAGTCCCAGTGGATCCATCAGCTCCAATTTGGGAAGTCTTTCACTGCAGCAGAGAGCTCTGATGGACCCTCACTGACCGCTTTATTCTCTGCCATTTCCACCTTCTCACCCAGATGTTATGTTTACATCTTCATGTCTTCATAAACGTCACATTTTCATTCTTCCTTTACTCCATTATTAAAAACTACAACGCCCTCAGTGCACCTCAACCAAAACAATCAGCTCAAACAAAAATCACAAACATCCTTCAAACTTATTTGTAGTTTTCTTTGCAGCAACGCTTCCAGTTTAAGATTAACATTATTTTCTCATGGTCACTAATCCATAAAAGTAAGATTATTCCATAACGTCATCATTCTGTGGGAATATTCTCATCCCATTTCCTTACATAACTGATAAAAACCCACAGAATAAGAACCGGTGATTCATCGAACTGCAGAGGTGGAGTAAAGAGTATTATGCAAACTTTAAAGAAAAATATGGCAAAAAAAACCACACACATTATTATCCAAGAGCCCTCCTACTGAAGAAAATGAATGTACAGATGAGAAGAAGAGAATCCAGGCAGAAAGAAGAAAGAGAGGAATAGCCTTCTTTGTTTATCTGCACAGAGGAGAGGTTGGTCACATCCATTGTGCTGAGACAAGATGGGTTATCAGCAGTAAACAAGGCCTTGGCCTGTATGAATGGAGCCCAGAGTGACTGAATACGCTCTAAAAAACAGATATGTTTAAATAAGTCGGCGTGTCTCCATCCGTTATTCAACAGCATTCCATGATTTTTGTCGGCTCTGCGGTAAAAACTTACAGCACGCCGTTTGCGAGTATATTCAGTCCTCTGAAGGCTGTGTGCTGATGGCGTGTTCATCACTCTAACATTCTCAGTCAGAGTGCTGTAGATCAGGGATAGGTAACTCCAGGCCTCAAGGGCCGCAGTGTCTGCACGATTTCCAGATATCCAAGCCCTACTCATGACTGATTACCTGGTTCAGGTGTGTCCAGCCAGTTAGAACATGCCAGAGTATGGAATGTTGGAAAACATGCAGGAATGTGGCCCTCGAGGCCTGGAGTTGCCTATCCCTGTTCTAGATTGAGGCATTGGATTTTCTACAAAGATTACCAACAATGTTTTTTTAAACAATTTTTGAGTTTTTGTGTTGAATCCATCAGATCTGATGTAACTATTGACTATATATGAGAACTGGACTGAGTGTCTGCTTCATGTCTCAGTCCGTGCTGTTAAACAAGCAAAATTCATAGATCGGAGTGAGACCTATATAAAGTTTCTGTTATGCTGCATCTTTTCCTTTGATTGGATTAAAGAGGCTTTATCAGCCTCCATGATGCCCCCCCTCCGACTCCCCCCGTTATGGGTGAGTATATTGGAAAGCCCAAAGCAATCGAGTAATGTGTCAGCAGTCCGATAGAGAGCCCCCAGTAATGGAAGGCCTTTTAAGGCTAAAAAGGAAAAGCTAATTATGATAAAGGGGCTGTAAGTTGTGTGGTTATCACTGCGCCGGGCCGGCTGCTGCGGCAGACTGGTCCCTGACAGTGATAACCAGGCAGAGCGGGACGCCCGCCGTTCTGTCACTGTCACTCTGGCGCGCTTCTCAGCTAAAGATGGATTCCCATGCTACAACTTTTATGATTTTCTTGAAGCAGTTTGCATTCATCGCTCACTTAGCGGCCCCTCTGCGATGCTCATCCTTTTTTTTTTGTGCGTCTGTTCTCTGCATCATCGTGACCCGACATCCCGTTTTAGCCCCAAGACTAAGGCTTATCGCGCTTTTATCTCACACAACTCTAACCTGTTGGCCTCCATTTTGGGCCGGCACAAACAAAAACAGAACAGAGCGCGATGCGCAGCCAGCAAGATCGACCTATCAGCTGTCAAGCCACGGGGCCACATTAGTAGCAGTGAGGGGAATGAACGAGTACATCCTCCCCCCTTGCTCCCCAATTTTTCCTCTGAGTCTGATGCATTATGCATTATAGCACCTTGCCTCTATCTCCCTTCTCCCAAATGTCTTGAAGATGATTACATCCATCCTCCGTCTCTGTTATGACACTACAGTCCAGGAGCCTGCGGGAGAGCAGCTTAGCAGCCAATGCGTTACAGAGAAAAACCGTCAGAAGCTTCAGAAGGATGTTGTTCCCAGTTAAAAGCAGGTTTATGTCAGGAAAAAGCTACACACAAATGCTGACATGATGTCTTGATGAGGATTTTCAGTCGACACTTGGACAGATCAGCTAAGACTTATTCTGTAAAAAACCTCTAGATGGCTGAAAGGTAACAAAAGTCACCTGAAGTCAATTGATCCATTTATTATTTGTACGGCACTTATTAAAGCGGGACCAACCAAAGTGGTGAAAATAAAATCAAACAAAATCACTAAACGATAAAATACAATAAAAGATACAACAACAATGAAAGAATAGAAACAATAAAAAGTTAACAAGCTGGCTCATCAGAGCTGCTCACTGGAGTTCAAAGCCTGAGTAAAAAAGTGACTTCAAATCACTGAGGGAACTGGCAGAGAAGCTCTTGCTCCAGTCATTAAGAGAACGGACAGCCCTGAGTTAGGCTCCCTGGACCCCATACTACCAGAGCACCCTCCACAGGACACCACGGGGGACACGGTCAGACGCCTCCAAATCCACAAAACACATAAGGACAGGATGAATAAACTCCCACAAACCCTCCAGCACTCTATAGAGGGTGTAGAACTGGTCCACAGTTCCATGACCAGGATGGAAACCACACCTATTTCAAAATTATATCGCGTAAATACTGAGTCTTACGGGAAATAACATAGAAAATGAATAGGGGTCACTCTGGACCCATGTTGCGCATTATAAGGGTAGTGATAAAAAAAACAGTTTTTATTCAAAAAAAAGACATGAAAAAAATAAAACAATCATGTGATATAGTCTGAAAAAAGCTAATTGAGGAATACACTGACTACTGAATGATAATGTTAATTTATTGCAAAGATATCAAATATAAAATCTCAATCAGGTCACTTTTGACCCATGTTGTGCATCAACGGTTAAGCTTTGACTTTTTGCTACTTCCTTCACAGACTTTCTTCAAGATGAGACAAAAAACACAAGGTAATAAGGAAAAAGTACAGTAAAAACAAAAGTTTGCATCAGTACATTTTATCATTTAAGATGTTTTTGCAGCTTTTTCAGTAATGTCTACAAACTGGAAACCAGATCTGAGCATTCTTCTGCTTCAGATTTGCAATAAAGTGCTGCCATCTGCTGGCCATTCTCTGCAAAAACGCATCATAAAACGAGACTGTACTGTCAGTAACAAACTCAAAAACAATTAGACTATTTAGAAACTTCACATTTATTACTTCTAACTAGCAGACTCATGTTTCATTCTATCACATCTTATTTGCTGTACTTACATAAATTTACATAATCTTGTGTATTTCCTTGTAAGATTGTCTTAAACGTGTTTTTGCTTTAGGAAAACCAAATCAATCTGCCCATTTTCTAAACCTGTTTTAACCCTTTTTGAGGAAAACATTTGTACAAGTCTTCTTGATCGAATAAAAATTGATTTATTAGAAAGAAACTGTAACTGTAGCTCCTGTAGAGGTCAAACTCTGGACAATAATGTGAAATGACCGGCTTGCATTTATAATAAATATTGTTGTTCTTTCATCGCATTTGTCCTAGTGTGTCTGGTTTTTGTTACTTTTATTTGTGTGTTTTATATTTATTTGTAATGTGTCAGTGGGTGTTTTTTTTCTCTTATTTAGCTTTTTTGTTTTAATCACTTAAAATTAATCAAAGTGTTCCTAAATAAAAATTTTGAGTTGAGATCATATAAATTGTTAAAAATGTCATTTTCATAAACATTTAAGTGATGGTCTAATTGTTGATTTTACTCCTGGTAGATCAATAACGTGAAGGTGATTGAAACTTGACTGGAAGGCTCAGTTTGAGCTTCACTTACTGCTCTGCAGGATCTGGTCTTGTAGTCGATGTGAAGTTCTTTGTGCTTCTGCAGAGCGCCCTCTAAAGATCTCTTCAGGTCCAGCGCTCGTCTCAGCAGCTGCTCATCAGCACGCGACTTTGTGAAAACCTGCAAACATTAGAGAAAGAACTCATCAAAATTGAAGCATCAGAATAAAACTCTCAGCCAAATCAAACCCAAGAAGTCATGTGATTAACACTGCACATCAGCTGTTTCTGTAATAGCATCCGGTCTCAATTAGTGTTCAAAATGTCTTCATATTTATAGTAAATGCAGCTCGTCAAGCATCGCTGCAGCGACTGAAGCGAGTGCGTCTGTCCTCACCTGAACCCAGCCCTGCACAGCTGGAAGGTGTTTGGCTTTTATCAATTTATGGAGCTCAATCACCGTGGAAACCACCGGCTCGTTATCTTCGGTCTCCTTCACATGAAGACCTGGAAGGCAGAGAAAATTATTTTAAAAAAATGAAAATGTTTTCATTCATTTAAAGTAAAACAAATGCTTTCTTTTTTTTAACATTTTACATAGTAAAGTTCATTAAACGTGTGTTCATAGCTCAGTGGCCTAGTGGCAGAGTGTCCTGAGACTGGGAAGTTGTGGGTTCAAACACTCAGCATTAGGAGGAGCTCATTTGAACTACACAAAAATAGTTCTATATTAAGAATTAGCTTTGCGGCCAGTTTGGGGTCTAATTTCGTTTCCCTGTTCATTCATATCAGGAGAACAAAAACCATTCAAGCAGAAGTCGAGAAAATGTTGTGTTTCTCAGAGTTGTGTTTCACAAACAGCATTCATTCATTTGATTCAAGTGTGACTCACAAATGTACAAATTAATTCTGTTTTCAATTTGGCACAGTTAAATCAGCTTAGAATAAATGTAAAAAATGAAACTGGCCAAACAATTCTGTCTGATTAAGAACATTTTTCACAAAATTATTGGTTTTACATCAACTCTGATTAACTAAAACTACATTTTCAATAAGAAACTCATTCAAAAGACAATCAATGTTACATTTTTTATGTGAAAATCAGTTAAAATGTTATTAATGTGTTTTACTCAGACAGGCGTAAGTTGAACTGACCGGGACTGAGGTTGAGGTCCAGACTGTAGGAGTGAGAGATGAGCCCAGAGCTCCTCAGAGGTAAACACTCATCAACAGACTCCTCTTCTTCACTACTTTCTCCTTCCTCACTCCCTTCTTTCTTTTTACTTTCCATCTGTCTTTTCTCCTCAGTTTCTTTCTGATGAGGATCAGAGTCATTCGTTAATATTTTCTCCTTTTCCTCCATCTCTGTATCCTGGTTTTCAGTCTGGTTCTCCTCCTCCATTCCTCGTATTCCTGACTCTTTCTTGTTATCCGTCAGGTCTTTACTGCAGCAGGGCTGCTCGACATCATACAGACACTCGCCCGGTTGAGAGTGTGAACGGCTACTGGTGTCTGTCTGGAAATCTACCACCCCAAACTCAGGCAGGAGAAGACTCATGCAGGACTCCATCTCTGTGAGCGTCGACTCAATTTCCTGATAGGACTCTAAAAAGAAAGGTTTCCGTTTTAAGACAGTGAAAAAAGAAAAATTAGACAGAAGGAAGAGAGGTTTCCATTCAGTCAACACCAGCTGGAGATTGACAGAAATACTGAAAAATCTGCATCTCTTTGGAGTTTACCAATATGAAAGTTCAGCGCAGTTGCTTCTCACCTTCCATTTCTCTGGCCGCTGCCTCCACTCTAGCTTTGTAGATCCTCTCCATCTTCCTCTGCCTTTCCTCCTCTCTCCTCCTCTCTGTTATTGTCCTTGCTTCGAGATCCTGAAAGTCCACCTGGAAACAGCAAACACTGGTGTGAGTATCCCAGAAAAGTCTACAGCAGATTCCTGATCAATCCTGGAGTGCTGCTCTGTCAGGTCAGGTTCTTGTGGGATTCTACTGACAGAAGATATTTGCTTTGATGAGGTGGATGCAGAAACCCAAGTTGACATCCAATTAATACAAAAAAGTGTTTTATTTATTTACAAAATCTCAGTTTTCTCATTTAATTTTGAACAAAATCAGATGAGCATCATATTTCACAAGAATCTAAATTAAATATATTCCATAGCAGCATTTTTCCCTTTTCTTAATAGTTTTTATTTCAAAAAACATAAAAAAATTAAAACTCAACTACTTCCTTTATTTTTTACCGTAGAAACATTTTTTTTGTAAGAAAAACTTTGCTGTTGATTTGTTCAAAATAAACAGGGTTAGCAGAAGGAAACAAGAAATATAAATGCCAGAAATGACTAGTCTGAACCCTCAATGATCATCAGCACTCACAATTTATCTGATGAATTCTGGCTTAACAGTTTTTTATTCAAATGAGTCAAATCATGAAGTGTGTGTATTCATTTTCTTTAGTAACTCTACATCAATAAAAAAGACAGAATAAATGTGTGATTGGGTGTCATTCTGCCTCTAATTTGATTCTTGGCATGAAAAAACAGACTTCTATACCTTCTTAACCTGTTTGAGGAAGTGGTAACCCAGAGCCAGCTTCTTGTAGGCAGAGCCATAAGAGGCTTGCCATGATTGGACGGTCTGGATGGCCAGTGACCGCAGCTTCTTGGCTACTTCTTTAGGAGGAGGGAGGGGCTGCTCTGTGTCTGTCTCCACAGTCAGCTCCAAGAACTCCTGCAGGAGGATGAAGAACAAAAACATTTTAAGACACAGAAAACCTTCATTGCAGCACAGACAGGAGCCAAAATGAGACTGTAAATAAAAAAATTTAAAAATTAAAATAAAATAAGGAGTTTTAACTTAGAAACTCCAGCCTAAGCTGAAGCCATGACTTGAATTAGACTTAATGATAAAAAGTAAAAACACAAATCACAAGTTGGTTTAATAATTCTGAAACATTTCCGATGTGAAATGGTCTCACATGACAAAAAAAAAATGTAATCAACCTGGAAGTTGTCGACTAGCAGTGTCCTGAAGTGGTGTGATCTGGAAAAGAGCTCACTGGCTATCTGGAAGGCCGACATTCGGATCTCACAGTGTTCTTGGTTGAGCTGAGACATCAGCAAGTGGTACACACGATCAATGCAGTCATTCGACACTCTGAAAAAGATTAACGTAAACGCTTACTTCTCCCAAACCTGCTGTAAACAATAAGATAAATCAGTAAAAACTACAAAACACTGTTGAATTTCTGCTTTATTGTCAGAATGATTAAAGCACACGTGCTCCATACTTGCAAATCTTCTTCAGCTCCTTCATTTTGTCCTGGTTAAGTTGAGCCTGTCCAGATGTGGTCAGCTCCTCTATGAGCTCCGCCGTCCTCTCTCTTTGGTTTAACTCCATGACGAACTACTGACAGAAAACCCTGAGCAAAGTAGTTAACTTAAAGTTTATTCTATGTCATATGCTCAGGTTAACACTCTGACACGCATGTTTTATTTTTGTTCTGATAGATTAATTGATTTAAACCCCACTGTTCAGCTCTGTATACTTTCTTAAAGGGTCTCTAGCATACAGAGGCTGCAGGTGGAATGTAATGACGCCTTCAGGACTAAAAAGACCACAGTGGTGCAGCAACGGTGAGATGTTCGTTGGTGTTTACAATAACCCTCTCCAAGCTCAATCAGGAAATATTCTTTATGGTTTAATTAAACGTCTTATTGCGTTGCAGAATGAAATCACTCAAACTGTCACCAACACCAGGCTAACACGCTTAGTTACCAATCCCGAATTTGGAGTTACTGGAATGAAGAACCTTTTTCTAAAGCCCTTATGGTCCTACGCTTTAGAAATTTTAAGTTTTTACATTCTGTTATTGTCTATTACTGAGACTGTAACAAAAAGTATATTCTATTTATTAAGTATACTAGAGTTATAGTTATATACTGTGCTTTAGTAACTTGTTAAATTACCAGAATATGACCTTTTCATTTTTTTTCTTGTACAGCAGTTAGCATCAAAACAATTAGCTAACACCTTCACACTCACCGGAGGCTTCCTCGCGTTTAAATATCCCTTTATTGCAAATATGACTTTTGTTGGTTCCAGAAGCCTTTCTTATTTAATGCCAATTCATAACGAGGTGAATACACAAATAAAGTAACGATCACGCCTTCTGTTTGGTTCTGTTGACGTTATTTAATTTTTTCTTCCTCGTTTCCGGTAAAACAATAACATTTCCGGTTCGACATTTCAGAGTAAAGGCATGGCGAAACAGTGCAACGGGAGTGTGTCAGAGTTCATTTGCACTCTAAATTCAATGGACAACTTTAACATGTTTGATAAATTATTGTTAAGTCATAAAATAAATAAAAATGTTTGATTCTATATCCATCTATCATTGATCCATCCAAATACATCTTCTACTCCCACGTCATCACGTGTGAGGTCACTGGGATTGATGAAGCCTATCTACCCCAGCTGTTTTAAGGCAAAGGCAGGGTACACCTCAGGTAGTTTAAATAGTTGTATCACTTTTGTTCAAGCTATGTATTTGCAGCACAAGGCAAAATACATCACATATTTTTTTTTATTAATATGATCTTTCTTTTATTACAAAAACAAACACTCCCCCGAAGAATTGAACATGTGAGATGACTTTTATCGTGAAATTCTGTCTTTATAGTGTGTAATGTTTTCCTGAGCAGAAAATTAAATCTTGAATGTTGACCATTAAAGCTCCATTTTACGTTCATTCTTCCCAAATACAGACCCAGAAATTGTCAGCTGAAATTTTGCTCCCAGCACACCAGTGTCTTGGACTTGAGTGCAGTGTTTAAAGGCCTCGTGTGTTCAGTCTGCACACTCTTGAATAGTTAAGTTCAAATCAATTTTTCTGTTCATTTCAATTTGACCTGCAGAGCATCTATGAGGTCTACGAGTTCTGTAAAATAGCCGTTCTCCTCCCCGAGGATTGTTTCTGACTGAATTATTTCCTGGTACTGGAGTCTGAGGGAATGCAGGGAGCCTGCCAGGGCACTGTTTGAGCGGTACTGATCCAAACACACTGGCGCCATCGCCAATAAAGCCCGAAGAGCCTGCAACAAGAAAAGGTCCCATTTAAAAAAATGTCAAGGAATTCCGTAACTTGTTTCTGACGGTGATTTTTCTAACCTTCTCTCTGTAGTCATGCTCCGCAGACTGCAGCAGCTGCGGCACCAAACTGCACCAGCCTTTTTCCAACAGCTCCCCCTGTAGGGACACCTGGGAATACTGCAGCACACGCTCCTCGTGGGAGGGGTCCTCAATGGCGTCCAGACCTGCCTGTGAGATCAGCTCCTGTTGGAGGATAAGATGGAGGTAAGACTGACCGTAAACAGACAAACAAAGAGGTTTGAAAACCACCTTTTCACTGATCATATCGTAGAGCATGGTGACGATGCGCGTCTGCAGAACGCCCCCCATGTCTGCTCTGAACAGCTCTGACAGGATCTGCAGTCCCCCGTGAGAGACAAAGTGCCGCTGAGCAAAAGGGAAGTGACGCAGGAGAGACGCCACGGCAAACAGCACCTGAGGAGGGCGCCGACACAGGCGAGTGTGAGCTCAGAGCAGGTAATCATCAGAGTTTACAACAGGAAGGTTTGTTTACCTTCTTCTTCACACTGACAGGCTGCGCTGTGGCCAGCGTGGTTAAGAGGGTCTGCAGAGCGCCGATCTCCACTGCTTTCACCTGCACCGCCGGGTTACTGCAGGACAGACAGACCGTGTAACAGCAACACACAACTTCCTGAATATTGTCCCACTTTTCCTTTGAAACAACCATTACCGTGAATATATCCAAACATGATAACAGATAGTTCTTTACAGGAACCGAGAATATTTGAACTTAAGATGCTCTTTATCCAAAAGAAAAATACAGATAATAAAAAACAGATCAGAAATTAGATCAGAAATCTGTTTTAAGAAGAAATCTGAATGCAAACTATAGCCAGAAATGTAGTACAGTAGTAATAGAATAAAAAAAAAAAAGAATAAAATAAAATTATGACATCACAGAAAGAGAAAACGTCTACAAGGAAATCTCTTATGGGGTTAAAAAAATCAGAATCCAGTAATGAAACAAAAACCTATTTGTTGGAGATATCAGAAGGAAGGTTTAAAATAGGATGGGATGGTCACAGGACCTACGGCTTTGTTGCTATTTTGTGGCAAAGTGCGAAATGTGATGAGTTTCACATTTGCAAACGTTAGTACAAGCGATCTTCACGAAATTTCACAATTAAACACCAAGATTAAGCCCACAATCACAACTGAAGTTTCATTGACCTTTGACCTCTGAAAGAAGTGGCCATCTTGAACTAAAAAAAAATCACCTTTAGTAGCATCTAAAAATGTAAACTCCTCTCAGCGATTTTGATCTATTGCCTCTCAACTCTCCGAGCATCGCTGGGAGGCTACTTATGAAAAATAAAAATCAGTTTTGAAGTTTGTAGATTTTTAATGTGTGTGGCGAAAAGTGATGCTCGCCACATTTTATACTGAAATATTGTAAAAACTGGATACATATATCGCTGGCTCAAGCGAAACAAAACAAGACAGCATACGATCAGATTACATCAGGAATGTGGTTAAAAAAAAAGGTTTTCAAGGACATCCAAAAGTTTACCTTTGTCAATTATTCTAAAAGTTACATAGACCTGTTTGTCATCCCCAGACAACCAAAAAATAAAATGGTTGCTATGGAGATAAAATCAACAGAAATCTGCCATTTTGAAAAAAGTATTTTTTAATGAATTTGTCATATGCAGCTCTGACCAGGGTGGCAGCAAACGTGGGTTCCTGTTAGAACAAATCATTAGAAATGATATTTGCTCATTTTTTATTTTGTTTTCTGAACCATGGACGTGTTGCTGTTCGTACCTGGACAGAGCAGATCCCAGGACGAAGGCAGAGCTTTCCTGCAGCCTGAAGTCGGAGCTGTTCAGACCACCCAGGATGAGCTGCAGACCTCCCATTGAGCACAGAGTCTGAGCGTTATCAACCTGAATCACACAAGGGTTTAAATACAGAGATCTTTTTCTACAGCTGCATATTTTCGTCTGCTCTTGATTCACAATGATTTGAATAAAGAAATACTCAGAAATGCATTTTTAAGCTTAGTTTTTGCCACATAAACATTATAAGAACACAAAAAAGAAGCTCCTCTCAACAGCCGTGGGTGACGTTACCTGATGCACCAGATATTCCAGCTCCAGCAGGATGCTGAGTCTTTGCTCAGTGGTGGTGGTGGTGCTGTTCATCTGGTCCAGCAATCGCCTCATTATCTGCAAAAAGAAATATCATTTTGCTCCTTAGTTGTGGGGAGGATCCTCATCGTTGAAAAAGGTACTCATGAGAAAAGAAAGACCCAAGAATGTGGTTTATTTAAAGAGCAAATCCTACCTGAACGTCCGTCTCCACCAGCAGGTCCAGTTCAGCCATGTCCTTTTTCAGCTCCTCTAAAGGTCGAAACCTGGATGCCAAAGATTCCTGCCGATGTGAAGACCATCACAGTTTATGCTGTTGTAGGATTTCTAAAGCCTTCTGCTCATCCCATCCTCAGGGATGCTGACCTGAAGGTCCTTGTCTTTGCTTGCTAGGTTCAGCTCGTCCTTCATCTTCTTCATGGCTCTCTTCAGCTCGTCAAAGTTGAAGGACGACTTGGATTCCTCTTCCTCTCTGGAATAAAAACAACAGAAATCTTTAGGGGGAGCTGTTTTTAAAATCTGCTAAAGTGGAGTCAGATGAACGCGGATTAGGTTGTGCATTGAAGAGTCAGTTGGAACCTGTGCTCTTGTGTCCAGTATTTCAGCTTCTCCTCCCCCAGTCTGACCTCCCTCTCACCCGTCTGCAGATTCAGCCTGACGTGGGAGCCGGCCGGCACCGCCTGACCTGTTTGAAGGCACAACAGAAAATCTCCTGATTGCATCAACAAATGAGCTGCAGTTGTTGCCTGTATTAGAGAACTGGACCGAGCGAGTGTGACGTCATGTATAGAAAATGACCTACTTCTTATTCCAACCAAATTAAGTCAATTCAGTCACCATTTTTACGGGACGTGTCCATCTCCAAATTGGAACCAGACATCCTCAGTAAGCCATGATGGTTTACTAGACTAGATTAAATTAGAAGGCAATTTAGCTGCAACCTTGATGCACAAAGTAGATCTATAGTAAGCAGCAGCTGTTAAACCATCAATCACTTAAAATGTACTTCTGTGACTAATAAAACAGAAAAAAAGCTGAACAAATTATTTTTATAGGTGTTTTCTCTTCTTCTACAGGATGATAAGGGATTATCGTGTAAGCAGATTCAGAATCGTATTCATTTATCTTATTTAGAATTTTTTGTTGTGTTTACTTATAGGAGCAGTTTGTCATATTTATTTTTTTTTAAATATGAATTCTATTCAGAAACATTTGAAAAATAATGTATTTGCTCTGCAACCAGATGTGTACAATAAACCGATGAAGAAAACCTTTTTCTTCACTTTAAGAGCAAAATCTAGTTAGAGCTCATCAAAAAAATAAATTTTACACATTTTAACAAGGTTTTTTTAGTTAAATTAAAAAAAAAAAATGCCTTTCGCTTTCTTTTTTAATGTCACACACTTTGAATCAAGAATAAAAGTTTCAGGAAAAACCTGGTTTGAGTGTTTGCCACTCCTCATTTGGTTGGACCACCTCCAGGTCATCATCTTCAACAGTCACCACCTCCTCTTCCTCAGCACCCACTCCTCCTTCATCTGTGTTTTCCACCACAGTCAGAGCACCTTCAGACTGCACAAAAAAGTATTATTCATCATAAAACTACAAGAAAGTACCATGTTTTCTTGGTATACTTATGATTTAGTTAATAATGTTGGATTTGTTTGAGGCAGAGCAAACAAACAAACAAACAAAAAAAATTATAAATGGTCGTATATCACATGTAGGGGGTTTCTTTACATGCATTAAAAAAGGATATATGTATATATTATATATATTTACCACAGTTTTTATTTTGTTTTTCAGCGTCTCACATTTGTGAAGGGAATTGCCAGCAGATCTCACCTTCTGGCTCCGAATGCTGATCACATGCAAGCAAAGCAGCAAAGAGGCAGAAAGCATCAGGAAACATCCTCTGGTAGTGATGTGTTTCATCGCCATGGCAACGGAGGACAGCTGTCCAGACTCAGGACTCAACACATTCCTAGAGAACGTAGAGAAAAAAACGACAAAAAGTTTTCAACAGTCAGGGAGAAGACGATCTCAATATTTACATATATTTGTATTATAATTTTTTCCTCATCAATATTCTAGTGTTTTTCACACACTGTTTTGGGGGGCAACACACAAATATTTATTAAACTATTTGTCGCTTCAGCACTAATATGCGATTATTTTTGTCTAAAACAATGTATTATAATATTTAAAAGTATGTAAGCTGTTAATTATCTGAGTTGATAATATAGTTTCGTGGTTTTGGCTCCAGAAAGGTGCAACGACGACGTATGGCCGAATCCTTTCAACATAAAAGTCCTGCCGCAGTTCTTCTTCCCCGGTTTGACAGGTTTGACCGATGAAGGTCGAATGTGTAAAATTAAGAAAATACTTCAGAAAAACTCACCTGCTCAGCAGCAGCTGGAGAAAAACAAATACTGTTTTAAGTGCCAGCTCTTCCAACAGCTTCCATCTCTTTCAACTCGCCTCTCATTGGTCCACGTTGGTGTTTTGCTCGTACATCAGAGTAGTTTGTCCACAGAACATATTTTCACGACTGTCACCTGCTGGCGCGGAGTAGTACTGCAGCTTCAAGTTTACGCTTTGGTGTTTTTCAATGATTGTAAGTATTTTTGTATTCTATGTGATCAGTGTAGGTCAGTTTAATATGTTTTTTACTTTAAATAAACAAAAATACAGCAAAAAAGGCAGCACTGTCATCTCTAGAATTACTTAAATGATTTGCAACATAACATTAAAGAAACACTGAAACAGAGTAAGAGGGAATTCATTTGTGACTAAAAAAAAGGATGTAATCGCGTAATCTAAAATGTTTGAATAACAGATGAAATGGCAAACATCAGGCTGAGAGGTCTTGGTCTGTAAACTTAGTACCACAGAGAAATACCTACTTTAAGAATCACAATCTAAGCATACCGTGCCATATTTTACTTGACCATCATATAGAGCAGAATCTTTCAAAATAAAGTGACAATGGAGGAGATTTAGAGCCACTGAATACCTGTGACGAATGTTTTTTGACCAAGAAAATCCAGGAGAAAATTCAATTATATTTACTAAATACAATACAGGAAAAAAATAAAAATATTCTCTACATAGTAATGACAAAAACTGATTTTTAAAAACATGATTTTTCAGGTCCCCCACAAAAACAAAATTCCTTAAATATTTTATTTCACTCAATAGTGAGATATTTGTATTCCATAAAATCCAAAACAAATTGATATGTATGACTGTGAGAAATTATGTTAAAAATCAAAATAATTAAAAAAAAACAGCATTAATGAGTTCAGCCTCGTTTGATGAAGGACAAACAGAAGCTGCGTTCAGATTTAGTTTGAAATGTTTTAATAGGATTAAATGCAACAAAGACATGAAAGAGAAAAATTCAACAGTAATTTGTAGAAACGGAAATATTTTCTAAAAGAGATTCTTAAAGTAAATCATAGCAGCGTTCTTTCCCACATCCATTCATGTAGCAGCACTACTGTTGAGCGCACTGGTTCTCCATGCTGCTGCTAGACGTGACGTGGATTATCTCAATGGTTTTCCTTTGTCTCTCCTCTGGTTTCTTCTGCTGGAGGTTGTCATCCGGCTCCGTCTTTACCTTCAGGTCAGCAGCAGGAGAGCTGAAGACAACAGCAGACAATCGTCACACTGTTTTCATCAGGAAAGCAGAAGCTGAGAGGGCACACACTGACCTGGGGTTTGGAATCACAACACCTTCGTCTTCACTGATCCTCACACACTTGGCGGACCGTGCCTTCGGCTCTGAATAGGAACATGGAAGATGAGCATTCGGGAATGTTTTCAGTCCAAACTTGTTCAGTCTCACACTGCTTTCATTCACCTTGTGTGGAGGTCTTCATCTGCGTAGGGCAGATGTTTGCCTCAGCATCTTCACTCTTAACATTGGACATCACAGCCACCATCTGCTGGCCCTTTTCACCCGTCCTCTCCTCAGAGGGAGGCAAGACGTCCACAGGAAGCTTCTCCTTCTTTCTCTTTTGAAGGCTCCTTTTCCCGTCTGAAACAAAAGTGCAGCAGTTCTACATACAGCAGAATAAAGTTCTGATCCTGGTGGTGGAGCATTTTCTCACCATTGGGTTCATACTTGTGCTGAAGCTCCTCGATGCGTAGCTGCAGTTTGATCCTGTCACTTTGAGCCTGTTGACACAAAAAGTTAAAAAAAGAAATGACAGAATATGTTCTGCCAACATCACTACATCATTTCCCAACAACAACAAAAGCAGATGAGTGATATGATTTCATTTAATGAAGGTATTTAAATCCAGGTTTGACTGGTTAAAGGAGACCATTCTGGAAAACTGCAACCACTGTTAGAACAGCTGAAAAACAGGCCAAAAAATGACCAGTTTGTGCTCCAATATTTCTTTACTTTGACAAAAAAAAATACGTTTTTATATTTTTGTTACAAACCGTCCAGCCTCTTCAAGAAAAAGAATGACTACATTTATGTTAGTGTGAAATAGTTTGCTTTTTAATATAAATACCTGAGATTTTGTATGAAAATAACAAAAACAGCAAAAAAAACCTGCTTACAAATGTTCTCACACATGAAAATGTAGTTTCTGTTAAGATGCAGATCATCTTCTGATCTGTTTTCAAAGCGTTCCCCGTGTTTTAAAATCACAAGGATGCCGTTTTTAGACAAAATGAAAAAGCTGTCGTTTTCTGGGACATTTATGTCTGCCATCATGAGAAAAATGTTACAAGAACATGTCAAAAATACCAAACACATTTTTCATCAGAGCGGGTCTTTAAATGGAGCTGGCGGTGCCAGAAACGGCGAGCTCTCTGAGGTTTCACCTGTTTGAGCAGCCGCTCTGATGTGAAGAGCTTCCTCTCCAGCTCCAGAGCCCGCTGGCTCTCGGACAGAGACTTCATCCTCTGCAAGGACAATTCATCTCCCAGACGTTCTGCATCCTTACTGAAGACACAAACACAGAGTTGGTCTAAATGTGCTCGTCTACATTAGCTGAGCGGCTGAAGACAAAAAAAAAAACCCAAAAAACAGGTTTGTTTAGAGATTTAGAGGAAAATGCTTCTTGTAAAAATGATCAAAACTGGTCGAATTATCGATTCAAATCAGGGAAATGTGGGTCTGCAGGACTGGAGGTGGAGCTAGAACCTACTTCGTGTTTGAACATAAAATAATAATAAAAATAATGAATTTTATTTAAAGCGCCTTTCTTGCCACTCAAGGACACTGTACAAAAAGTCAGCAGGAATAAACACATATTAAAACAGAAGAACAATAAAAATCAATAAAATCAGCCAACGGATGAGTGGGTAATAAAATCAGAGTGAAAAGGAAGGTTTAAACTGGTGGGATTTGAGTCTGGATTTAAACATGGATAACGAGTTAAAGACACAAAGATCCAGAGGGAGAGAAGAGTGGCTGAAGGCTCGGTTCTCCATGACCGGAGAGAACTGACGGAGAGTAAATGTGGAGAAGATCAGAGAGATAAGGTGGGGCCAGATGATAGAGACCTTTTAAAGGTTTCAATTGTATTCTGAATCTGACTGGGAACAAGTGGAGTTGCTGTTGTGGAGGTGATTCTATTGATATGAGGTTGAAAGGAGAGTGAACTATTAAGGATGACACCCAGACTTTTTACCTGAGAGGAGGGGGAGACTGAGTCAATGGAAAGTGTGAAGTTTGCACCTTTTGGAAGGGAGGATTTGGAGGCAACAAGTAGAGGTAACAAGTGGGAGGAGGTAAGTGATAATTAAAAGAGGACCAAACGGGCAGGACTATAGTGTTTAGGATGCTGATGGAGTATTTCTTGAGTATTTGTGAAATGAAGGGAGATTGGAGATTGGTGGAAAGTTGCTCAGGATGTCAGGTTTTTTTTTTTTAACTGGCTTTTTTTTAAGATTGTTTCACAGCTGCAGTTTTGAGCAGTGATGGGACAAGACCAGATGTTAGTGAAGAATGAATAATGGCAGAGATGAAGCTGAGCAGCTGTGAGAGACAGGATCGATAGAAATGATCGTATCCTCTTCCATTATCCTCTGATCCTCTGTTCAGACTTGTTACTCCACATGTTCAAATCTAATCATCTGCAGCCACAGCAGCCTCACATCCTATTTCTGCTGTCAAACCTAACTTAATTTCAAAGACAATGAAAGAAAAATATAAAGTAAAACATAACCAGATGAATAAAACAAGAAATAAAAAGATAAATCAATTGAAATGAGCAAGAGCATTTATAGAGAAAGAAAATTAAAGTGTGGCACCAATTAAGGTTCAAATAGCGTGCACACCTGAGGCGATTTGGGTGTGGCACACCAGGTGAGCACAGATCTGACAGGGCATTAATCCATCAACAGAAAACCAATGAAAAGCATTGAAAAACAACTGGAGAGGCAGACGGTTTCCACCACAGTGGTGCAGTTTCTCCTCACTCAGCATTGTTTGCTCTTCAGACTTCTGGCCTTTATAACGAGCTGCTAAAAAACTAGAAAATAAAAAGGTAAAAGAGGAGAAGTGTCTGGAGTTGTGAGTGGAATCCTGCTGGAGAGAAATGGTTTCATGAGCAGTTAGTAATCTTTTTACTCAGATTACTTCAGTAATGAAGCTACAGTTTGGTGGTTATAGAGAGCAGTGTAGCTGTGAGAACATGACGCGCGCAGAACTCACACAGTGTTGTTGAGCTTCATCTTCAGCAGGTCAGTGTAGTAAGTTTCATCCCGACTGTCGTCTGCATCTGCCGGGGCGGGGTTTGTGGGCTGGGACTTCAGTAACATCTGCACATCCACATGTATGATCTTTTTGATCCAAAACATCCAGATCTTTCCAAGAAATATCTATGAATGAATGCAGAGATGCTTCTTTTGGAAAACTGTCTCACCTCCACCTTCTCCAGTCTATGCAGTTTGGTCATCAGGTTGTGGATCTCGCTGTTTTTCTCCGACAGCATGGACTGCAGCCTCTCCAGCTGAGCCGGGTCAGCCCTGGATCCCTGCAGCTGCATCAGGGTTGCGATTTGCACCTGAAGAAAACCGTGCAGCTCTGTCAGCAGACGGCTGAGATGCTGAAAGAGAAGCCGCCGCAGCCGGCTCACCTTCATGCGCTGCATCTGCTGTTTGCTGAAGGCGTGTAGCTTCTGCAGCGACTGATGCTGGATCTTCATGCTGATGAGCTGTCGCTCCATCTCAGCTCTGCGATCCTCCAGCTGGAAAACAACAAGCGTTCATCACTCGTTACCAATAAAAATGTTTCAATTTGGAAATATTGAAAGAACATTCTCTGTTCTGCTTCGAGTGACACATTAATATAGAGTGAGCATCGCTCCTCACCTCAGCAAACACAGAATTCCCTTTCCGGTTTGGATCCTGGGCCTCCCGAAGAGCCTGATCCAGCTGGACCTGCAGGTCCCGGTTCAGCTCACGACATTTCTGCACAGAAGTATGAGGAACAGTTCAGAAGAATTAAGGAGTATTTTATTATGAAACTCCAGAAGCATCAGAGTACAGTCTTTACCTCCAAAGCGTTAAACCAGGAAACAGCTTCTTTTTCTCTTTCCTCCTTCTCCTCTGTGATTCGCTGCAGCTGCCGCTGCAGGGTGCAGACAGCCATTTCCAGCTGCTGCCGCTGGTACTGAGACTCTTGAACTTCCTGCTCCAGCTCAGCCTGGAACACAAAAACAGCTCACACGCTCCAGAACACATGACTCAGAAAAATAAACCCAGAAAAAGACAGAACTTTGACAAGAAAAGCAGAGGACTGGATTCCATTAGCTTCCAAGTGTTGCCGTCCCTCACCTTCATGGTCTCCAGCTCCATCACCTTCATCTGCACCTCCATCATCTCCGACGTCATGGAACTCTGGGTCTGTTCGTTCAAAGCTCGAAGCTCCTCCATCTTGTTGTTCAGCATCTCCGCCTGCACCTCCAGCTTGTGGCCCAGCTGCTTTTCGTTCAGCTGACATTTATCCAGATCCGACTGCAACCTGAGCAGCTGGGAAACACAGCAGCAACCGCTGGTCATCTCTGGTAACGACAGAGGTGGTCGTTGTGGGGACAAGTGTCCAGGAGATTTGCAGGACTTCTGTTTGCTTTTATTAAAACGCATTTCAAATGGACAATTATCACAACCTTCTGTTCTGAACTACATTAGACTCAAATTGCACAGTCACAGGGTTCCATTTAAACCAATTAATGCACTTTGCAATTTGCTTTACGCATTTAATGCAGTTCTTCTGCTTGACTGAACTAAATCCTTGGGTAGCTTGGAGTAAAGCTGACAGCTCAGGTCTTTATCTTCAGCTTGAAATGGTTGGATAAATAATTTTGATTTTTTAAGAAACAAAACCTATTTTCATAGACTTCTGGGTTGTGAAAGTCCCACTCCGAGATCATCTTTTAATCTATTTTCAGTGCTCGTTTATTTAAGACGGCACCCTTCCAGCTTTCTTTCCAGCTATAAATTTTAATTAATAAATTCAATTAAGTTGATTTTGGAACAGAAGGGGTTTGATGCATATTTGCACCAATAATGAGAAGGGATTGAAAAAAAAGCTTTTTTTCTTAGTTTTTTCCAGGTACAGCACAGACTCCCACAGATGTTGTACCTTATTCTGTAGCTCGTTCTGTGCAGACCTGTGGCTCCTCTCCAGGTGTTCCTGCTGGTCTTCAAGCTGCTGTTTCTGTTGGTTCTTGAAACACTCATAGTCTGACTGAAGCGACTCCAGCATCCGAGTCTTCAGTTCAATATCTCTCTGCAACGAGTATTTGTCTTGCTCAACAACCTGTAAAAAAAGCAAAAAACAAATTTTCTTGCTAACCACGCCCCCTCACAATTGCTATAAACACATTGACATCATGTTTATTTGTGACAAGATAATCAAAGGATTTTTTTTAACCTCGAGTGCATTTGTCATCTCTGTTCTCTGCTCATCCAGCTTGCTTTGCAGCTCCATATTCTGGTTAAGAAGATCCAAACCAGCTTGAGCAGCTTTTTGGAGCAGCTCCTCCTTTTCCCTCAACTGGCTCTTCAACAGCTGGATGTCGTCCTCTGCTGCCATCTAACAAAAAAAATTATAAAGTTTGTTCACATTTGGATGGTATGCATATTCCTGATGCATAAACCACCAACATATCTGATTATTTGTAATTAAGATGACAGTAATCGGATTAAAATCTGCAAGCAGTGAATTGGAGGTTAAAGTTCTTTTAAGGTTTTAGAAAATGATATTTCTCCGCTCTGATAGCGATCAAAAGCGTGTTTAAAAGCACATTTGACGCAAAACTTCAGATTTCTTTGATGAATCCTCCATATCAAGATTTTAACAAATTCGTGTCTTAAAACTCTACAGTGAACAAACCGGTTAACAACAGGTTTACGGTTTAAACACTTCAGTTCTGAGTGCCCCGGGCGGGATATTAACGTATCCATGTTTAGAGCAAAATTTCAAACTTAATGTGAGGAGCTTTGGTTGATTTAAACATTTACAAGTAAATGTATATTTTTTAAAGCGCAAAATATTCGATGAAGCTACAAAAACGTCTACGTCACACAGTCAACATTTAAAATGCGACGTTAGTTTGCTAACACCACAGTTTGAAATTAGCGTTAAGTCATGTTGATACATGAAAAAAGCGCTGAAAATGTGTTTTTAAATTAAATGACTAACTATGAGACTGTATTCATAACAAGTACGGTACCTTTTTCAAAAACGTCTCAAAACCGCTGTCAGTTTGAATCCAGCTTCCAAGTTATCGCGATATCTTACTTGGCCGGAAGAAGGGTGAGTTGCTGAAGTCAACCACAGCGCCCCCTGTCGTTTTGGAGGTGGAAATTAAACATGTGGTTTTTATGTATGTTGTTTCTGTGTGATGACGATCTGCAGCGCTGCCGTGTGAAAGGGGAAGTGAGGAGCATAGGTGACAGCCATTCCCACCCAATGAGGGACAAATTAAAAGGAATCAGGGAGACTCCTTGGGAGAGAGCATTCTGCCAGCGCTACCAGCCACTCGACCTTGTGTCTAGGGCTGCCGGCGGTGAAGACAGGTAGAGAGGAGGAGCTGTTCCAGCGCAAGGAGGGAAGGCCCGCTGTCTCCTTTAGAAAGAACAGGGCAGGGTTAGGAGTGAGCTGGTTGCCAGTGCTCTGATCTCATCCAGCAGCAGTCAGACCCCGGGGAACTGGACGGCGTTGAGGCGTAGACCCCACGCTCCATTTTAAAGACTCTTGCTTTTTATATTGTGTCTAATGTTTTTATGGGAAGAGTTAGCCCGCTGGAATCTTAGTTCCCCCTTTTTTAAGTGGGTTTTATGCATGCAGTTTGCGGTGCCCCGGACAGGGGGGTGTTTTATTGTTCGCTGTGAAGTCTGTTGTCACTGTTGGTTTTATGGAACTTATTTATTCTGCAGGTCCACCTCTTCCACTGTTTTATGAACCATTGTTTTATTGTGTTTAATAAAACCTAGTTCATTTTAAGAAGAGTCTCTTGTAATCCCTTGCTTCTGACTGACAGGATTAATCCTGTCTTGGAACCCCTGCAAACAAACATTACACCTGTTTTGAATAATCTTAACGAAATACTTAGATATTCTCATTTAGTTTATTTCTACTTGTGCCAACATTATTCTTTTTGTTTAATTGCATTTTAAATACATTTACTTTTATACATTCCAATTTATAGGCAATAAAAAAACAAGTTAAGACAAAAACATGAGCAAGTTTTTCAAAATTTTGTTTTGAGACAAGTTTAGTAAAAATTCAAAGCATAATTTTCCAAATAGCACCTTCATTCACACTTAAATGTGATCCAGTGATTGGTGTGGTCAAAACATGTATAACTATTATCTAAGAATTAAATAACCCAGAAATGCTGTATGGTTGAACACTTTCACTTATACAAAGATTGACCTTCTACTGTTGCTTTGAGGGGTGAACTTCAAAGGAAATTGTGTTTTTTTTTCTTGAAGTGTGTCAAGTGTATATTGCTTTGGAACCTTCAGGTAATGTGCAAAAATAAGACACGGCAAGTTTCCATTACTTCAGTATAATCGATCCTTCACAACATTAAATCGATGGTTTACACTCTAGGCAAACTTTCATGAAGCTCAAATCAGATTCATAAATGATTTTCACAGCGAGCCGAGAATCGCCTCTTTTTTTTCCCTCGCATCACGTCATCTCTAACTCCCTGGAAATGAAAGTCTTCAGATGTTTGGTCAGCTGATGCTTTCATAGTGCATTTTCACACCGTGATCAGAAACAAATAGTGTTTTAAAAATGACATTTCTGTGAAAACAACCATCTCAAACAACAAAGCTGCTTTGTTATTGTATTTACAGTAAAGTTTTATTTTCTCCTCAAGCTGCAGCAATGGAGGCGTCCTCTGGCTGTCGACCTTGAGGCTGAAGACAGAGAAACAAATTTAGGATTCGGAAAAGGTTTGAATATGACTGCTGCTTGTGCTGCTGGTTACCTTTACGAAGATCCGCTGTGGCAGGAAGCGTTTTAGAGCTTGTGTGTTGGAGGTCTGACAGCGTGGCAGGTTGATGTTGAGCTGTGGTAGTGTTTGGTACCCAGCCATGAGGGGATAATAGTTATACAGCATCTGCTGTTCTGTGCCCGGGAGAATACGAAGACGCACCTGCGCACCAACACAATATTAAACCGATTATTGTAGATTGTCAAAAAGCCAAAGTTTCACCAACTCCTCTGCTCTAGAAGTGAATGAATTTTGATGAAAAGACTGAGTGTTTTCTAGTTGTTCTATTTCTTTTGAGGTGTTGCTGGATCTGTCAGAAAACATTGAGGATGAAAAAACTGTGGAGAACATTTTTTTAAGGATTTGTTAAATGATTCAAAGTAAAGGCTGATTTCCACTGGTGGGTCTCCATTGCGATGACTCAAAAAATAGGACTTTCTTTAATTAATTAATCTGAATGTTTAAATCGCCTCCATCTGCGTCTGATGTCTGTCTCTCCGCACCACGTTGCAAGCTTTAAGCAGGACTTCTATTCTGGGTCACAGTGACTTCATGTTTTGTTTACTGCTGATGTTAAGCAGTAAGTTAACAAAAAAAATGATGATTTTCATGTCTTTCTTTCTAAATCTTTGTGTTTTTATGTGTAATCATTTGATTCTGATTTCCTGTTCTAAATACAGATATAAATGATGGTGAATAAATACAAATTATTTGAATTTGAAGAATTGTAATTTAATTGGTGAATCTTTGATCTTAATTCAAATCCAAGTCTAAGTTACAATCCACAGGCGTAAAAATGACCAATTTACACCAGTGGGCGTGGCTGCACCTGTTTGAGTCCAGAGAACATGAAGGCATCAGACGGTTCCACAGCCATCTCCACCTCTTGCACCAGAGACGTTCTGTTCTCTATGCGGTAACGGACTGGAAGTGACTCTCGGACTCGCCCGAACGATGGTAACTCTGCTCCCAAACCAAAGCAGGAGAGAAAATGTGAACAACAATCCTGAAACAAAACAGGCATGATGGTAGCAAGCACTAACCTGCATAAATATAGACGGGTACCGACTCCAGAATGATGTGAGGTAGAGTGACGGTCGTCTGGATGAGAGGACCATCTGGACTGGAAGACTGCCTGTTTACCAGAGAAAGAACCTCAGAAGCTTCCTTAAAAAAAATGTTTAAGCGCGATTGTGTTTGAGAGCTCACCTCCTCCACGAGATGAGGTACTGTCCTGTGGCCACTGTGGTGTTGTTGGTCCCTGGTGGACATCGCAGACAAAAGCACTCGCTGGCACACTCCGTCGTCTCCAGAACAACTGAACACAGGCATCACGGTTCAACCAGAGGACTTCTGGTAGAAATACATGTCGCAGCAGAAGAACCTGCGGTACCTTCTTGAAGCTGCGACTGAAGCTGCGGCGTGTTGCTGGTCAGACTGAGCAGCTGCAGAGAAGACGAGACCAGCAGGAGAGGCCACGGAGACGACGAAACGACATCCGTCAACAGCAAGAAGGGAATGTCCACTGCGACCCGGTCCAGCGGCTCAAACTGCAAAATGTCAAAGGATTTGAAAAACTCCCCTTCAGACTAACAACCACAACGTGTTCCTGCTGATTTTTCCCCACAAAATATCCCAAACAAAAAGTTTGAAATGCAAACATGAAAAAAAAACAATCTCAGGGACAAGAAACATATTTGATCATCATGTCTATAAAAGCAAAAATCCAAAGGACGGAGCACACCTTAGTGGACACAAACTTGACGGATACATCAAAAGGAACCAGTGTGTCAATCGTAACCGTCTCATCCTGAACAGAAACAGAAAACCAGAAGATCAATAATCCTCCAAAGACTGAGGAGCTAAAAGAAGAACTAAAGAGATGCTCTACCTTGTGACATTTGCAGATAATCTGCCGTCCTTCCACTGCTGTGTCAATGCTGTAGGCAACGTGGAACAAGAAGACCCGGGGCCTGGTTGACCCACACCTGAAGTATATACATTTCTCCAGCTGGACACACACAGACACACAAACTAAAACCTTAAGCGGTGGTAGGAGGACCGTATCAGCAGCTGTGTAGCAGTTCTCTTGTTCTTTTGTGTACCGTTCCGCCGGGTTGCAGGTCTCCCAGAGGCACATCGGGAAGTAGAGAAGCAGCAGAATCGTCGCAAACCTTGGAGCCGTCGAGGGTCACGTGGGTGGTCTGGCTGAGATTAGCATCCTGCCCTGGAGAAGGCAGAAAAAAGGGCAGTGAGAGGATTTGTAATGTCCACATGCCACAAAGCAATGGTTACCCTTGGTACCGGTCTGTGGGACAGTTAGCACTGGAGCACAGACAAAAAAAACAAAAAACACAATCGATATTTTTTTCCATTTTATCAATAATCTGATACTGAAAGAAGTTTTATTTTGAAAAACTACACGATTCCACACCACATCTGACTCATTCTTGACGCATGTCATGTTGCTCGGTCACGTGATGAAAATACATCTGCTAGTTTCTTAAAGTAGCGCCGACCACTAAACTGAAACCCCCAAGCTAACAAAGATAACAAAAACAAATGTGTTTGGAAAGTTTATTTTGACAGAAAAGAGGAAACAGAAGTCTTCCACTTCAAAATAAAAGAATGCTGCATTTAACAGACAAAAACTGTTGTTCGTCTGTACCTGGCTTCAGACCAGTTGTCAGCTTGACATCTCTGGCCACAGCGTCCTCCTGTGATTGGACAGCTAGGCGGATGCAGTACATCTCGTTGGTGAGGATGGGAGGTTGGTGGATCAGAACAACAGAGATCTTTGGGACTCTAGAGATGATCCTACAAACACAGAAAAAAAACAAAATCACTGTAGGGATGAAAATCATTTCCATCATTTGACTGTTTTGGGTTAGTAACTGCGTACATGGTGCTGTGCTGCAGAGTAATGCCATCCCAGTCGAGCTCCGGGTGCGCCTCGTTGTTATGCCCCCAGCGCCGAGAGGACCTGCTGGCCTGCAGTGCTTCATGAGTGGAGGCAGCGTCTCCGCCCCCCCCTCTCCAGCTCAGGAAAACACAGCGGCCGTTGTCGCTGCCCATCATCAGCTCGATGCCCGTTATCTGCATCCAAAACATCGGTTGACCCCCTGCGGTTAATCTAAAGCTCTAAGTTCTCCAACACAAAGGCAGAAGGAAGTTTACCTCGATCTTCTTCCCAACATCCTCAGTCTTTGCCACAAAGCTGAAACTGATGCATTTGGGTTTCCCCGGCAACAGTGTCATGTCCTCCTGACCGGACGATTCGGCCACACACCACTGGTTGTACTCCTGCAAGAACAAAACGTTTGAATATGAATCTGATGGACAAAAGCTTCTTTCACACTTTGCTATTATTCATATCAGAATCTCCATCCCAGACAGTTCAACCATCATCTTCATCCAACCAATATATCCTTCAACTAACCGACCGTTTCCCTCAAAGGGGAAAAACCTTCCCTTTGGATTTAAAATCTAAACCCTTTAACTTCCTGTTTAAATAAAGTTTTGAGCAACAACGGCGTAATGGAAGAAGAGATGAAAATGACAGAAATGGGCATGATGCTGTTTGAGCGCCACAATAAAATCCTTTTACATACATTCAGAGAAGATAAACATTAAAGTTCAGTTTTTCTTTCAAATTTATTTGTTAAAGTTTATTTCTACAGTTTAGGAGCAGCTACAGTAAAATATAAATAACAAAAATTCTATCTAGGTGGATACTTTTCAAACCATTTGTTTGTTATCAAGTGCCAATTGATAAACACTTTACAATAAAAAAAACAAATCACTAAATACATTTAGTAATAATATTAATCTACAGGTTACATCTGTCTTCTTGAAACAGAAATTTTAAAACATTTAAAAGTCAACAGCTTTCTGGACCAAAGTTATTTACAACTGATTCGAATTTATATTAAACTGGTTAAACTACATTAAAATGAGCAGTATTAGGAGGACCTGTGTGCATTAAAATGAAAACAACATTTCTTCACTGTAGGTTAAAGAAAATGAGACGAAACAATTTGCTTCCGTCTATTCTATATAAATGACTATTGCTAATGTAATCAGATTTGAAGCTTTGTTTCTAACTCACATTCTGAACTAAAAAGAATTAAAATACATAACAATTATCAAAGTAAAAAGTAGAAGGTGAGCTACCACCTTTATAGAATATATTAATAAATTGGAACAAAAGTATTAAAAGAAAAAAAGGATAGTTTTTATTTAAATAAATTTCTATTTAACTTGCCCAAAGTTAAAAAGAATGTTAATGTACAGCTCAGTCCTCTGTGTGTTGGAAAATTTGTGGACAGGGAAGATGACGTACCCTGTATATCTCATGTATGATAAAACAATAAATAAAATAAGTAAAATAAAACACAATAATAGCAATATTCGAACCCGGTTACTTTCAGAATCGTTGGATTACAAGCACAACAACAAACGGCTGTAGCCACGAGATCGGTTACTAATGAGTGTTTTCTTCTTTTTTTTAACTGAATTTTACTTTTTTTTGCGGGTAAATGGTTTTTTATACAAAAGGGGCGGGCCATGTGAATTGGCCACATATATTGCGTTTGGTGTGAATGCACCTTTAGAGGTGAACATTTTGTTGGATTTTGTTACAAACACACCCACCGCGCTTCTCTGAACAACCACAAATAAAACATGAAGTTGTTTTAGGAGCTCGCTGGTTCTGCCTGAGCCGCTTACAGCAATGACACTTAGGGTTGCTGTCCGTGGTGCTGAAATGAAAGGAGCGGATCCTGTGCTTTGTCAACAATGTGTTGATTGATTAAAAATCATCAATAACTGGTTAACCAATCTGTCAGCAAAGATAATCACAGAGCTATTTTTTAAAAATAATTTTTGTACCAATTAGGTGTATAATCTGTGTGCACCATTTGCTAAACTTTAGAATGTTAATAAAGTAAAAGCTGTTAAACTCAAAGAATAAAGAAGTTAAATACGTTTTATGACCAAGCTGCAGAATAGTAAACTTATAATATTAGTCAAAATATGACTATAATCAGCCTTAAAATTATTCGTTTGTCAGATGTTTTCACGAGTTTTGTTTTGTCCTCGAAGCGTGCTCAAGTACGCCTGGTTAGGAAGCACTATTGTAAGTTAAACCTACAGACTTCCCTTTTTAAATGACATTTTGAAAGACTGTACTTTCATTTTGTGATTCCACAAGGACGTATTTAAATCATTGTTAGGTTAGTTTTTCTTAAAAAAAAAAAAAAAAAACATTTATTAGACTAAAACAAATGAATCAGTTTAAACTGGACACTCCTGTTTGTTCTCAGTACACTTTACCTGGTTACTGAGGCTGACTGACAGCTTGTTGAAGGACACAGGATGGGGACAGTCGGCCCGAACGAAGACCTGCAGCTGGATGGGCTGGTCGACGTGGAAACTTGGAGACTGGAATTTAGCCTTGCATTGAACTGAATGAGAAGAACATTTAAAATGAAAAACGACACATTTGTTTTTTGTTTTTTTAATCGTGAAAAGGTTATAGTCCACTGACTGAATGGGATGTAGTCTTGAACTTCTATTGTCATCTCATTGGATCCAGCCAGAGCCATGCGGTCGGTCCACAGCGACCTGGCATCGCTGACGGAAGACGGATCGCAGTCTGGCTCAGGGTCAGGCACGTCATTCTGAGGAAAAAAAACACAGACATGGAGGAATCACAATCCTGATGAAAGATTTTGTCTCGTTTTGGCTGTAAATGTGCTGCTCACCATCAAAACTTTGACGAGGTTCTTCTCAATCCTCGACTTTTGCTCCTCATTCAAATCCGAAGCTGTGAAATACAAAATTCCCAAAATAAAGCTTTATTTTCTGTGAGTCTAACAGTAGGAACATTAGGAGCGGATCATGGACCTCTGCCCAGCAGCTCCATGCAGTAGAGGACGTAGTCCTTCACGCTGGCCATCAGATAAGCGCAGCGCAGAGCGGTGCTCAGGATGTCGGTCAGCAGAGCGCACCATCGCTCCGTGCGATAATCACACATCACATAGTCCAGCAGCCTGATAACAGCACACACAGGTCATCATCTTTCCCATCTAAAAACCACCCTGACTAACGGCATAACGGCTTTGAACATCTGCTCACAGAACAGAACATAGAAGTTTTTTGCTTTTTTACTTGTCCTGCACTGAACTTACTTAAAGGCTTTGGTGTAATCTTTTGCATGGTAGTATTCCTCTCCCATCTGCACCACTGTGATGGCAACAAACAAAACAAAAAAGTGATTAAAAAAACAGGCAAAACATAAAAAAAAGAAAACTGAAAGTGTTTGTACGCACTCAGGTGACTCTTCATTCGAGGGCACTTGTACTTCTTGAATTGGGCCACAGCGTTACCAAGGAGCGCTATGATCAGCTCCTGTTGGTGAAAACAGCTGTGACTCCCAGACTTACACTGTATTGATCTGAATCCTAATCTTTTCCTTTGGGCTTTTCCCTTCAGGGGTAGTCACAGAGTATCAGCTTCCTCCATCTAACCCTGACTTCTGCATCCTCTACTCTAACACTAACAGCTACCTTCATGTATTGGTTCACTACATCCATAAACCTTCTCTTTGTTCTTCCTCTAGACCTCTTTTCTGCAGCTCTAGACTCAGCATCCTTCTACCAACATATTCACTGTCTCTCCTCTGGACATGACTGAACCCACTCAGTCTGGCCTCACTGACTTTATCTCCAGAACCTCTAACACGTGCTGTCCCTCTGATGGACTCATTCCTGATCCTATCCATCCTGGTCACTCCCAAAGAGAACCTCAGCATCTTCCTCTTTGTTGCCTCCAGTTCTGCTTCCTGTCTTTTCCTCAGTTCCTCTGTCTCTAGACTGAACAACGTGGCTGCTCTCATCACAGTTTTGTTCACCTTTTCTTTCATTTGAGCTGAAACTCTTCTATCACACATCACACCTGACACTTTTCTCCACCCATTCCAACCTGCCTGCACTCACTTCTTCACCACACTCTTTATTACGCTTGACCCGAGATACTTCAAATCCTTCTTTTTTCTCCCTCTTCCTGTAACTTCACTCTTCTATGTGGGTTCCTCTTATTCACACACATGTAATCTGTCTTGCTGCAGTTAACCTTCATTCCTCTCCTTTCCAGATCAAACCTCCACCTCTAGCTTCTCCTCTGCCTGTTCTCTGCTCTCACTACAAATCACAATAGCATCTGCAAACATCATAGTTCATGGTGATTCCTGTTTAACCTCATCTGTCAGTCTGTCCATCACCATTACAAACAGGAAGTGGATCAGAGCTGATCCCTGATGTAATCCAACCTCCACCTTGAACTCCTGTCACCCCTACAGCAAACCTCACCACTGTCTTCCAGCCCTCATACATGTCCTGCTCTAACATACTTCTCTGTCACTCCAGACTTCCTCATTTAATACCAGTTCCTCTCTGGGCACTATGTCATATGAGACAAACAAGGTTGGGATCTACTACCAAGATAATCACAGAATAACGTATTCAATATGGACAAAAAGGCTTGTATTTTATTAAGTGTCTTGAATATTTTATTTTGCCACTTACAGAATGTGGTACATCTCTTTCCTTGATTTGAAGGGCAAGAATTCCCACCTTCTCCTTCTCTGCATCCTGCGGGTCAATACCTGAAGAGATGGCACAGGCTCAGGTTTACATAAAGCCCCCTTCACTCAGGGGATGGGTACTGATACTGTGAGTATGCGGTAGGACCAATAATAAATTACTAAATAATAATAATAAATTGACATTTTCTGCATTTTTCCAGATGCTCAAGCGCTTACAATGTGTATTCAATATTTATTCATACTTGTTGATGGTTATCCATTGCACTGGGCAGACTGATAGAAGCATGGCTCCCAGTACGCATCTACGGCCCCTCTGACCATCACCAGGCCATTCATATACGTTCACACACAGGTGGGGCCTCACCAGAGGCAGGGAGGGTGAAGTGTCTTTCCCAAGTACACAACAACAGTTGAATGGGGGGGGGATCGGGGATCAAACCACTGACCCTTCGACCATTGGTCAACCTGCTCAACCACCTGAGCCATAGATGGTACCATATAAAAATAACAGATTTTGGTGTTTTGTTTCGGACACGTCAAACACTTATATTCTGTTCAGTTTGCTGTACAATTTTAGACAATCATTTTACCTTTCCTTTTTGAGCAGAGTCAGAGAAAAATGAGAGGCCGTGAGAGTGGGCGGAGCTTCAGTCAAAATGCCGAAAGGCAAACCGAGCGAAAGTTTGTCTGTCCTTCACAGCAACAGATTCAAATTCAGCAACATGATTGATAAGAGTGATGTGTACAATGCTCTAAAAAAAGCCTGTCGTCATAGCGATGAAAAACGTGTTTACTTCAGCGTGTGTGAAAATGGAGATGCATCACTGCAGTTCAGACTGTCAGAAAGAGTGAAATAAAGCATCTTAGACACTTTCAAGCGCTCTCTTTCATCCGGCCACACTGCTTCATCACATTTCTGAAGCACCAATTCAAGATATGTTCAGGCACCTTAACCGTTTCAAAAGCACCAGTTTGGCACCGGATTGAATCCAAACCCTTCCCTGTTTCACTTTGCATAAGAAAAGGCCCACTCGTACTCTGATGTCCTTGTCTCCAGGGTCTCTGGCCGTAGAAGTCCAACCCTCCACTCTGGGTGTCCAGTGGGTCGGGAGAAGGATAACTCACTCCATCCTTTAAGGATCAACCAAACAGTTTGTGTTCAATTATTTTAAAGATATAGTCATGATTTTATCAATGGAGATGTGTTTTAATACGACAACAGAAGACAGCTTTCTTTGCACTCCGTACAGAATTGTGTGGTCTCCACGTCTTCATCCACCAAATCTGAATTTATGATGCAGCTCATTAAAATAAGATGCTGACACAATTCCATGTTACATGTCACTTTGATACAAACAAATTTTCATCATTTGATTAAGTAACTACACTAATTATTGAAGTGGTAGTTAGTCGTCATCAGAACCACTGGAAGTGCTTGTTTTTGTTGGACAGACGGTAACAGCTTTACCTGACAGAGCTGATGAGCCAACTGCTTCCTGTCCTGGGTGTAACAGGCAGCCTGCTGGTAGTAGAAACCAGGGTTCTGGGTCTGGATGGCTGTCAGACCGAGTTTAATGGCCTCATCGAACAGCTCGCCAAACGACTGAAACCTGGTGGGAGGTTGCAGGTGCAGGAGTCATTCAGAAATCCTTTTAAGAGAGTGGATGCATTACCCCTACAACATTTTTTCTGATGCTCTGACAGTAAACTCCCTGACTGAGCATACAAAACTCTTTGAATTTTTCGTGGTTTTATTGTACTTTTAAGTGTTATTAAAAGCGAACAGCTCGCCACTATTGAGGTTCCTTCAAGATTAATAAAGATCCTATCAATCCATTCACTCATCTTTGCATCAGTTTTTATTCTTCTGGTTTGGCTTTTCCAAACTTGACAGTAATCAGATGCTGTCTCCAAAAGGATGTCTTAAATTAACGAGTAAAACTCAATCTTGCTGCTAAATAATTTCCCATTTATTTTGTTTTTATCACTTGTAATTAAAACGTTAACACTGGGAAAATCGCCGGCGACACAAAAATAACAAATGCTCTTTGACATGCAGCAATTCTTTGATTGTTTACGTGATCAATGTGAATCAACGCGTTTGCACCGATATGCTACACATTACTAACAATGCAAAGCTGCTTTTTTCCAAGACAAAATTCCCTAGAATTAAATGAATGCATAAACGGTTAAGAATTACGGTAGTTGAAAGAATGTCAACACTGGAGCTCAAGCTCTGAGGTTACAGGGTTAAAGCACAGACATTCCTCACAGTTTAACAAGTGTTTGAACTGTGCAGGTGGATCTTACTGCTTGGACATCCACGCAGAGTGCTCGAAGGCCAGCTCAGCACAGCCAATCTTCTTCTTACACTGATCCATGTGTTTCCTGAACTGGGCTATGGCATCCAGAGGAGTGTTGTGCTGGAAACACAGACGGCAGATCTGCAACACAAACACAGACATGAGAATGCTAAGAGGGAAAAACAAGGAAAAAGGGTCAGATCTTCATCAGTCTTCATCATTGACTGTATAATAGAACTGGACTAAGTGACCACTCCTCCCTCCAAACAGGAAGGACCTGCTGGCCCCAAGAAGCCAAAATACCATAGACTTTTATAAAGATTTAAACAGCTGTAACTCAGTCATTCTATTGGTCAGAAAAACCATTCTTTCTCTGATAGCTTTTATGAACATCTTGATAATCCTCATTTTTTCAGGGTATTTTTTTTTTAAATAGTTCAAGTTATAAACTGACCTCAGAAGAAGCCTCAATAAAAGTAAGCGGAGCCTGTGGCCTCCCATGTCCAGTTTGTCATGTTTGACAAATTTTGTGTACCAGTAGTCTGATTTCAAGTAGTAAGGGGTGTGGCCTTCTAACAAGCTCACTCCTGATTGGCCAGAATGGTTCCCACAGAAATGATGACTCAGACTGACTCAGGCCAATCACTGCTTACCAACATTGTTTGGTTCCAACATGGAGGCGGCCGAATTTGTGAAAGAATGCCGAATGAATTGACTTCATTTGGTTGGAGCTAAAAGTAAACAATTTTCTATGAATGACGTCACACTCACTCGATTCAGTTCACAGATACAGTCAATGGTCTTCATGTAAACATCTTCCTCTTTGGTTTCATCTATTTTATCCTTTAAATTCTCTCCGATTTTTATTCATTTATGTAGCAGAAGATTTTAGAGGAGTCAAAATTGTTCTTTTTTCCCCAGTTTTTTTGCAGTTTAAATAAAATTAAGGCACAATGGGGGGGATGTACCTTATAGTTGATGAATCCAGCCATGGTTTTGATCTCCAGCATGTTGGTCTCATGTGCTCTGAGCTCATGAACAAGACTGTACGCCGTTCTGTAGTATCTGCAAGATCAGACGGACATCAATAATTACAGAATTCAATTACAAAGCAGCCAAGAGTTGATAAAGATGAAAGTTAACTACCATCTATGTCATCGCGAGATTTTGTTTTTTTTTATAGATTTGATCGCTTTGAGGTTGTTATGAGGACCTGAAAGCAGAAGCGCTACTTCTGCTTCCTGGTGAGTGTGTAAATGAGCAGCTTGATCATCAGAACTGGTTTGGTTTTTAAAAAAATGCCAGTGTGCTCTTCATTTTTGTCTGCTCTTATGATCCGTTTTCAAAGCGTTCCCAGGGTTTTTTAAATTTATGATAAGGCCGTTTTTAGACAAAAAACCTGTGTCATTTTCTAGAACAAAGTTTCTGCAGAGTGGCAGGAGTTCATTAGAAATTCCCTCTGAGTTGTGGGCAGGACTGTTGGAAGGGAGTAACCCCATCACCTTTTCCCTCCCCGTTGCTGAGAGCTCAGAGCAAGGATCCTGTGGTCTGCCCAGAGTATTTACTATGACATAAATCGATTTTTTTCAAAATGTTTTCACCTGCCCCCGATTCACAACAAATAAATTAATAAAGAAATACTAAGAAATGCTATTTTAAGATTAATTTTCTTAATGTATGTCCTCCATCATCAGAAAAATGGAACACAAACATGTTAAAAACACCAAAAATGCTGTTATTATTAGAGAGGGTCATTAATTTTTTGCTATGAAGGGAATTGAACTGTCTTGTAGGGTTTTTTTTTTTTTTTTTTTTTACAAACTTAACACTAATGCAAAGACTGACTTCCCCCTAATAAACAGGAGTCTGAAGGTGAAAAGCAATGAATCTGTAAATGTAAATAAACCTAAAATAATGTAGAGCGGTATAAATGCAGAGATTATGACAATTGTGACAACAATCCAGATCAGTTTTGTGGATGTTTCAACATCGTGAAGAAGTTAATGGCAGAAAGAAACCTCCTCATCAGAAGGTTCTAAGCCTTAATATAAAGATGTGTTGTTTACATCAGCTGTATGAACGTGACTTTGGACAAATGTGTTTATTAATGTCAGAGACTGCACATCATGACTGAAAGTGTGTGAAGGTTTTTGTTCTCCACGGGAACATCTGGGCTCAGACTTACTTGAGAGCATTCTGGGTGTCCTGCTTGAGTTCACTGAAGAAGGCGATTTTAAACTGGTGTCTCACAAACAGCAGCTGAATTACAAAAAGAAGTTGGATTTGGTACGTGTTCAGGTGAATTTCTGAGCAGTTTTTTTGGTCAACAGGTTCATACCTGGTGTGTTGTTTTGTTGAGGAACTCCTTGTGTGATTTGACCCGACGGATCTCTGTGTAGTAGTACGCCTGAGCATGTTCATAGAAGGCGTTCTCCAACCTTCATCATTAAAAGACAGCAACAGGTCACACGACTGCATTTATTTATCAAACCGAAACCGTTTGGGTTGAGTGGGGTACCTAATAATGTAGCCCACTAAGTGGTCAGTGTGCGGCAGAACGAAGAGGCTCTTGCCGGACAAATCACAGGCAGTGCACAGAGTTTGTGCCCTCTCTGATGCTACCAGATCCTCACCTGTACAAAAGTAAACCCCGGGAGTCACTTTTTTGCATTCCTCAGAGTAAACTATATCTGGGTCTTACCTGGGGGTAAAGGAGTTTTCTTTTGGATTAAAACCACGGCCACTTTGGTGTTCCGGCCCTGGAGACTGGTCCTACAGGCAAACGTGGGCCATCAACTCCACATTTTTCTGGAATTGTTTGGTTGCTGATGTTCTTGGATGCATATTACTAAGCAGTCAGAGCTACAAAAATTCACTTATGCACCAATTAATACCAAATTATGAAACGATGTTTCCCTCTGGGATTTCTGCACGCCTCCACATCCCAACACTGTTAAAGTTTGTTGATATTTAACTATTACTGGAGACATTTAATTTTATTGTGTATCGCTACAGTAAATGGTACAAAAGTTTCAAATAAAAGTGTTCAAACAAATAGTCACAAATCTTTTAATAGTACGATGATCACACTTCTTTGGGAGATATTCAAGGTTTACAGACCTGGTCCAAGGTTTTAACCTATTTTAACGCTTTTCAGCAGCAGAGATCATTTTTCTTTCCTGCAATGCTTGAAAATGTTGGTCTGTTGGTCTGCTTAAAAATGTGGAAGGTCCTTCTTTAATAGTTTTCTCTTTCATTGAACTCACCTGGAAAATTAATTCTAAGTGTTTGAGACTCAAGTCAGTGATCCAAAGAGCCCTGAGACAATATCCCCCATGAGTTTAATTGAAAAACAAAGTTTTATCTTTTTGACAATGAAATACAATTTGCATAATATTTTGGAATGCACAGTATGTAAGGATTTTTTGCTAGACAGTTGGAGGACAGCCAGCCTTTGTTGCTGCTGCATTCTATGTGATGACTTGGTCTCTAAATGCCTTTAGTTGAATTATGGAGTCATGAATGTACCACTGTGCTCCACTGGAACTTTCACAGCTTTGTGCCACCTAATCTGCAGCTTCACAACCAAAGCTGTCTCCTAAAGGCCTTTCCAGTACGAAGTTTGGCTTGAAGTAATGCCATTAACAACGTTATAGCTGCTGCAAACACGTGCTGGCTTGACTAAAACTGCAATGCAACTCCTCCGTTGACAGGCTTGGATTAAATGTCGACCTTGTAGACACGTACCTGACAATCTCCACTTTAGTCGCACATTCAGACTGTTTCTCCTTCCACTGCGGGTCATCCCAGTCCAGTTCATAAAACAAAACTACCAGAGAAGGAACCAGGTTCAGATGCTTGTTCATCCAGCCTGTTTTCAGGATGCCTTTGGGGATGTACCACTCGTAAGATGTCCGCTAATAAAGAAAAAAAGCAATCATCAACTTAAACAATTTCCCTCTATTTATTTCTTAGCAGAAGAAGAGTTTATCCATGAGAAATGTATTATAAATTTTAAACTTCCACAGATTTGTTGAACTATTGCTCACCTTGGTACGACATTTGGGATACTCGTTATCTCCTGGGAGGACTTTGAAGGAGATGGGGACTCTGTCAGCTCGACGGTTGGCACAGAAAGCGTCCCAGATGGCTCGGTGTACAGCATTGTACACAACATCCAGACCCGTCAGAGCCACAAAAGCCATAGGCCGGCAGCAAAGCTCCGGGGGAAGTTCCCACTGGGAACCAGCCATCATTATGTTTTAACAGACACACCTGCACAAAACAAACATGATCTCTCCTTAGAAAACACATGGAGCTCCTGCAGAAGAAGCTTGATAAATATTTCAATTTTTTAATACAATTTAAAAAGTGAAACAGAAAATAAAAAACTTTTCATTGATTAAACGTAAACGAATATACTGCCTTCATTAACTGATAAAATTATATGCAAAAAAAATTAAACAGACTTAAAACATTAGCTAGCAGGTCACAAGACTTAAAGGTTAGCAAAGCTAAGTAGCAGCTAGCAGTGACACTTGTTTACATTTGTCAGTGTTGAGCTCTGCTTAGCAGCTCCCACTAAGGTTTCACGGAGCGTGGGGATTATCTGCTGCTGAGAAACAACCTCCACAACAGTGACCGAGTAGCTGTCATCGCTTATTATGGAACTGTATGGTCAATATAGCAGACTCAAACGCAGAGACGAACGCGGAACTAAGAAAACAAGCTAACGCTAAGAGGCGATGCTAACGACCTGTTAGCTTAACGGATAAGCATCTCAAAAACTATTGGCTGTGAGTGAACATCATGGACGCCTTCGTGGGGAGCATACCTCAGTTGCATCGCTTCAGATGAATTCGTACAAGCAGGGCAGCAAGCTCGACTAAATGAGCTAGCTGCGTTTCTTCATGAGCTGTTAGCGGATCAGGAGTGACAGGGTTAAGCTGGCTAGTAGGCGAGGCTGTACATTTCCTGACCGAGTAGTTAGTTTTAATTTCAGGCCGCCCGACTCCACAACAGCTAAATTCTAACTCTACTTCTCCTCAAAACACCAATCAATACTTTGTCATGACCGACAATTCATATAATTACAGCTAATTTAGCAGCGGTGGCTAAAGAAACCAGAAACTCTCCAGCTAATTAGCTTTGGAAACTGGAATTTCACATCCGGTTTATTTTTTCAAAATAAAACGAAGTGACCGTTTTTATTTTCCTACAAAAACGAAAAAAGTAACATGGAACGAGAGTGCAAGGAGAACTGCACAAACAGCTTTCTCTCCCCACTGTGATCATTTTTAAGGAGAAAATAGACAGAAAACCCGTAAATATAACCTATTTGACCCTCATTGGTAAATAAAGATGGCTTTATTGTAATGATTTGGTCTGCATTTTATTTTATTATATACAGTCATTAATTTTGTTGTCTTCTTTAAATTTTTTTTACTTTTGTATTGTGTCTTGAGAAAACTATAGTTGTGATTTAAAACTTAAACTGGGTTGAATATAATAAATGACGGTAAATGTAATACAATTCCAGCCACACTGAATAATGAATTTAAAAAACCCCATAAAATTTAGATTGTGTTTAAATGTTGTTAAAGGTATTAATAAGTCTCCAATACTAAACTATGAAAGATAATTTAGTTGAACAGTTTTCCTCATATTGTAATTTTGGGATTTCAGATATAGAGGAAAAACACCCAACATTAAAGAAGAAAATATAACCATGTATTTAAAAGGTCCAAGAAATCACATCAAATTAAACAGAGTGCCATAAAAACTGGATAAATACTACAAATATAAATGATTTTGCTATTGACAGAAGATTTTGTTGTTTTATTTCTTTGGTCACTTATTTAACAGAAATGTAGAAAAAAATGTTTGGTAGGAAGTTAGATTTCCAAGAAGTCAAGAACAAACGATGAGCTTACATTAGACTTTAGATGAAAAAGAATAATAAAATATAAAACTGATTATTATTTTTTAACACAGAGGAAAAGCAGAAAATAAGCTTAGAGTCCATCCAAGTTTTTTTATCTAAACTTTCTAAAGAGTTTAGGTTCTGGATGCAGTAATGATGTCTCTCTTTTAAACCTCTGAACCCAAACAGTGATAACTGTGCTGTACATCTGCCAATTTAACTTCAAAATATTAATTATCCCAATTATTTCAAATATCATACTGATGGACAAAAAAATTAATAAACTGCTAAAGCAACCTGTACCTGTAATGATCTTAAGGACTAGAAATATTAATGGGATATTTAGAGAAATGAGCGTCACAGTCAGCGTATAATGTAGGAGCTGGGAACATAAATACTTTCTTTGTAATCTCTGAAAACTCTCTGATTACAAAGGTTGTCATCTTGAACCTATATAAGATTTTAGGCACATTTTTAGGAAATGATTTGGGAAGATATAGTTTCGTTCAACCCATTTGAAAAGCTTGTGTTGTTGTTTCAACATCCCGAGTTTAAAAAGAACGAGTCAGAGATATGCAGACAATAAAGGCTGAAAATGGCACAAATAAGCAGCTTTATTCTAACACGGTTTTGATTTCCAAGAGAACTTGATCATGTTTTGGTGAATCACATTAAGGGTTTTCTTGCCTAGAAGAGGTCTAATGAAAAAAACGAAGTGCATGTTTAAGTTCAGTAAAGGTAGAGGTTAAATTCTAGAGCAGCTTACAGAGGGATGCCTCCCCCCGCCTGGTTTCCTGTCATCCCGCCCTCCTCAGTCAGCAGGCGGGCAGCAGCATCCTCAGAATGCACGGAGGAGAGGCTGCAGCCATGAGGGACCGCTGTGCGTTTCTGCCTGACTGACGGAAGGTGAGCGTGATTTTTGTTCTGCAGATGGGGGTTTGGGGTGGTGCAACTATCCCAAACTGCCTCATTAAGATTCAGCCTTCAGCTCTGCTGATCTTTGCGCCGCATCATGAGGGTGACTGGATTCTCTGTGTTCCCGGTGGAGATGATGATCTAAAGGTGACGGTGCAGATTTAATTGCATTATCCGGTGGACTGTCAGGTAAAGTCTTCCTGAAGGAAATGGTCAGTTCTGCGTTGTCTCAGTGATCAGTTAGCTTTGCAAATCTCTGCAGCCAAACAACATGAAGGAAGGAGCTAAAAAATGATCTCAATCAGATTAAAATCTATGATTTTTTAAAATGACTTTGTCATAAACATTCAAAGTATGATCAGAATAACTATGCTACAAATGAACATGTGAAAAAATAAAATGTTTTTTATTTGAAACCTAAAATTAGTTCTAATATTCCAGCCCTTTACGTGTTTTATTATTTTTTTTGTCTGAACGTTTTTTTGTAAAGAGACTTAACTTTCCTTCAGTAGGGAAGAGGATTTTGTTTCCATGGAAGGTTTTGTGCCGACCTCACTCATTTTGTTGTGTATTTTTCAGTCCACATGCTTATCAATCTTTTTCACTTGGTTTGCTGATCTCTTAAAGTGCAGATTTGGAGCTTTTACTTCACCAAACTGTAAAGAAAACAATCTCTCCCTCAAAATGAACTTCATGCTGAATATTGATGCGGTTCAGCAACACAATCTTTGACCATTAGGAGCAGAAATCTAAAGTTGAGGAGTTAAAGAGGAAGGTTTGGTGCCTTTTCCTGCAGGATGCTTGACTGCTGTGTTTTAGAATGGGAATGGTAAGAGTCCGGCTGTGAGTTGAATGGAATTTCATGGCTTTTGTTGTGCAGCCCGAAAATCTGCTGAACTGATACTGTACCGTGTGCCACAAAGAATGGAGCAGACTGTTTGCAGCTGAGGTTGGGCAAGAAGAAGCGTGACGCCTGAAAGCTGGATGAACCGCAGCTACATTTAGTCTCATGACATTTGATAGGGTCGCTAGGAAATGATAAAAATGACATTTTTCTGGGTCAAAAACAAACAGATTTCCTCATTTTGTCATAAAAGACAATTGAAAGCATGTTAAAGAAATGAAAAATAGAGAATTGCAATTGATGAAACTTGGGTTTAGTATGGATAAATGTTGCTTTTATTTCCACCCATGTCCTCTTTGTGCTTTAAAGCTTACATTTTTACATTAGGAGCACATTTAGACCCCAAATTTACATGATCTTGTCATTAAATATGTTTTTACAAACATTATTTCATATCTCTGTTTTAAGACAGAAAGAAAGAAACAATAAATGGGAAATAAAAAATCATGCAATATTGATTGATTTAATTCTGAAAAAACAATATCTGCTAATCAAGTATAAATTGAGAAGTTGTTTTTAATTAACTTTTGGTTTTAATGAGATGCAATGCAGATCTTGGTTGTCCTGCAGAAGTTCCCTCACCTTTTTTTGTGCTGATTTCAAAATCCACTGTCAACGCTACAAGCTGATTTAATAATATTTACAACATTTTTTACCCAAATTTGTGGAGTGTAACTGGGGAAACTTTGGGTTTTTGCTGCTTGGATTTACTGAAAACTCCCTGTTAAAAGAAAGAATCCATCGACTCCCATATATAAATGTGCATTTCTGCAGCAGAGACTCTCATGTTTAGATTCATGATGATTGCAGCCAGCTGCACTTTCGTCGCAATCGCACAGCTCTCTTCCTCCTCCTCCGTCGTGACCCATGCAGCCTCACGTAGAACCTTTGCATTCCTCCACACATCCTTTCCACGTCATTTCTTTTGTTCTGAACGCCTGCTGAGGAACACAAATCTGCCCAGATCGCACCCTCCTCGCTCCTGCAGGGAGGGGATTCTGTTAAGGTCACGAGGATGCTGAGTCATCTCATCGTCTGTCTCCCTGGGAGCGTTGGCATGAGCCGTCTGCCTCCCGCTGGAGCACAAAATACATTTTACAAACATCTGCAAAAAATGTGGAACACTCTTTATTTTTAGCATGATGTGAAATATGATCAGTTCTGTTTTACAGCTGAATTAATTTGTATTGTGCTTTACTAGACAGCAAAGGCAGTGGCTCAGCTGCAAAACAAAGCAACTGGTCCAAAAGGATCTACATTGCTTTGAGCTTCATGTTGAAGTCGTGCTGCATTCAACGTACGTCATAATAATGTTGGTCTGGCTGTCATCAGCACACTTTCATGAGCTGCTAAAAAATTAATTTCACCAGGAAAAAAAATTCTGAACGTTTCACAGATTCACTGACTCATTTTTTGTGATGATCAGAGATTTCTTCTCAATTTCAGACTTCTTATTACTTTCACAGAAGGTAAAACAAGACTTTAGCTGACGTCAGTGAATCTCAGGAATCAGAGATGCTGCACACACATTAGTGATCATTGCATGTAAAGCAACACATTCTGTCCTGAAACTCTGCAGTTTATGTTTCTACAGCCTTAAACTGTTAACATTTACATCATTAAGTTTAAAGACGCACTCAGATCATCTTTTGATCTATTTTCCATTTCTCCAAGTTCCCATTGGTCTTTAAATTATGATTATGGCGTTTTTAGACAAAATCCAAAAGACTGTCGGTTTCTAGGACAGTGTTTTTCAATGTGGGAGTGTGGGAGAGATTGTCACGTGTGAAATTATTAAATTCTACTTAATTGGCCTGAACCACTATTGCCAAGATATCCCCCCTTGTTTGTCCAAACAGGCCCAGGTTTCAGATTATTGAACACATTTTCCTTTTTTTATTTGATTTTTACTCATGATACTTGGATAAGAATGGATACATATTTTTAAAAGGCCTATATCATGCAAAATTAACTTTATTACACTTTTATGTGTATTATAATGTTGATTGCTCATGAAAACCACCCTCTAAACCTAAACTGTTTTCATCCGTTCACCCATTTCTCCTCTAAAACCCTGTGCTCTGAGCACCAGCCCCTCCCATTCCACAAAAACGGGCAGGTTCTCACATTGTGACATCACAAAGTGGGAAACAGACTTTCCAGGAAGTGTCAGCGGTGCCAATAGAACGAACACTTTCTCCGCTGAGCTCCAATCAGCAAAACTTTGTGCAATAAGTAGACTTTTTGATGGTACTTAGTGTTATTTATGCTTAACTTTTTTTAAAAACACGCAACACTGTAAATGTCACAATGACAATAAAGCCTACTTGGATTCTGATTCAACACGCACAATATACAAAATCCTGAAGCAGGATTAGAAAGTCTGGATTTGGGAAAAAAAATAGGAAAACTTCTCTTAATGAAAAACCTGAAATGTATTCATAATTATGGTGTTAAATCAATGTCATCTTAGTGATCTGCTCTGTCATTAGTAGATGAAATGTTTTTGGTCAATTAAAGGAGCCATTTAAAAGTATGGAGGCGTCTGACACTAAAATCATAAACTCTTAAGCATAGATGAAGGTCTAACAGCTGTGAAAAAACAAGCAGTAGTGAGATAAAGAAGGATGGATGAATCTTTCTCTCTCTATGCTCAGTGTCAAATTACCACCCCTCACTTTTTATTTTAAGTTCCCTTAATGCAGACATTCTTTCCATATGAGAAAGAAAAAGCAGCCGAGGGATTAGATCATTTAGATAAACAGAGGAGTTAAAGCAGGGGTCACTTTCTCAGTCCTCCTCCCACGTTCCCTCTTATTCTCTGGGGTTTTGCTCCTGAGGACCAGCATTAAATGGTCTCATTCTGGCTTTCTGTGGTTTCTGTTGGGAAACGGATTGACTCTATGTGGAGATCAAATGCACATGCTCAGAAATGCTGAAAAAAATTACAAAAATTACATGTTTAATTAAAAAAAACATTTAACATGAAAATGTGAGTAAATAGAGAGCAGATGAACTCGAAACAAAGACTGAACAGCTGTTTTTTTTCTGTCACGTCAGGAGTTTAGTTTTTCCACTGCGACAAATATCTGAGATATTTGAAATATAATTCTGTTTTTTGGTAAACTATAATTCTAGAAAAGAAAAAAAGTCAGATAGTTTAAAAATTCATTAAAAAAATGTTGTTGTTTTTTACCACAAAAAAAAATGTGAATGAAGGAACAAGAGTACAAAACTTCACAAAAACTTTTAAGTTAAGGTTACAAATGTGATATATATTTTAAACTGTATTAAGCTGAATTTTTAATTGTAGAAAAATAAGGTTTACTAAACTGAACTGGAATTAACAGAAATAAACATCATTAATCAATTTGAGTCACTTTTACCAAATTTGTCCATATTTTTTTTAAACAATTTTCCCTAAAAGGGAAAAAAAAAAAACTATTAAACTGAACTGCACAGTAACAGTACAGAAAACTTTACAGACCCACTTTAATGACAAGAGTGTTTATGAAGTTTTTAACATGTTCTTGTGGCATTTTTATGATGATGGACGACACGTATAAAGAAAATTAAATTAATTAAAATAGCATTTCTGGAGGTTTCTTTGTTATTCAATTATTATTATTATTATTATTTATTATTCAAATGCTTGTGAATCAGATTGTGTTTGGGATATAGAAAATACGCTGGGTGGGGCCACAAGCTCCCTGCTCCGCTCCATTCTGATGCATCCACTTGCAGAAAAATAGATCTGTGAACGTCTTTGTTTTCCCCCATCTGAGTTGGAATCTGGTTGAAAACTGTACGGTAGGATAACTGCGAAATTGATCACCCTTTTTGTTGCACCGCAAATGTTAGGTTGGGGGTGTGAGGGGTTGTATGTGGTCTCTCCTACAACACAAAATTTCTAATGAACTCCTGCCGCTCTGCAGAAACTATGTGTTAGAAAAAGACGCAGTTTTTTTTTTTTTAAATGTAGGCTAAAACCACATAATTGTCATTAAAAGAACACTGGAAATGCCTTGAAAATAGATCAATGGAAAAAAATGATATTTTATTTTTATTAACTGATTCGAATGGCATTAAGCTCAGGTTCAAATGATAGAAAATACAAACTTTACTGGGATTAACAAGATTAACTCATTGGAGTCACTTGTACCTGAATTTATTTCATTTATTTCTAAATAAAATGCAAAAAAAAGGATAAAAACTGTTAGTATTCCTGAAGGTTTACCTGTTATCTGTGTTTGGTTTTTCATTGCAATGCATCGGCTCTGTGCATGATGTGGAAGGTAGGATTGCAGTGAAATGTCACCATAAGGAGTCATACTGAGACGATGAGAGCGGCTTGTTGTTGATAGGTGATATCACTGGTGAACCAGCCCAAACAAGAGCTGATAAATGAGTGTGCATGTGTGTGTCAGGGACTCAATAAATGCAGATAAGACAGCTGGAGGGAAACTCTGATAAGCTGTTGACTCCTCTGCATGTTTGCTTCACTTTTTAAGGAGGATTTCATACTTTTTTTTTAATCTTAAATGTGTTTTTTAGTAAAGGTGAGCAGGTGGACATTTGTTTTAAACTCTAAGAAGCTGCAGTTGTGTGAAGTTTCCCTGTGAGATTTAATACACACTGTCCCTGTGCCTCCATCTCTCTGAGCAGATGGTCTGAGAAGGTGGAGCCAAAGCCGGCTCTCACTGCTTAGCAGGGGGCACGCCGTCCCTTTCTGTTTTTTTCTTATCCAACACGTACACGTTCACATCCGACGTTTACCAAATCTCACCGAATTCCAGTTTTATTGGCATGCTTCATCATGACCACGCTGGCTTTGACATGTGAGCTGATGTGGGCAGCTGACAGACAGGAAACGGGTAAGACGCTTTCACTCTGTGGCCCCAAAGGGAAATGGTTGCTTTAGGTGTTTGCTTTAAGATAATTCTGTTTGAGCCAAATAAAAAAAAATCTACTTTAAAAAAAGCAAAAATCCTTTCATAAAGTCAAAGGAGAAACAAACTTTTTTCTAAATAGGTTTTTTTCAACACAATGTGAGGTTTTGTTTTATCTTTTATGTTTTAAAACAGCTTATATATATTCTATATTATATATATTATTAATATATTTTATATTCTGTGATATAAACATTACATATTAGTTTTTTTTTTAATTGTAATTATAAATTAAGATGGAGCAGGAAAGCTACAGCAAATATAAATGATTTTAGGTCATTATTTAAAATGTAAATATAGAATAATATATTAAGGCAATGATTTTCATGCAAAATATGAAGAGTTTATTAGTGTTCTAAACAATATTTTGGAATCGGAATTGTGTTTGCAAATGATGTCATACAATATGTTATTCATCTTGTTTCTATACTGAAAACTTATTTAATTTCAAAATGCTTTATCTTTGCTTTTAAATTAAAGTGTTTACAGAGAGAAATGCATTTTTCATTGCATAATAATTGAGGTGATGCAACGGACATCAGTCAGGTGATCCAATCCGCCCATAAGCTCCGCCCTTAAATGTTCATTACATAAATCAAGTTTTATGGTTGCATAGTTTACTTTTTTGTTATTTTTTTATAACATTTATTAGACAGATGACTGTACATTTTCAAATTAAATCCTTAAGTGCAATTCAGAGATTAGAATGAATCCCTTCATGCCTGAAGGACATTATTTTCTATCTCATCACATAAGAAAATACTTTCCTTGACTGTTTTTTTTCATTCAAAGCTAAATGAATTGGAGTCATGGATTAAATAGTACGTTGAAAATTAGTGACATGAAGGGGTTAAAATTATGGAGCCAAAATTTGAGTCAAAGGTTTTGCAACTGTAGTGTATTTGTATTTATTCACACATCAGTATCATGCACTGCTAACCTCATGATGACAATGAAGTGAGTATCGTTTTCTGGTGTCTACAAATATCTTTCAAAACACAGCAGCAAGTAAGACGAACTAAAACCCAAGTGGAAAATCTGAGCACGTCATGTTCTGTTCAAAAAAAGAATATAATATTTGACAACGTGTGTATTTGTACTAGAGATCGACATCTAGACTAGAGGGCTGATAACCGACATGTGAAGCTGATAATCATTTGCAGTAAAAAACAAAATTCAGGCATCAAAATGTAGAAAAATACAAACTCCAACAATGAACTAAGTTATTTAAAAAGGAGGAGTAAATGAAAAAGCTCTTATATATGCAGTTTTTAAAAGTTAAATAAGAAGTTCACTGAAAGATTTCAAAGCAAATACATTTAAAATACAAATAAATTAAATGTGCATGCAGATCCCTGGCACTGAACACGCTTTATAAGGTCAATTGAACTGAAAACTGACTTGAAAAAACATCGCTCACCCCCTAATTTGTACTCGAAATGATTCATGATTTATATCAAATATTATATATCAACTGATTTGTGCTTAAATGGTCACTTTTACATTTTGTTGTGAAAATGTTTTTGCATATATCCTGTGAAAAATCAACTCAGATATAATTAAGTATGAAAACTAACACTGTAATGCGATCAGAAGGCAACAGCTCCTTAAAAGTGAAATCCTTTTCAAAGGCGCATCTTCTCTCTGAGGTCAGATGGTTCATCAGATCACGTCAGCAACACGACTACATTTCCGTTCTGTTTCCTTTCAGATTGAAGCAACAGAATGAGTGACTTAGTGGCCTCCGGGGCCGGGGAGCCTCCTCCGTCCTACATGATCTTTCTGGTGGTTTTTCTCTTCTTCCTCACCGGACTGCTGGGGTTCCTCATCTGCCACATGCTGAAGCAAAAGGGCTACCGCTGCCGAGCCGGAGACATGGAGGACGAGGAGGAGGAGGAGAAGCTTGGAGCCAATGCAGATGGTAACGTGAGGAAGAAATACAAATGATGTTATGTCAATGTAAGGCAGTGAAACAACGAAGTAATGTCAACCTTGTACAAAAGGTTGATCTAACTCGCATAGTGGAGTATAAATTCAATAAAAAATATTAAAGACAAACTGATGAATGATTGGAATTGTTAATAAGTTTAGATATCTATATTTTGTTTGTTTTTTAACAAATATAGATTAAAAAAAAAACTCCTTCTGATTTAAATAACACCAAAACAACAGAAGACGCTGTTTACTTAATGGCAAGCAGCTGGTTCACAATTTGTTTGTTTATATATTTTGTTTGAAACAAAAGCATAGAAGGTCACATCATTTTGTCTAATCTGAACAGATTTTTTAGACATGTTAAAACATATTAAAAGTACTGTCAGGAAAACACATTTATTGACATTGTTGACATCAGATTGTTGAGGAAAGCTGTTTTTCTTTTAAGCTGATGAAATGAAGTGAATTTGCATGTGGAAACTGCAGTTTCTCATTTATGTGAATTCAAGTGGAGTTTTCTGTGCTCCAGATGAATATGAGGGGAATCAGGACACCGTGGAGCAAATCCTCAAATGTATTATTGAAAATGAAGGTGAGTGATTGATCCTAAAGTCTCAGCCATTAGCATTCTGATAGCTTTCTTTTATAAACTTTAAATTCTAGTCTATGTTTACTGAAAACTCTGGATGTACTGTCATTTATCTGAGTGAACATTTGTGTTTTATAATGAAATTTCAAGGTTTACGCCAAAGTAAAGCAGTGATTTCTTTCTCTTTCATCTCCAGCAAACATGGAAGCCTTTAATGAGCTGTTGGGGAATCATAATATTTGTGTCCGCCATGATCCCAGGTGAGCTCTACCTAAAACATCTTCATTAGCATTGATTTCTGACTGGTTTGTTGTTAAATTGAGACAGTTATTGTGTGGAACGTGTTGTATGTTATTATTACCAACACTTCAAAAATGAAATGAGTTAGGGAACATCAAATCAGAGTTCTACAACAAGAGGCTTTAGAGCTACTTGGGACTCTTTGACCCCTCCATTGTGGCTCTTTGATATAAGACAAATAAGTATATATATATATATCTTGGGAACTTGGGAACACAGCCCCAGTAACCATCGTTACACTAATCAAGGCAACAATTGACCTGAAAGACAAGAACATGTGTAGAATGAACACCAGGCAACGCCGACACCAACTACAACGCAAGAGTGAAGAACCACCTGAAAGTCTCCTGGAAACTATGAATGAAGCATTGATTCCTACCACAACAATCACAGACACCAATGAACTGGTCTACACTTCAGCAGCAGCATTTGTGACATAGAAAATGTGCTGGGCGGGTCACAAAACTTCCTGCTCCGCCCCACTGGAAAGATGGGAGATGGGAGATGGGGGGGGGGGGGGGGGGGGGGGGGGTCTGCGCCAACTGTCCCGCCCACAACTCAGAGATGAATTTCCATTGAACTCCTGCCACTCTGAAGAAACTATGTCAGAGAAAACGACGCAGGTTTATTGATTTAGGCTAAAGATGGCATAATCATGATCAAAACAGCACTGGGAATACTTTGCAAACAGATCACAAGATGACTGGAGTGGGACTTTAAGACCAAAGAAAACCTCCGGAAGCATCAGTATGACTGAGTGTGTCTGTACTCGGCAGACAAGCTCTTCAAGGTGAAAGCTCTGTCCTTCAGAGAGCACAAAGGGGGAATTACATTTCAGAGTCCACTCTACTGGAAGTGCATTGCTGGCTGTTTCCCATCATCCCACTGATGCTGCAGCTTTCTCTGAACAGAGACAGTTACAGAGTCAGCTGCATTTAAATTATTAGCTTAGGTTTATCCCTTCCATCACAAGCAGCTAAAAGTGTCAACTGCACTTTGTTGCGTTCGGAGAATGTACAGTCTTGTTACTAATTCCTCAAATGTGCCACTTGGAAGTGGGGAAAGTTCAAAGAATGAATACCATCATAATGGCTACATGTCTGAATTCACTCACCATCACATAACCCTTAAAAGGCTGTATTAATCTGGACTTTAACCAAAGTCAGACTCATTACTTACCTAATGCATGGGAACATTTTACAAAGACTATTTATAAACCCACTAATGATGAAAACTAGATGACATATTGTTCAAACTGGAGTTTGAAATTGTAGATTTGGACACTTCAAATAATAAGCTATGACCCTATAAAATAAACTAGTGAGGGAGTTTGACACAACCAAGCTTTAAAAAAATACAAACTGAAAATGTATTTGTGAAAAAACTTAAGCTTCTACAATTTGATTTTTTAAAAATAGTTTAACATTCGGCTTGACAATGCAGTGGCTGTTTCTGTTACAATCCAATTTTAATCCCTGCTTATCATTCTAATAAAATACATGTTCAAAATGAAGTGGAGGGGAGTGATTGTTTTAGGCTCGCAGATTAACTAAGGGTGTAATGATTACAATATCGACTCATCGACTCAATCGATGAATCGATTCATAGTCCTACGATTCTACCAGGTTGATCTATCTCAGGCAAGTTGTTACTTGAAATGACCTGTAACATGATAAAATGGTTTCAAAATGAAATAAATCGATTACATCAATATTGGGAAATACCATCTGGATTGAGCCACAGTAAGTTTATTTTACTATACACAAGAAACCTGGAAAACTTCACCTGCAATGTTCAGGACCCAGGTATTTATCTCACAGTCACACTGGTTGAATTTTTGGCTCAAGGCATCGTAGATCAATTTGAATCTGATCGTTTAAAATGAATCAATATCAACTATGAATCAGATCCTCAAACACAAAGTATCATATGCATGTTAAAATCAACTGACACTCCCTTGGTGGAAACCGGTTAAATCCCATTTCGAAATCTTCCTGATGTTGTTTTCAGGTTACGAAAGGAATCCATCGCAGGCATCCCTCCCCATCTCCACACCGTCCACTCAGGCGCCGACCTCAACTCCTGCCACCTCTGTGCCCAAGTTCAGTCCAAAAAGGGTCGCAGGCAAAGCAGAACTCTTCGCTTCAAACAGCGGCCTGGAGAGCAGACTGTGTTCTCTGTTGGAAGGTAAGTAAGCACATCTCTTCATTTGTTGGTCCAATGACATCAAATATGAGGACTTGATGTTTGGCCATTGTTCCCTGTAGATTTCGGGTGACACACACTGATAAGAAGCTCCTTGGAGGTCCGGCTCCATTGGCTGCATCAGGAGATCATTTGGATCGGTCGCAGGACAGCGAGGACAGGAAAGACGCAGAGTACAACATCAGAAGCATGTTTAGAGAAGCTTGGCCGCCATCAGACGGCATCAATGGAGCCTCAAGCGCAGGGAAGCGAAAGAAGAGCGTGAGCATTTTCGGGCTGAGGCGTGGAAGTGACCCTATCGGTATAAAAGCAAAACCGGGTGTGGGTCGAGAGATAGCAGATTTTAAGTTTGCTGTTCAGCATCCACCCATAGTTCTGGAGGAACCTCAGCAAGCCGAGAACATCGGCGAGGATCGTGAGTCCACCACAAATCCTGCTTCAAAGCTTGAAGTTCAGGCAGTTTTAGCTAAAAATGATCCTCAAAAACCAGGATTGGATAATTCGCCATCCATCCAAAGGGAGGATTACAAGTCTGATTCAGATCCCCAAGAACATCAGAAGATCATGACCCAATCTTCTACAGGAAACACTGTAGCACTTGCCCCAAGTTCCCTTCCCATTCTGTCTGAGAGAACAGTAAATGTTGAAAACAATGTAGCTAAGACAAAAGACATTTGTGATCCTGGACCACTGCAGACCTCAACACCCATCAGTCCTGTTCCAGCATCAATTCCCAGTGTGGCCTCTAGTGTCCCCGCCCATCAGTCTCAGCATCAGTCCACTAAGGTCTTTTCCATCAGCCAAAGCCCTCCTGACCTGAGCTCCAGCTCAGATGTGGAACCAGGCTTTGGTGCTGGTTTGCGATTCATTAGTTTAGGTTCATCCCCTCCATCTTCCACCATAAACAAAACCCTATCTTCTGTCTCTCTAGTAAAAACCCCTACCTCCTCTCTGGCTGAGTCACCAAGTCCCAAAAGTAACTTAAGGAACTTGTGTCCTGAAATAGAGAAAGCCAACTTCTCCTCCACTTCTTTACAGAGTCTCCCAGGTGGACCAGAAAAGTCAGATCAAGAACCTAACCTAAGTGCCGGATTTGTCCAAAATCTGTCTTGCATAGGTTCAACTCACTCAGAAAGTTTGACACAGTTTGACCACATGGACATCCATTCAAGTTCAAAGAACCAGCAGTCAGAGACAGACAAAATCTCAAAGACTGAAGGAAAGATGGAAATTAAGAGACCTGGAATCCTAAAGACATCCAAGTACTCTCCGGCTTCTGGCCATTCCTCTCCGTCTGATCAAGCTTCTAAAGACAGACTGAGCATGGCCGCTTCATCGCCTTCACTCACTTTGTCCCCATTGTTACCGCACGGCAGCAGAACGAGTCACGTGACTGTTGTCAAAGCCAGCCCAGACAGCAAGAGAGAGTTCTCTGTTGTTACCATGGTGGAGGACAGAGAAATCGCCAGCGAGCAGGAAGACATTTCTGTTTCTGCAGGTGTAGGGGCTGAAAGCCAGAGCAGAGATACCTTAGAGTCAACAGATACCCAAATACCCAAGAAGGACCTTGCCAGAGGCAACAATGAAACCGAGACGCTGGAGGAAAGCGAGGAGTGACACCATATTGTTGCAACCATGAAAGTGCTTTTGATAAACTAATCAGAGCTATTCAAATTGGACTAAAACCTCAGAGCAAATCTGATATTTTTCCCTTTACCACAAATAATGTCTTCTGAAAAAAATATAATTTATGTACCGGCTTTGTCTCCCTACAGCAGGCCATCCATTTAACCCTGGTGAACAATCAGGGCCACAATTGACCACTGTGTCCCGCAACAGTGCTGGACTGCAACAACCAGATTGTTTTTGCGATTCTTCTTTCTTACTGCGCCTTTGAATGGAACTTTCACGTCCACCACATACTCAAAAATTCCCCAAAATCTGCACACACCAAGTACCCGCTGACAATGAATTTTGGGAAAAAAATGATGACATCGCAAAGGGAGAAACTGTCAAAAAAAAATATTGGCTTCAAAAACCCTGTGGGGATCAAACTTCCCAAACAAAGTCCACAAATGAAAGAAAAAAGACATGTTGGAATATCCGTAGGCAGTTTTTTTGTGGCAAAGTGCAGAATTTTCACATTTGTGCAGAATATGAGAAAACAAATTTTCTTCGATTTCACACCCACGTCACTAGGTTAAATCTACAACCACAACCGAAGTTTAATTGACCTTTGACCTTCTGGAAGAGACAGCCATCTTGATTAAAAAAGTAATCACCTTTAGTACCAGCTACATTTTTAATTTCGATCCATTGCCTCCTACCTCCTTGAGCATCATAGGGAACCTACTTGGGAAAAAATGTTGGAGATAGAAGTCATACATTTTGAACAGTGCTGCTCCCACATTTTTATTTTACCATAATCATATGAAAATACATGAATGGTTGCCTCAAACATAACAAAACAATACAACATATGATATGAACATGTTAGGAATGTCATGGTTGCCAAGGAAACCCAAAAGTTTACTTCTCCCAGCTCTTCTTAAAATTACTTAGACCTGTTCGCCATACCCAGGTGGCCAGAAAATAAAATGGTTGCTATGGAGATAAAACCAACAGAAAAGCTGCCATTTTTGAAAAAAAAAAACAAACAAAGCGTATCAAAGAGGGCTGAGCTTGGTACCACCTGCGAGCCGCACAACGCCACTTGCAGCTTTAATTTTTTTCTTTGTTTTTTATTCAATTTATTAAAAAAATGTTTGACCCAAAATTAATTACAAAAACAAATAGTCAGATTAACCTTAAAAGTTCAGAAGAAAATAATTCCTGGGTTCTCCAGAGTTAAACTTTTTTTCCCCAAACCGCATCTTAACTCTGTTCTGCTGCTGAACACATTTGGTACATTTTCAAGACTTACTTTAAACAGTTGCATTCAAATGGAACAAGAAGACAGTTATTGTCATCTTTGAAGCTTTGCTGCTGAAGTCACAGAACATCTTCACGTCAGCATGTAGTTTGGTTTTACCTCATGACTTGTTATTGTTTCTGCATTTTCCTAACACACTGCCTTTCATGTACTTCCTGTCATATAACTGTTTGCCTCATAAATAAACACCTGAAATGAAGTTTGGTTTATGGTGATTTCCAGCTCATTTATGTGTCACTGTTGTGATTTATGTTTGGTTTGGGATCAAAGATAAAGAACTGAGCGAACAAAGGATGCATTTGGGGTTAGGCAGTCATGTTGAAACTCTGCTCGCTAACTGTCCCAATATTTATTACTTACAAGTAGATATTTTGAATTTTTGTTTGGTTTTCAGAAATCCTGTTTTTTCCCAGGAAGTTTGGAACAACCAGAAAATCAAATACTCAAGGTATTCACGTAAGCATTTTACTTTATACTAAAATAACAAATATGTTTTTAAATAGAAGATGACAAACATGAGTTAAAGGATAATATAATTTTTTTTAAACTATTTGATTTTTTTTTAAAGAAAATCCTTTGAGACATTTGTCTTTATTTTGAAATAAATTGTTTTTACACCTTACAGTTTGTAGAAATAAAGAAAAAACACATGTATGATAGATTATTGTGAGTAAAAATGCTGACATGTCTTTTGCTGGGTTGTATTTTTGTGTTCATATGTTCAAACAATGTGTGAGAAGGAGTGTTCACTCAGAAAACTGTGTTTCCCTGTTGGAATTCTCATTTTTGTCACAGGATTTTTATTTGGATTTTCCGTTTTTGAGTCGAGCAGACATTTGGGTCACGGTCCATGAGGACTTCCGGGCTGAAGACTAACTGAGAACAAGTGGTGTGAGTTTAGGGTCAGAACTTCCATCAGGATGTCACTGAAACATATGTAGACTTCTAATTCTCTGTCATACTGCTTAACATAAGCATTCCTGTCCTGAGCAGCATCACATGATTCTAACCATCATGTTCTATCATTTCCATTTTATGTACGTTTATTTTAAAGCCAACGAAATACACAAGAAACTCTATAGTTAATAATAAGTTGGGTTGTTTTCAACTCTCGGTTAAAAAGTTAAGGGTTGTTTTAACTGAGGAGAAAAAAACTAAGAAAATAAACAAAAATTAGGGTTAAAAAAATGCTCCAAATAGTAACCCAAAGAGTCCAGGGTTTAGTAGTTTCTGCAAATCTGCATCAATAAAAAGAAAAGAGTTTCTCTGTGAGTTTTCTTTTTTACTCCAAGTGTTGAATTTAATGTTTTTAAATTTTAAAGGATTAAGTCTTTAGCATCTCCTGTTTGTAAACCTAAAGAATTATTGAATTAAAGTGTAATTCTTTTATGCAAATAGAGATACCTATTTAAATGTGGGGTTTCATTTGAACATTTTGCAGACAAATCATAATAGTTGTCATAAAAATTGGAAAACTGGAACTGCTGGAGATCCAGTAAGGAAAAATGCTATGAATAACTTGTTTTCACCAGTTTTTACTTTGCGTGTACATATATGTTTTTTTTAATAAAGTTATATTGCATTTTATCACAAAGGAAAGTGGTGAAAATGTGGATGTATTTTTAAACCAAAAAAATTGTGTTTTTTAAACCAGCCTGACTTTGTCCATCAAGCAGACTTTGGATGCAGAAGCAAAAATCTTTCAAAAGAGAAACAAACATCAAGAAAGTGATTCGGCTAAATAAATTCATTGTAGTAAAATCAATAGTAGTTAAAATCAGTTCAATCAAGTCATAAACTGACCAATCAGACACCTCAACAAAAGTAAGCGCTCTCAGGTCAAACATTCAAAATAATTGAACAGTTTCGTGTCACCCACTTTCAAGTGGTAAGAGTGTGGCCTTCCAACAGGCTCACTCCTGATTGGTGCGAGTGGTTGCCAAAGAAATTATGACTCAGACCGGCTCGGACCAATCACTGCTTACTGACGACGTCTGGCTCCAAAATCCATATCGCAAAAAACATAAGAACTGACATCATTTGGTTGGAGCTGAAAGTAAACCATTTTCTGTGGATGATGTCACACTCGCTCGGTCCAGTTCTCAGATCCAGTCAATGGTCTCATCTGAGACTGGCTTTTCTGTGTCTTGATCTTCCAAACTGAAGCTTCAGTCGATCCCAAAAGTCTGGTTTTAAAATAGAACTTAAAGCAAACGTGGTGACCAATAGAACTTCTCTACAGTCTCAACGCTGAGCTGAAGGTCTTTCTGCTGGAGGAGGAGGTGGCGCTCTGCACTGAAACAGAAGAAAAATGAGCTCTTAGGTCCAATGAAGCTGTGTTGCCTTCATGAGCAATTGTAAATCAGAGACATACTGGTTTGATTCGACCGCTGGGGATCTCTGCAGGAGTTTGATCCCTGACTGCAGCTTCTGAGGTAAGAGAAAAAAAATCTAAAACAGATTTTATATTTTTACACCGATAGGAATCACATATACCTGAAGTGTTGCCATCAAGGTCTGAGATCTCCACTTCAGTCTCCTCACCACCAGAAGGAGCAGCACCACCTGGTGAACTGCCACCAGGAGATGAGGAAATTGGTGGAAGGGCTGAGATGGAAGACTGAATTGGACTTTGGTGAGTCTGGAAAAAAAACATTGTAAAATCAAAAAAAGTGAAGCAGTTTGGACCAGTTTTTCCCTGTAAACCTGTCTCACTTCCTCTTCCTGCTCATCTTTTTCCTGCACTTCCTCCTCTTCATCACAGAGAAGCTCTACGACCAGAGATGGGAAGACACCAATCTTTCCATCCACTTCTCCCTCCCAAAAACCATCATCCACCTAAAAGAAAAAACTTATTGTAAAGTAAAAAGTAAACTGCGGAAGCAGAACTAAAGTAAAGTCCAAACAGTTTGGAGTAAGATCTAGAAAAAAAAGTAAATGACAGCAAAGCCAAGAGTTGGTTTTACTGCACTCACCGCCCCATGGCGACGAGTTAAGCGAATGATTGCCCCCTCCTGGAAGGTCAGCTCCTCTGCACTCTGACCCTGGTAGGAGTACAGAGCTCTGGCGAAACCTGACACCACAAGAAGGAATAAGAATAAAAACGGAAAGAAGATCCAAAGGTAAAATGAGGTTTTAATCAGCTTTAAGAGCATTATCGCAGTTCACGCTTTCTATCTAATTCACTCATCCGTACTCGCACAGACCTCTGCTCTCTGTTCCCTCCGTGTTCCCGGCGATGAAACAGTTCAGATGAGGAACATCATCCTCTGCTGGTAAACACAGGAACTGCACTTGGCGCTCGGGGACACAACCCACCTGACCGCACGAGTTACACACCTGGAAATGACAGCCACCTAACGTTGAGCGTGGATGTAGCAAACAGAAACATTTCAAGAAAATAAAGAATTCTCCTGCTCTAGTTGTACCTTTAGGCAATCCTCAAAATCTCCATCATCCATCATCTGAAGCTCCTCCTCTTCGTTAATTGACAGCTCATCTGATTGGCCAGCCTACATAAATGTGCAAAGACTTTATTTTCCAGCAGTTCTTTAGAGGTTCATAGCAAAAAGGTCTATTTGTACATATATATATATATATATATATATATATATATATATATGTATATACTGTATTTCAGAATAGCTTTAATGTTATTGCACTCCAGCTAACTAATTCTGCATCATGTATACTAGAAATAATAAAAAATAGTCAAAAATTCCTGTTGTTTTCATCAGTTTCTATGACCTCATAGCTGTAGAGAGCTCTGCAGGCTGCAGGGACGACGTAAACCCCGAAGGAGGAAACCGGCTCTGCAAAAATGTCTCCATTGTCATCATGATAGTCCTCAAAGTCGGTGAGCTCCAACTCATCCTCCTGAAACACACAGCAAACAACTAATTAAAAAAATAAAGAATTTCTGCTGATATCATACTGTTCCTAATGGGCTAAAAGGATGGTTTTCCTACATAACAGAAGTAGTTGTCAGTGATTTCGGTTTTTAAAGATTCTTTTTTTAGACTATTGTTAAGCTGTGAGTTTAAAACAGGTAAAACAGCTTTAAAGCAACAACATTGCATAAACACGCATAGCACCTTGTGCAAATGCTTGTTTTTACTTAGAATGTACTATATTGTTTGTTTATTGCCAAGAAAACATTTAGAACATTAAGGACCCACTCCAATTGTATTTTGGTCTATTTCCAAACATTTCCCAGAGGTCTTTTCAGTAGGATTATGCCATTTCTAACTAAAATAAAAAACCTGTGTGGTTTTTGTGTACATTGCAACCCCGCCCCCCTCCCTATTGCTGAGAGTTATTTGCTTACACGCTCTCTCACTAGCTTACAGCCCCTCACACCCCCAACCAAACACTGCAGATGCAGCAAAAATGGCGAGCAATATTTCAGCCATCCATCAGTCTCCAGTCATGTGGCTTATGTCGTCTGCTTCAGATTCAACAATTTGAACAGAGAAAAACTCAAAAATGCTATTTATTTTCTCTATATATATCATCCAACATCAGAAAACGTGTTAGAAACAACAAAAGCACCATTTTCATCAGAGTGGGTCTTTGAACTCAATGCTGCGTGACCTTTGATCTCAGGCTCCATCGCTCTACCTAGAAGGGGCTCTTCATAAATGTATTGTATATAGTTTTAAGGGGGCTCAGTTTGATACAAAATAAAAATCAGAACACAAACTTAAATCTGGGAATTCGACTTCATTCTGTGAATTTTAAAAGTGTTCCCAGAATGTGGACATTTTTCATTGTAAAGGAATGTTATGCTATCTGTCTGTATTTTTTCACAATATAAATTCACATTTCTGACTTTGAATTTCAAATTAAAACTTTTTTTTCAGAATTCCACCTTTTAATTCTGATTTTCTAATTCATATTCCTAAAAATGTAGGTCATTTTTAGGTGTAGGTTATTTAATGTGGGTTATTTTTTGTTGTTGTTTTTATTGTGTTAGAGATTGTTTAGATTCAGCACAAGCGGTTTGTCCTCTGGAATAAAAAGTGGAAACTTTGAACAGGAGGTTTCTTCGCTCACTATGAAATCTTCTGTTGACCTCCTCTGCTCACTGAGACGCCTCTCCCTCTCCAGTTCCTCCTCGGCCTGCTTCATGGCGTCGTGCAACCAATGCTCGGTTCCACCGACGCTCTCTGACAGCAGAGCCAGACGGGCCTCAGCCTTCACTCTGCTGAGCTGTGGAACCCCAGCAAACCACAGACAACAAACTCATCAGCTTCCTTCTTGAATGAAACAACCAGGAGATGTGAGATTTATTTCTTATTTTCTGACGTAAACTTTCACATTTTAAAACACATAAATAGGACTCCTTTTTTATATCACACAATCCAGACGACTGCAGTTCTGTGCCTGCTCTTTTATTCTAGGATACATGAAGCACATACTGGTGTTAGCCGGGAATGGGAAAAAAATGTGTTGAATTTCTAGCTGCTTTGTGAAGACTGCAAATCCCAAAAGAATCCTAACCGTGGCTTTTCTGACACTCTCCTGAACTTCTGCGATCTTCTGCTCCACACTGAGCCCGGTCTCCCCCGACAGGAGCTGCAGTCGACTCTCCAACATCTGCAGAACCTAAAGAAATGTCATGAAAAGTTAAAAATGAGAAGCTGCTACTAGGAGTTTCTCTTCTTAAGCCTTTATAGATCCACTATGATAAAAACAGTGTTTTTAATGTTTTATTGTGTTATTTTTCTGACAATGGAGGACAATATGTCCAATGCCAGGATATGTGTTGACATGGACCAGGAACACATTACACCCATTTTAAAATCCCTGAATTGGCTCTGTGTGCAATTAAGAATTGATTTTAAAGTTCTTTTACTGGTTTATAAACGCTGTCTATCTGATATCCTAAACTATCTTACTCCTAAAGCCAGAACAAAAACATACGGTGAGGCCTCATTCAGTTTTTATAGACCTCGTCTGTGAAGCAGCCTCCCAGAGTCTCGGCGCCGCAGAGACTCTTCATGTTTTTAAACCTTTCTAGTCTGGCTTTTAGATCAAATTTAGGAACTTGTTTGATATTTTATCTCATCCTTTTACTCATTTAATGTTGTTCATTCACTTTTACTGATTTATATCTGTCTATTAAGGTTTCTTTATTTATGTGGTTATTTACATCTCTTTTATCTTTTATTTATTTTATTCCTTTTACATTTCAGTTTGAACATCAGTGTTTTCCTCAGAGGGATCCTCCACATCAGTGATTGACCCTTCTCAATGAACAGGGTCGCTGCAGTTCTGGGGGTCATGTGGTAGCGTATTCTGTGAACTTGAGTAGGGGGCACTGGTGTGGACAGGTCCCCAAAATATCATTTCCCCACTTCAGCACAAAGCCAAACTCTGTGCCAACAGCATTCCCACAACTTAGAGGAGAATTTCTAATGAACTCTTGCCGCTCTGCAGAAACTATGTCCAAGAAAACTACATAATTGAAAAGACCACTGAATCCATTTATCAGATATAAAGATTATTTTAGTGAAATTATATAGACCAAATCCCATTTGTTGGTTTAGTTAAAGACACCAGTCAATTCTGCTCTGAAGCTGCAGAACATCAACATGTTTGCAAACTTATCAGTCTGAACATTTGTGTTGAGGTTAAAGATAAAGTGTGGCTTTTATAAAGTGGATTTGTCACTTTAGTAACTTTGCAGGGATTTTACAAGTTCCAATTATCCCAAAGTGAAAAGTTTAAATCATCTGCAACTTTATCTGCTGTTTTGCTAAAGGAAATTCACTCATCTAATTTAATCAATAATACCTTGATTGTAATCAGCATCAAAATGTATTGAACTGCTCATTCAGACACATTTTAAAAAACAGGTTTCAACCATTTTTGCTCCAGTTTAAGTTCGATTAAACCAGATTCACTATTTGAATTGAGCTAAAAACGATGCTGAAGTTGATATTTAGGATAAAGAGTGTTGGGCCTCATGGGTGAAAAATGTTTCTACTGTAAAGAAGTCTCACTCTCTCTCCATGAGCAACTATCTTGTGGTCCTTTGCAGCCTTGGTGGCCCATTTCTTGACCTCCTTGACCAAACAGCCCTCCTCATCTGCCGTGCTGCCATCCTGCAGAGTAGAAACCTGTGGAGAGAAGAGAGAAACCTACAGGTTTCTAACCTTAGAGATGACATAAAATTAGACTGATGAAAGGAAAAACACGCTACCTTTGAATTTCTTTCATTAAACTTGTCTAAAATATTTGAACATCTCCCTATGGATTTTCCGATATTATTTTTGGGTTCAGACACTAAATATTCAATCATCAAAGATCAATGTTAGATTTTGCAGGTTTTATTGTTGGTTGCAAGAAAGACCATCATGCTTAACGGGTTTAGGCCCCGCCCACCAACTACAGCTCAGTGGACACAAAAGTCTATTTGATGGAGTGACGACTACCACTGAGAATTGAATTTTTTTCAAAAGGTTAGTCAAGACTGTTCCTTCTTTTGGACTGATTAAGGCAACAAAGTAAAAAAAAAAAATTGAAATATTTGAGTTTTCATCTACTTTTCATCAGACAGGATAGAGACGAGTTGCAACGTTAAAGAAATTACTTCAAATCAGGTCAAAACAATCCGCTGGATTACTTCCGCATCATTTCTCCATTTATATACACAATCTTTGTGGTCAGTATAAAGATTCATATACTTTATAGGACTTTCTAACAGAAAAAGACAACAGGTGTTTTAGAAAAGTTGACCTTTTGGAAAAGAGGAATCAGTTCAATGAGGAGAATTTTTCCATAACTGAAAACAAAAAAAATAATAAATGAACAGATGAAGTTGAGCTCATGCGTTGGTGCATCTGTGAGTACCTAACATTTGTTTCCCTCTGAAGCAGAAACTCGTGCTGACCTTGTCTCGTGGAGCAGGCTGGAAGGTGAAATCTGCTGTTTTGCTGAAGGAAATTGATTCTTCTAAAAACTCTTGAACATTTCTCTCTCTGGTCACCTGACAGTTTAAAAAAAAACAACAAAACATATGTTTATTATAAACAAAAACTCATTTTCATCATCACTGCTTTGCAGTGAATTCTGCAGAGGTTCTTGCAGAGTGGCAGAATGTCCCAAAATTGTTCAGGTTTGACTTTTATCACAATCCATTGAGTTCTTCTGTTAGCCTTACAGACAGAATGTTTTTGTGTGTTTGCTGCATGTCTTTTTGCAACAGCAGCCCACATCATGCCAATTCGTGCCATGTTGGATAACCTGGAAGCTCACACAACGTCTGCTTGAAATGTGAACAGGATCCTGCTCTTCTGCTTGCTTGTTTGAAGACGTCACCAGAATGCCCCTGTTCTGTCAATCCAGCTAAGAAGGATATTTGTGATGCTCTTATTCTGTACATCTGCTCTAAGGAGTCTTCAAAGGACACTCCAGCTCTGCAGGTCATTCTGAGACAGTAAGTGGGCCTCGCTTTTGCTTGCTTTTTCTAAAGAGGCCACTGGAACACTCCTTTTCTGTGTGTCTAGTAGACGGAGAATACTAGGGATGCTCCATTTTGTTAATTTTCCCTAATAATTAATTAATTTTCTCCTTGGAATGACGTGCAGAGGAGACTAGTGGGGACTCTCCTCTTCTGTTTACGTAGTTGAGAAGGACATTGTAGACATTCCTCTTCAGCTCACCTCCTCCTTGCATTTCTCCTGGGAGACTCTTCTTGTATCTATCTTTTTTGTGGAGGTCACCAAATCACTCTTCTTCAGCCGCATGTTTTGAGAAGCTCATAGGGATGCTCCTCTTCAGTTTAATTGTATTTAGGAAGTGACTAAGAACGCATCATAACGTCCACCATTCTCGTGGGGGAAAGTGGAATAATCCTGTTCTAGTTGTCCTTTTTTTAGGGGATCATCTCAGAGGCTGTTGTTCCAATGGGATCACCAATAAAAAGCCTCTAAAACCCTCAACTGATTCTGGCCTGCATGGTTGCAGTCAACCAGGCTGGTTTTTGGTTGGTGTTGGTTTATCATAAGACTTCTACTTCTCACCCAGCTTCATGTGTTGATGCGAGCGTCCACAAGTCTTTGTCTAATACCTCCAGGTCTTCTATCAGCCCTATTCCTGAAAACAATACTGTTCCATAATGATTTGATAGAGAATCATTTAATTAACGAGTATAAACGCTACACACAAAACACAGACCTTAGTTACACTGTCCCATATACTGCTGAATTGCTTATGTGTGGTCAAACAGGCGTCCATTTCTGTCCCACACAACAAGGTAAAGTGGTGCCGTAGATCATCATAAATATCTCCATCCATCTGCTGATGAAGGCAAAAGAGAACAGACTGTTACTGTATTTGTGGTGTAATCTGTTACTCCCCTTGACTGTAAATGAGAACTGGGGCGAGTGAGGTCAATTCAGTCGCCATTTTATCATAAAATGGACGTCGCCATGTTGGAACCACAGGTGTTAAAAAGAAGTATCAGAGCAAGAATACTTATTCTGAATGACTGAGTAATAGCTGTTTATTTCTTTATAGAAGTCCATGGGATTTTAGCTTCTTGGAGCCAGCAGGTACTTCCTGTTCGGAATGCCAGGGGGGAGGGGCCACTCAGTCCAGTTCTCATATACAGTCAATGGTTTCTCCCAACACTGTTAGCAAAGGCAACAATTTTGCGACAGAATATTTGGCTCCAGCCTCTTTTGACAGAAAAAAGCATTTCTAGATTCTTTGGAATCCGGTTAACTCTCCGTGAATTTATATTTTACAGCTCAATTTCTCTTTCTTCTTATTTAAGAGCTTTTGTTTTTACATTTTTGTTTTTACAAACTGATGAAACCTGTTGAGTTCTGTTGGAGATTTCTGCCTCTTAGAGCTAGTTTCCGTCCTTTAGTGCATGTTCAGCAGCTCCAGTTAAAAAGTAAATACTTTGTGTAGTCATTTTATCGCTTATGCAAGGACTGACTTGTTGTTTTCTGGATTTTATGAAAACAGCTCGAAGCTGTTTCCTCACCTTCATTATAAGTGGTAAGTCATGTGCGTGGTAGTGCTGTTGATGGGCGTTGACAGCAGCCACAGTCAGCAAGTACTCGTTACGAATTTCAGTCAAACGGTCGTCACATTCTTTAAGCCTGGCATTCAGCTGCAGACACAAATACATATCTGGTTATTTCACGGTCATGTTTGACGGAAACATTACAGACATTACATCATACACATTTTGATTATTACTGGATAAATAGGAAGATTTTTCCCACAGTTTTGCGCACAGCCTAACAGTGAAGAACCCTGGGTCATAGGAGGGTTTGGGTCTCGGTTTACGATTCATTCAAAGGTTTCTACTGTCATTACTGGAATCCCATCCAGGATAAAGCAGTGACTGTCCTCCATTCCTCAGCACCAGGGACCTCAACTTCAATGACTTCAACATTCTCCTCTCCCATGTTTCGATCCTTTCCAGACAGCTAGAGAGCCAACAGCATTTGGATGCTGATGTAGATGTGACAGTCCCTGGAGACTAAGATTAGAGGTTGACAAGTGCAGGATTTGAACCAGCAGCTTCTGCATTCCATCTTTGCCATTTTGACTGTCGTGTTCATTGCTAGAGCAATCCGTATCACAGAAATAACCTGTGATAAAGTCCTTTTTAAGGTGGTGCCATGAAGAAGTCATTGATCCAGAGGTAAATTATTGGATCTTTAACACTAAATGAAGTCTTTTTGGAAGATTTGCATCTGTTAGTGCTCGGTGAATTCCTCCTATAGTCTGAGAAATCACAAACTTCTCATTTTAGTTGTCTGTCGGTGGTCTGGAATGAACTGGTGGTCTGTCCAGGTTGGTCCTGCCTTCGCCAACATCAGTCACTTTAACTGTAACATGCTGCAACTGTTTTGGCTTTTCCATGTGGTTTCAGGGGAACAGGAAAAATTCATCAAAAATTGATCAATTTGAAGGTCAAAAACAAAACCTTTACAATTTCTGCAGGTCCATACTTTAGCAGACATCTTATGTAGCCCTGTTTTGAAGTGGAAGATCCCATGTTCACTCTTCCTGGCTCTGGAAAAAAGTAGAAGAAAAGTGGCTTTTCCCAAAAAACACAAAGTTCTGCTTTTGACCAATGCAATCAGTTAAGAAAATGACAGCAAAGGTAAAATGTCAATGCCAAATGCAGGTTTTTGATCGCAGTTTTAGCACGTGGTGTTCACACTGGACTGTCGCTATTTGATACTGGTGCGTCTACTCACAGTTGGAAGAGGTTTGGTGAGAAATGTTGAAGTGGTGCAAATCGGGTGAATCTTTCTTTCACAGCTCCAATATGTGAAAAACCTGTTGCCATAGAATTCCGAACGGGAACAAACCACAATTATTAATTATTAGGTATTTTTCCTTCATGATCACTTTTCAATCAGTTGGCACATCTGTGAATTGAAAGGGACGCTACCCTGCGTTACATCCAGATCTGAGTCCTTGATTGGTCAAAGTTCAACTTTAGAAACACATCCAATCGATTAGCATGAAGAACCTTAAAAACTGACTTTAAAAACGTGCGTAGCGACATGTGACAGCTAGGGTTTTGAACCCAGAACCCTGAAACGCACATGTACTTGTGTTGTCATAGACTTCTGATTGGAAGCAATTGCATTTCTAAGCGCTGTATGAACGTAGCATGAGAGTACCAGAGTCTCAAGTTACATCCGCCGCCCTCAGTAATCTGCGTTCAATCGGCCACTTCCAATGAAAGTTTTTTGACCATTTTCAGGCTCTTTGTGCAAAACTGTGGGGCTATTGAATGCCAGGTCTAACTTTGATGGATCAGGAACTCAGAGAAATTAATAATTGTGATTTGTGTGCAGCCGGAAATATATAACAAAGTCTTTAAGATATCGGAATAGAGCAATGAAGGAGTAAGCAAAGTTCACAAGACATTTGATACCAAGCCTCTTCCATCTGTAGGTGGCAGACGTGTGCTGGTAAAAAGTAAAAAGAAGAAGCCCCTCCCTGCTTGTCTAGTGTGAACACCATGGGCTATATGTGCCTTCTGTGTTTTAAACGCACGCTGTGCATGTAACTTCTTAGGTGAATTGAAAGGTCCTTACTTGATCTGAGCATCAGCAGCTTTCTCCCTGGCCACATAAGCGATGTGAATGAGGTGATGGTAGCTCTTTTTGACCCTGTGTAGTTCCCGTAGTGCGTCCATCACTTCACCCTGCACCAGCTGAAGTCGTTCCAGGCCCTAATGCACAAATACCTCAAAATGACACATCCATGAAAAGCAGATAAATCTACAGATAAATGTGCTCCTTTACAGACTCACCCTCTTGGCTCGAATGTCCTTTGCGTTGTGGAGACTCCAGGAGACGTGACCGCTCAGTTTGCGGTACTCTTTGGCCGCAGACAGTCGTGTTGCTGCGATTTGAGCTGTTGCATCGACCAGAGACCGCCACACACAAAACACACTCCTGAAAACACAACACATTCATTTTCTAACTTCAATTTTACAGAAAATCTGTTGTCTGTGTTAGGAAGAAAAAATCCTGCCGTTTTGAAATGGTTGCTTATTATCAACAAACGTCATATTTGGTGATCATTTTCAAGTGTTCAAACTTGAACAAGCTTGGAAAGGGTTCCTAAAACCTTTTAAAACTTTAATTATTTGATTAAAAACAAATCTAGAATAAATTCCTTTAGTTTTTTCCTCATACGTGTACAAAGATAACTTGATTTACAAACTAAAATGTTTTCAAATTCCAACCATAACAAAGTTACCGGCACTAAAGTGCAACCAGCGCTTGTTTTATTTCAAATCAGTTGTCACACAAACTGGCACAAACTTGTCAAATCTCACATAAGTGTACTATAAGAGCTTGGAGGATGTGTGCAGAGCTTTGTGTAAGTTTGTGTGTGTGGTTACCCAGATGCGACGGCATCCGTCGTTCCTCTTTGCCAGTCTCTCTTTTGATGCTGGATCGCTAATCTCTGAAGAGCCTGAAACATTTCCCAATCCGAACACAGTTAGGTCACATGTTGACGTCTAAATATGTATTTGTTTACATGAGACGGGTGAAGTGTACACAGCAAGGACATTGTGCATAAAAACAGCTGGAAAACCAACAACAGCCTGGTTATGAAAGTTCAGGTCTAAATGTTTGGAATGATCAAGAGTTTCAGGCGCTCATTGACTGAACAGTCTTAAAAGGAAGTTTACATTAAGAGCTGTCGGGTAGTTAGACATTATAGTTTATTTCTAGTATGTTTTCTAGCTTAGGTGTAATTAAACAGTATTTTTTAATAAAGTTTTATTTTATTATTATTATTTCTTTTGGCAGAAGCATAATTTATCTGACACATACCTTAAGCCACTTTTAGCACACCTTTACAACTGAATTTAACTTTATTGAATTGAATTTTTTTATCTACATTTTATTTTATGTAATTGTATTTATTTATTTTTATTTTCAAATAATCTAATTTAATTTAATTTCTGGCAAATATATTAGGCTGCAGCTGTAAAATCCTGCTGCCACAGATTAGATATAAAACCTACAGATTTGGAAAAATGTACCAAAAAAAAGTAAATTACTTAACCGTAAACTGAACGAGAATTTTTTTTTGACATGTTTAAGGTCAAATTAATCTTATCCCACATCCTCACACATTTATCTGATGTCTGCATGCACATATGTGAGACATTCTGCACCACGAAGTCAGTATTTTCTTAAAAGACCAAAGAACATGAGAATCACATCTTTGGTCATAAAACATTAATATAAGTACAGATAATTATACTTCATAACTTCTATGTTTTTGGTTATGATTTAAAGGAAATGTAAAAAAACAGCAACATGTTTTTCATTCACTTTTGTCTGGTTTCTAGTTTAAATATCTTCCTGCACTTGATAGGAGACAAAGCTAACTTCCTGTTAACTTCAGTGAGATCTCATGACTTGTTTTAAGACAATAAATCTTAAATACCTTAATGAATTATTTGATCTTGAAAACTTCTTATTTTAAGCAAATAATGAAATATGTCCTTTTTTTAAATTTGCATAATATTTTTAAACCGAGGTTTTTTGTTTTTTTTTTAATGAAAGGTGTGTAGTCTTATTTTAAGAAACCGACTTGCTTGGTTTGGAGAAACTGAAAAGTTTTTAGGACAAATTCATCTTAGTGTGTAATTGTAGTCTTACTTTAAAATGATTTTGGAATAGAAATAAGGACATTTTAACTGTTATAGATAGAGCTTACAATAAGATAAATTGGGGAAAGTGTTTAAATGTGCCTTTATTCATGAGCTACAGACATAAAACTCTAATTTTAAGACATACTTTTTGAATTACCGCATCAGTAGACCTAAATGTGAGTGTTTAGCAACTTTTAATGTTTCATTCTGTCGACATCACAACTTATTTTAATGTGTTTAGTTCCACTCTGATGAACGTGAGCAGAGGGAGGAGCAGAAAAAAACACTTCTCAGATACAATTATTGGATCACAAATCAATTCAGTTTGAGTGTTTTCAGGAACCCCCTTTTTGCTGCCAGTAACCGAGCAGGTAGTGAACTAAAATAGCTCGTGCAGACGTACCTGACCATACTCCTTCTCTATGGATGCTCTTTGCTTACTGAAGGACCTTTGGGAACAGAAATAAAGAATATCAACATCTGTAATTCAACACCTCCCTTTTTCTGTTTCCATTGCTCTCTTTGGGTGGTAAATAGAAACCTGATTTCCTCCAACAGTTCTGTGTCCTGGTGCTGTTTGGTCTGCAGTTTGCTGAGCTGCTCTGAAAACACCTGTTTCATCTGTTGGTTCTCCTTTCCCTGAATGAAAAGCGAAACTTTTAAAATTTTTTTTTTTTTTTTACCAAGAATCAATTCAGATTTGGGCCACTTGAATCATGTTTAATGGTTTATATGGGTGTTAATGGGAAATGGGAATAAAAAAATTGGGAAAATGGCTTAAAATTGGCAAAGTACAGAAGAAAAAAAAAGGTATTTTGTACATATTCTTATGAAATTTTTGTGATGTTGGAGGACTTGTGTAAAGAAAATGAAGCTCAAATCTGCATTTCTGTGTATTACTTTATTCAAATTGTTAGGAATCAGGAGCAGACAAAAAGAATGCTGTTTAAAAAGAGGATATTTGTGACGTAGGAAATGATCTGGGGGCGCAGGGCTGTGCCACAAGCTCCCGCCCACCACTCAGAGATGAATTTCTAAAGAACTACTGCAGCTTTGCAGAAATGAAAATGACACACATTTTTTTATTTTGGTATTAAAAAAAGCATAATTATGATCAAAAGACCACTGGGAATGCTTTGAAAATAGTTTAAAATTGAACCCTGGTGTTCCTTTCTAATATAAAATTAAAAAAGAATTTCTTTGAAAACAACTGGATAGTTGGAAAAGATAAAGTTTTTCTATGTTTTTTTCATTTCAATTTAGTTGGAAAAAAATTATCATTTTTATTCATTTGCCTTGTAGGTTGCTCCCTTTAGGAAGCGTCACAATTAGAGCTTATTTTAAAAAAAATTCATGCAAATTATAATTTAAAATGTCTTTACTTCAAAAACAAAACGGTTGTGGAGACTTTTGCTTAATAAATGAGTCATTGAGTCGGCTTAGGAGATCCCACATGCAGCGATAAAACAGGTAAATATTCTTTTTACAGTTGTAAACATTCAACTTATTTTATGAAGCTTTTAATTCACCTCACAGCATCTGCAGAATCTTACCTTTCTGGGCGGTGGCTGCATGTTTCCATGCGTTTTGTGCGTCGTTCCGTTATGTTTTCTTGCTTGCATTCAGCTGCTACTTCCTCAGTACGTTTTGCAGACTTGCACATGTGCAGCTCTTCCTCTGCTGTCTTTTTCTTTTCTACTTTCTCACTGCCTCATTCTGATGTGCAGAAAAAAAAAACCACCAGAGGGCAGCAGAGTGCCAACATTTCGGTCTTGCACAGTCACTTGAAGGAAATATTTTCATACTCGTAGTAACTATAGTTACTCGGTAAAACATGATGGTAAATGTGTCTGTTTGTATTAAGAATTTTAAGTTTGTATTGATAATTAGGAAATACTGTTTATATATTGACTAAAGCACATGACCTCAGACTGGGTCTGCAACCTGAGACTCCGGAGCCGCATGAGGCTCTTTGACATCTTTATTTTATTTTTTTAATGAATGCTTCTTTTTTATGGTTAGCTCTCACTAAAGTGGTTAGCAGCTCACTGTCATAAGAAACTACTTTCAATCTGATGAAACTGTGCAGAGCAGGAAAAAGGCGGAGCGCCTTCTTTTATGTTGGATGTGGGTCCTCTGTACAGGTGCAGTACAAGTATATCAACACACAAGTGAAGAAGTCACAATGTGAGCCCGACAAACTGCTTGAAGAAGACAGACGCTGATCCATTGGACCAAGAAGGTGGCCCCCATACAGACCCCAAAAAGACTGTTTATGGAGATGCTGCTCTGTCCTCCAAAAGGAGCAGGAAAAGATGGCTTAAGGAGAAGGAGACCCAGAAACAGGAGGGAAGGAGGAATGAGAGAATAGGAGGGAAATGAAAGGACAAAGCAATGTATTGCACATTCAATTACAATTCTTCATTTAAACATTTGAAATACATTTGTAGAGTTCCATGAAATCAGAGAAGTTTCTGACTGAAAAAGTCACTAAAAATTGAATTTTATTAAGGCCAGTAATAGTCCATCTGGCAGCCCCTGCTGGTAGGAGCATGATACTGCAAAATGATGACAAAACAGCAAAATAGTCATTTAAAAACGTCACTATATCATATCTCTTAGGTTAGTTACGTTTTCAATAAATATTTGTAATTGAATACTTTTGGAATTTCTTTGGTCTTTTGAGTTTTTGTTAACAATTTTATTTATCTGTGTGAGATAAATACAATAAAAAAATAATAATGCTTGATACTCTTACGTAAGTATATGAGTTTTGCATCAATACTTCATGTGATTGCAGATGTAAAATCCAAATATTCCAGTTACATTGTTAATTAGCAAGGATGAGATAACTGTCTATAAATGATAGAATCTCTCATAAAAATGAAAAATATATTAATACTTTCTGTATTTTTACATTTTTATTTTGTTTTTAGTATTTCAAAATTAGCCTGTGCATATCCCTTTTTTAAAATTAAAATATTGTTACATGTATTCATTTTACCATATGCTCGTTGCTTATTTTTATTTTTTTCAAACATTTCTGAATAAAGTCACTTCCTGTCTGGCTATCCTAAGCCAGCATTTAAAAATGTTACAAAATAGTGTGTTCATTTTCCTGCTATAATTTGCCTAATAAATTTGTTTAAAAATAAGTAAACATGATGCACAGTTAGGCTTCCACAGCCTGAGTGACTTCCAGACTCTCTGGTGTCCCGACAAAATAAAAGTCTGGCCAGGGTGATTACTCCTTAAGACCTGTCTGAGCTCTGAAATCCTCAGCAGGGAGTCAGCTGGAGGAATCGGGTGTAAAAGATAAAAGTTGGGGAGGGAAATACATCAAGCTAATCAGATGGAATCAGCTTCCTGCTGAAGGTGAAAGTGCCACAACTCTTGCCGTTTTTCAAGAGAAACTGAAAACTGTTTTTTTCCCCCCAAGGCTTTGCTAAGTTTGTACTTTTTCTCAGAAACTCAAAATGCACCAGCTTCTCTCTAACTATTTCTTCCAAATGTTCTCTCAATGATATTAGAATTTGAGATGCTGATTTTTATTCACTTTAAACCGGTTTTATTTTTGTTTGTTTTGTCACACTCATCAGGTTTTCTTTTACTTTGGCAGGTTTTCTTTTAAAGATGGAAGATAAAGTGGTTTTAGAAGTAATAAATGTTAATAAGTATGATAGTTCTTTTATGACTATGCCTTTTCTTAATTATAATGAATAATTATGATCATTATTATTCATAATAATCTCAATAATTACTAACTGACAGACTTGTCTTTTCTTTTCATAGTGGAAAAGACTGAGGTGATGGTCCAGTAGGTTCTTTGATAGAGGAATACACAGCCTTGTTATTGCCATGATCATGAGCTCTCTCGATCTTAGCACAAAGAGAGTCCCAATGTTTTCTGGAACACGTTCTTGGTATTTTCTTAACTTCAGGATAACACACGCAGTTCACTCATAGCATTTCTCGTGGGCCTGGATTTACAGCTTATCAAGATTTTCTCTTTTTCTCTACAACAGGCTCCATGAACCTTGGTGTCCCAGTCAGAGAGCAGTGTTGTTTTTTGCCAAATGTTTTTCTTAATGTTTTTCAGTCCAGTTCATTGAGTCTCAGGATCATCTGATGTACACAGTGTCTGTAGTTCTTTTTGTACCTCATTACAGAAACTTGCTCACAGGGTGGATAGGACCATGCGATGAACATCTAACTTGGGTGACAGCTGTTTCTGTAGATGAAATGTTTTTGGATGAAGTTTCATGACAGACGGCACAAGGTTATGATCCGTGTTGCAGTTCGGGCTGTGGTGGCTTCGAGAGTTTGTGACTTCAGTCTTGTGACACTGCAGCACGACGACAAAGTTGATCTGGTGCCACAGTTTCCATCTTGGGTGGGACCATGTCTGCTTCCTGTATGGTTTTCCAGGAAACAAGGAGTTGGTAGTACATACGGTTTGTCGGCAGCAAAGTACTAGAAGACATTGACCATTTTCGATCATGTTTCCTAAGCCAAATTTCCCAAAGGAAGTGGAGTCATTCCTACTCTGGCATTCATTTCACCAAGCAGTACTACTCTGACTTTGTCCTTCACAGGTCTTATCAAGTCTTCAAGTGTTTCATAGAAGTGGTCTTTATTTGGGACTCGGCCCCAAAAGACAAGAGAGAAGCAGAGATAACTAGGATGGTAGCTTGTTTGGCTGTCAGTTTCATAAAGAGTCATCTCTCGTTAATTGCAGATGGTGTTAGTATACTGGATATGGCCAGTTCCATGAATTCTATCTTTGCCCTCAGGCACACTGAACCAGTAGAAGGTATTGTTAGCTTGTTTGATGGAGCCAGCACCAGACAGCCTAGTTTCTTGTAGAACAGCAATGTGAACATCCCTGAGCTGTAGCCCACTGTCAATTACGGCGGTTTTCCTTGGGTTGAAAGATTTAGAGTTGAGATTAGCATCTTGGGATATCCCAGTGGTCATAGTCCTAACATTTCAAGTTCCAAAAGCAAGTCGTATATTCTTAGAGACACTCCTTTTCACACTCATCCAAGGAGTGTGGTGGTGAACTGTGCCCCAAATTGATCAGGGGCTGCCTGATTTAAAGCGTACGGTAGCTACAATGAGGTTAAATAACCTCCCACTGCTTCCCCTGGCGCCCAGCACATATCACTTTTAGCTGGACTCATAACTGATAATTACCATGGTCCTGCTTTAATTCCTTCAGGGTATCAGTAGCTGCTGTTTCCCTCAGCAGTACTGATAGATTGATGATGGCAGAGATGAAGATGAACAAACCTCCAAGCCAGGACATGTTTAAGCGTTTAAGCATGTTTAAGTGGAGGGAAGGAGAAAATGTACTTCTCCAATCTAGATCAGCCTTAAGCGAGGCCTAGCAACTGCCCCGAAATATCCAGTTTTTAACTATTTTCTTGCTATTCTTGGGTGTAAACTGATGATATCTCTCATGATACACACATTTTTAATCAACTGTAATCTACTATTGACATGTGCTAGAATGATGCTTTTGTGGCTCTTGTGGGCTAAGATCCAATGGAGTCAGACAATTATTCAAACTTTTGAATAATGTTGTCTTTAGAAAACGGGGTGTTGTGACTTTGGGGTCACCCCGTTAAACCTAATGAACTTTCATTAAGAGAAATGAAAAAGAAGTCTCAGATTACATCCTGTCAGGTGAATTACTGCAGTCATGCGGTTGCCCCATTACACTCATAAAAAGCTCTTGTTACATAAGCAAAATTCCTTCATGCTCATCTCAACTTCATTTGCTGATAACTGTAAGGAAAAGTATGAGTCAGGCAGCATGGAACATAGTTAATTTTCAGGCTTTTCACTCACAGTTTTTTTATACTAATAATACTCAAAGATGATGAAAATCAATGGAATATCTCTGGGTAAAAGGATGCGTCGTGGTGGAGACAGATATCAACTGCGCTCAGAGTTCAGAGAAAAAACGTTTTTTGTTTCTTTTTTCACATGCAGGTGAAAAACCATGTTTGTCACAAAACAAAAAGATAACACAAACCACTTGCCGCTCTCTGGTTCAGACAGGTTCAGGCCACACAAGTCCCTCCTCACCATCTTATTAGTCAGCATTTCAGAGTTGACAAATCCAAACCTTTCACTTTTGGATTTTCTTTGAGCGCTGCACTTATTCAGAAATTAAACCAAAAAACAAGTTACTGAACTACAATCTGATATTAGCAGAGGTTTGATACAACATGAACATTTCTTTTAGAACAATAAGGTGGAACAAGCAGGAAGTATCAAAGCGGCGTATTTTGTGAAGGTGGCAGAGAACGATGAAGTCAAACCTTTATTTAGTTTTTTGGAGTTTAACATCAACCCTGTATAACCATTTGTGTCATATATGCATTTCTTAGACCTTTATCTCAGTAGCGAGATCAAAACTTTACTTAAAAACCCATTGGATATTCCTTGGTTCATGTTTTCTGCCCTGTAGTTCCTCTTCATCCCACTAGGGACAGAAGATGGGATTTATGGCAAGAATAGCTCATCTATTGTTGTTCATTTTTTTAAAATTACAAGCTGTATTGAAAGAATGCAAAATGTGTTCATTATTCATTGTTTTTAATACAGTTACAGCATGTAAAAAATTACATGTGTCAAATTTGAGACCTTGGGTAAATTAGAGTTTTTTTATTCTTGAACCCTTATGTCAATATTTTTGCACCTTTAACTCATTGAAAATAATGTTACAAATATTTTTCAAAAGGTTTAAAAAACATCTTAATTCCAAAAATATGTGAATTTTCCGTCAATTCTTGGCGAGTGACACATCATAATACTGCTGTGCTCTAATGCTGGTTTCCCAAGAAAATTGGGATTTCAGGAGTGTGGGAGCTGGCAACGCCAACAAGCTAAAAAGAAAGACAAAATAACATTATTGTTGTTTTCATTATGATTTGCTTCTAAACAATTTTTTGTTTGTAAAAACTGCAAGAAACACTGTTTCTGCCCTGATGATGCAGTCACTCCTGTCCATGACTCTCCACAGCTTCAGACAACCCAAAAACTCAAAGCACCTGTATGCAGACTTCTGACCCTTGACCTTTTTATGACTGGCATGCATCATAATGGGATGCTTAGCTAACCCCCCAAAAAAACAAAAGAACAAAGCTGCTGTTGGCTACGCTGATGATGTAACAGTTCTATCCCATCTCACTACTCTTCACCGACACCACCGGTTAAGTATGTATTCTATATGCCGTACGTGTGACACGCTGTTCCTAGTATTTGCCCCTGTGTGGGCCCCCTTCTGAGAAACTTTCCTGGAACCTTGCATTCTTTCACATGCTTGGGGAGTTTGCATTTGGTATTGATGAACTCCAAACAGGACTTTTATTCGCTTCATCTTGGAGACTTGACGTCTGTTCCATAGAGGACATTTACGTTGAGTGAACACTCAAAGCACTTCCTGTGCACGGAAACTCAAGTCTGTGCTGTTTTGCTGTTTTCCTGTAGACATAAAAGGCAGAATGCAATTATTAAATGAGCTATTTTTGTACAGAAAACAGAAGGTTTTCAGCCCGCTGGGTTGGTACTGTCTTGAATGTTTTCTATTTACAAATAGTATACCTCATTGTTTTCAGTCCAGATGATCTTGAAAGAACTGTGTGGCTCCCAACAGGTTACAAAAGTAGCTTGATTTTGCTAAACTAATTTGCTTTTGTCACATCACCAGCACTCGTGTCACTGCGTGCGTTGTCCATCCGATGTCATCTAATTTTAAAGCACCAGAAGAACCGAAAAATACTGTTTTTGGAGTAAAATGATTCAAGTTTTTTTCTGTGAGTCTACAAAAGACCTAAACAGTTTGCTCTCAGAGCAGCAGGCTGGCTGCTGCTGCAGTTGCAGTAGCTAAATGCCCACAAAACCACTAGTATTGTACTCAGAAAGCTGAAAACCTGGACTCTATCAGATTGAAGAGCTAAATGTGTTTCATGAAACCAGCACAACTTGTGACACTGCTATGTAGAGATTACAGTTTCAGTACACATACTCATCAGATGTGTTTCAGTTTTGGGTGTCTGTACACTATAAGCATACGTTAATTGACAACTGTTCAATTGCACAAACAAAACTCATGGTGTGCCGTGGATTTGACATAATTCTGACACACGCTCACCAAAACCTAAAACCTAATATTTTATGAAGATTATGTATGAACCCAATGTGTTCTGATGATGAAAACTTGCAGGATTTATTAAAAAAAAAACATTTACACATTTTTATTTTAATAAGAAGTTGTTCCAACTCTGCATTGTGGTCCATACTTGCCAATCCACTGCATTAATGCACACTGGTTTCTTTGCAGAAATTTCCAGGGCACTAGAGTTTGGAATTGTAAATGGTAAATGTCATATACTTGTATGGCGCTTTTTGACTTACCTTGAAGGCCGAAAGCACTTTACATTCACACACAGTGTTGGGGAGCAGGGCTCTGCCAGCCTTCCACCTGAGGCAATGTGGGGTTCAATGTCTCGCCCAAAGACACTTCGACACATGGGAGTGCAAGGTGGGAATTGAACCTGCAGTCCTCTGATCAGAGGACAACCTCCTTGCCGCTGCCCCACTAAATTTGGAAACTTCGAAAACATGGCAAACGCCCAACGAAATGCACTAAGTGATGAGGGAATTTGGACACAACCTGTAGGTGTATTGTGGGAAAAAAAGATGGAGATGGAGGTCAAAGGAGCCTGCCACCTAGAGGTGACTTCATGAACAGACCTGGCTCAAGTTGCTTTTCTTTGAGAACAAGCTGTAGTGTGGATGTCACAGGTTCCAGTTTGGGAGCCAATCATCAGTTTTTTCAGCATTGGATGGTTATGGGGCTTTCAATCAAGGATTTTATTGTTTCCAATTTTTTATAGAAACAATAACTGCATTTCACCAATACCTGTTCATCACCTACTTGCAATTACATTAAGATCCACTACAATGAAAATGGTGTCTTTAACATGTTCTTCTTGCATTTTTCTGATAATTGAGGACATTTATCAAAATTAAGATTACATTTACATTACCTTCTACAAACAGAAGACAAAAGAAAGCTCTTCTATCTTCCATTGGTTACCTGGGAGACCTGATTAAATTAGTTAGTCAGACTGCAACACCTTCATTCAGACAGAAGAACTGTCAAAGGACACAAGAGACAAGATTGTACACCTGAACAAGACTAGCATGGACCAATCTACAAAAAGCAAGCAGCTTGATGAGAAGAGACCAACTGTTGGAGCAAATGATTAAAAAAAGGAAGAAACAACATCATTGACAGTCTTCCTCCACCTGGAGCTCCATGAAAGACCTCGCCTGGTGGGCTACAAATGATCTGGACACTGGTGAGGAAGCAGCCCATAACTAAAGGCGAGGACTGGTCAATGACCTGAAAAGAGCTGGGACCAAAGGTTACTATTGTAACACAAAGCATCATCATGGATTCAAATCCCGTAGTGCCCCAAAGGTCCACCTGCTTAAGCCAGAACATGTCTAAGCCCGTCTAATGTTCTCCAGAAACTGTTCTAGATGATCCAGATGAGGAATGGGAGAAGGTCATGTGATCAGATGAGACTACCCTTTTTCTGGATGTTGGCAGTAGATGTCTTTTGGTCTACTTCTCCATACGTGACGAGTGCCTTTAGTATTGTCGCTGGAGCCCAACCGCCCTTCTCTACCCCAGTAGGCAACTGATGGTGAAATGACGTCAAATTAAGTGGTTTATTGGAACATATATACTCTAAATCATTTGTTAGGGTAACATAAAATTTGTAAAGTATTTCCTTCCAAATCAAATGTGTTAATACAGCAATAAACATTTGTGTCGGGAGATCTGAATGTAATTATGTTGGTGCAACACAGTTTATCAATGTGGTTAGAACATGATGATCGCAGCAGATGACCTGTCCCTGCTGCTGGTGTCAGGAAATGCTGGAGAAGGACTCACAATGCAGGAGACCAGGCCTGGTGGCACAAACTAAGACATTTATTAATAAAAATACAAATAAAAACCTGAAACAAGCCAAAACCAAGGAGAAGCAAAAAAAAAGTGGCAGATGACCTGAAAACCAGACACTTCAATACACTCAGGTTGATGAACTGAATGAGGACAGCTGTGGATGATGAACCTGAAACTGCTGTGACTGACGAGGACAACTCAGAACATGAACACATAAAACAAAACCCAAACGAAACACAGAATTCTCACCATTGTGCTCTTAAATAATTGGTTAAAGTAAACTTGATGTTATTTGTGGTTTATTCATTTCCATGACAGAAGTTGTACTTAAAAAAATGATGCAAATAAAGAAAAATGTAAATATCTCAGAACTGCTGATTCTGATGATTTCAAAGGACCGTTGGCTCCGCCCCGCTCGCACCATTGTGATCACAAGATTTTATGATAACATTTGTATTCAAGTTGACTTAGAGTTATTTCAATTCAGTTCCGTTTTATAAATACAGGCCAATGTCAAAAGCATTGCTGTCTCAATGGGCTTCACACCAGTTTTTATGCAGAACATGAAGTCAGTCATGAATATAAACAAAAGCTGGTTGCTAAACAAACTAAACAGATTAAACTAAACTGACATCTCTGCCCTCAGACCCTCCTTCTCTGTGAGGAAAAACTCTTTCTTGGGGAAAAAACGAAGTCTGTTTGTTTTCTCTCAGACAGCAGATGGACTTGAACTGGACTTCTGTTTAAATGACTGAATATCAATTATTTCATGAATGCTTTTCACATGAATAAAACATACTGTTGAAACTTAACTGTTTCTGATTTTAAAATCAACTCCGTTTTGCTGGGTTAGCATGAATTATTTACATTTTAATTTTGAGAAGTACCTTATAAAATGAAGTAACACCTAACATTATAATTCAACTTGAGATAAGTCAACAAGATTATGTCAGATGTGTTACCATAACTTCTACAAATCTAGTAAAACTGCACCTCGATCATCATTTTACTGCAGCATGAATCAATTCTGTTTCACCAACATTTTTGCATTAGGATCTAGCGGTACATCCAGGATGTCACAGCTGTGACTGCTGGGATATGCAGCAGCGTTGAATCAAAGGCTCCATTCTAATTCAGTTTGAAATGTCAGCAGAACATGGAGTGAACTTGAGCTAGTTCACCCCAACCTAGTTTAGATAAAAGTTTACACAAATATACACATTGAGCTCACCCTGGTTCTGACAAATGTCCAACACAAGCTCTGTCTGTTTCCTCGTCTGCTGGACAAGACATGCAAAAAAAAGGCAAGCTTTGGGTTTGGAAAGTTTCAAATCTTATAAGATCATCCCTAAAATGCACACACACATACACACATTAGTATAGCATTTTGTGATTTTAATGTTGTCCCCATGTTTCACTGATCCCTCTCTTTGTGTTTCTACAGTTTCACTGTCTTTGCTCCTATCAAGACATTGCACAAGCCCCCATTACTCATTCCCCGCTTCTCAATATTAGTTCTGTTGTCACCTCTTGTGTGTAACCTTAAACAAAGCGGTTAACCCCTCTTAGATAATGACCCTCTATCACTTCATCTACCAGCAGTGACCCCAACAGCTTACAGCTCTTTGAACTCTGGCCATTTTGACAAACACCTAAAGTTTCCTTTATCAGGAAAATCTGACCAAAATGTCACCATGAATACAAAACATTCATTGAACATTTCGAAATAACCCTTTGAATGTTGCAGCAACAAGATAAGAAAACGTTTTCAACAAAGCTAAAAAAAAAAAAAACAATCAACCAGCTTTAGGGCTGTTGAAACACAAACCTGAGATAACCGTACAGTTATAACACAACAGCAGAAGGTCAATGCCACAGAAACTGCTTATCTGGACCGAATCTCCAAAAATTCTGCCTTTACAACTAGGGATGTCCCACACAGGCTTTTTTTTCCCCCAATTTGATTCTGAGTCACTTGATTTTGAGTATCTGCAGACACCAAATCCTGATCTGATTCTTTTGTAACCTTCTAACCCAGGGATGGTCAACTCGAGGGCCGCAGTGTCTGCATGATTTCCAGATATCCAAGCCCTACTCATGACTGATTACCTGGTTCAGGTGTTTGCAGCCAATTAGAACATGCCAGAGCATGGTATGTTGGAAAACATGCAGGAATGCGGCCCTCGAGGCCTGGAGCTGCCCATTCCTGTTCTAACCCTTTAACACTGGAGCTAATGCTCCAGGGTTGACATTCTTTTGACTGCGGTAATTCTTCTTCCATGCGCTAAAATGCAGCAGTTTGCAGCAGAGAAGTGCTTACCTAATCGACGTAAACCAGCAGATGCATTTGCAGTGCAACGCGGGCATGAAAATTCATTTTTCTTCAAGTCAGAAAGAGCTGACTAATCACATAAACAGTTGAGGAGTTACACTATGTCAAAGAGCGTGTGTTATGAAGGTGTCACTGGTAACATTCCCTGTGTTAAAGGGGTAGCTAGAAAAAGTAGTGTAAATTGAAACAGAAATTTGAACTAAACAAAAACAGCAACTCAACTTAAAGTACTCAGCAGACACGCAAGAAAAAGGGCAGCAGTGTCGTAAAATAAGGCCATTAATGTGCTTTTTAGAACTGTACTCTTCATTCTTTCTGGCTAAAAGAATAAAATGTACATTTTTCTTGTTGAAAACCAACATCTTTATCTTGTCTGGTATTTAGCGTCAGGTTTGTCAATCCCTCCATCACTTGTAAGGGTTTGTCTCATACATTTCATGTCACCGTTGTTGTCAGCTGCATAAGTCATCAGCACTGGTCAAAAGACGACTTCAGCACCACTCTGGAAATCTGAAAAGCACCACCATTGTTCCCTGAGACGTCCCCGAACCCCACCTTCAACACCGGAACTCTGGATCATTTGCTTCACCTGTTTTGCCACATTCTCTCAGCAAGCACAAAATTCCAGTCTAAAGTGCAAACAGCCCTGGTACTAAAAAGAAAGCAGACATTCTTTCACATTTTCCAGTGTGATGGAAATGTGAAAATAAAAAGACTAAAATCATCTTGGCTAACGAGCATTTCAAAATGACGGCAGATGTATTAGCAAAAGTCCAGTCATGATATCAAGATTTATCATATTAATGTATTTTATGTCTGATTTCTGATGGATTGAGGATCTTGAGTTTTAAATCTGAGATTAAACAGAAAACAGATGAAAACCATTGTCTTTTAAATGTATTCTCCTAACCTTTGGTAAAGTAGTTTTCATTCCATTTGATTCAAATAAAAAGAAATATGAATGAAGTTCAGAAATGTGCTTGTTTTCCGCACATTTTCACTACTAAATAACTCCTCACAACCTCAGGGACAAACTCTGCTTTTTAATGATATTATAGTATTTGCCATGATTTGCAAGAAGACCCAACATTAAGGAAACTGAGAGTTTCATCCACACCAGCTGACTGAGCGGCTGAAAAGAAAACAAACAGAACTAAAAATGAACACCCAATGACATTAAAAGGAATACTGTAGAAAATGACAGCGGTCATTGGTATAAATCATTTTTTTCATCTCTCAAATGACTTGTAGGCGTCAAATTTTGAATATGTTTGTTTATAAATGTTTTCAATTTTTGCTGTGAGTGTAAGTAAACAGTCTGTGTGCTGTCGCTGATGTCATGAGAGGTAGATGAGGAGACATGGTTTGTTGGTGGCAGAAATGTAGATGTAAAAAAACAAAACAAAAGAGAAAATCAGGAACACTGATGAGAAAAAGCAGTGGAAACAAGCCAGGATCCAAAACGACTAAAAACCAACAAACCAAAGCATCTGTGGAGGAAAATAACAGAAATCTGGTGAGAAGGAAAACTTGATCACAAACTGCGAAAATAAAGGAACCGAGAGTAACTTAACCCCTTCATGCCTGGTTCTAATTCCAACGATTGTAATAAATAAGTAAATAAAATAAAAATAAAACAAAATAAATATTCTTTTATTCATTCATTCATTCATTCATTTTCTGAACCGCTTTATCCCTATCGGGGTCACGGGGCTGCCAGAGCCTAACCTGGCTACTTATGGGTGAAGGCAGGGGACACCCCTGGACTGGTCGCCAGGCTGTCGCAGGGGCAATATTCTTTTATATTTTTCCTTTTGAGCGGATGATACATTTTGTGGAGTTCTGGTTAAAATTGTTCAAATGATGCAAAATACCAACAATGCAAACAATTTGATCCTTGCAAAAATGTCCAACCTTGTTTTCTAGACATTCAAAATATTTTACCAGGTTTGATGTTGTTTTGACTTCTCTTTGCTATTCGCCTTTTAAGGTTTTCTCATATCAGTGCAGTGAAGAGAGTCAACAGAAAAACTTGATTTAAGACTCAAAAAACTCAAATATGGCGTTAAGAGGTTAATGTGTACTATTTTGAATAATAAAACTGGTTAAAGTGTTAAACATCATTATTTTTAAAAGAAATAGTTTTTGTATAATCCTTTTTTTTGGGTAAAAAATGAGTAAAAACGGCCACAGTCGAGAGTTTTCTCTGTGTCTCGCTCAGTGGCTGTCCTCGATCCGCTCCCGCTCAGAAGTCTTAGATGTGGGCTGCCTAGGCGTTTCTGAGAAAACCACGGATGTAATTCATCTGTTGCGTCGCTGTCATTTTCTCCTCCCCCGAGTGCGGCGCTCAGTTCACTGTCACGCTTGGGGAAAGCCTTCTTAACACTGACTGATGTGGAAAAACAAGTGTAATCTGCTGACCAAAAACACTGACCTTTGGCTTTTGTTCTAGTTTTGCCCAAAAAGCATTCGCCAAAAATTCATTTCAAAAATCCATTTTGTTTTCTATGTTTGACCAAATGATGGGATGCAAAGCATAAATATGTTTACATCTTTTTTCAATCACACTTATTCGTTTTCCATTTACCTTTCAGGATGAGAATGCATTTAAAATGTCATTCCGTGATAACAGAAAGGTGACAAAGGAGATTGTGTGAAAAAGCAAACTCAGCAGCTTTGACTAAATCCCCTTCGGGCTTTTGAGATATGTGGACAGTGAGGCATCACTTTTTCTGCTTGAGCAACATTTTTGAGACTCGGTTGGAAAGTTTTGGATAAAAGACAAATGCACATGTATGTGTACTCTACATCTCATTTAACCCAATTTGAGGAACTGTTCAAGCCCTTATTTTTACTGCCAACGTCACAAAATAGCTGATAACAAAGATTAAAGATCGTTGGTTTCTAGTGCTAAATGTAAGAAATTCTTTTTTTTTTAATAAATCTTCTTATAAAGTTGCACATCTCAATACATGACCAGCTTGTTAAAGAGGATATTTGATTTAAATTTTTCAAGCTGCAAGACATACACTCAGCATACACTTTTTTAGGTCCACCTTGCCAGTACCGTTGGTCCCCCTTGTACCTGCAGAACTGCCTTCATCCTTGGTGTTATAGATTCATAAAGTTCCTGGAAACATTCCTCAGAGATTTTGGTCCGTATTGACATGACAGCATCACACAGTTGATGCAGATCTATCGGCTGCACATCCATGATGCGATCTCCTGTTCCACCACATCCCAAAGGTGATCTATTGCCTTATCCTGATGGAAGCAGCATCAGAAGATGGTACCCTGTGGTCGTAAAGGGATGGACATAGTCAGCAACAATACTCAGGAAAGCTGTGGCGTCAGAACCAGAAAATATCCCCATCCCAGTAGATCAGCAGTTTCAGAAATCCTTCAATCTCCTTTCTTCCTCATTCTGATGCTTTGAACTGCAGCATCGTCTTGACCATGTCTACATGCCCAAAGTCGTTAAGTTGCTGTGATTGGCTGATTAGAAATAAACATTAATGAGGAGGTGGACAGGTGTGCCTAATAAAGGGAACAGTGAGTGTCAGCTTGTTCCTTGTGGTGACGGTGGGAAGAGGCCGGACCATGCCAAAGCATCACTCCAGCTGAAAAACGGCGTGCTTGACGGACGACACACTGTCTAGAAAGCAAAGTGAGACAATCATTCTTGAGTTTCCCAGTTTAAAAAATGTATTGTGATTGGCTGAGAAGAGTGTGTAGCCGGAAATCACTCTACACAAAATTGGTCAAACATGTTAAACGTTGGACGTGGAGGTCAGCAGGCTCCACCTACTTTTTTAGAGACATTCAATTGGCCAGTATATGACTTGAATAACTAAAAATGAGGATTATCAAGATGTTATAAAAAGATATCAGACAAGTATGTTTATTCTGACCAATAAAGACTGAGTTACAGCTGTTTATCTTTCTATATTGTTTCTGTTTATACAATGTTTTTTAAGTGCTTTTAAGTCTACTTTATTTCTGTTTTTAAATTTGAGTCCTTGTGTTTTCTGTTGTCTGTGTGGGAATCCTTGCAGTTTGTTGTTCCAATGAAATTTAACTATTACAAAAGCAAATTGATTGATCGATTGATTGATTGATCAACTCTAGAAGTCTTGGAGCCAGCAGGAACTTCCTGTTTGGAACAGGGGTGTGTGTGTGTGTGTGTCACTTAGTCCAGTTCTCATTTTCAGTCTATGGTTGTGCGATAAGAGATGAATGTTTCAAAGACTGATCTGTAGGTTTGTTTGTCTTTGTAGTTAGAAACTGATTCTCAAAGTTTCATTTAAAAGCAGTCACTGTTGAACTATGACCTTTCATGTATTGTGTGTGTGTAAGCAAGTGTCTGAAAATTTGGGCTTGCGTCCAGTTGAAAGAAGTGACATTTTCACCTATCTGGATTACCTGGGACCCGCCCACAGCTGTACGACTGCAGGAAGTGTCTGACTTAGTTTCCCATGTGAGGCGACGGTCAGGTCTTCGAAGAGTTGAGGAAATACCGCCACAGTCATAAAAAGTCAGATGAACTGATATGTGGCTCACATCATAGCACACTTGCCATAGTGTCAAAGGACCTGTTGAGTAAGGACATCCTGCGTGGGAAGATTCTGAATGAAAACCATAGAAAAATGGACAACATGTCTTGGGATTCCCCAGGAAAGGTCCAAAGTAGGTGCCTCAAAAATTGCTGCCCTATTAAAGGAGGGAGACAAAGCAGCAAGAGAGACTTCACCACACTAGACTTTCTTCAAGTGCTGGGTCCAGCTGGATCTTTGCAGCAGAATCTGAGAAGAAACTTGAGAGAAACCTGAACCTGTCCATCCACCATGGCCAACTCCTCCTCTGCATGGATGCTGCTCCCACTGCTGCTGGTTTTCTTCCACGCCATTCACCAGCTGCCCTGCGCTCCTACCTTTGAGTTAACAATTCAGATCAATAAGCTGGGAGAAGTAGTGAAGGTAAGAAAGGATTTGTTTTGCTTCTAACATTTGTACCCAAACGCCCCCATTTACTTTGTGAAAGGGGATTGTCTTAGTCTATAAATTCCTCTTTTCTGCAGTTGCTAAACAGAAATGTGTCAAAGCTTTGTGATTTTCATGGCGTATTTGTAATGTCAGCGGCTGATGCTGCTGTAGAAGCAGCTCTCTCATTGACATGACAGCCTCCAGGAAAGTGATGACAGTGTGTGGGTTCAAACAGATTGGTAGATAAACCGAACAAGCAGTTTATTGGGTCTATTGGCCATCTGCGTGCAACACTCTGCTGGTGTTTTCAGCCAGAGATCATGCTTTCTTTATGAAATGTTTAACTTTTGGGGGGTTTTTTTGTTTTTTTTGCAGGACTGCTCACTACACTGCACCTTGGACGACATCACTGTAAGTTTGGAATCCTATCCATTTCCTTTATTGCTTTGTTGAATAACAGCGGTTGGCTTCTGGCTGTTTTTTGGGAACTCACACCTACTTAAACTGCCCTACTTTAACTGGTGGTAAACTGACCAAACAGCCTTTTTGCCTCTGATTTTTTTGACTCTTTGCACATTAATGGCTCTTTTGCTCCTTCTTTACATTTTACTACTTTTATTGATCCTAAAGTTTTGTGTTACCCAAACGTTGTGGCTTTAAAATGTTGAAGTTAAAATGGGCAGGTGTGATCCTTTCCATCCTGCACTGAGTCCAAGTTGATCTTTTCAGAAACATTGCACTGAAATTTCATCAAAAATATAATATTTTAAGGCCACAGATCTGAACGATTCTTGGTCCCTTAAGAGGAAAAGAGGTTTATCTGTTAAAACCTTTTTATCTGCATTTCTGTATGCACATACGCCATTGTCATCATGATAGCTTCACCACTTCCTTTACGCTTCACACTTACTCCATGTGAATCTGAGGTATTTATGAGTGCATCGTCTGCTTCAACAGAACAAGAACTGCCATTTTCTCAACCTTACCGAAGCATTTAAGGAGATGGAAAGCGACCAAAAACCGGTAGGTTGTGCTTTTTCTTACATCAGTGACTTCCCCTAAAGCAGATGAGTTTTTTGACCTTGATTTCCTTTTTTCCACAGGCTTGCGTCTTTCCTCAGTACTTCATCACGGGCCTGACGTTTTACGAGAATAAACTAAAAGATCTCCCTGCAGGACACTGCAAGAAGAGCAAGATCAATTTTACACATTTGAGGCAGAAACTGAATAATACCATCCTCACAGTAAGTAAAATAGAAGAATCCCATTATGTCCTTCTTTTATATTTTGACCAGGAAGGATGATCACAGATGCTGCTGAGGATGCAACATCTGTGATCATCCTTAGTAGTAAAATGATCTGTCCGTGCAGCAAGAAATGTTTAATTAACAAGAAATCTTTATTACTTATGATCAAAATCTAGAAACATAAGCGTTCAAAATTTTTATTACAGTGACAAAAACTAGTGTAATAATTGGGTCGCTCATTTCAGAACAAAATGAAAATCTTAATAAATATTGGCCCATCATGACAAACCCTTAAAAAACTAAAACCTGCGCTTTTTTTTTTAGACAAAAATCTGATTTTATTAAACTATCAAAATTGATCAACTAGAAAGACCTAAAAAATTGCAAATATTTTATATTATTTTTAAAGCAGTAGGCTTTGTGACAAATTTAATCATATTTTTTATTCAGTTTTTTATTAACGCTTTTGGCTGTCGTACACAAAAATGCCATGTGACACCAAATCCTCCTATTTTAAAGACCCAGAATAGTCCGTCTTCATTGTCGATTATTAAAAAACACGTTTTCTTTTTTCATTTCCTAACATCTGCTGTGTTCTTTCCTCTTTTAGCAAGAACTGTGTGCATGGGAGGATAAACTTCAGTCCATCATTTCACCACACACACTCCACGAGGTTCTGGAAAAAAAAATCCAAAGATACAATTCAGCAGCAGCCTGATCACAGACCAGAATTCCGTCCAAAAGGCATCTCCGTGTGATTGCTGACCCTAAACTCAGGAAACCCGTTCCAGTGCATTGGTGGGCATCATCTGGAACAAGGCAGCGTATTTTCATTCTTATTTATAACTTTGTTTATTAAAAACGATCTTAACTAAGATTGAATAATCTGTTAGCATCTTAATTTCTAATGTCTGTTTTACCTGTTGTGCTTTTGTTTTTTTAATCCAGGAGAGTGTTGTTGTGTTTAGCATTTTTGCTCTCTCAAACCCAAACTGTAATTCTTTTTTTTCTATTCAAGAAGAAAAAGTTCAAAAATTATTGATCTCCATTTACAAATGATCAAATATGTCAGGATTTGTCCCCTACAAGGTCAATATTAAACACTATGTCAGTTTGATGGTACTTTTGTCAAATTCAACCCACTGCTGTTTACAATGAAATGTGGTTAGAATTGTTTGCCTGTTATTTATTTAATTTATCAATGAGTTCCTCATTTTAACTGTTTTTTTTTTATCTATGTCGAGTTTTTTTTGAAAAGATGTTTTATTTTTGAATAAATGTTAACTTCAACTTTATTGTCAACCTCAAACTGCACAGTGACAACACACACTCCACCCTGAATGTAACTCAAATGATGTCTTTGTTTATTTTTCTGAAATGTCTTGTACTATTTATTACCCACGTCACGTCTTATTTTTTGCCATACCAATAAAGTTTTATTTGAAACCGCTTTTGCTGTTATAGATTTTTGTTTATTCACTCTCTGTTCCCCGGTTACTGCACTTAATAAATAGGGCTTTCACCATTTTTTTGTGGCGAATCTACAATTCCAAAATCCAGTGTCCTGGAAATGTCCCAGAAGTCTCAAGAGGCACACAGCTGCAGGTAAAATGGCGGATGGATCCATCATGGCGTATGGACATCTACCAGGAAGACTGCAAAAAAACAGAGTGCATCAATGCTCGCTAGATTAGTGAACATAGACCACAATGCATTGCGTTTGAATGATTTGTCATTTGAAGCAAATGTATGTAAATGTATTTTTTTTTAATTAATTATCAGTTTCGCTAAAATTGCACTGCAGGACCTCAGATCGCATCTGTACCATTGACCTAACATTGAAACTAGCCGTCTCCGCTGCGGGAATACCTTTTGGTGCGACTGTACCTTCAGAGAGCTGACAGTCATACCCAAGAGAAGCATCTTTTACATTAAAAACGATTAAACTCCTTTTCCCACATTGCTGACTTTTTCTGTTTTTCTTTATTTTTTCGATAAAGATTTTATTTTCAAAAACATTTTACGAGCTTAGTAAAAACAAAACACAACAAATATGTCACAACCTGGTTCATTCATTCCCCCATCTCTTTACAGATGCAGTGCATTTCAAAGTAAAAGTCAGAAAGGGATTACACAGGAGGCCCAAACTGCCCTACCTGCAGGAAGAGGTTAGTGGAGGAAAGGTTATACATTTTGGTGCCTGGTTGTTACCTCTCTAAAATTATTTTAAAATACTTGTCACACCAAAGAAAGTTACTAACCTTTAACCACATTTAAGCCTTTTTACAGCTCACAAAGCTCACAAAGCACTCACAGTCGAGCTTTCAGCATCTGCTGCAGGTTTAGTGAGTCACACTGCAAACTATCTGATACTTGCAAAGATTGAAAACCGCAGCACGTTTGTCTCATCAAGAGCTAGGATCTAGAATAAGAAAATTATTATTAAAATGTGTCAAAGTCCTTTGGCTCCGAACTCTATACAACAGAAACGTTGGGTTTAAGGCTAAAAAAAAAACGCTAAAAATTAGATTTATGTTTGAAGAATAAGTTTTAGACTTTATGAGGATTCATTAAGATGGGTCAACAAGTACAAAGGAAGAATTCTAAAATTTCTAAATAGTCATTTCCTCTCATTTGACTAGAAATGTGTCACTGGAATGGAAACAGTTGGAATGAAACAGGCCTGAACTCACGGAAGTAATATTTCCAACCAACCGATTTATTGTTGTTATACCACTTATAAAAGCTGAAGCTGCCAAAGTGCTGAACATAAAATCAAATATACATAAAATCATTAAGCAATAAAAAAAGACGTAGTAAAAGCAATAAGACATTAAAAGAAATAACAATAATAATAAAACAATAAAATGAAGTAAAACAAAATGGGCTGGCTCCCTAAACCTGCTCACTGGAGTTCAAAGCCTGATTAAAAAGATGTGTTTTTAAAAGTGACTTGAAGTCAATGACAGATCTGGCAAACCTCACGGAAAGGGGGAGCGCATTCCAGAGTTTAGGAGCGGCTCTGTCACCCCGAGTCACAAGCGGAGTTTGAGTGAAGGTGACTTCCAGTAAAGGTGAATTTAATATGAAATAATGGCTTCATGAAGTCAAAAGTATCCAAGTTATCAGGTAAAAGACATAAGTCAATGATCTGTGGTTGTGACTCAAAGCGCCACTTTGACAGGTGCACTGCGTCCAGCTGTACAGCGCGCTGTCCTGTCTGTATTTGGGTTTATGTTCGTGTCTGTCTCTTCTTCTGACGCCTTCTTCCTCCTTTTCCTCGTCCCTCCGTCGCTCCCTGAGCTCATGCCTTCCTGCAGGCTCGGACAAAGAAGTATCGCCCACACTGGGTAGGGGTAAGGCGTCTGCACAGTCCAGCCAGTCTGCAGCAGAGGATCGTGGGTATCCCTGCAGAGGCGCAGAGCCTGGAAACATGAACTTCCAGTAGGAATCTCCTTTAAAGATGTAGACGGAGCCTGGAAAAGTAGAGAAAGTCTCTCCATGAATATATCTTTTTGTTTTCAACTCAAAACTCGAGAGTGAATTGAATCAGTTTCTGCAGAATCTTATCAGTTTGCTTGTAGGAAACCTGAAATCAGAGAGGAGCTTACCGTCGTTGTCTGTGGTGATGCCGCTCACGCCCTCCTGGATCAGCTGAGACCACACGTCTTCTTGCTTCTCTCCGTTTCCTAGCTTTCCCCACACCGCTCCCTCCTCTGCGTCCCATTGCAAACCCCACCTCTGCGATCCAGGTGTTTCCTCTCCTTCCTTATCCTCCCTGTCTTCTCTTGCCAAACTGACCCCCATCCTGAGGTAAGGCAGGGGCTGGGGGTAACCGTCCTGCAGGGACAAGTCTCTGAACAGCCAAAACCGCGAGCCTGCATGAAAAGGTGGAAACGTTCTTAGGTGATGATGCGGATTCAGTCACATTTATCAAAAAAATCACTTTGAGACATGAGTCACGGTGGAGTAAAGCAGCCGTTTCCTTCAGACCTGAATCTCTGTTCTACTGTTGGTGGATAAACCGTGCATTTGCCTTCAGGCTTCACCTGAATCTCTGTCCTACTGTTGGCGGGTAAACCGTGCATTTGCCTTCAGGCTTCACCTGAATCTCTGTCCTACTATTGGCGGGTAAACCGTGCATTTGTCTACTTTTGGCGGGTAAACCGTGCATTTGTCTACTGTTGGTGGATAAACCGTGCATTTGCCTTCAGGCTTCACCTGAATCTCTGTCCTACTATTGGCGGGTAAACCGTGCATTTGCTTTCAGGCTTCACCTGAATCTCTGTCCTACTATTGGCGGGTAAACCGTGCATTTGCCTTCAGGCTTCACCTGAATCTCTGTCCTACTGTTGGCGGGTAAACCGTGCATTTGCTTTCAGGCTTCACCTGAATCTCTGTCCTACTGTTGGCGGGTAAACCGTGCATTTGCCTTCAGGCTTCAGGCATTTGTTAAACTAACTCATGGATTTGGATTTTTACCACCGATGAAGATGATGGCGTGATCAGACGGCCTCTCTATCACCGCCTCCAGCTGAGGCAGGTCAGGAGGTAGTCCCCTCCACAGCCTCCTGACCGAAGACCCCCGTTCCGACACCAAACCCCCACTGTTGACCCGCCACATCGTCAGACCTGGAGGATGAAATAAAGACGTTTTGGATTTGGCCTCTTGGAGCATTGATGTCATTTCTTTTTATAGAGTTTGAAACACATTTTTGGGAAAAAATTCATTTCAGTTTTAACTTTTCTGTTCCAAAGTCCCACTTTGACCGTCTTTTGATGTATTGTTAACGTGTTCTCAATGGTCTTTTCATTATGATGATGATGTTTTTAGCCAGAATGCAAAAACAACAAACCTTTGAAGAAGAAAGTTTCTCCTCTGATCTTTGCCACAGCATCAAAACTGGTGGAACAGCGGTCTATGGAGGGACTGGGGGGGGGGGTTGTGCAAAACAAGGTTGTTGATTGTTGCTGAAAGACTTAAAAAACCTGAAAAATAAACTTGTGAGGTCAAATCCTGACGAAGAGAGCGGCGGTGTCTGCGGCTCACCAGTCCCCCAGGGGATGGGCCAAATGCATAAAACTAATATCACACACCAAGGTGTACCAACCAATTGGACTTTATCTTAACTTTTTAAAATAGATTTCAATTAAGTAAATACGTGTACTTAGTTAAAATCTATTTAGTGATTTTCAAAAATGAGTGGTATAATTCAAGTTCTGTATTTTTTCCTTAAAGTAGGATCATCCATCAGGAAACCTTCTCAGTAATTTATGTTTTTTTCTGAAATGTTTTCTGTACTTGAATTTGGATTTTAGACTTTCCCGAAAACTAGATTACATCTCCAAAGATTTAAACTTTGGGTAAAAATGTATTGGATCCTCTTTTACATATATTTCAAACCTGCAGAACTGAAATCTTTTCAAAAACATTTGGTTTTTGTGGTTTGTACCCATGTCTGTGAGAATGATGATGGTGGTGGCTCCTGTGGCGCAGCTGAGTGTCTGCTGTGATCCCCGGAGCGTCCGAAGCAAGCAGCTGATTCCTTCTACCTAAACCAGAAAACACACAGGAAAAAACTACTTTGATTGCTCTTTGCTCTTTCATCCTAAAAGCTAGCTTGTAGTTTGTAGTTCAACGATGAGACACAGCAACTCATTCAAAGGTGGTCGGATCAATCCAGGTCCATTAAAACAACTTATAACAAGATACAAGTTGCTTCTCACTGTTTTCCTGACAATCTATATGTCATAAACTCGTATTGCCCAACCCTAACCCTACCTGCTAACGTCTCCTCAGCTGCTACAGTGGATACTGCAGCTGCTAATATCCACTGTGTTAAAGCACACACGTCTTCTTGACAGTAATCGTCTTGCAGCATTACTCACCGTGTTAAAGTAATACATAAAAATGGTTGTTCCTGATGGTCAGGACCCGCAGTACGGATTTATGTGTTTTCCAGGCCCGAGGAGGGTTGTAGATGGAAGAAAGCCACCTCAAAGGACGTCACAATGGTATGACGTCGTGGAGTATTGGTTATGGTGTACAGGTGATGCTGTCATGCCAGTCATTAAGAGTAAGGTGCGTGTACTGGTGTGAACGCTGCACATACGTGGTGTGTAAGTGATGAATGGATGTCAGCACTAACAGACCCTTGAGATACCCTTTTCAAGAAATTCATACGACACGCCTGTGTCTCACCCACTTACTTTTCCTTACATGTTGTTGAAGTGTTCACTGCAACCTGTCGCCTGCAGCATGCCCATAGAAAAATGTGTTTTCTCTCGTCACCTGCGTGTCTCGTACAGGTTTCCCCATTTTTCACCCCCCATAAGGGCGGATGTTACTAAGGCTTTACTTTCAAGCATTTTAAACTCGAGCATTATATAACAAATATTCAAAAAAAGTAATGTCCTGAAGGGTCTTCTTTAAGCAAAGCTACAGAAGCTGGAGCTGAACAAGAACTGGTTTGTTCCAAATCAACACGAATACAATCATTCCTCTGCATGGATGCCTCAAAGCACACAGCTGCCCAACTGTCATGTTTGAATGAGATTATGCAAATGCAGAATGATGCATTCACATCTTTCATCAAAGATCTTTCTTCTTTTGATCCTCTTAACAGCTACATCTGTCTGTCTGCACTCCCTCAGCAACATAGCAGAGGTCAAGCAGTCAACCCCCCACAGCTGTTCAGAATTACCCCCCACTCGTGCTGATGAGATAATGTTGGAATAAAGTTTGGTTACTGTTGCCTCCAAACCGTCATCTAGAACTTCACCGTATGTTTTCAGGGGGAATCTGACCGTAGAGCTGGGTGATGTATTCCAGATCCTGGTGTCCCAGGCGGTAGTGAAGGGGATCTCCAGCAGGACCTTGGTAGTATGGCCTCATCACCGAGTGTCTGGAGGAGGAATGAGTGAGGCCTAGCGCATGGCCGAACTCATGGACCAGAACCGTGAACAGATCAGTTCCCTCTGAGTCTGGACAGGAAAGGATGAGGAAAATGAAAGGTCAGTCAGTCAGTCAGTCAGTCAGTCAGTCAGTCAGTCAGTCAGTCAGTCAGTCAGTTAGTTAATTTTTTATTATTTTCAGATCACAGGAGGGTGATGTGGAACAAAAACACTCAAATTTGTCAAAAAATGAAACAACTGACAGAAATAAAGTCAAAGAAAGATAAAATATTCTGTCAGATCTTACTTTGTCCCAATTTTAATAAAAAAAAACAACTAAATTTTGTGTTCATTTTGAAAATATTTCCAAAGAACAGACAGTGTTTGCTCCACCTGGCTGCCGGAAAGCCCACTGCTCCTCTGAATCCAGGTGGACGCCTCCTGCCCGGGCAGGGTCTGAGGGGAAGAATGCGTGGCCCACTGCACCCCCAGCCCCATCAAATGGATAGCTGTCACCATGGTAACCATGGAGGAATTCTACCTGCAAGTCAGCTGACTCTGGACTGCCCACCTGGAGAGACAGTAGCACAGCCACTGAGTGAAGCTGCAGTTTTGCGGATCCAGAACAACAAATGTGCCAACCTCATGAAACTCCAGGGGAGTGGGTTCTGCCCACACTCTGAGAGCGTAGAAGACCAGTGAGCGAATCATCTCCTGGGACAGATGAGAAGATGAGGGGTATGACTGGACCCTGAGAATCAAGGAAAGATGCTGCGTGGGTCCAAAAAAGCAAGTCTCAGACAAGCAAGCACTTAGCTGATGGTCTGATGATGTCAGCAACGATTTAAAGACCCATTCTGATGAAAATTGTATGTTTAGTGTTTTTAACATGTTCTTTTGGCACTTTTTTGATGATGGAGAACACATATGAAGAAACATGAGATTCAATTTGCATTTCTGAGTATTTCGTTATTCAAATTGTTGTGAGTCAGGAGCCGATTTTAGCCAAAAATCAAAAATCTGTGTCGTTTTCAAGGACATAGTTTCTGCAGAGCAGCAGGAGTACATTAGAATTTCACCTCTGAGTTGTGGGCGGGACTGTTGGCACACAGTAAGCCTGCCCTCATTTCCCATCATCCATCTGTTTACATCCTCTCCTGCTAGCTTACACCCCCCCAGGCTAACATGATTATAAATTATTATTATTAATTTAAAGGATCGTTGGTGAGATGTGTTTTTCAAAATGTTTATAACTGTCTGCAAGAATGACATACGTGAATAAAGAATGGGATCTTCATCATGAGCTGGAAGGAGAAGAGCATTTTCACACCTCCAGTTAATGTTCCTGCGGGTCCACATAGAGACCGTGCTCCTCTTCCTCCTGGCCTCTTTTCCCTCTTCGAGAACCAAGGATTTTAACGACTCCTCATCATCAGGAAGAGAACACCGTGGCGTTTTCATCAGCACTACTGTTTCTTTGTCTAAAAGCAAACTCCGTAAGACATCAAATATCAGATGCAGAGTGGAGAAATCTGTGCCATTTACCTAAAACTCCAGTGTCTCTGAGGCCTGCAAACTTCTGCATGGTTCTGAGGGCCTTCGTGACAGCTGTCCAGGCCTGCAGCTGACCTGTGGAGGGGTCTGACGGTGGCAGGTACCCGTACTTTGTCAACCAGTTCTGCAAAAAAAAGGAGGTAAATAAAAGTGTTTTTTAGTCAAATTAATTCTATCAAGAAAAAAATGATTTAATGTAATAAGTGTGGCTAATTTGGATAGCTTCAATCGAATCAAAGTGTAAATGTGTCCACAAATGCCAAAAAAGTAGGAATAAAATGTAAAATGTCTCATTCATCTCCCTGCTTTAAAGGTTTTCTGGGATTTATTTACCACCAGCATGGTGCTGCCATCTTCAGTGGGCTTTGGCGCCTCAGAGGAGGTTGTTGGGGTCACACCAGCAGAAGAGGCTGCTTTCATCAATCCATAGTTCAGTAAGAGGAAAATAATCCACAGCTTCATGTTGGCTGCATGTTGTTGGAACACAAAGCTTTATTCTTCTCTGTGCATGAAAATCCACATCTGGAGTGTAAGCTGACTCTCCATCCCTGCTCGAAAGCAAAGCAGTTTAATTTGTTGACCTTTATTCAACAAGAAGTTAACCTCAAAGATTTAAAACCTCATTCTGTGGAGTGAACCGTTTCAGACAGACAGCGGCTCACAAACACGACTGAGTTTTTGTCCAGATCTGTTATGGCTGAACTGTGTGTTTCTTTAAAGTTTGCTATCTAACTCAAAAACCTTTTCACAAGAAGAGAAGTGTTTAAAGTTTCTTTTTTTAAGATCAATTTCCACCTTAAACTCCTCAGAAGATGCTCTGATGATTTTTTTGTAAAAAGGTCAAAGATCTCAGAAGTTGAAATGGGATGGATCAGAGGTAGACGTGAGACGTTCCAAACCAAGGTCCTGCCTTTATTTTTATTTGATACCAAAGGCTGCAGTTTTCCAAATAACCACTAGAGGCAGGTTGCAAATAGGAGTTGATGTCTTTTCACTTTTACTTTAATTTAAAAGGCAAAATTGACAACAAAAAAAACTTTCAAGCAATTTATTTGGCTTGGTTACCAAGTTATGAAATCAGTTTTTTTATTTAATTTAAGGGGCGTTTTTATTTTTGTTGGCAGGGTTAAACCCACGGACAAACAAAACTTTAAATTTTACTTTGTTCTGCCCAACTGTTAGCTCTCATTAAATCTCACAGTCCAAGTGAAACACCCCCCCACAGAGTCAGGCCAGTTGATGACGCTAATGTGAATTTTTTTAGCTAAAAGAAAATAAAGTTCTTTAACTATTCTTTTTTGTAAAATAAAAGAGAATAAAGTTTCTTAAAGGGGCAACATAAATGTCTGTAAGTGAGGAAATTTTAATGTCTGAAGGACTTTTCTCAGATTGAAATCCAAAAGTAAACTGAAACAAAAAAACAAATTTGAAAAATTTTAATTTAAAACATCAGTTTGTTCATGTAGTGTCATATGGTCTTTCTGTCAATCCTGATCCAGGACTTCTGGTTGTTCTAAAGTCTGAAAGATTGGACTGGAAATGGTTTGTTTTAAGCAATCAAGAAAAACTATTGCAGTTCTGAACAGTACAATGAACAGAGGTTTGAATTCATACAAAAGAATAATAAACATAATTAGACATCAAATGATGGATTGCTTAAAAGAGAGTGGGAGGAAGCGAACTTATATAATCCTATCCCGGCTCTACCTTACTATTTTCTTTACATAAGTTATCATTATCCGGTTCATGACTTCTAATCAGATATTTGTTCTTTACTAACACAGATTCAGGTCATTAAAAATTCTTAAGTATCAAGAAATCATCTGACAAGATGAAGCACATGATGGTCATGGTAGCAGACATTCATCATAGCATATGCGGATCAAGTATCAAAAATATGTCCAGGTTAGTTTTTGTTAAAAAATCATTGTTAGAAATCAAGTTTAAACATTTAAAAAAATATGTGCAGATTATCTTTTGTTAGAAAATAAGTAGCATTAGTCACATTTTGGGAAACCAAGTGAAGTGATATGATTAGAGACCAATCATTTTAACTATCTTCAATACTTGATTTAGTCATTTTGTTATTGTGTTTACATGGTAATGCCGTGAAATAAAAACAGTCCATATTTCGTCAGTTGCCCAAGGCTGGTATTCCTTCTTCCTCTGCCTGATTGACCGCCATCCTTCTGGTTTGAACATAGTTTATCAAGTTCTCTGAGCTGTGATGCCTGCAGACAGATCAGGTGCTCCATCGACTTTATATCTGAATTTAAAAAGCCATCGGTACTTTTTAGCTTTTTATTTCATTATCTTTAAATTTTGTTTATAATGTTAATTCAATTGAAATACATGGAATTGAATTTTGAGTTTTAAAAATGTTGGCAACTTTGTTGTGTTTGACCTCTTGAATCCAGTAATCCTTACTCAACTGAAACCCCTTCCAGTCTTCTGTGCAGATAACTCAAGCTGGCCTCAGATTCTCCCTGCACCATCAGCACCTCAGCATCCAATGTCAACGCAACAAAACTGAGGTCGTTAGCGGGGGAAGCTGACGGGAAGCGGTCACTCTTTTCCCCCCGGAGAAGTAATCTACCAAATTCAATCAGAAGATGGAGGGGTATTACCATAAAACACAAAGGGGAGGGCACCACTGGCTGCTCCACTGCATGCAAGTGTGTGTGCACATGTCCGCTGGATGATGCCTAATTTAATTAGGTTAGAAGGTCTACTATTTCAGCTACAGCAAGAAACGATGAAAAACAATGGAAGACGAGTGCAGCATTTGAATGATTACAACAAGGCACCCAAAAAGAGCAGATTGTCAAAATAAAAGCATAAAATCTGTGCATTTAAAGACTAATTCAGATTAAATATCACATTTTGATCATGATCTTTCTTTTAACTCATATTCTTGGTCTTTGGATTCAGTTTTTGGTGTGCAGCCTCACCCTTTTGCAGATCTCACCCCTTCTTCCACACCAATAATTGAATTACACTTTTAAAAGCCTAAAAGTTCACCTTAAACCATGACAATTCTGTAAAGTTTGTCTGAGTGCAGCGTTTGCACCAGTGCCACCCAGGTACCTGCAGAAATGTGATGCATCCAACAGCTACCTCTGTGAAAGGAGGATTCTCCAAACAGACCAAAAGCAGCAGCACTAAACAAGTCCCAGCGCCTACCTTGGTCCACCCGACCCCTGCTGACGCTCTCTTCATCTGCCACCGCGGGAACAGATGGGTCCTTTCTTTTCTTTGGCTTCTTCCCTCAAAGCCCAGTTCTTAACCCCCACCCCACCACATTTTCTACCCCACCCACTGTCACACCAACATGACAGATGTGGGGCTTTTGCGAGACTAGAGTCCTTCCTTCACTTAAGACTTTTTCCAGTTTGTGCAATCCTGCCCCCCCATCAGCTTAACATCGACTTTAATATTTAGCATAAATCTAAAATTAAAACAATTAGTCCTGGCAGAGTACTCTCTCTGGATCAGGAATCCTTCCTTTGACCCCGGCGGGATTAGTGTGTATTACACAGAGAAATGGCTTTAGATCATGTGTGTGTGCACGTGCGCTCATCTGTGCACGCCCTTGCAACATCTGCATGTGTGCCGTCTCTCATGACGGCATTTTAAACACAATCCTCTTAATGTGGAGATTAAAACAAAACAAAAATGAAGGCGAACAGATTCGGAGCCTCATCTAGTCTTTCTTCTTTGTGGTGAAGCTGCTGAGCCAGCTGTCCGAGTGTCACAAAGCTGCTGGAGTCTTCCTTCAACATGGATGATAACCTTTGACTCCCCTCCATGTAGACTGAGAAAAAGGCTGAGAAACAGACGCATAAGATGGTCTCACCTGTTGAGAACATCAGGACAACTGTTAAGTTCACACTGGCCTCAGAAGCGCACGCTCAAGCAAGCACATCCAATGAAAAGTCAAACATGTAAAGAAGGGTTAATGCGTTTCTGCGTCACCACAAGATTTTCACCTCAATTTTTGATTTCTATAAAACGTTCGGTCACTGAACTTGCGTTAAATATTAAACCGCTTTGACTTTGATCAATCAGGACTCAGATTTGGCAGTGGCTTGTGGGTCGTGTCCTTTTCAAAATATGGAAGTGCCAACTGTTTGAAAATTGATCACGAAGAACAAATTAAGAAGTGCAGTTTGTGCCTGGCTGGAAAAAAAAGCACGTTCAACGCATTCTTGAACGTGCATCAAGGTACGTTCACTCGGGCTGTCGACTCGTGTTCAAAACACTTTCACTAAAAAGTCAATGTAAATGCACGTCGAGCCTAATTCCAGGTTTCCACGTTCGGAACTCACATTCATGTGATGCTACGCAAATTTGTGAGTTCGGTCATGAGCTCTACGTAGAAAACGGGTGTTCATTGATCAGGCACTGAAAATTGCCTGCTAAATTTAAAAAACGCAGAACTTTGACCAATCAGTGACTCCAATTTGGTAGTAACTTGTGGGTAGTGTCCTTTTCATAGCACAGAAGTATAAATCACTTAAAATTATGTCAGTGGAGGAACTAATAACTGGTTTGTGTGCGGCTTGAAATTTACGACACCAAGACGTACATTTTATAGGATCAGAGCCTGGAGCAAGATTTAAGGGATTTTCACCACTTTGACTTTTCCCACCAAGCCTTTTCCAACTGTAGGTGATGGGCAAGCACGAGTAAACAATACCAAAACAAAGAAGAAGAATTCCCCCCCTGCTTGTCCAGTGTGAACACTGTGAAACTTTGTATAGCACGATCTTGAACGTGCAACTATGCCCAGTGTGAACGTAGCGTAAGAATGATGTCAAAGTTCATCACGTTGGTTCTATACTTGCATTGACTTGTTCCCATCAACACTAAAAAAGCTTTTGTCTTTGTTGACTTCTCTGCCCATGAGCTCTAGCGTCCCACTGGGATCATTAGCCCCCATCTCATCTCCTCTTTGTCTACCGGCGGTGCAGCAGCTGATGGTGAGAACAGGCATTAAACCAATGTGAGGGTTTTGGTGGAAATCTGATTCTTCCGATGTGTCTTGGTTCAGATTCATTGACAGATTGACGGATTCATGGAGTCCCAAATGTTTTCCTTTAGTGTAGATTTTCATGCTGTGAAATTTACCTACAAAGGTCAGGGTTAGGGGGACTCCTTTTAAAATACAAATATATATATATTTATATAGACATAGATATAGATATAGATATAGATATATAGATATAGATATAGATGTATATATCTATATCTATATAGATATAGATATATAGATATATTGACCCAATCAGGTGGTTAACTAAACAATACTATTTCTATACTGATAGTATTTTTTCAGGTGTTTTATTATTTTCTCACCACTGCTAGTGATTACAAGCCGGTTCTGTAAATTTCTGAGCACATCTCAGATGAACTTGGCAGAAAATACCTTTCTTGCAGTCAGAGAAAATTCTAAAAACATGTTCAGCTGTTTACATCTGAATTTAAGCTCACTGCTGCATCTTACATTTGGTTCCAAACTTATAGAAACTCTTTATCGCCGCTTTTGCAGTTCATGTTAGAGTAAATGTGGATGAAACATTTCCTCTGTCGCCCTGACAACAGTCTGCTTCCTTCTGAATGCAACTGCAGCGGGGAAAAAGGTCACTTGGGGTTAATGGGGGGGATCCGCTCTGGGTGGGTGGGTGGGTGGGGGGTCTCTGCAAATGAGGGGAAAGAAACTGTGTCTGGATCTCAGGGGGATTCTTTGTGTCGCTCTCCAAGACCGAAAATGCTCTTTTTGGTTTCATGGTGGATCAAGTTAACTTCAGAGTAGTCTTTTCTGAATTAATTCAAACATGGAAACAACAGCACTTCTCTTCATTTTCCTGATGAGCTTCATTTTTGAGGTTTAAACCTTAAGAATAGATTATAAACGGAACAAACATTAACTGTATATGAAAACTGGACTGACAATAAAAGTAGGTGGACCCCCACGTTTGACGTTCAAAACGTTTGATTGACAGACTTCATGGAGCCCTCTGTAAGCGGACCAATCACTGCTTACTGATGACAACTGGTTCCAACATTGCGACGTCCATATCGCAACACAGCTGCGACTGAATTGACTTTGTTTGGTTGAAGTAAACCGTTTTCTATGGATGATGTTACGCTCACTCAGTCCAGTCCTCAGATACAGTCAATGGGAGCAATGCAAACAAACTTCATCAGCTTCTCTCCAAAGTTGAACAATTTAGTTTTACTAATATTTCAAACATCACAAAAACAATAAAATTCCATATGTCATTAAAAGACACTTAATGTTTATGTTGTAATAAAAAGATTTATTACATCTTCACTAAAAAAAAACCTAAAATTATTAAAGTCTTTCAAAGAGACATTTCTGTGTGTTTTAAGGAACAAAGCAAAAGTAAATATGTGATAGAAAATATTTTCTTCTTTAACACCTGAAGAAAACCCAAGAAAGATGGCTTTAACTTAGAAAGTGAGCATTGATACCTTACACAAAGACCTTGGTTTCAATCCCACCTGGGTCAGCCATTTGGCTTTGAATCACTCACATGCATCACATCTGTCTTTGCTCTGCATTGAGCTTACTCGGTTTGGCTGTCAGATCTGTGAGGAATCCCAGATGAGCAGGAAACACTCCATCTGACAGTTCCTCATGGTCCTCCTTCCTGCAGAGGAACTCTGGTTCAGGCAGCAGATCAACAAGCCGCTGCAGAGCTTTGCCGCCTTGTGCAGAATCAGATCAACTTGGATTTACTGTTTAAGTCCCTTGTTACCAGTGTCATTACATGAGAGAAGTCTACAGTTTTGCAAACAAGCATGATGAATACTGGAACAATAAATGAATAACTGGGCAAAGTTGGTGCCTTAGCGGTGCAGTGTAAAGGGCCTATATCATACTAAATCTGCTTTTTTGAGCCTGTAAGCCTTTTGTAATGTTAATTAATTGCGAAAAACACCCCTAAATTTGTATTTTGCTCCATTCACACATCTCTGAGCATTCCTCCAAAACCATTCCCTCCCCTTGCAGTCCCTGAAAATGAGTTGGTCCACACTATGCACATCCATCTTTGCAAAAATGTGAATGTTTGCTTTCGTGGGTGAAACGTAGACATGCTACTGGGGCCAGCTCTAGGATAATGTCATTAAATAGGCGACACTGGGGCAATAATATAAAATAGGCCCTTAACCATTACCATTATACTCCATGTGTTGGGACAGCTGCTAACTTCTGGGTCAAAATACTGTCATGGCAGTTCTGAGAAAGTCTTATTTTTAAATCAGAAAAAGACTTTTAAACTGTCCTCAGACAGAGATTCTATCTTTTTGGTGTCTTTGGTGGACCAAGTGGAAAACCTCTTGTGGGATATCATCTTTGATTTGAATATCCCTGAATAACTTCGTTAGCATTGCCTTCTGGAACGGCTCTGTATCAGAGAATCTTTTTTATGTTTAACCAAACGATGAAACACAGTATAGCGCCTCCATTGCTGCTTTGATGTAGTCCACGAGCTGCCTGGCATTCGTTCACTCAGACATTTTGTGGTGATTTAAAATTATATTGATTTCAACAATATGAATTAATCTGATAAAAAATCATGTAATCTGTTATTAAAAGTCACCGGATTTATTGGAAATAGGAAAAGCTACAGATGGAAAATATTTCACAAATACTATATTCTTCGAGTATTTATGTTTTGTTTTTTTTGTTTTTTTACTATGGCTCTTTCCATGTTTTTAAACTAATAAAAAAATAGTAGAAACTTCAAGAAAAACAACTCTGGAGATGCCGGGGATTGAACCCGGGGCCTCATACATGCAAAGCATGCGCTCTACCACTGAGCTACATCCCCTATGAAGCCTGCGCAGTGACCTTCAGATATAAACAGTAAATAGTATTAAAACGTGTACTGTAAATCGTCTCATCGGTGGATTTAATTGCTGCATCTGACTAAAGTTTATACTAAAAAAATAACTTGTAATAACCCAGAAATGAAATTTTAAACGATTGTAAGCTGGTTTTATGTATTTCGATTCCATTCTTCTGTTATACGTCACCACCACTAAATGTCGCTGTTGCACAGATCATCTTTGGTGTCAGCGGTCACGATTGTGCGTTCGCCGGTTTACCTTAGGATGCAGGTGTTTTGACGTCGTTTTCGTCACAACATGCAGACCCAATGGGCTTTGACCAGCGACACCTGTAATCTACACACACCTGTACACGAGCGGCCACGGGGAACTGACGCACCGAAAGAGACTGTCTTCAAGTGAGAAATGAAATGAGGATTTATCATTTAAAAGTTGGCTTTTTTCTGGTTTTTGCTTGTTTCCTGTCAGTCTCATGGATCAAATCAATCGGCAATTATGAAGGTAAGAGTCATTTCCCTTTTGTAAAAACCGTTTCAATCAGAGTGCCTCCAGCTCTCGAGTCCTGAAAGTCCACTCTATTTCACTTCTTCTTTTTATTTAAGAGTACTCATTTTATCCTTAAATAAAATTAAAATATGTAGGAAATGTTGGCAAAAACTGTTGATTTTTTATTTATTCATTTTTTACACATACACATTTAATGTGAGCTTTAATAAGGTGCCAAACATTTCAAAATGTGCCATAATATGGTTAATGTTTCACATAAATCTTTTTTAAATTTCAAACTCTTATATTTTGTCAAAATGTATACTTTAGACCATGTACGCGTAGTGTAGGAAGTATATTGACTGAATACTTCTTCAGGCTAACAATCTATCGTAATACATAGTAAATAAAAAGTAAACTTCAAGCATACTGCCTCACTTTTAGCATAGACAAAGTACTTTAACAAACTCATTTTTGCTAAGAAAAAGGACAAGATGTAACAAAAGGAACGGTTTCCTCCACTCCTATCACTTCTGCAGATTCAAGGATGCCGGACCTGCATTTGCTGTACAAGCGCCTTTCAGTTGCTGAGGAGTTAGGGGTGCAGGTCAGAAATGATCTCAGTGTTATTCTGGAGCATCTGGTAAACAAGTCCAAAGCTGCAAACACCAGCTTCTCCTATGTGAACACAACAAAAACCATCACTAAAGGTAGGTAGAAAGATCCGTGTTAATGTATAATCGGTTAAGAGACTTCCGTTGTGCAGAAAAGAGCTTTAAAAGAGTAACAACAACAATAATCTTAGCTTTCTAGCAGGTTTTATAGCATTTCTGAAAGGAAACAAAGGAGATGTTTCCAAAAACCTCCAACTCCAAATTTAATAGAGTTCATAATAAGGGTGACTCGACCTGCAGAAGATAAGCTCCAGTGTTTTTACTGGTTGGTAATTGTGCGTCAGACGGTTCAAGAATGTTGATTACAATAAAAGAAGTATTTCTGAGATGTGAGTCAAATTTTACTGAGATCGTCTAAGCTGACAGGACGATCTGAGATCACGTTTTTTATTGTTACCTCCATGGTTGTTGCCATTTTCAGTAACTGGTTTGACAGCTCCTGACAGGAACTCTTCTGCAAACTTAGTCAGGTGGTGGGAATGAGTTTCAGGACAAGATGTGTGGTGGTGTCAGCAGCAACCGACATCCATGTCACGACGAGGTTTAAAATGTGCTGAACAGGAAGTGGTACGGCCTCTGCTTTTGACATTTGTCGTCTTTTGCAGCAGATACACTCAATCAGCTAAAAAAACAGCTGGACCATCAGACATTCTACCTGCCCAACATTTACCAGTTCCTGCCCCACCTGAGGGAACATACGGACAGCCTGGTTCCCAACTTGCTGCTGGGACGGGGGCGCCATGGAGGTACGAGTCTGCCATCCTTGAGCTGTAGGAGTCGTCCACAATGTTCTATTTTGTCCTTCAGAAAATCAGTCCGATCTAGTTTGTGTGTCATAGGGTACTGAAGTAGAGCAGTCAACTTTTGATCGGTAGATTCAGTGCCTGCCCTGCCTGCCCGTGTGTCAAAGTGTCCTTGGGTAAAACACTGAACCCCACATTGCTCCTGGTGGTTGAGGTTGGCGCCAGTGTTCACACCTTATGTGATTTGTGTGTCAGGTGTCCAGTTTCAATGTTAAGTCAATGCACAGACACAATCAGAGGTTCTGCGGCAAGTTAAGCCAAATATGATGCGTCACGTCAACCAATCAAGGACTCAACTTTGGCCTGTGACGTGTTGATGAGGTGATCAGTAGGCGTCCAAAGTAGAGTCCAAAACCAACATAGAGGAGAATGTGATTGTTTTCCTTCTGAACTTATTTTACTTTTTTCCATCAAGACAACAGTGAAGAGATCCTCTAATTGTATTGTTATTTTTATTTGACCCTCCTCGGACTAATGCGGGAATGCAAATCGTTGAACTGGGTCACATAGAGACGGAAGTACCGCTGATGGCGGCCGTCAGTCAGACACAGCTCCTGCTGTAGGTGGTGAAGCTCACTGTACCGGAAGAGTCTTTAAAATACATAAAACTTATCTCTCAATATCATCTTCCGTGCACTGCAAATGGCATACCGTATATATCTTCCAATAGTAGCCCGGGCGTTTATTCAAAAAATGTGTCGACCGATCCGGCTTTTATTAGAGACCTGCGTCTATTGGAAACTGGTGTTTATTCCATAGACAGAATGGTGATGGTTAATGGGTTCATTTTGCAGCGAAACAGAAAATGCAGACACCACCAGATGAACATTTCAGGAACATTTCTGGATTTATTGCCATTACGAGAACAGTAAGGTAAGACCTTAAGCATGAAACAGCAGATAAATATTACAGAGAAACAGTTTTCTTCTTAACTGTCTTGCTAGCAATGCCATAGGTGCTGGCCTGCACTAGTCCAACTCTCCCACAAAAGCGTTCATCAACCCGACAAATCCCTTAAAAAACACAAGGAAATGCTGGAAGCTCAGAAACCCATGCATACTGGTGCTTGAGAATTCATACAAAACAATAAAGAACAGGACTTACCATCGTCGTCTGAGTTGGAAATGAATGCTTTGTTATCTGCCAGTACTTCTTTGTTTTCCTCTTCTTGTAGTGGCAACACAGGTGCTCCCACTGCTTGTCTTGCAGTTTTGCTCTCCAAGCATGACATGGCAGTCCATCCTTAAACCAGTGGATAAGATCATCCTCACTTCCATCGCATGCATTATTGATTCCACAATCCTTGAACAATTTTCTTAGCATTTTCGGGGTGATTTCTTGCCGAGTTGATATTATCCACGTAACTAACAAACGCAGTGCAGGCACTTTCAAAATACTGCCATGTCCACGCCTCATCTTTGTCCCTGAGCATTCATTTGTCATACGATTCTTGAAGCTTGTCTTTGAAGGGCTTGTTCCAAACATCAGCAGGTTGGATGTATTTGGTGCAACCACCGGGGAGAACTGCCATTGACATGTTATATTTCTTAAGTTCTTCTTTAATTTCCTCACTGATGTGACAGCAGTAAGCATCCCAGACAAGAAGCCTCTTCCGGAAAAAAAAAAACGCAGCAGTGTTTCTTGGTCATTACTACACTAGCTTACACTTTAATTGTTACCAGAGACATCCCGACCCCCTGACCCCAGGAATATGTGCAGATCTTAAAGGAGCCCAGCTACCGTTAGAGACTGGCGTCTAATAGAACAAGCACTCGCTTAGACTCTGTTTATTGGAGATCAGCATCTATTAGAGACTGGCTCTGGCTACTCCCACATGCATCTGGAACATCAAGTTTAAGAACACATTTTTGACGCGCGTCAAAAGAGAGGCATCCAACGCAAATCGTATTCAGTGTGAACGCATCATTAGGCAGCAGGGCTACAGTCAGTGTGTGAATGTATGTATGCATGGGTGAATGGCACTGTGGCTGAAAAGCGCTTAGTACCATTTGTGGAAAAATGTGTAAGCATTTCTGATAGTGGGTCATAAATGCAAACTAATGATGAGGCCTATGGTTGTTTACTGCCTTCCTCTCTTCATGCTCATCCTGCAGTGTCTCTGGTTCTGGGCATCCCCACTGTCAAGCGCGAGAAGCAGAGCTACCTGGTCAACACGCTCAGCTCTCTGCTCTTCAGCCTGACCGCCAGTGAGAAAGAGGATCTCCTCATCATCATCTTTGTAGCTGAGGTGCTCTTGAACTCTGCCATCACGCATTATAATTAACGGCAAACATGAATAAATATCCATCCACTTTATTAAAAAAAACAAGCAGGAAAAAGAGAAATGTAAATGCACAGTAACTGCCATTTACCACACATTATCAGATTCCTGTAGAATTTTCACCTTTATTTTTTGCTTATGATCTTCAAAACAGCGGCTAAATCCTGTCATTTAAGGGTTCAATTAGAAACATTATAAGCTCTGGAAAGAGAAAGAAACTGCAATATTTGAAAGGAAATAGTAACCATTCACAGTTAACTGGTAAATCTTGTTTTTTTGCACCGCAGAAGTTCAAACATAAACAAAGAGGAACTTTGTTTGACCTGTGCAGCCAGTTTGTCTGGCTATAATTAGAGCACCAGAAATTACTCCAGACTCTGATTATTTCCTAGATGGTGACCCATCTTAGTAATGAAAGTGAGTTGAACAGATTCATGACACATTCTACTAACTGTTTAGGCAAAAAAAACCAAAAACAAAACGTGAAAATGGCTCGAGCTGAACGAAACCGTATGGTAAATGATATTGGAAAAGTGGGCGTGGTTAACCAAAAATCTAAATGTTTATTTTTACTAGTTCTTTTAAAAATAACCAAAAAATAAATGGTTGCTAAGGAGAGAAATACCAGGGTGATACCAGGGTGGTTGAGGCAGAAGTGGGGGGTGTGCAGCAGCCGCTTGCAGCTTCATTGTGTTGATGGTTCTGCTAACACTCTGACGCTCTCCTTTTGCTTCTCCAGACCGATTCCGTTTATGTGAGGAGCGTGGCAAAGTCCATCAGTGACAAGTGAGCATCCTTTTTTCTGTCGTCGGTGCTGAACAGATCCGTTCAGGTTCCTCCTGTCTTTTGTTTTTGCAGCAGAATGGGTTCCTCTGAAAACTGTTATCAGCTTTTCACAAAGGACACAGGCCCTCAGAATGAATTTATGTTGCCAGATCGTTTGTGTTTTGTACTCTCTGGAAAATCACCTCTGTTTGTGGCTTTCACACATCGAAGTATTTTAACTTTCATTTCTTTTTGGGGAATTAATCAAATAATATTTGATTTTACTGGTTTAATATTCGTTAGATATACAGCAGGAGAGAATTAGTGTGTTATTATCCCGATTGGAGCAGTCTGTTGGTGAACTGCGCTCAGTTGGTTCAGATCTTATTTGTGTGGCAGGAGTTTTTCACTTTGCATTAATGAAAACAAAACTGAGCTTTTTGTTTTTGGAAAAACTGATCTGCGGACAGGTTGCTATAGTGCTGTTCGACCCCTGGACCCTTCAAATGCTCCTTTTATTAGGATTCTTGGGGTAAATCTTGACAGGCTTGTTAAATTTGACAAGCAGGTCAGTTCAGTGGTCCATTCTAGTTTTTAATCACTTGAGGCTTATCAGCAAAGTCAAACCATATCTTCTACTTCATGCTTTGGAACAAGTGATCCATGGATTAATCTTTTCCAGACTAGACTACTGCAACTCTTTGTAGAGTGGTAGACCAGTCTCTGCTCCGCCGTCTCCAGCTGCCCGCCTGCTCACGGGGACCAGACGGTGTGAGCACATCACTCCTATACTACACTGTTCACTGGCTGCCTGTGTCTTCTAGAATTTTTTTAAGATTCTACTTTTGGTTTTTAAATGCTTGAATGGTCTGGCACCTCCACATCTTTCGGAACTTTTACATTTTGATCGTCCACGTCGAGTCCTAAGATGTGAAGATCAAATGTTTTTGATGGTTCCCTGGACTCGGCTTGTGACTCGGGATGACAGAGGCTTTTCAGTTGCCACTCCTAAACTCTGGAATGCGCTCGCCCTTTCCGAGAGGTTTGCCAGATCTGTCAGTGACTTCAAGTCACTTTTAAGAACACATCTTTTTAATCAGGCTTTGAACTCCAGTGAGCAGGTTTAGGGAGCCAGCCCATTTTGTTTTATTTTATTGTTTTATTTCTTTTACTGTCTTATTGCTTTTACTATATCTTTTTTTATTGCGTAATGATTTTAGATATATTGGATTTTATGTTCAGCACTTTGGCAGCTACAGCTTTCAAAAGTGCTATAAAAACAATAAATTGATTGATTGAAATTTAGATTTATTTTGTAAACCTCGTCTTTTGAAAGGAAAGTGGTTATTGTTCATCATATTAACACAAAGCCTCCTTTCTTTTGAGAGCTGTTTTACTTCATTTTTTGCTCTAAACTTTGTACATTTTAGAGTAAAAAACTGTCATTTAGGTTTTTGTTTGACTGCTTTCTCAGATATCCCCCTCAGTTTTTCTGCATTTTGTTAGATTTGAGTCCAGAACCTGAAAATAAAATGTGTTTGAAAGAGTTTTATCGTTGAAGCTCTGCATTTCTCTTTCTGTGTAGCTTTTCCAAAGAGGTGGAATCCGGCCTGGTGGAGGTGGTTTCTCCTTCCCAGCATTACTACCCCAACTTCGGCAGCATCAAGGAGACCTTTGGAGACTCCAAAGACAGAGTCAAGTAAACGCAGAACTTCCCATCCTCTTTGCTTGACATGTTTAGGATGTTTTTCACTTCATTCACATCATCAAGCACCAATTTCTTGAAACAACATTTAGAGAAAGACTTGTTTTTAATATCTTGGTTGTAGAGCTTCTTTAAATCTTTGAATTATTAATCAGTTAGGGGTTATTCCAGAGATAAGCTATTTAAAAATCTTTATTTAATTTTAGAGCCAATTACATTTTTTCCCTTGAAAAGATGTTTTTTTCCTGTTTCAAAAGATGACTTTAGTATATTTTTTTTTCTTGAAAAATGTTGTAACAGCGTTTTTAATATTTACTGATTAATTTATTACAGTTCTGAAAAATCTTAAAACTCACCTCTAAAAATGCTTGATTTTGATCGGAAATTTTTTTTTAAAGTTTGTGTGTTTGTAAAATAGCTCTGACCTTCATCTCTAACAGATCATGCGTGATTCAAATGTGTAAATACTTTGACTTTTATTGCTGGGATGTCTTTATTTGCTGCAGCTGAGGACGTGTGGACATCATTTTCTTGATTGCAGATTTTTTTCAGCATCTTTTCCTAGAGCTGTAGTAATTATTTGGATTTCTTTAGATGGAGAGTCAAGCAGAATCTGGACTTTAGCTTCCTAATGCTCTACGCTCAGGACAAAGGTGTTTATTACGTTCAGGTATGGAAGACCAAAGAGGCTGAGATGTGTTGAAGTTCTTTGCTAACCAATAAAATGTATTTTAAAAAAGCAAAAGTCTCGACTACTTTATAACTTTTCCCTGAACCAATGACAAAATGAGCTTTCTACCTCTGTGTTGCAGTTAGAAGATGATGTTGTTGCAAAGGACGGTTACTATAGCGACATGAAGACGTACACAACCAGGGAAGCATCAAAGGATTGGCTCTACTTGGAGTTCTCCAGGCTCGGTTTTATTGGTGCGTATTTTCAACAGGTTTGGGTTTTCCGAGTCGTCGGTCTGTCTCGGCACTTTGGAATAACGTCTGTTTTTCAGGAAAGCTGTTCCGGACCCGGGACCTTCCCATGGTCGCAGAGTTCTTCCTGATGTTCCACAAAGACAAACCTGTGGACTGGTTACTGGATCACATTCTGTGGGTGAAGGCCTGCCATCCAGAGAAGGACATAGTAAGTGCAGAGAGCCGACCTGATCTTTAAAGTAGAAGCTTTAAACAAATAACTGCAGATTTACAGATGTTTATGTTCGGGTACTTTGTTTCAAAATTCTGTGGAACAACATCATTGTCAGCCACTAAAATATCAAATAAAAACCTTACAAGCTGTAACGGATTTAGGTGGAACAACGTAAAGACCCACTCCCGTGAAAATTGTTTTTAACATGTTCTCGTAGCATTTTTCTGATGATGGAAATTGTCTTCCTGGAAATTTCTTTTTTCAAATCATTGTAACTCAGGAGCAGAAAAAAAAATCATGTTTTAAAAAAAGATAGTCTTTGTGATGTCAAAAATATGCTGGGTCAGCTAAAAACTCTGCCAACTCTGCACCATTAGCAGTAATAAAGGGGGTGGGGTTGCTCCGCCCACAACTTCAGAGGCAAATTTCTAATAAAGTCCTGCCGCGCTGAAGAAACCGTCCCAGAAAACGACGCAGTTTGTGGGGATTTTTGGCTAAAAATTGTATAATCATATTTAAAAAACAACTGGGAACACTTTGAAAATGGATCTGAAGACAAACGGAGTGGAACTTTAATGATCTTTAGAAAGACTTGGCTCATTTTGTGGACAAAACAAACATCTTATCTTCTCCAGAAAGACTGTGAAGCTCAGAAAGCTTTGCTGAAGCAGAGGTTCAAGCCGTCGCTCTTCCAGCATGTGGGCCTCCACTCCTCTCTGCCTGGGAAAATACAAAAGCTGAAGGTGAGAACATTAGCTCTGAGCGCTGCCCTTTCAGCTGGGCTCATGCGTGATCAGGTGATGGCAGCTCCTCCTTTCTGTTTGGTTTGGAGAACTTGCTTTCACCGCTTATTCTCATGACATCTTCCTCCAAATCCTCAAGTCAAAGTCTGAAACATAGGGCTGATGGACTCTTTCAAAAAACGGTTTCAGTTTATCTTTTTGTTTTTTTTTTACTTGTCCTGTCCATCAGCTGAGCAAACAGACATGAGTTGAGAGCCTCTTGTGTTAGACAGATTTTACTGTTACAATTGGGGGGTTATAAATCATTGGACACACAAGGTGTCAGTTTATCTTTTTACACTTTCTGCTTTGCTAGTACTTTAGGATTTTGTTTCTGTACTGTAAACTTTTATAAACTTCAAATATTTTGTATTCTTTTGTCTTATTTATGTGTATATTTAAATGTTTTTTTTAAATCTAAAACTTATTTCTCTGAAGCGAACATTTGCTTCCAGTAACAGAACTAAAACCTTTATTATATTTTAAAATCTTGTTAATTTTCTGGTTTATATTTAACTTTAGTTGGTATATAGACTTCTTTTAAAGCAAAGCAACTAAAAGAGAATAAATATTTTATGATGAATATATTCTTAGGGTGTCTGAGCGTCCAGTGACTCCTTTCTTCTCTGCTCCGGTCTTCAGGATAAAGACTTCATGAAGCAGAGTCTGCACAAAGCCCACTTTAACCCCCCTGCAGAGCTGAGCTCCAGCCTGAAACACTACAAGCAGCACAGCCTAACGCGGCTCTACGAAGGCCAGGACTTCTTCTGGGCTTTAACGCCCATCAAGGGCGATTACATCTGCTTCAACTTCACCAAACCAATCCACGTTTCCGGGTGAGCGTCCTTCTTTTATTTATTCTTTTCAGTTGAGAACACAGATGTGGACTCTTCCATCAGAAGCTCTGGATCCGTCAAAGAAGCTTTTCTTCTGCCAGAGCAGAGAGGGTCACGTTGACCCGTTTGTTCTGATTGCTTTCAGCAGCCTGTTCTAAAAAAAAAACACGAGTGAGATAAAAGGAGCCGCGCCTTTGTTTTCACACCTAAAAGTGTCCAAACTTTCAGAGGTCGAGTTTGCATACTCAACAGTGGAAATAGTTGTTATTCTTTCAAAGTCTGGATTACATAAATCTTTATCCAAACTGGGTTAGAAACGGGTTTGTCTTCTCTAGGGATTAAGAGCAGACGCATTGAAAAAGGGGAAGCTGTCAGTCCAGTGCAGGTTAATAGAAATATGTGTGAGGACGACTTTACCTCTGAATTTTCAATTAACAAAAAGACTCAAATAAAAGGTCTCAAAGTGTGCAGCAGGTAAATGAGTGAAAGAATTATCCTAATATTACTATTGTTAGTATTTTAAAATGTATTAAGCGCATCATCAATGTTTAGCTTAGAATACACTAAATCAATTTGAAAAAAGACAAATTATAATTTAAAAGGACTTGCAGTTGTTAATAAATAAAATACAAAAAAATTTAAAACAGATGTTATGCTGCAGGGAATCTGGTTATGGATGTTATTTAACCACAAACCAAAGAGGTTACATAAAATGTAATAACCCAAAAATATGAATAATAAGAAATGTTGTTTTTTTTGTCTATATTGGTGTCTGCTATGTGTTGTATTTTTTTCTTTTTGTTCGTTGGGTAAAGTACCAACGACTTTATTAATGAAGTAAAAAAGTTCCTCTTTAATTGCCACAAAAAAAACAAAGTTTAGGTGTTTTGTTTTGGGGCAATAAAATAAGTCAGATTAGCAGATTTCCTGACTAAAAACATAACAAACATGACATATCAAAAAGCTCTTTTTCATATCAAGATTTCATTGCGTCTTTTGGCTTTTTCTGCTTTTGCTCTTCAGTTTATAAAAACTTTCTGACTCAGTTGAAATGACTAAAATATTAAAGGGACTCCAGCAACTGGATGAAGAATCCCCGTCTTCATCAGAAAACGCAGTTTATTTTCACTCACATGCACAATCTTTGCTAAAAAAAAAAAAAAAAAAACTAAATAATAATCAAATACAGTTGAGAGTTTGCTGCTATTTTTATTCTGCAGCAGCATTTGTTTATTGGTGCCTAGAGACTTCAGAAAACTCGTGTGAAAAGAAAACAAGCGGCAGCTGCTCAAAGTTCAGGTTGACTCACATGGGAATACTAAACTTGACTGTTTCTGGGTCAACAAGGCAAGACGTTTCCCTCCAGGGCTGTTGCTGCAGTCTGCTTTGTTGTGAATTAATGCAGGTGACTTTGTTTTACTTAGAAAGTGTTATTTCCTCCCCAGAGGTGACTTTAACCTTTGAGAACTGAAGGTGTTGCTGGCAGGAGCGGGAAATCTTATCTGACGCTTTGAACACTGTACATTAAAAGCTGAAAGAGCCAAACCCAACTTTCTGTTTAAATCCCGGCTTGAAGACTTAAGTTGCTTCAGGTTGTGGTTGTTCAGAGAATCAGGAGTAGACTCACGGTTGCCTGGTTCTACTTTTCTAAAGAAAACAGCTTAAAAATAGAATCAGAAAATTATATTTTTCTCCAGATTTGTTTTTAACATTTCGTTGTAAAAGCTGAAGTTTCTTTCAAGGAGCCAGACTTTCCTGATGTCCTGTAACGTGATCCAGAGCAAATGTATCCAACTTTTATTTACAGTCGATCTTTTTCGTCTTCCACTGACTGTTAGTCCATCAAAGACTCATTCAACCACTGCTCCACCCAACAAAAAACGGCACTGAAAAGCTGTTCGAGTCCAAAGAAAAGTCGTTTTCATCATGAATAAATATAATTCTTCCTTAAACAAGAAAGCTTCACTTCTAGACTTTGCTGTGTTTATTTATTTATTTATTTGTTATCTGTGCTCAGCATCACTGATGCAACTCCAAACTAAATTACTAAATTACGCTGGCCAGAACAAAACATCATCCAGACATCCCAGGCTGAATCTGAATCGCTCCCCTGCCCTTACAGCGTCTTCCTATTCTTAAATTTAGCCTTCCAAGCTGGGAGAAATGGAAAAATTAATGCCTTCAAATTCAGACTTAATTACTGATTGCCGTCATCAATCGTCGCCAGTCATCTACGTTAACACGTAGTGTCCAGGGCTTAGAAAATACATAACATCAGTTTTAAAACTCTAGAAAGTCATGGAAAAGCTGGCTGAAGGGAACAGATTATTTTTGCTAATATTTATAGTTTTGTTTTTTTCTGTTGCAGGTACCTGTTTCGCAGTGGAAACATTGAGACGAGTGGAGATAAATTCTACAACACCACGGTGGAAGTGCGCCCCGCCAATGTGAGTAACCTGCTCCACATGTCTCGGTTTTCCTCTCAGGTGTTGTCGCTTCAACCAGCCATCTGCTGTCAGTCCTCTGCCTCCTCTGGTGTGCACGAGTCTGTTATTAGACACGTCACACAAGTTACATAAGAAGAAGAGCAGTGTGTGCATTAACGCTGTAAAAAGATAAGATGGAAGTACAGAGAGGATTTGTTTAAGTTTGAATAAATGCTTTTATATTTTTTCAATTGAACCATTTTAACAAAGAACGGACGCTCGCTGCAGTGGCTGTTCTTAAAACTTGACTTTGCTTGAAACCATTGACTCTATATGAGAACTGGAGCGAGCGAGTGTGACATCACCCAGAGATGTGATGTGATTTACTCGGTTCCCACCAAATGATGTCAATTCAGTCGCTATTTCTTTTTTACAATACAGATCAAACCTCAGGAGAGAAGCACTCCTCTGTGTAACCACTTGTCTTTTCAGGAAAGTACTTTGTGCGTTTCTGCTCCACTGCTCACATGACAAACCGCAAGTTACAATAGTTTTAGCAAAAACAAACAAACCCCACCAGGGAGAGTCTGTCAAAGGTGATTATGGTCTCCATGATCTGTCCTATGTGCTGGCTAAGATGGGGGAAGGGTATGAGGAAGCATGCTGTGCAGTGTTTGAGCGGCGTGTGTCGTTGTGTTCATGGTTAAGCAAGCGGTTCATAGCAGGTGGAACAAGCTGGGTCAGGTTGTCAAACAGAGCAAACTTTGAGTTATGAGGTCACAGTGATATGAGGAGTAGAATTACACATGAAGTTCTTATATTTTTTTTCCCTGCATGACTGTTTCAACCTTTTCTAACCATTTTCCTGCTTTAATCCAGGTGGGAAAACCAGAGCGTTTCCACTCAAGGTTGGACCATCCGGGCACATGCGGGTTGTAGACTGTGTTACTTTGTGTCATAGTAGTGCGACTAAAGCAAAAGCTAACAACCACAACAACGGAGGTCAACCAGCAGCCCATTATTTTCCTGCTTGACTTTTGGTACTTCGTATACACAAAACTTTCCAACTGGATATCTCAGTTGGTTTAGTGCGGGACTGGCACATGTGAAATGAGGGTTTGATGCCATGACCTTCATCCAGTGTGTGTTCTTGGGAAAGACCGTTTATGCGACTGCTTAGCATGTATTCACAACGGTATGGGTCTCCCTGTGCCAGTCCCCAGCCCGGACAAAATACAGGGTTGTGACAGGAAGGGCATCCGGTGTAAAAGCTTAGTTTGGTTGGAACTGGATTTAAACCATTTTCCACAAGTGACAGGTCACATTCACTTGCTCCAGTTCTCAGTTACAGTCAATGGCTGGAGCTTCGTTCTTTTGACTTTCCGCCCAGAATCGCTAACTCTGACCTGGTGGGTTTATAAATTGTGATGCTAATTTCGTTCCCATTTGCTCTGTTACACAGACATATCTCCGCAGGCCATTCTGAAAAATATTTGAAAGAGTGGGAAGCTCGTTTGTGCTCCACCAACACATGAGAGGGAGTGGCAGAACTTGAGCTGTGGTCTGCTAAGAAGGCAGTTAAACTGCACTGCTGTCACTCAACTGTGCAACAACACACAAACACTGTACTGTATGGAGAGTAACAAGCCTGAATAGTTCTAAACGGGTGGAGATATGTTCCATGTCATGGCTCAAAATCCTTTACTTTAACGTCTCAAGAAGTCCCCTTTTCTTTTTTGTTATTTTTGTTTTTTGTCCCTTCTTCCTCATTCTGTTCTCACTCCACTATCTCCCTCGGGGTCTTCTGCTGCATAAGTGAACGTAAGTGGATCATAAGTGAACAGCGCTACAGAAGAGGTGGTGCACATTTAACATGTGTTTTTGTACAGACATATCATGCAAAGCAGCAAATTCAAAGTAAGCAACTGATGCTGATCTGACCAGGGTTGTAGGACAGTTTGAGAATCCCTTTACTCCCTGGAAAACTCGGAGCAGAAGTTTCATGTTTGTCACAATTGTCTTGGTGTTTTGTCAGAAATGCTGCTTTAGGTTGATGAACAGACTGTGTTTCCTGATGTCGAGTTCTCGGCTTGTCTTGCCAACAAATGTCTCAACTAATAAAACTGTTTGCTTCTCGTTTTAGGTTTTAACAGAAAGCAACCTTCTCTCTAAATACAAGAAATCAGACCAGGGCTTCTTCATTATAGGTGAGCATTGCATGAAAAAAAAGTTCTTCCGACTGAATGATCTTATCTGGCTGCTTTTTGTTGCATTTACTTTGTTGTGGTTGAAACCATGCAAATGACAGCAGGGGGATGTTTGCATTCCTCTGTAAATAGTCATGGTAACCTTATTCCTTGCAGCTATTTTTCTAGTATTTGGGACTTTTCCCTGTATTTACTTAAAATAAGGCATCTGCTCATAAAAAGTCTTGTGTTTTTATGAAAACCCTCACACATGAGCCCTGTGCTTTGCTTCAGGTGCGTTTGTCAATGGAGAAGCTGAAGGTGCAATAGAGGAAACACTGCAGCCGCTTTCAGCCCTGCGCCTGGTGTTTCAGGCAGACTCTGACCTTTGGGCTCTGCTAAGTGAGGTGTGGTCCGTTAAGTCTGCTTCTCTTTATAAGTTACACATGTTTTCATTGTTGGAGTTTGGTCTGCTGCAGGTGAGTTCTTCACAGATATGACTTTTTTTGACAGACTTTCATCAAGAAACTGGAAATATTTCTGTGAACCGCTAATTATTTACAATTGAAACATCAGAAGTCAGTATTTTTATGGACTGCCTCCTCACGTGACACAGAAGCACTTTTTCTTTGAACCTTCTTTTTCTATGTAATCCAAATAACAGCAGATCCAGGTGAAAACGCCCTGAATCGAATGCATATCCATATGCATGTAAGAGATGTCACATGATCAGACCATTTAACCCCCAGTTTAAGACAAAAGCTGCATTGAGATGAACAAACGTGGCTGACAGCATTGTTATGTCCGCTTCCACGACACTCAAACTCAAAATGCACACATCCTGCATTAAGTTTTCCTCTGCTCCTGATCCAGCACAAGTTGAATAGAGAAATACTCAAACACAGTTTTAATTATATTACCAACAGTATTAACTCACCTGTTGTGACTCACATACACACGTGGACAAAATTGTTGGTACCCCTCAGTTAAAGAAGGAAAAACCCACAATTCTCACTGAAATCACTTGAAACTTACAAAAGTAACACTAAATAAAAATTTATTGAAAATTAAATAATCAAAATCAGCCATCACTTTTGAATTGCTAATTAACATAATTATTAAAAAAAAAAAAACTAATGAAACAGGCCTGGACAAAAATGATGGTACCTCTATAAAAGATTGAAAACTATTTGACCAGACTGACATGATTAACTCAGGTGTGTCCTTTAATTGACATCACAGGTGTTACCAAACTCATAATCAGTCAGTCTGCCTATTTAAAGGGAGACAAGTAGTCACTCTGCTGTTTGGTGAAAAGGTGTGTACCACACTGAACATGGACAACAGAAAGCCAAGGAGAGAATTGTCCCAGGACATCCGAAAAAAAATTACAGATAAACATCTTAAAGGTAAAGGCTATAAGACCATCTCTAAACAGCTTGAACTTCCTGTGACAACAGTGGCTCATATTATTCAGAAGTTCATGGCCGCAAGAGGAAAATTGATGACAAATTCTGGGCTCAAGGAAGGCCACTTTAGAATAGTCCAACACTTTTCTCTCAGCCATTCTTGGGTGTTTTTGGCTGTGTGTTTTGGATCGTTGTCCTGTTGGAAGACCCATGACCTGCGACTGAGACCAAGCTTTCTGACACAAGGCAGCACATTTCTCTCCAGAATACCTTGATAGTCTACAGATTTCATTGTACCGTGCACACATTCAAGACACCCTGTGCCAGGTGCAGCAAAGCAGCCGCAAAACATTCCTGAGCCTCCTCCATGTTTCACCGTAGGGACAGTGTTCTTTTCTTCGTATGCTTGGTTTTTGAGTCTATGAACATAGAGTTGATGTGCAGGTTCAGGTCAGGACTCTGTGCAGACCAGTCCAGTTCATCCATGTCTTTCTGGACTTTGCTTTGTGCTCTGGTGCACAGTCAAGTTGGACGAGGAAGGGGCCGCTCCATACTGTTCCTACATGGTTGGGAGCATGGAATTTTTCAGAATGTTGTATCCTGAAGAGTTCCTTTCATGGGAACTAAGGGGCTAACTCCAACCTCTGAAAAACAAGCCCACACCATCATTCCTCCTCCACCAAATGTCACACTTGGCACAATGCAGTCCGAAATGTACCGTTCTCCTGGCAACCTCCAGACCCAAACTCGTCCATCAGATTTCCAGATGGAAACGTGTGATTCGTCTCTCCAGAGAAGACGTCTCCACTGCTCTAACTGGATTTGTTGCCTATTTGTATTGCCTATTTGTTGCTCATTGTAAACATGCGTGTGTATAAAAACAATACTTTCTATTTTAACAGTAATAGAAGATTAAAGTTTAAATATTGTGTTCCTCAGTTTCATTTAATTAAATTTATGCATGTAAAATGTAAACACATACAATAAAAACCAAAGTACAGTAAAAACAGCCCATGTTTGTGGATAAAAAGAATCAGACAGGTTTGTTTTTTCCAGTTTTTGAAGACCAAAAACACAAAGCATAACTTGTTTAAATGTAAACATGGTGGTGGAAACAGCTGTGGTGAAGGCAGGAATAGAAAACAAAATCCTACTTTGGTTTTTGACAAAGCCTTGGATGTCTGTGTTCCTGAAATGTCGTTTAACGTTGACTCTGCACGTGTCCTTCCTGACGTTTGCTCCATCTGTCAGGTTCACATTCAAGTTTGAGGATCACATGGAGAGAAACTCCTCTCGCTCCCCCTGGAGGACGATGACTTCTTCCACAGGAAAAAGCTGACGTGTCTTCATCAACGGACACATCTAAGGAAGATGAAGGTGTTAAATTACTCTGTAAAGAAGCATGAACCTGACACATCACTGCTGCTACTCATAGATGGAACTCTGTTTTGCACTATAGACTGTTTTTCTACAAATAAAGAAAATGTGTAAAAAAAAAAAACAAAAAAACAAAAGCTTTGTTGCTTTACAGCCGTCATTAGATTTACTAAATGTTTTTTGTCATTGGCACGAAAATGTTTGAACATGTTCCTTAATTGAAATCCTAATTATGGCATAAAAAAGCAGTAAAAATTAGCATAAACAGATTAAGTAATAATTTGCTTTGATTTGAAGTTATATTTCTTAAATTCCTTTTTTTTTAAATCAGGCTAATCATTTACTATCAATAATTAAATATTTTACTATACAAAAGCACAGGAATTTATTAGCTGATAAAAAGAACTTCTATGCACCAAAGAAATGATCAACATCAATCTGCACAATAGTTTGGATGTTTTCTGCACAAAAAACCAAAACAAATGCAATTCAAACACCCATGACAAACGTACTGAGAAGTATCAGAATTTTACCCGACTAATGAATCCCTCAGGCAGAGGTCTCTTGATGCTTGGACACTGTTTGGGAGAAAACCAGCCTGGATGGATGGATATGTGGGAAACAAAGGAGAGTTTTAGGGAGTCAATTACAAAACTATCTGCTGTATTTTTAAGCTCTTTCATAGGAATGAATAGCTGGTCAGGCAGCAAATAAACACATTTTCAACACAAAAATCCTCCTTACTTTCAGCAGACTCTGGTGGTTAAATAGGCAATAAAAAAGGAAAAATACAATTTTGTGAATGTAAAAAGCTCGCCTGTAACGTGTATCTTCTGTGCTGGTTTAATTCCTTCGTGTCACAGATGTTTTCTTGGTTATGATCTCTTCCATTTGCTCCCTTCATGCATTTATATTTTGTCCAAATCATTTTTCCTTTTCCAGTTTCGGTGCATGACACTGCTCCCTAGTGGCCACATTGAGGCACTGACAGTTCCAAAAGTAGTCATATTTGCAGAAAAGTGTCGTACAAGGAGTATAAAAGGCCGATGGGTCCTGCCATCTATCATGTCGAGTCTCTCTGCAGCTCTACTTTTCTGTTTTCTGATGAAAATTGTGTTTTTTGGTAAAGTAAAAGTGGATTTGAGCTGTGTCTTTCCATTCTATAGTTTCTGCAGAGCAACAGGAGTTCATTAGAAATTCGTCTCTGAGTTGTGGGCGGGATTGTGGACATAGAGCAAGCTCGTCCCCACTTCCCATCATCCGTCTATTCACACTATAGAGATCTAAAACCGGCCATGTCCCACCTCTGGATCACGTGACACTCACCTGTAGTATCTGAATAAAATGCAAAAATGTGAACCAGGTTAAAACATGGACTCAGAGTTATAACTGGTGACTTTCACCCACGTGGATGACTTAAAACCTTTTTGTGTTATGGTCAAACAATATTTACCTCATTTTCGTGGAGAAAAACAAACAAAAAAAAACAATCAGGATAAACAGTCACGTGCGTCTACTGCGCGCGCGGCGCGTTTGAACGGAGTGTCACGTGATTCGCTGGCCGAATGTTGCTGGGTGTGTGACGGGAACAGCCGCCGCGTGGCGTTCGCCCTGCTGCTTCCAGAGGAATGGACAGCGACGACGAGGAGGAGGTGGTGCTAGGTAGGTAACCTCCCGCTCTGATGCAGCATGTTACCGGCGCGTGGACATCTAACAGCATTGATCTGTGAGTTACGTAATCAGCAACGATTCTGCACAACACGCACGCGCGACTCTGTCGGTGGGCCTTTCCGGTGTCTCTGAAAGCCACGGACTCGATTTCAGAAGGTGTCCGCTCAGATTGGGATCCAGGCCGGTCTGTGTCATTTTCGTGTCTCGCTGCAGGAATGGCATCAATATTTGACTAAAAGTAAAGTTTTCAAGATGACTTAGTAATGCAAATATGCTCGCTACGCACGAACATAAATATCAATTACTCTTTAATATTTGCTTAGTCATTAAATGTATCTTAAGTTAAACTCCACAGTTTATCTTTCTTTAGACGTTTGTTGTTTGACAGCAAACAAACTAAAATGAATATTACGAAAAAGCGGTAACCTTTTGGAAGTTACATTTAAAGTATAAAAGAACGACAGGGATCAGTCCATCACTGGACATGGTACTAGAAGACCCACTCCAATGAAAAGTGTGTTTTAACTCGTTCTTGTGGCGTTTTTGTCACGATGGAGGATATATAATTAGAAAATCAAGCTCAAAATTGCATTTCTGAGTATTTCTGTATTCCAAGCGTTGTGAATCAATAGCAGATGAAAAAAATGCTGTTTATTGGGCGGCGATAAGCTCCCTGCTCCGCTCCATTCTGATGCATCCACTTTAGACAAATAGATCAGTGAACGTCTTTGTTTTCCTCGTCTGAGCTGGAATCTGGATCAAAACTGTACAGCTGGATAGCTCCAATATCGCTCGCCATCTTTGTTGGGTAATGAATAGGTTGGGGGTGTGAAGGGTTGTAAGTGAGCAGGACTGCACAAAAACAAAGCGCCCTCAGAAACGGGGGCTGGTCTACGGCAATAATCCTGCCAACAACTTGGAACGAAGTACTGCCGCTCTGCAGAAACCATGTCCTAGAAAACGCCACAGGTTTTTTTTTATTTTTGCTAAAAGTTGAATACTTTTTAATTAAAAGAGCACTGGGAAGCTTTTGCAAAAGAGCAACAAATGAAGATGCATTATGAAAATAGATCAAAAGACAATCGCAGTGGATCTTTAAGGAAGAAGCTCCTCCTCTCTGTGTCCTATTAATGGTTTTCAGATCAGAGAGATCGTACCCTCAGCTGATTGCACCACCCCAGAACTATCAGTGGAGCTGTTAGCCCAAAGCTGAAGATACTAGAAACACTTAAAGCCTTCTAAATTTGATCTAAACTTTGAATTCCGCCCCAATGACGACTACTGGTAGAGCTCTTGCTTCTCTTTGGTTTTTGTGTAACCAAATCTTCATGGTGTTAATTTTGTGTGTTGAGGACCGCTGGATGAAGACAGTCAGCCTCATGGATTCTGCACCGTAACTTACTCATCCAGCGATCGGTTTGAAGGACACTTCACTCACGGAGAGAAGAATGGCAAGGGCAAGTTCTTCTTCTTTGATGGAAGGTAGGTTAGAAGCCTAAACAGGTTTATTGTCACATGTGTAGTAAAAAGTGTGTAGGAAAAACTCCCAAAACTTTAGATGAACATTTACAGACGCGTTCCAATACAGCATCTCCGCCATGCTAGCTGACAGTCATATGATGTCACATCATTGATCTCCAGATATCTGTAATGTTTTTATTTTCTTATTTATTATTTCAATTGTTGACTATATTTAAAACAAACTGTTTTTTTAAACTTATTTAAGTTAACTGAACTTTTTACCATCGATGAAAATCATTTGATACTTCTACTGTGAAAATAGGAACCTTCACCTACACTTTACTTTGAAGTTTTGGTACTTTCTTTGACAGGTTCGTTTACTTTATATACTTAACATCCAACTTGATTCTGCAATTTTTAGAGCAATAATTACATTGTGCATTTTTACTGTGTTCTATTATTCTTATAAAGATCACAAATTGACGATCTTGGACGTCACAAATATTCATACTCAGTTTTTCTAGAACAGCTGCAATAGTGAAGTTGAGTATTTGGATAGTTGTTACAGACGTACCCATGTAGTTATCTGGTGGTGATTTCTTATTGGAAGTGTGAAACTTCATACTCATTTTTGGGTGGGTAGAAGCTCTCTTTAAAGGTTGGACCCAAAGATTCTGGGTTCATTTTCACTGGTGGACCTTCTCTTCCGTCTGTTTTTTCAGTACTTTGGAAGGTTTCTATGTGGATGACGCCCTGCAGGGTCAGGGGGTGTACACCTATGAAGACGGAGGGGTCCTCAATGGGACATATGTTGACGGCGAGCTCAACGGTCCTGCTCAGGAGTTTGACAGTGAGGGCCAGCTGACGTTTAAGGGCCAGTACAAAGACAACGCCCGCTGCGGGGACTGTTGGGTCTACTACCCTGTGAGTCGAGCACCCTGACGGCCATGGTGGCACTCGTGCTGCTTTTGTTGACGGTGTGTGCTTTGTGCTTCTCGGCGTGTACTGCGACGCGTCCAGGATGGAGGCTATTTGTTTGGGGAGGTGAACGAGGACGGGGAGATGAGCGGAAAGTCCATAGCGTACATCTACCCCGACGGACACACCGCTCTTTATGGAAACTTTGTGGACGGCGAGATCATCGAAGCCCGATCCGCCACAATCATCTCCAAAGATCACGAAAGGCCTCGCTTTGAAGTCGCCCCCAACAGTAAGTGTGTGCATCCATCAAGAACTGGCATAAGAAACGATTGGAGCAGCTGGACTGTAAAATGACAGTCTTTGCGTTGAAGGTCCCGTCTACTCGTATGATAAATCTACGTCTACCTGCATTGCCACCCACACTCTCCTCCCAGACCCATACGAGAGCCAAAGGTGGGTTCCTTTCAGTCCTCTGATTTCTCCTCCTTGTGAAGAGACGTGTCAACAACCGGCGCTTTATGCCTTTTAGGGTGTTTGTGGCCGATTCTCGGATCAAAGGAGCAGGGCAGGGTCTCTTCGCCAAGATGGACGCAGAGCCTGGTACCGTCATGGCTTTTTATAACGGGGTTCGCATCACCCACTTTGAGGTGTGGGAGCTGTGTACTGTCAATGTGCAGCGTGATCTTCTTGTTTGCTGATTTTAGACTAAAAGGGTGTGTTTGTTGTGGTGGGTTTGACAGGTGGACAGCCGGGACTGGGCCCTCAATGGGAACACAATCTCACTGGATGAAGACACCGTCATTGATGTCCCAAAGCCTTTCGATCAGACTGAGAAATACTGCGCTTCTTTGGGTCACAAGGCCAACCACTCCTTCACGGCCAACTGCAAATACGACCCGTACGTTCAAACCCCCTCCTTCAAGCTGGTTTCACAGATTTGATTCCACAAAACACTTTATTTTCCACTTGAAAGCCAACAAATGCAGCAACATTTTTAATTTTTATGTCAATAAAATTTCTTATTGATCCAGGCGATGTTGTCCTGAAGTTGAACAATGTTTCTGGACTTCAGTTCTTCGTCACTCGGTTATTATTTCGTTTTGGTTTTGGAGCTACATCATAATGTGGTTTTAAATTTTACTTCATGTTATGTCATTTTTACATGTTTTAAACTAAAAAAATCCTCTAGAAGAGTCAAAATAATGGTTTGCTGATTCAAAATAAAATGTCAGAATTTTTGGTCTAAACAGAAGTAGCAGATGTAAATTGGTCATACAAACGGCGATCGGTATGAACCCGGCATAAGCCAAACTAAAGGCAGGAATCCGGGTGATGCATACAGTTCTTTTGTTCCTAATTTTGTTTTTATCCTTAATTTTGACAGGTATGTTCATCCCCGCTTTGGGCAAATCAAGTGCATCCGAACCCTGAGAGCTGTGCAAAAGGATGAGGAGCTCACGGTTGCCTACGGTTACGATCATAAGCCCACAGGACAGAATGACCCAGAGGCTCCTGATTGGTACAAGCGGGAGCTGGAGGTGTTCCAGAAACAGCAGGTGGATGCTGCCAGACAGTGACGACACAGCTGATTGCCTTCAGACTCGTCTCCCACCTCGGAGGAATCCTGGAGCATCATGGATCTTGAAGTCCTGCAGCTGCTAACCTCTGCCTGAATGGAGGCCTCGTTTAGGGCAAAGTTGCACAAGAACTATGCAAGACACCAAAATAAATTAGACTTTTCAGATGTTTTTGATGGTCACACATGTAACGAATAACTCAACCTGTTCCAGGGTTTGTCTTTTCAGGTTTCTCTGGAAAAAAACTCAACTTTTAGTCTTGACATTAAGTTTTCCTGGACATTGTTACCATTGTTATAGCCAACCACTAAAACTGTGAATTACTTTTTAACCCCGCCCCCTAAAAATACAGTCTGTGTACTATTTCATGTAATCCTAACAAAGGTCATGCAAATTGTTACCTGAAGTGAGTTTGTTACAGAGCTGTGGTGCATTTTTTGTAATCTGATTATACGAGTTTAACTCAACAATAAAATGTCAAAATGAACTAATTCAATTCATGTATTAGTCTTTTGATTGGAAAAAAATCTTGTTCAGTCATAAGTTCAGGTCCCACTGCAATAAAGATAGACTGGCACCTTAATATGTCAGGTTTTGTGGAGGGATAGATCCTCAGGGTTCATTGGTAACGTGGCTGAAAACAAAATGAAGGCAATCGTTTTCAACCTGAGTTTTATTTTATTAGGCTTTTGGTTTAAATGTAAAAGAACTTGAATTTTAAACGGAGGCGTCCTAGAAAGCAAAATGTTCTTTAAAATCGCTATTTTCTATCAGTTAAAATACTTGGGAAAAAATTTGGAAAAAAATCTAAATAGTGTTTTCCCAATTATAAATTTTTTTCCTTGTAAATTTCCGTGTTTAGAGTTTTAAATTTATGACTGAAATGTAAATTTATGGCTAAGAAACTTTTGTCTTTGCATCTCAAAGAACAAAACATAAATTGTCCCATTTTCTGCAAATATGCTCGGAGAACCGTTTACGTGCATGTCAATCCGATTCCAACAATTTTGTTCCTCAAAAACCTCGATCCTGTCGTCTACGAATGGGCGTGGCCTGTGAGCCTGGCAGTCCTGACTCAGGGCGCAGAGAACCTGCGTTTCACCTGCTGTGGTCATCCAGGTTAATGGTTAAACTTCCTCCACCGTCACCTTCCTGCTGCCTCCTCTGCTGAGGTTTCCAGCTCTGGTTTCGCTTTCAGAGACTCGATGCCCTCCGTCCTCATATGTGTGAGACTGAAGTATCAAACGCAACGAGTCCCGCAACAAGATCCCGCATTTCGACCTGATCAAGCCAGCAGACTTCCCGCGAGAGTTCATGACGTAGAATGGACCGATACAGGTATTTTATTTTTAACCAAAAGGGCGTTCTGATCCTGGGTATCCTCCAGATGGCCTGTGCGGGTCTGTGCGTGGTGTGCGGCTTCATGGACGCTGTTTTCCGCAAAAGTACCCCGCTGAGCCGCAGCAGGACCCCGCTGTGGGGAGGACTGGTAAGGCGGTGAACTTCTACCCACTGGAGCAGATCACCTTTGACTGGGAAAGCGGTTAATTATTATTGTGGTTTCAGATCATGGCTACTCCGGGGGTTTTGGCTCTTTTTGCCTCCCAAAGGAAAAATTCAGTCCTGGTAAACTTTCACGTTTTTCTTTTATTTCTTTTCTGTGTTTGTTGGTTTAGTCCATCTACTTTAAAAAAGACACATTTTTTTCTAGATTCTATTCTTTTCATCTTAAAAGTAGACTTATAACACCAGACGACGGTGTTTGGACGTCCTGCTCAAAATGAGAAGCAGAAGTTGTGAAGCACGAGGGTGGATGTATCATGCATCTTTTGATCTGTTTTCAAAGCATTTCCACTGATCTTTTCATTAATATTGTTATTATTGTGATATTATTAAATGCTTCTTAAACTGTTTTGCTATTTCTAGCCATTTTTTTTAAAGTGTGATTTTCTAGGTCAGGGATGGGCAACTCCAGGCCTCAGGGGCAGTATTCCTGCATGTTTTCCAACATACCATTCTCTAGCATGTTCTAATTGGCTGGACACACCTGAACCAGGTAATCAGTCATCAGTAGGGCTTGGAAATCTGGAAATCATGCAGACACTGTGGCCCTCAGGGCCTGGAGTTTCCCATCCCTGTTTTAGGAAATAGCCTTTTTTATCCAATTGCAAGCATTTACTTTATAAGAAAACACAGATTTAATGTTTCTAAATGAAGATCATTTAGGTTATAATGAATATGTTTTTATTTAGAGGATGCTTTCTGTTGTGAAGCTTTACCTGTGGTGTCTCTTCTCAGGTGAGTGTGATGGTTGTGGCTGCCGGTCTGTCCTGTGTGGCTTCAGTGGTCATATCGGGTTACTGTGGACTGACTCTCACCTATGGGGAGGAAGATGAAGATGTGTTCCACCACTTGAACACTCCTGAAGTGGTAAACCAACCCTTGTGAATCATGACAGCTCTCTCTGGGGCATTTGTCAAGCAAAACTGAACTAAATTCTTTTTAAAAAAAAAAGCCACACTGGCTGTAGCAAGCTGTAGAAAAATGCTTTCATCTTTCCACAGACTTTTGTTCTTCATCGGATGGTGAAAGGAGCCAACTCCACCATCATCCTCACCTGTGTGATCAGCTTACTTCTGTCATCTCTGATTGCCTTTGTGGGCTGTCGCAGCCTCCCCTCCTGCGGTTGCTATGACAACCGAACCGGACTGGTAGGAAGCTCAGCATCCCAGATCGGTTTGACTTCAATCTATCAAGTGTAGTTTTTTTTTTTTTTTTTTTTTTCTTCAAACAAGAACAAGAACTTTGGTTCGTCCAGTTGGTTTGATAAATTATAGCACAATGATCTGCATGTTCTCCAGTCTCTCACATGTCGCTAAGATTCAAGGTCAAATCAGGATCAGCTTAAAATAAGAGAAAAATCAGATTGTTAATTTGAAACAAAAAATTGAATATTTGAAATCAGTTTTAAACTCAAAATTAATCATGGTAAACTTGAAGGACATTTTGAACATTTGAAAAGTACAACTGTAAATTTGTAAATTTATACATTTTAAACTACAGAAAATATAGACATTTTAAGAAGAATATTAAAAACTTGAAAAATAAATTTGTAAATGTGAAGTGATTTTAAATTAGAAAGAAATATTGAAAATGTAAAATCAAATATAGAACATTTGAAAATATATTTAAAATTAGAAAATATAGAATATTTGAAATACATATTTTAAAAAATACATATTGTAAATTAGAAAGAATATATTTGAAACTTGAAAGAAATATTGGAAATGTGAACACACAGGGCTCTAAATGAGCTATTTTGGTTACTAGCGGCCAGTAACATCCATAGTCTACCAGCTAAATCTGGACTCTGATAGCCAAACATTTTTCAGAAAAAATAATTTGTGTAAGTAAAACAGTTATTCCCTTTAATTATAAAGATTCAGGTCATGATTATTCTCTCACAAAGACAAAACCCAAATAAGAATTAAAAGTGTCGTCTTGTGTCAGATTTTATGACGTTACAGAAATGAAATTTTATTTTAACAAAAGATACTTCTGATCTCTGAACTTTTTGATGAACACACACATTTTTTTCTTTAAAGCATCGACTTTATCTAAAAATATTACACAACAAAACGTTTGGGAACTGCTGTGTTTGGGAATTCAAGGAATTCAGACATTTGGGAATTCAAGGTCGCTGCCGGCTCAGCGACTGATTGTCATGTTACCGTGACAACGGACCATGTTATGTTTTACTTTTGTGAGAAAGCGATCTAAACCATAAAAACAAAAAGGAAAAAAGACAAAAATTGATAGAATGTTTATTTCTTTTGTAAGTGACCGTGTTAAAGGCAGGATGGTTCCGACAAAGTGTACTTTTCAGAAATTGACGCACACTGTGGAAGCCTGAACCGGTGGAAGATGGTTGCTTTGTGGAGTGTGATTAATTAGCATTAGTAAATATTAATGCATTACGTTATTTTAATTAATCGCATGCTTTAATGTTGACAGCCCTAATATTTATATAGTATGATCATCCACATGGTTGTTGGCAAACTTAAGACGGGCCTGGACATGTTCTGGTTCTAGCAGGGGAACCTCTGCCATGCAGGATTTCAAACCAGGAAGTGGGGAAATGGTGGTCCCAGCTCTTTTCAGGTTATTGACCAGCTCCTCCCGTGTAGCTCTGGGCTGAGTCCTCACCTCTCTCAGGATCATTGAGTCCCCACCAGGGTGAGGTCTTGTATGAATCCCCAGTCTGTGGGAAATTGACGGTCATGTTTAGTTTCTTCCATTTTCTAATAATTGCTCCAAAGGCGCAATTCTTTCACCAAGGCGCTTGGTAGTTGCCCCGTAGCCCTTTTCATCTTTGTGGAGGTCTACAATTTTGTCTCTGGTGTCTTTGGACAGATCTTTGGTCTCGGCCATGTTAGTAGATGGAAAATCACAGGGTGTTTAAACACATATTTACCTCTCGTGCTTTTCATTCAAATGGAAAGTTATTGTGTCCACAGCCCGACTAATGATCTGTGTCCACTTCAGTGCAGAAAGTTGACAGATTTTTCTCCCGTTTCAGGAAACCCTGGTTCCTCAGAGCGATTCTGGAGACACAGAGATGGTGTGCACGTGGCAGGGTAAGGAGTGTGATAAATTCTGGTTTTGATGGTTATTTTCCCAAAACTTAGAGTTTCAACTCTTTCTATTGAGCTAACTGGAAGTAGACTGTCCCCAACGCCTTTTCGTCGGGTTGAGTGTAATTTCTCATGTTTAGATATAAAGGATTTTATTGAAAAAGAATAATTCAGAAATCTAATATACAAATAAATAGTCAAACAATTATAAATAATACAATTGTTAACTTCAAAGTAATTAAAGGTCAAATTATTAATTGAAATATGATGTCAAATAAATAAAATCCTGTTTAAAACTAAGCTGTATACTTTTTCTTTGACTGCTGCAGAAATAAGAAATAATTAATGGTGAAATAATACTTTTGGTTTTCCGTCAGGGATGATTAAAGCTCGTATATGACTGCTGTAATGTCTGCAGGTTCCTTAGAATATCAGCGTGTCTGATGAACAGACTAACCAAACCAATAAAACCATTCTAAAGCACGCAGGAATGCAGTGACTTCAGTCTGACATCTGCATAAAGTCAGACATGTTTAGTAGCAACTGGAACGTTATGAACTGAGACGACTGGATGCTTAAAAAAAAAAAAAGCTGCTTTAATTTGTGATGTTGGTGACCTTTTAGAACAACAAATGAAACTGTTTTTTTTCTATTCTTAACTCAGGTAAATGTTGGTTGGTATATGAGTGAATACTTGATAAACCAATTTTTTTTGTTTTTTTACTGTTTGGCTTTAATATGGAGGTGTGTTGCATTCAATAAACAGAAAAGAAAATACAAGTGTTTTTCGTGCTAAAATGAAGAACTACAAACATAGACATTATCCGTGTCCGTTGCTTTCGTCACAATATCACCAGTCTGTTTGTTGTTCCTATTTACTTTATCTACAAATGCTGCAGAGCAAAACGTTGGAAGTATTAATTCTATTGACCAGTGAGTTTATTTCCTCTCCATACTCGCAGTCGTCACTGCTTTGAGCCTAGCCTTGTCTTCAGGATTGAATCACAAAAATAAACAGTACATACTGGTCGATATTTAATACTTCTCAAACTTTTTGCAGTGAAATGTTTGTGAACAAAGAACAACACAGATGGCGATATTGAGACAAACGCTTATTCAAAACGGACACATTGTGGCGTTTCCGCTTTAATTTGCAGGTCATCTTATAGTTTTCACGAGCAGATGAGGTTAGTGCCCCGCCTGTTTGTAGTTCTTCTCTGGCTCATAAAAAAACTACCACAGAAAAAAAAAAATAGAACAAAGATAACCTGTTTTTTTATTGAATATAAGATGCTTCCATACTTTAATGTGATGTAGTTCTGTTCTGTTTCCAGCAGGAGGCGATGACAGGATCTTTAATTCTCCAGCTCAGTCAGTTTACAGAGACGCTGAGGAGCCGCAGGAGGAGACGGCCTCCTCCAGACCGCCTCCTTACAGCAGGATGGCCTGACAGATCCATGTTCGACAGGCTGGTTCCTGCAGTTCCTGTTTGTTGCATCGGAGCAGGAACCTCCTGAAGCTGCAGCCGGTGCAGAGATCTCTGCAGAAGCATAAAGCTCACCTGACAGTGAACTACACTGCAAATGTGCATCCATGTAATTAATGTATTTGATTCCCTTTGTTATTTGACGGTTCATGCATTTATTATTTGTATGTGATTTAGTGTTTTTAATAAATAAAACTAGATTTTTTTGTAAATAAAGCAACAGTTTTGATGGTTTTATGCGATTTATTGCAAGGAGAGTAAAACATTGCAAATGTGTCTCTTCTTTATCCGTTTCCTCAAGGTGCTTTACAGTGTTCTTTTCTCAGTTTGAAGCACACTGACGAGAGTAAACGAAAGAAAAGGCCTTTGGAGTAACAGAAAAAGGACACTTAAGCAGAAGGAAGCCGCTGAAACACGACCCCAGGACCAGCTGTGGCGTTCGGCTCCTGCGTGCGCCACCAAAAGAATTTTAACATCAGCGATGAGCTTTAAGGTGAGGTTCTGGTTGAATGAAGAATAAAAGTTCATGTTCATACTGTTTACACTGTAGTTAATAAATCACACCAACATTTTAAAAAATAAAATGTGAAGGTAGGGCTCCACAGTATATACAAAATAAAAGCCGATTCACAACATGGAGGCATGTTTGGCGCCGTGTCCTCCATCAGAAAAACTCAACAAAGACGTCCCTACATGAACCCTGATGTCATGATATTTCTATAATTTAAACAGATTCTGAAGCTATAAAATTGGCCTTGAAATGTGCAGGAGCGCCCTCTACCGACATGGAGCTTTATAAATGTGAAAATGAAACAAAAAATGTTCTACTGCGTTCACACCAGCGTAAAAAGCGCCAGTGACCAATGTCAATGAAACGTATTTGTAAACGCGTTTGTGTATTTCAGGCTTCTGTGTTCAAAACTCTTTGAGTTCACACGTCACTACGCACGTTTTTAAGTCCGTTTTCAGGCTCTACGTACATCATGTGCGGCCACTGCACACGTATTGAAAGTTAAATCAGTTGACCTATGACCAGTCAGGTCTTGGATTTGGTGGTGGCGCCCGGGTATGGTTCCAACCACAACTATGACACCAAGTCTCTCATATATTGAAAAAGAGATGTGAAATAAAACCTGGAGAACATGTCGCACCAAAGCTCTTCCAACTGTAGGCGCTAGTATTGAGCAGCAACTGTCCCGTGTGAACGCCATATGCTAAATGTGCGTTTCAGAATGTCCATCCCGCAGGGGCAGAAACACTAATCGCCTGCCTGGTGTGAACTTAGCTTCAGGGGGAAAGTGGTTTTGACAACTTAGTGTAGATATCTTTTGTAACACGAATACACCAAAAAAAGGAACGGTGATGTTTAAAGAAGAAATAAGGCTCCAGTGACTCCAAAGCACTTTTTATTTCTGAACTGCTGCTCTATTGCTGAACTGAAAGAGGAGTTGTGACCAAATTCCCTCACTATTTAGTCCACTATATAGGGTGAACGCCATTTTTTTGGGTTTCCAAATCTGCAATTCCAAAATCCAGCTCTGCAAAAAAAATGTGTATAGGTTCATGCTGACTATACTGACAAATTTAGACCACAATGCATTGCATTTTAGCAATTTAACTTTTAAAAAATGTTTAGAAATACGTTTCTCATCTGTGCCACCAGTACAATGCAGATCACCGTAAGTAAAAAAAAAAAAAAAAAAACTTTTGGACACCACTACAGCTCCAAATGCCACTACAATTGAAGCATTAGGGAGGAAACGGAAGGCTACGGAAGCAATTCGGATTTGGCCCGATATGACTCAGTATCACATAGAGATCCACATGGACCAGAATGTCTCGTTGGTTCCGTAACTCCTGTTTGTTCTGACCTCTGAGGACCTTCAATGGATCAGCCCATCAGGCAAACAGAACAATTTTCATGGGATATGGGTTTTCCAAACAGAACCTGCAGCACCTTCCTTTGATCATTCTGAAGAGTATTTTTCGAGGACGGACACATGAGTGAAACTCCAGACACAGCGCTTGATGTGCGTTATTATTTTTTCTTCCGGTGAGTTTTTTCTTCTTCACATTCACCTCCAGGAAGCGAGCAGCAGTTCAGGCTGATTATCCCTTTATAAATCATAGAAAACTCACAGAAAGTGAAGCACAAGCATTGAAACGTGTTCAGACTTCCTCTGGAGCTGAGCTCCAGCTCAGCAGCCGCCGCAGCCCCAGCTCCGGGACGCCTCACCGCCAGCATCCCTCCCCCTGCTCAGACTGATCGTGCCCCCCGAGCCCTCTGGAGGCTGACTGAGGACCAGCGGCTTCTGAGACTTCAGCTTGTGGGCCACTGTCATAAAAATGGCCTCCACATGGTCACTGTTCCGGTGGTTCCCGTCTCCCTGACTATTGGGGTCCTTGGCCGACGTCTCAAACAGCGGCATGGAGTGAGAGTCCGCAAACTGCTGCGCCACGTCCGTGCCCACCCGCACCGAGTCCTGGAGGTCGCACTTGTTCCCCACCAGGATCCTGGGGACCTCTGTGCCCAGAGAGTGCTGCTTACACTCCTCGATCCAGGCAGGGAGGCTGCGGAAGCTAGCGGCATTGGTCATGTCGTAGACGAAGACGACGGCGTGCACGTTACGGTAATAGTGCTGCACCATGGACTTCCGGAAACGCTCCTGACCTGCAGTGTCCCACAGTTGGATCTGTAGGGGGGTAGAGAAATGTGTTTCAGTTCATGTGAGGCTAAAAAAGGAAAATTCTTTCACATCTAAAGAATTCAAACCCTCCACTGTCTTGAATGGAGGTTTTTCAGGCTGTATTGACGTTGTTTTGTTAAGTCCCACTGCGATCATCTTTTGATCTATTTTAAAAGCGTTCCCACTGGTCTTTTAATTACGATTATGCTGTTTTGACAAAAAAAAGTGTTGTTTTCTAGGGAATAGTTTTCTTTAAAGCGGCACGAGTTCATTAAAAATTCGGCCAAGCCTCCACTTCCCATCATCCATCTGTTTACATGTTCTCCTGCTAGCCTACAGCCCCATAAACCCTCAACCCAACATTACCAGTGCAATAGTTTTGATCCAGATTCCAGCTCAAATGAGGGAAAACCAGGGCATTCATGGATCTAGTCGTCTACAAGTGAATGCATCAGAATGGAGCAGGAAGCTTGTGGCCCGTCCATTCTAGTTTCTATGTCACTGTTTTAAGATTTGAATAAAGAAATACTCAGAAACACAATTTAAATCTTGATTTTCTTAATACAGTATATGTCCTGGTTCGTCGGGATCTTATCAGGATGACTGGACCTGACAGAGATCGTTACTGGAGAGTTTTCCAGCTGCGTGTTCTGGTTCGGAAGGGCGGACGTGTCTCCACGGCTCACCTTGATCTTCTCTCCGTCTATCTCCACCAGCCTCTCCCTGAAGTCCACTCCGATCGTAGCCTCGGTTTTGTCGGGGAACTTCCCGGCACAGAAGCGGTAGGTCAGGCAGGTCTTCCCCACCCCGGAGTCCCCGATCACGATGATTTTGAAGATGCGAGTCCTCGGCGGAGGAAGAGCTGTGTTGGCGAGCGAGCCGGGAAAATCAGAGCCACTCTCCGCCATGACAGTCCGACTGCCTACGCTGGTCAGCGGAGGAGTTGTTCTCAGCGGCGGGGCTCAGCCTTCCCCCCAGCGGAGGATTGGGGAATATTCATGTTATTTACCAAAATCATGTGTAAAAATTTAAAATAAACACAATTTTACAAAAACTACACACAAACAATAAGAAAAATGTTAAAAAAAAAAGTTTCTAGATAGCACTCCAAAGCACTACAGATGTGCCGAGACGCCACGTACAGTGAAGACTGTGAAGTCAATTCTCGCGAGATTTGTCAGCTTGTGTTCACCTTAACCACAGAAATCCATTCACTTGGCAAGGAGTACACAGTACCGACTCTAAATTTTATCTTAAATATATTTGGACTTCATAGGTGAAAAAAGCTGGACATAAATTTATAATTCAACTTTTAACACAACTTTTCCCCCTGTAACAAGCAAAGAAAAATAATCCCTGTGTGTAATATCATTAAAAGCACAAACAAAAATCTATAAATACACTTGAAAGTCGTCAGTCTTTGAATCCGGTGTACACCAGCATAAAACTCTCTGTCAAAACCAAATGTGAGGATCAGTGAAAGCTGATGTGCTGTGAAGACCTATACTTAAGGGTGAACAACAAATGTTCTTTGTGCTTTCTTTCTACACGTTGCATGACAAAGAAGACAAATCTGGCAACAGGGGGTGAGCTGACATGCTTACAAACATCCGGTCACTGGTCAGATAATACGCCTCTAGCAGTAAACAAGATTTTTTTTCCCAGCAAAGTGAAAACTGCTGCATCATGCTGACTGGTGGCAAACTCAAAGAATGCCAAGACCCCTCTCAACATTCCGAGTTGTTGATTTTTGTTGTTGATTTTTTAAATCTCACTCAAAGACAAGTTATGATGAACAACGTTTACAGAAATTTCAACCTACGAAACCCAGACGAACTGGGATCACATGGTTGCTGGAGCCAATCCCAGTTACTGTTAGGGGAAAGCAGAGTATGCCATGGGCTGATTGTCAGTCACAACAAACACACACACTTGGCTGATTGTCTGTCACAGCAATCACACACACTCTTAACCACACCAAGGGATAATTTAGAATAATCAAATAACCCATAAATCTGTGCACAAATTAACCAAACATTGTTGGCGTCATATGAGCTGCCCAGTGACTGAAAGCTCAATTTCACTTTGAAAAATTGAGTCTTTCAACACACTTATGATCAAAGACAAAGAATAAAACTCTGGGCTATTGTGTGGTGTTTTTCAGTTAGAACTGGTCTAAATTCCACTGTGAAGGGAGATGGAACCGACAGTTTTGAAACAGTACCATGCAAACCAGAGATTATTGGTAAAAGGTGACTTACAAGGAATAGATTAGAATACCTTATACCTTGACAAGATGTCTAAATTACTTTTCCAATATTGTGAGCAGTGTTTCTAAATACCTGGCTGCCAAGTAAAGGATTAGTTTAAATTAAGTGCCATTGCAGATACAAATTTGATTGATTTTCAGGAATTTTGTGTTAATTATTTTTGCCAGTCTTGCTGTAATCTCAATCTTTTTTTTTCCTTTTTGTTGAAAGAAGAGGTAGTAAGTGTTCTATTGTGTAACTGTTTCACTCTTACTTAAATTGCACTCTCAGAAACAGAAGTGGCACATTTTCAGATCTACAATATTAATATTTCCTGATTGCTTTATGTAACCATGACGATTTATATTATACAACATCAGAAGTCTTACACAGCATCAATGTTTTGTTTAAAGACTCATTGATGTAACACACGTGAAAACTACGAGCATCCGCCGTTACATCATGACCTTCACATGCCCACTACAGGAGTCTGTCCTGTTCTTGGCCTAAATACTGATACATATTAAAATAACTTTCTTAGTATTACATTTGAGAATATTTAATTTCAGTTTGACAAAGAACTTAATTGGATTTCAATACATACATACGTGCTAAAAAAAAAGAGGCTAAATTTGAATTTAAACTTGAAAAAATGATCAGGCAGTACACGGACGACTAAAGTATAGGTCCTTTAGAGGTGCATGGTGCAACATGTGTAAGATAGTTCCAGAAGACGCTTCGCAGTCGAGCTGGACGGCAGTCCTTTCTTTACCCTCCTGGAAGCAGCATTTAAACGTCTCCGAAAACCAAGATAATAAGACTTTTTAAACAGTGTCTTTGCTTCTAATCAGGTGTGAAGTTTTATGTACAAGGGCGTGAAGTTCTTATTCAATTTGTTAGATCGATAGGGAAAAAATGTTGAGCGCTGCCAGAAGCATTTCAAGGACTTTGCCGACAAGGTCCTGCTCCAGGAACGTGTCATCTTTGGTGAAAAAGGTAAACTCCAAATGTCCACATACGAACCATCAATATGATGCTTTTTGATACATTTGTGCGAATTGGCCGGGTGCATTTCATGCTAATATTGCTAGCATGCTAACAGTTTTAGCATGAGGCCGCTTAGAGCTTCGTGACTGTCAAAAGTCACGTGTTTTTTGTTGCAAAGCTACATAATATAGTGGACTAATCAAAGCCATGCGTGTAGATTTGCTATTGTTAAATTATGGATTGTTCTACTTAAGTGAGTTTAGATATTTCGAACGTCCAAATGGACGTCACTTGACCCCTACGGGTGCCCGGTAGCGTGGATTTCAAGGATAGCCTACCTAAAGAAGTTGGTTTGGGTGTTTTTAATTAAAGATGTGCGTTGTTGGGGTGGTGGGGAACTTTGACCTCAAGTTTCACCACCCCCATTCCTTCTCCAGCATCTCATATGGTTTGGGTGAAACAGAACCACAATTCTAATATCTGATCTTTGCTTGAACTTGTTTGATATATATATATTTGTTGTGACATCTTCAGTCTTCTATGGAAGTACATGTCAATGCACTGTTATTATTGAGCAGTTATTTTACTATTAAAGGCATGTTGGAGCGGCTTCAAACCAGATGTCCATGGAAACCTGTCCAGAAGAAACTATGCGTGAGTTAATACTTATATTTTTTTATCTAAATTATTTTGAGAAGAGTACATTTGTGAGTGAATTAATTTAGTTGCCAGAATTTGTGAGGAGAAACTACAAGGTCTGTTTAAGTTGATTCAGCATCACTGCTGTCTGTTGCAGATCTGAAGCCATTAAGGGTTCAGTCATTGGCATCGACCTGGGAACCACCAACTCCTGTGTCGCAGTCATGGAAGGGAAACAGGCCAAGGTGAGGATTAGCAGACATGTCCGACAGTAAAACCCTCATTGTCTTTGCTGTTATATTGCTAAAAATACATTCACTTTGACATCAATATCCAGTTTCTGTCATCACTCATACTAAGAGACACTTGACTGTTTTGTCACAGTTTTGTCTTTTTTTTGGTGAAAGTTTTGTTTACTTAAAAAAAGCTACTAAATTACATTTGTTGAAATTGTAAATCAAATGCTTTTTTTTTTTTTTTTTTTTTTTTTTTTTTTTTTTTTTTTTTACACCGACTTATCTAAAAACGAGCCAGATTCAGTTTAAAAAAAACATTTTTTTCTAAACTTTTACCTTTCTAAGATGTTTTTCCACTTAGGTAAGATTTAAAATAGTTTTGTGAGGAATCTGCTTCTAGTTTTTAATGGTTTAACAGGCCAAATGAAAGTTTTACATAATGCTCTATTAATACTTATGCAAAATTTGGTTTTGCCCAAAGTAACTGGTTGAAGTTCTCTGGTTTTCCTTCACTTCTTTGGTAATCCGGCATTGTATAGATTAAACTTTTTAATCCGTAACCCATTGGCAGGTTTAAACCAGATTAGACTTTTTTTTGTCTTGCACATCTTTTGAATTGATATGACATCTGTTGATCAATAAGACCTGTCTTATTGATATATAATTGTATTTAATTCCTGCACATATTTCATGAATAAAATTATGAGCATTTGTTCGAACTCGTAAATTAATTGTCCAGTTGTTGTGCTCTGCTGAAGTGACTTGAATACCTCTGTGATGCCTCCAGGTGCTGGAGAATGCAGAGGGAGCCAGGACGACTCCTTCAGTCGTTGCTTTCACAGCGGAGGGAGAGCGTCTGGTTGGCATGCCAGCTAAACGACAAGCGGTCACAAACCCCCAGAACACTCTGTACGCCACCAAGAGGCTGATTGGACGGCGCTTCGACGACCCCGAGGTCCAGAAAGACCTGTGAGTCTTTGAGTTCTGATAAAACCTCCAGTTTGACGTTTGAGATACGCTGAAGAGACTGTCAACCTTATTCACAGGAAGAACGTCCCCTACAAGATCGTTAGAGCGTCAAACGGTGATGCTTGGGTCGAGGCTCATGGGAAAATGTATTCTCCCAGCCAAATGGGGGCCTTTGTTCTTATGAAGATGAAGGAGACTGCAGGTGAGGAAGCAGTCTGGGGACATAACGGTTTAATGCTAAACGCTGATCCTGAGCAGGAGCCTGAAAGTGACTTTGTCTTCACAGAGAACTACATGGGAACCAAAGTGAAGAATGCTGTAATCACAGTTCCAGCTTATTTCAACGACTCTCAGAGACAGGTACTTCATCCAGCATCACTACTTCACTTCGATGAAAGGGATGTTTTGTTTTTTTTTTTCCACATTTTCTTGTTATTTAAAAAATACGTTTAAAACTCAATTTTCTGAATATTTTATTCAAATCATCAGGAGTCAGGAGCAGATGAAAAGCTATAATTTAAAAAAAGAGCATATTAATAAAGTAGAAAATACACTGGGGGGGGGCACAAGCTCCCAGCAAGGGGGAGAGGAAGTTTCACCAAACTGTTATCAGCATGCAAATATCACATGCTTTTAGTTGATTTTGTAATTGTTGTTGAATTTTGTGTAACACTTTGGTGTGAATATACTTGCAGGGAGTGCAATAGTTTTACCTGAACGTTACCTGCAAATGACGTCGTCCTGCAGTTCAGTCTTTCTAGTGTGGAGAAGATAAGATTTGACAGAAAACCATCAAGTGAATTTTGATGTTTGATTTTTCAGGCGACCAAAGATGCGGGTCAGATCGCCGGACTCAACGTTCTGCGTGTGATCAACGAGCCGACTGCTGCAGCTCTGGCGTACGGTCTGGACAAGAGCCAGGATAAAATGTAAGCTGAAGTCCCTGCAGGCTCTGTTTTTGCAGCTCACAGAACCTTGACTTTGATCACATGATAGAACTGTGGCCTCGTTTCTCCAGCATTGCTGTGTACGATCTGGGTGGAGGAACCTTTGATATCTCAGTCCTGGAGATCCAGAAGGGAGTGTTTGAGGTCAAGTCCACCAACGGAGACACCTTTCTGGGGGGAGAGGACTTTGACCAGCACCTTCTTCAACACATCGTGAAGGAGTTCAAGAGAGAGGTGGGTCATCTTCGTCCATTTGTTTGTCTTGTTGATGTCAGATGTGTTTGTTGACAACGTTTGTGGTCTTTGCAGTCTGGCGTGGACCTGATGAAGGACAACATGGCTCTGCAGAGAGTCCGAGAGGCGGCAGAAAAGGCCAAGTGTGAGCTGTCGTCTTCTCTGCAGGTACAGTGGAAGCTGCGGTCCTCGTTTGTGTCCGAAATCATGAAGCGTGTCCAGCTCTAAGTCAGCTGTCCAGACCTTGTTTGTGTCTGGAACAGCGTTACAGTGCTGGTAGAGGAAGCTCCTGGATTGGCTTCACTGCAGCAGGTTCTGTTTTAGGACCTGGTGCTGCTGAGCGGTCACGGGACTCAGCCCAGTGAGAGTGGACCGTCCTGGTTCTGCTGCAGGACGGTCCTAGTACAGGGCTATACAAACAAACAGAAATATTTGAGAAACTTTCCAACCACAGTGCCAGAGTGACTGCATTGTCTTCCTTCTCTTAGACGGACATAAACCTGCCGTACCTTACCATGGACGCTTCTGGCCCCAAACATCTGAACATGAAGCTAACCCGGGCCCAGTTTGAGGGCATCGTAGGTGACCTGATCCGCCGTACGGTGGCGCCCTGTCAAAAGGCCATGCAGGATGCTGAGGTGTCCAAAGGAGACATAGGGGAGGTGCTGCTGGTCGGTGGCATGACTCGTATGCCAAAGGTATATGGAGCAGAAAAAAAACATATTTCTAAAGCATTTTTATAAGCATTTAGCCTCCTGTTTGTTTTTTCAGTATGAAAAGAATATTCTTTAATAAATTTAAAATGTAATTTAAAATAGTCATAAATCTTTTTCCTACAGTTTAAGAACAATAAAGTTATTTTAAATTTTATTTCATTCTGTAATTTAATGGTACAGACTTGAGTTTTTTTTCCTCAATAATTTGACTATCCAATGATGAATGTCTAAACTTAATCAGTTTATCACAAGAAATGAGAATATTTTTCTTTTGAATCTTGAAGCTGATCCCAGAATAATTTTTGATTCACATCTTTCTTAAAGTTTTTTTTGAATGTTCTTTAATACAATTTAAAGATTTCACTGGATGTATTTTTAAATGTGAGTAAATTGGGTCTACTGTATGTGGGGAAATTCTTGTGGTCAAACGTGGTATTACAGCACCAGTTTTCTTTGGCGTTAATTGAGGTCATTGAGGACTTGAACCTTTTGTAGTCCAAACCTTTTTGAATGTTTTGCTATTTTTTTTTTTTGTGGCAAAGCTTAATATTTTTAGTAGAACTCCATCTTTTGATGAGTTAAGGGACCATCCTGTTCTCTGCAGGTTCAGCAGACCGTCCAGGACCTGTTTGGCCGCGCTCCCAGCAAGTCCGTCAACCCTGACGAGGCTGTTGCTATAGGAGCAGCCATTCAGGGTGGAGTTCTTGCCGGTGATGTCACCGATGTTCTGCTTCTGGATGTGACTCCTCTGTCTCTGGGTATCGAGACCCTCGGCGGCGTGTTCACCAAACTCATCAACAGAAACACTACAATCCCCACTAAGAAGAGCCAGGTACCGGATATCTGCTGACACCGATGGCTCATGGAGCCGCAGGGGAACCTGCTGTAATGCCTCCTCCCTTCCTGTCCAGGTGTTCTCCACAGCTGCTGATGGACAGACTCAGGTGGAGATCAAGGTGTGTCAAGGTGAGAGGGAGATGGCGGCAGACAACAAGGTGCTGGGTCAGTTCTCTCTGGTGGGAATCCCACCCGCTCCTCGTGGAGTTCCTCAGATCGAGGTCACCTTTGACATCGACGCCAATGGCATCGTCCATGTGTCCGCCAAGGACAAAGGAACCGGGCGCGAGCAGCAGAGTGAGTCTGTCAGGCGTGTGATGATCTAAAGTTTCTGAACTTGCTTTAGTTTTTTTTGGGCCGATCTTCATGTGAGCTTCCGTTTATCTGCCTCAGTCGTGATCCAGTCGTCTGGAGGTCTCAGTAAAGATGACATCGAGAACATGATCAAGAATGCAGAGCGGTACGCGGAGGAGGACAGGAGGAGGAAGGTAAGAGCGTAGAGGAGTTGAAGTCACTCCTGCTGCGTCAGCCACTAACAGAGTTTGTGCTGCTGAAGGAACGCGTGGAGGCCGTCAACACAGCCGAGGGCATCATCCACGACACAGAGTCCAAGATGGAGGAGTTCAAGGATCAGCTCCCAGCTGATGAGGTACAGGTTTGGGTTTCTCCACCCATATTTATATCCAAATAAATGATCATTTGAACTTTTGGGCAACAATCATAAGAAAAATTGTCCGTAAATTTGGATCTTTAACTCCAAAAAACGTAGTTTCCTTTTTGAAAAGCATCAAAACATAAAGATTAAATTGGCTTCCTTTTGTCGGAACTGTACACAAGTCATTTTCTATGGGCGATGTCACACTCGCTCAGTCCAGTTCTCAGATAAAGTCAGTGGTAGCGATTTGATACAGTTGGAAGAGGCTTGAAATGTCAAAGCGATGCAAATCTGGTGAATGTCGCACCGACTTTCTGTCACAGCTCGATTCTGATGATGAAAGACTCTTGGCGTCATAATTCTGACCGGGCACGAACTACAATTATTGATATTTCCTCCATGCTTTAACAGTTGGCACTTCCTTTAATTTATTGTTTGGCTCACCTTAAATTCAGTTTACAGCCACTGTGGTCAGAAGCTTCACAGAGGAATATGCTCTATGCTAAAGCCTGTTTGTACATTGGTTAACTAAAGTTCTACTTATCTGTTTGGTTTCACTTGATTAACCATGATACTGTAAATTTAAAAAACGTTTTTCAGATCTCTCATTTTGTTGCGGATCGCTGGTCTGACTGCTGTGTTCCCTTCCTTGTTTTGTGCTGCAGTGCTCCAAGCTGAAGGAGGAGATCACCAAGGTCAGGGACATATTGGCCAACAAGGATTCAGAAACGGGAGAGAACATCAAGCAAGCGGCCAACAACCTGCAGCAGGCGTCACTCAAGCTCTTTGAAGTCGCATACAAGAAGGTGAGAAATCCAGCAGCTCCTTCAGTGCCGTTTCTCCAAAAATGGCGCTGACCACTTCCATGTTCCTGCAGATGGCAGCGGAGCGCGACAGCAGCAGCAGCAGCAGCTCCTCCAGCACGTCAGAAGGAGAGAAGAAGGAGGGACAGCAGTAAACTCCTGCACTGGTCAGAAAGCCTCTGTGACAACAAAAGGACTTTTGAGCTTGGAGAGGGTGAAGGGGACGGGGAGGGCCCCTTTTGGACTCATTCTTTCCATTATATATTATTCTACTGTGTTTTGGCAGTAAAATATTCTAGAAAATTTAAACTTCATGTCCCACAATGTATCGTCTGTCTGTAATTTAATTTTGGTCGCATTATGTTTATTTTTACAAAACTGATTTAGTAAAATTTCCTCTTTTCATTCTGACATCCCGAGTCAGATCTTTTCTTGGACAACAGTGCCCCCTACAGGACATGCTTTGTACTGTGCTTGAATTCTGCTGCCGAAACATTCTTAGTTGTGCTTTATTTCAGTTTTATTGCAAAAATTTGCAAACTTCCTCTTTATCCATTGATTTAAATGCATAGGGAGAGATGGCAGAATGGATGAAGTTGCGCAATTATCCAGTTCTCCCACTGCCGAAAATATTGTGGCTCCGCTTTGCTCATCAGCAGAGATGGAATACATCGGGACCACATCTCTGGACGCCCTGCTGGCACAGCAAGAAGATGGAGTTCAGCCTGCGGGTGTAATGCTGAGCCCACCTGCTCTGAGGAGAGGAGATGGAGGTGGCGTATTCATATTCTGTGAAATCGGGGGTTTGCAGTAACTGTTGCTGTCATTTTCTAATAAAACTTGAATATGGTGAAGTTTGCTCCAGTTTTTCCTCAGAACTGCAGCTCGGATGACAATGACCATTTTTCGTACTTAATTTTGCTTTTTTAATTGAAAGGTAAATGGTGGGGGGGTTGAGTCCACATCGAAACACTTAAAATAATGGACATGGAAATATTAACTCTTGTCATTAAAAATCCACTTTACAAGTTTTGAAATTGTTTTATTGTCCCTTGTCTTTGTAGCAATGGACTATTCCATCAACAGCAGGTTAGCTTAAGAGATTTTTATAAAAGTGCATTTATGTGAGGAGCAGTGAAAAAATGAAAGACAGAAGTCAAGAAATTTGTCACTGCACTTCCAAAAGTCCAATAAGTTTTGTTCCCCTTTTATTTTACTAGGAAGTCCCTTGAGTTAAAAGGAAGAAAGGAGGAGCAAAAGAGGGAGGACACAAAAGCGCCTCAAAACGATAAAGGAAACACTAAGAAAAAGCATATCCTACACCTAAACAAATGAAAACTTCCTTGTAAATGCTTTATTCTTTACACGGTTTCATGTGTTGACAACACAACATGAAATTTATTCATGGAAATTTATCAGACTATGGAGGTCTGGGTGTGAATCCCTACTCAGCTGGGAGACGGGCATCGCCAAACCTGCTGGTTTGAAATAAGTAAATGTATTATGTTACCATGGGGGCTACGGAATTACAGACATCTATAATGATGTTTGTCTTTATCAATCAACTGCAGGTAAAAGAAAAAAAATCCAAAATTGTTCTGATTTTCTTCAGCACTGACTTTGAAACAGCAAACAAACAGCCCTACACACACGCGCGCACACACAAAGCCATCAATATAACGTCCCTGGGATACATGTGCACTCGCTCTTGTGTAGGTGCTTGATTGACAGCTCTGCTCTGCTGTAAGTCTGCTTGCATCCTTACTTTCAGCGTTGTGTCAAGACTCCCACAGCAAACATCGAGGGCTTCCAGCAGAGAAATACGCAACTATACTTAATGCTTTTTTTCATCCCATAATTTCTAGTTTTTCTCTCAGACATTTGTAGACTTTGAAACACGGCGGTCTTTATCTGTTGAGATATCTTATTCATTTATAGCTATGGAGCGAAGCACATGACTTCCAGGGAAATAAATAAATTAAAGTCCCCCAGCCAGAAAATCCCAGGCTGGACCGAGCCCACACTCTTTATTTTATTTATTTCATGTAAAGTGTGCAGCTTTTAACTACAGTCATTGAAACAGACTTTAACCCATTAACTTTATCCTTTAACTTTCCAACTACCATAAGTTTTCAACCATTTATACAATTTACATAATTCCAGAAGCAGAAAAAGAAAAGCAGCTTTTCTATGCTTACAATAGTTAAATGTTCACACAATCAACACAAATAAGCCGATTCTATCATGAAAAAAACCAACTCTAGGCCATTATGCAACACGTTTCTAATGTAAACTGTAAAGTGTTGCATTTCAGCACAAAGCAGCTTTTCTCAGCTTCTGGAATGATGTCAAATGAGTAAAACAGTTAAAGAGTTACGGGAGATAAACGAACGTCAACATGGGACCTAAAGCTACACTATTAAAGGGTTAAAATGGGCCAGACTAAAACCTAAACAAAAATTAAACTGCAAAACAGAATAAAGTTAACATGTTGGAATCATTCTTCCTCTTGTTAGATTTCATGAATTCCTGTCGTTTTATTGGGACTAAAGCGAACCATTAACAAGGGTGCACACCTGAAACAGTGGCAGAGTAGGGTCATGAGACCAAGGAGAAGTTGAACTAGACAGTCAATCAAAGTTTAAAACGTGTTGGTATACACTTCCTGGAGTGGATCCATGAAGATTGCATCCCTTTTGAGTTTCATTTGGTGGAGCGGTACTGCAACAAAAGGGATGACAGATCAAAAGTTCCCTCTGTGCTAGATCAAAAATGAACATCAACAAATCAGTAAATGTACATGGAAGGGCATGAATAGGATTAATGCAACCTTTTGCAAAAACGAGACTCTGGAAAAAAGACAAATGCAATGCAGGGGATCCTTACATTAGAGCCCATCACTTATTCCGTTACAAACATGTAAGTGCTAACACTCTACATTTGAAAACTTGCTACCAGGATGACTGAGTGGTGTTTAAGATGGATGTTTAAGAACAAGCATGTAGTTTCAAATCCAACTCTTGGTGACTGTTGATGACTTATCTTTGACATAAACAAAGGCATTTTACCCAAATATACAACGATTCTCAAAAACACTCTTACATTTTGCTTGTATGGTGTTGCATTTTAATGATTTTATCAAGGAAGTCTAATCAAGTCCTGAGCATTAAGAAATGACCCGAACCATAACACTACCAACAAATTTTATGACTGATAATTCAGGAATTATTAAAATGCTCAACATGTTTTACACTACATGTATATTATGTATTTCAATCCTGCTACAACCACCATGCTTGATTCATTTCACACTATTGCTTGCAAGTTGAAAATGCTTCAATTATTGTAAACACAGTGCAAACGCTGAAGAAAGTCTTTTTCGCCCAAAATCTTTCAACACTTTTTAATTTTCTTTTTGTCTTTCTTAATTTTGCAAAAGACGAAAACCCACATTTTTTAGTACCAGGATGCCGAGTGGTTAAGGCGTTGGGCTTAAGATCCAATGAGCAAATGCTCACGTGGGTTCAAGCCCCACTCCTGGTACTGTGCTTATAACAAGGAATACTGACAATTGTGCATGTCCAAAAGGTACAGTTGACAGAAAAAGGTTTATTACAATCCTGCTAACCACCATAATTAGTTCATAACACACTATTGCTTGCAAGTTGAAAATGCTTCAATTGATGTAAAGCAAATGCAGAAAAAATCTTAAAAGACTTTTTAATTTTCTTTTTGTCTTTCTTAATTTTGCAAAAGAAGAAAATCCACATTTTTTTTTTACCAGGATGGCCGAGTGGTTAAGGCGTTGGACTCAAGATCCAATGAGCAAATGCTCACGTGGGTTCAAGCCCCACTCCTGGTATAATGTTCAAAACAATATTTACTGACAATTGTGTATGTCCAAACAGTACATTTGAAAGATGATGGTTTTCTGACAATCCTGCTAACACCACCATGCTTGATTCAGATCACACTATTGCTTGCAAGTTGAAAATGATTCAATTACTGTAAAAAAAAGTGCAAAGGCTGAAGAATGTCTATTTCACCCAAAAAATTGGAGCACTTTTCAATTCTTATCTTTTTGTCTTTCTTAATTTGCAAAAAGAAGAAAATCCACATTTTTTTTTTACCAGGAATGGCCGAGTGGTTAAGCGTTGGGCTTAAGATCCAATGTGCAAATGCTTTTATGGGTTAAAGCCCCACTCCTGGTACTGGTGTTATAACAAGAATACTGACAATTGTGTATGTCCAAAAGGTACAGTTGACAGAAAAAGGTTTATTACAATCCTGCTACCACCACCATGCTTAGTTCACAACACACTATTGCTTGCAAGTTGGAAATGCTTCAATTATTGTAAAACAAAGTGCAAATTCGGAAAAAAGTCTTTCCCGCCCAAAATCTTTAAAACACTTTTTAAA